>JANSJP010000017.1:0-669862 GCA_024734325.1 Lactarius hatsudake | reverse complement strand
TTTCACGCACGACGGTGTCGACGTAATGATGGCGCAGAAAATAGTCGACTGGAATCTCAAGCGTTACCCAGAAGGTAACGTTCCGCCCCATTTGTTCTAAATTTAAATCCATGTTTACGTGCTCGGGCTATGATAGGTGTCTTCTTCTCTTCTCGCGCAGGGTCGCCTCAGTTTGTGCCGTAGCCAACCAGCCCCCCGCGCGATAGCGTCTTATCAGAAGGCGATGAGCGTCCAAAGCCAGTACCGCAATCTGCATCACATTTCATTCTGGGAGATGGCCGTGTCGAACCTCGCGCTCTGGGAAATAGAAGAGTCGCTCAAGTGCTGGCGCAGTCTCCACAAAGAATCGACCGTACGTGTCGTCGCCGATCCTCGGACGGACGCGCTAATTGAATGCGATGATGCCCAGTGGTCCAAGGCAGTCTACGCCTATGGCGTCGCGGCCCTTCTCGTGCAGTCGGGCGGTGAGGAGAACCAAGCTGAGGGTCTGAGACTGATGATAGATGTCCCCAAGCTCCGTCAGCGCATCGCCGGAAAGTCGATCCCGCTCGAAAAGTTCGTCGCGCGCAAGGCCCGCAAATGCGAGGCCCAGGGCGGGCGGCTATTCCTCCCTGCGCTCGAGCCGCGTACATCTTCCAGGCCATCGCGCGCGCGCCTCGCACGGTCATCGCGGAACAGATGCTCCCACTCGTAGACGCCGCGCTCGCCAAGCTGAAGCCGTACGAGGAGGCGCCGCAGACGTACGGAAAAACAGCCGTGGAATTCTGGGACGACTGGTGTTTGGCGCGGCATCTCGAAGGCGCGTGCTTGCGCTACATCGCATACCCCGTACGTTGCTACTACTACCAATACTCGGTGACTGCGCCCCGTTGAAATTTTTGACCCTGAACAAGGGCCCCGATGCCCTCGTGGACCCGGGCGAGGTCGTGGCGATTCCGCGGGCGGAGGCCGCCAAGCGTTCTAGTGCCGCGTTCGAGGCCGTCTTTGCGAACGGGCACAAGATCGAGCTCGACCATTATATCGTGTATCATGCGCGTAAGCGACCCTGCTCTCTACGCCCCGAACCCTGACTCCCTGGGCTTACCCTGCTTTTGCCTAGACTTCGAGTATGGGCGCTTGCTCGCGGGCATGGGTGATAAGGACGCCGCCCGCACCCAATTTGACCTCGTGCTGTCAGGCAAGCACCTCGAGGTCAACGCGGCAGGGCGGAAGGTGCGTTAGACAAAGCGTTTGTTTTTGTATTGCTTTTTCTGTAGCCTTACGATTACTGGTTTTCGCAGGGCAAGTACAGTTTAGAGGTACGTTGTCACGAGCCCGTGATTGGTCCGCTCACGCTCACCGACCACGTTTAGAATGAACTGCACATGCGCACCACTGCGGCGCTGGAGGCCTTGGACGGAAATAAGCGACTCTGAGTGGCACCAGCCCCTGCTCGGGAAGCGCGGCAATCTCACGTTATCTTACTCGCGATTCACCGCCCAGATATATTCTTGTTTTGGATGGGTATCTATACCTGCATCTGTACCCCTGCTTGTTTGTACCCCTTTTGTTACCATTGTATATATGTTTATTGCTTAGTACCTGCACGGGTGGGTAATAAGTTACAGGATCGGCCATGAGATACGGTTTCGATTGTCGTCGCTTGCTGCTCTTGGCCTTCAATTGTTGGTGGCTGAGTGCCACCTTGGCAATAATAAGGGGATCATCCAACACCGTTTCATTTGTGATGTGTGTAAGCAATAAGCGGCATCTCGTCATCTGGCCCGCGAGTTCGGGGCCTCGACCACGACCCATAATCTATTTGGGGGCCCGGGCCCAAGTTCGAGATTGTTAACGTCAACCATATATCCAGTCGATCGGGTTGGCGTTGGTTTACTTACGCGAAAGGATGAGTAATATTTGCGGATCCCTCCGCGAAGAAGTCGGTGCCAAGTGCGTGTCGCGTGTCGGCTGCTGTGTGAACCCCCTAACGTTGTAATTGAGTGTTCGGATGGTCGGATAAAGACCTAGCTGAGCCGAGAGGTGAGCCAGCTGGGCGGTCGTCGGATGGTAAGTTACAGTAAAGTTGTTCCACGAAGAAGAAAACACACGAGAAGTCAGAGCAGAATAGGGAGTCGGCTACGGCAATCTTTAATAAAAAAAAAGGCCCCCTTGTTGGCGTTTATGTGTATATGTAGTTTAGTGCAAGTAGAGAGTGTGAGGAGACGAAATGACTCAAATGAGGTACTAGGGTGCGAGCGCTGCGACACCGCTGGAAGCTAGACAGAATCGGCTCGATGCGATGGACGGGTTCACTGTGCGTAACGCGGCTTCGTCCTGACGAGAGCTTTACTTCAAGTAATTACATAAATAGAAGATGCGAAGTGAATGCGACACTGGCAGAAACCGAGGTTTATGTACACGAACCAGAGCCACGGGGTTCAGACACAGTCAGGACAAAGCAACCATAGACGCTGAATTGATTAAGGAATTGATGATAATAAAGTTCAAGCTCGGGATCGTGGCCGGATTCAAGTTGTACGAAGTACAACTTGAACACGTCCGAGTCACCTATGCGGCCAGCCGCCAGCGCACGCGTCGTCTTACAGTAACTTGCTCCAGATTCAGAGCTCAGAGAAAAGCAGTACCAGTGGAGGAGGGAGGCCTATCGTACTGGATCTTGCTGTAATACATCACTCGGCCGCCAGGCGATCTCCAAGTACTGTCGACCAATTCATTAGTGGCACATGTCAACAACTGACATGAACTCTGATACGCATTCGCGTCTGCGATCGCTGAGCGGTAAGTTCTATCTCGTGGGCGTTTATATGCGGGTCACCTGCGACTCTTGGGCGCCAAGTTACTATCTGTACTTGGGTGAAGCGGTGTGAGTCTTCCCATCCGCAGGCTGTGCATGTCTGTGTGTGACTACGCACGCTTGCAAAAGAAAGACTTCCTTCGCTCACCAGCGCCATGTCTTCCGAGTCGCGACTCAAGTCAATCCTCGACGCTGCCTTGAGCAAGTACCAGAAGAAGACTGGGAAAAACATTCTATCCCACCCGCTTTCTGTTGAGCTGCAACGCTGTAGCTCCATCGATGCTGTCTTGGCCATACTTCAGCGTCAATCCGAGGCGTTTGAGCAGTTTAAGGGAGGGGATCGGAGGTTGATGAAGGGAATTGGGTTGTCGGTGAATGTCCTCTATGCGCTTTCCGCGACTCTTGGAGAGGGTGTCGGCCTGGTACTTAGTATTTGGAAACTAATTCTTGAAGTGCGCTCTGACATTTTTTCGCAGGCGTTCTCTCCTGCAAAAGTGATATTTTCTGGAATTGGTATCCTCTTAGCTGTCCGTATCCATCGCCATCCCCTTTCGCAAATGCATTTAGTGATGCCTGAAATTCGATAGGCGGCAAACGGATGTAAGAGCAAGCCATGATGCGCTCGTTGACCTATTTGGGCGTCATCGAGGGCTTTCTGTCAAGCGCCTCAAGGTTTACACCGAGACTTCGTCGGCCACTGATTTTGCGGAGGTACTGGTGAACGTTGTGGTTGAAGTACTGAATATCCTCTCCATTGCAACGAAAGAGATGGAACAAAGTAGAGCAAGTGGGTTATTTCTGCTTATCACCTGATTATTACTCCATGGCGCTCATATTTTGTTCAGAAACGGTATCTAAAAAGCTGGTGGGAATGGCAGCTATTGAGGATGCGTTAAAGAGGTTAGATAACCTGATACGGGAGGAGCATCAGGCAGCAACAGCTCAAGTCCTCAAGGTGACCAGTGAGCTCAAAGACGGTGCGCAATCCGATCGAATTTCCCACCCTGTACTCAACCTTTGTCCGCCAAGACGCCAACAAAGTCAATGTGGCCATACGGCAGATGGTGAACGATGTAGACGAAGTAAAGTGTACGTAATCATCCATCACTTGTCGCCTCCGTTGTGGAGGTTAAGTCTTTGTCACAGGGAATCAGATACAACAGGATGTTCGTAAATGGTTGTCTCCTTCAGACCCGTCGACAAATTACAACATCGCATGCAAGGCCTACCATAAGGGAACGGCCGCGTGGTTCTTTGAAGGCAACGTATTCAAGAATTGGGAGTCGACGGCTTCTCTCCTGTGGGTCCACGGAAAACGCAAGTTTCTGTAATCTTTCGCAGACCACATCCTGACAACCTACCTACCTGTTCGTGTAGCTGGCGCGGGGAAGAGCATCCTCTGGTTCGTCGTTCCCCACATGCTGTCGCCGGTTATGGGAACTCATATTGACCACAAGTTCCGCAATCGTAACACACATTATGGCCTTGCGCGACGCCGGACTCGCCCACTTGGCCTATTTCTACTTCGACTTTCGGGATGAGGACAAACAAAACGTCCGCAACCTCCTCACCTCTTTGCTCGTTCAACTCTCCGCCTACTCGGACCCTTGTCGCAGCGTTATCTCCCGTCTTTATTCTGCACATGCGAATGGCGCGCAACAACCCAGCGAAGACGCCTTGATGAATTGCCTGAAGGAGGCGCTGGTGGTGGCGGCCGAACACCCGACTTACATCATCATGGATGCACTCGATGAGTGTCCCGACAGTTCTGGAATGCCAACTCCAAGGGAGATGGTCCTCGACTTCGTGGAGGACCTCGTTGGCCAGAATCTTCCGAACGTACATATATGTGTTACTAGCCGCCCGGAGGTCGACATCGAAACTGCCCTCAAACCGCTGGCTAGTAACGCCGTTTCAATCCATGACGAAACGGGCAAAAGGAGGATATTGTCAATTATGTATGCTCTGTCGTTTACTCGAACAGGAAGATGCAGAGATGGCGTGACGAAGATAAGAAACTGGTTGTCGTACTTTCTGAACGAGCAGACGGAATGTAAGGGCCGCGTTGCTCCATGCTCAGCGCAAAGATATCTTATAATGTATTGCACAGGTTCCGGTGGGTCTTCTGCCAGCTGGAGACTCTGCGGCACTCATTCCCACGAAATCTGCGACGGGTTCTCGAGGAGCTACCCAAGAGCCTGGATGAGACATACGAATGCCTGTTGAAGAGTTATTAGTGAAGATAACCGAGAATATGCCTGTCGTCTCCTTCACTGCCTCACAGCCGCCATTCGGCCACTCCGTGTCGAGGAGCTTGCCGAAATCCTTACGCTTGACTTTGACATGGGCGAAGGGGGGATACCGAAATTTCACGCGGACTGGCGGTGGAAGGATCAGGAATATGCTGTACTGTCCACGTGCTCAAGTCTGATCACCATCGTCGACAACGACGGTTCTCGGGTCGTGCAGTTTTCTCATTTTTCCGTCAAGGAGTTCTTAATGTCGAATCGCCTCGCAACGTCAACCGGAGATTTCTCTCGATACCATGTCCTTCCGGGACAAGCGCATGCGATCCTCGCACGTGTTTGTCTGGGATTTCTTCTCCATTTCGATGGTCACGTCGACGTCAAGGGCGCCAAGGGTTTCCCTCTGGCCAAATATGCGGCCAAACACTGGGTTGCACATGCTCAGTTCGAGGATACTGCGTCGCGCGTGGAGGACGGGATGAAGTTACTCTTTGACCCGGACAAACCATATTTTGCGGCATGGGTTCAGATACGCAATATGGATTCGCCGTTATTTCCGGTGGTGCCGACGAAGAGAGTTGATCCCTTGTACTACTCCGTTCATCATGGGTTCCATGACATAGTCGAGCATCTCGTCATAAGACATCCAAGGCATATAGACGGTATTGGCGGCACATTCGGGCCTCCGCTGTTTGAGGCACTCCACAGAAAACACATCCGAGTTGCGGAACTCCTGCTTGAACACGGTGGGAATGTCAATGTCCGGACGGGAGGTCAAACTCCACTGCACTTTGCAGTCAGAATGTCCCAGGTCGACGCGATGCAGCTTCTACTCACATATGGCGCGGACGTGAATGCCAAGCGGGGCGATCTCTGTACTCCCCTACATCTAGCGGCATATAACGGAAACACCAGGGAAGCTCAAATGCTACTTGAACATACAGCAGACGTCCATTCTCGGAACAACAAAGACCGGACTCCGCTGCATTTGGCGTCAAGACCGACGCAGTCCCTGGACGGGGACAATCGTCCCGGTGTTGTCAGGTTACTACTTGCACACGGTGCCGATGTAGACGCACGCGATATGAAGGATGCGACCCCATTACACTATACATTCTACTATGCGAAGCTCGAGGTAGCACAGGTGCTCCTCGATCATGGCGCAAGAATCAACGATCAGGTTGTGGCCGCGGCCCTACTGTTAAGGAACATCAATTGGTGGTACCACACTCAAGATAGGCTCAGTCTCGTACAGCTATTACTGAAGCATGGCGCCGACGTGAGTTCACGAGATCGGTACAATGACAATGTAACTCCGTTGCATGTGGCGTCGTGCAAAAACCGGTTCGAGCTCGCGAGGATGTTCCTGGACCATGGTGCGAATCCCAACGCAAAGGGCAACAAGGGTCAGACCCCATTGCACTCACTGTTACGGCGTTCCCGCGACTTCTCGCATCTTGTCTGGGATGGTGGTCTTCGTCAGACAATTAGTTTTGTCCCGGAAGTTTGTCTTAGGCTTGCACAACTATTACTGGAACACGGCGCTGATGTGAACGCACAAGACAAAAACAGCATAACCTCGTTACATTTGGCATCCCGTGAAAGACAGTTCGAGGTCGTGCGGATGCTCCTAGGCAATGGAGCAAATCCCAGGGCGACGAACAATCAAGGCCAGACCCCGTTGCACCTACTGTCGGAAGGTATCTACTACAATCCTCAAGATGTCCCCGATTTTTTAGAGCGATTTATGGAGTATGGCGCCGATGTGAACGCACGAGACAACAACAACACAACTCCGTTACATTTGGCATTCCGTAGAGGGCAGCTCGAAATCGCGCGCATGCTCTTAGGCCATGGAGCAAATCCTAACGCAGTGAACGATCAAGGCCAGACCCCGTTGCACCGACTGTCAGCAGGAGACAGCTACAGCCTTCAAGAACTCGACCTTGTAGAGCTACTACTGAAGAGCGGCGCCAACATAAACGCACAAGACGAGAAGAACGCGACCCCGTTACATCTGGCATTGCACGAAGAGCAGTTCGAGATCGCGCGGATGCTCTTGGGCCATGGCGCGAATCCCATGGCGATGAACGATCGGGGCCAGACCCCGTTGCACCTACTGCCAGTGTCAGATCATGACATCTACAATTCTCAAGACGTCCTCGATCTTGTAGAGTTATTACTAAAATGTGGCGCTGACGCGAATGCACGAGACAAGTACAACATGACCCCGTTACATGTAGCATCGTGTGAAGGGCAGCTCGAGGTCGCGCGGATGCTCTTAGACCATGGAGCAAATCCCAAGGCGACCAACGATCACAGCCAAACTCCGTTGCACTTACTGTTAGAAGGCATCTACAATTCTCAAGATGTTCTCGATCTCGTGGAGCTATTACTGAAGTGCGGCGCTGATGCAAATTCACGAGATAAGAACAGCATAACCCCGTTTTATTTGGTATTGCAGAGAGAGGAGCTCGAGATTGCGCAGATTCTTTTCAGACACGGCGCAGATGTCGACATTGAGGACTGCTCGTACCTTCTCGCTGCCCTGCCGCTGAGGGAAAATGCGACAATTGATGGGTTTTGACTCTCGTAGTACGTACCTGATACCGACCCCGCGTCTCTGGTATCTTGTTTGGTTTCAATTTTCCTAAAATCTGTACGAGGACTAAGTACTGAGTGTGGGGGGTCTGAGGGACTTGAAAGAGTGGCGCGAGTGTGCGCTGGGACAGGCCCACGCTTGGCTCGTCACAATCGCCCTCTCCTTTTGCTTTGCGGCACTCAGTCTCGTCTCTGATTCATATAATATACGCCCTAGTTTTGTCCTCCCAGATGTAACATGGTTTTGTATCTTGCCAGTGAATTTAGTGATGTTCTTGTGATTCTATACGCCGCTTACGTTCGAAGTCGGCTTTAAAAATGGTCTCATTTCCCACCTTCCTGCGAGCCGTCATGCACTCAATGCGAGCAAACATTCGAGCTTATAGGTCCTTTGTACGAGTACGTAGGTACTCAAGGACTTCAGTATGGAAATTTGGAAATACCATACCTTTGGTCGCGGAACACCCGAGTCAGCAGTGCTCGCCGGCCTTGCGGCCCGGGGGAAAGGTGACCAGGAGAAGAACATCGGGGCGGTTCTCACCAGCTCATGCTCGATGGCCACCTGCCCGACCTCAAGAGCGGAGATTACGAGCCGATATCTCCTTGGATTGCGGCCAGCATGAGCAAGAAATATTGTTATTTACCGACATCATAACATGCTTTACGGCCCAACAAGGCGACCCACCTCTATCCCATCAAAGTGGTCTATGGAGACCTAGCTTTCAACGAGTCCTGACCTGGCTATTGTAAATACCTACTTTTTGGGCTACTGTATGTCATGAGAGGTTAGCATCACGCTTATCGTGACGATAAAGATACAGAAAATATTGCTGGTATAGGGTGCGCAGACATAATATCGTACGAAAAAAAAATAAGGACGGATCCACATTTACAATATAAAAGCAAGGTTGATTGGAGTAGCATCTGTACGTACCATTAAACCCTGGAGATCTTGACGGCATCATAAAAAGTCCATCGGGAGAGGTGCTGGCGTGCATTACCAGAACCATGACAGTTTGTAGCATGAAGTCGCTGTGATTGATTTGTAAGTTTCATCACAACGGCGGCAAGGGGCGACAGGAGGGATACGTGACTTACGTCCCATTCCAGACAGTACCCAGCATTACAGAAAACGGGCATGATTACAACACAGGCATCCGGCAAAGAGTTCAAGCGATGTGTCGAGGCGCCACCAATGCTCCTTTTGCAAAGTGCTGACGACGACGTTTGCGTAGATTTTTGTTGTACACTGGTGTCTCTATATGACACGTCAAAACGTCACGCATCGACGTCGTCTTGCTCCGAAAAAGAAGGCAGGGTGAGATAATTGTCTCTGGAACCCAGAATTCGCGCGAGTCTTCTCGGTCGCCGTCTCGAGAGTTACGACAAGTAATTTCGAGACGATTTCCGTTACCATCATCACGGGGACTTCGCCTGTGTGCACCGGTGACAGTCTAGCGACACGCGGCGGGGAATCCCGCCACACGCGAAGCTTTTTCGACTGAGCATGGGATCAGAGGAAGTTACTCTACAATTTTTCCGAAGGAAGATGACGAGAGAATGAACTGGCGTGGGCACCGATTCACAGCGAGCCTAGTCTGATGCCGATCTTTGGTTCCGATCCCCAGCACTTTTGAGGGTGAAAAGACCAGCATACACATGAGCCACGTATTCGGAGTGCGTTCGTGTGCTTGACTATCAAACTATTATCACAAGGAGTTGGCAAGCTGTCAGTGTTCGAACGGGGGAGAGTTCTTGATTTTTTGATCTTCCCATGCTTTACCTCTTTAATCCGATGTACCTCCTAGCGCCGGAAAAGGTGACATAGTCAGTTGCGAAACCCTGGAGTTCGCCGTGATGAGGCTGTTCGAGCGTAAGTCACTCAAAGGGGTCACGGCATCTAGGGAATTTGGGACTGTGCCGCAACATCTGGCCTTGAGTTTTGACAGCGGTCGACACCTGTAATCTCTAGTTGCCGATATCAGGCCCCCGATTTGTCACCTTGTCTTGTCACCTTTCGCGGGGGGATATCTTAGCGATGTCCCTTCTTGACTAAAAGGCCATTAAGAACACCGGGGGAGGGAGGGGAGGCACGAGTAGGAGGGAGACGGAGATCAAAGCTAAAAGCTATGCTGTTTCGTTCTTTTGACTTTGACTCCATGAACCCATGAGCGGTTAAACCGAGCGTGTAATTTCTCTTGTCGTCCCCACCACCAACGTCTCTTTCTGCCACGGGTACTCCGAGTCTCAGGAAGACTTGTCAAGTAGCTCCACACCGCCCTAGCGCTCGCGGAACGCTATGAAAACGCCCGGCAAATTGTTTGTGGGTTCGACATTATACTTTAACGATTTCATAAAACTTTCGCGCCCTTGTTCGTTTGCCATCTCATCGCACGGACAACCTGTCAGTTCAGTTATGGCATCGTGCTCTCATACCTGTTCCAAGGTGGAGCCATGGAAGAATCGATCGTCGTTCCAGCCCAAAACGCCGCAGATGGACCAGAGTAAAGGGGATGGCCCCAGTTTTTTGGCCCGATCACTGGCAGAAGCGGCTTCTTGAAAATACCGTCGGACGACAACCCCCATGCGGCTCATCTAACTTGCTGTACCTCGTGCTCGTGCCATGTGACGAGATACCAGCCTTCACATGCGTGTCGCACACTTCACTTTTGAGAAGATAAATTGAGCGGCAGCAGTCCGTGTTTCGGCGTATAGCTTCGGGAATCGCGCCGGACCCAGAAGCTGTCAGTGAGTGGAGCGTAGCCTCACTAGCCTAGATGCGTTCCATCGAATGTCTGTGGCGAGCTTTTATCGCAAAATCAGTAGACATCAAGGGTTGAGACGAGGAGGGGGATCGATTACAGTTACGGCGAGGACGTAACTTACTCCAACTTGAAATTATAACGACAACACAAGTAGACTGTCACGCATAACGCGTGACGTGTCAACTTGCCGGGATCACTTGAACGCGTACGGTCAATGCTTCGGCGCGCCTTTACATGGCATCGTCTCTGTCTTGCCCACCCTCAGTGGCAACCATCGCCCGATAGTTTTCGGTCGTTCTCGACGTCTCTCGTTTTGTTTGAGGATGAACCGCGACCGGATAGTCCTCCACTTGCGTCGTCTGCAACGGATCGCGTACGACAGGAGAAGGCGACTTCTGGTGACAAGACGTCGATTCAGTCCAGTCGCTCACCAGATGGTATCCGTACCCGTCCTCGCTCCCTGCGCCCTCTCCTTATACCACCAACCTTCCCACATAGCATCATCCCCGAAATACCCATCTCGGACACTCAGTCCTCCCAGATACAAGAGGAGGAGGGCGGGACAGACTCCTCGGTGACCATCACACTCGAAAGTCTCCCGCCGAACACCTTCAAGGCAGACATCCGCCCCATCTTCCAGCGGTTTGGCGAGGTCCGGCGTATCGTCATGGGCCTTGGCGGAACGCGCGCAGACATCATATTTGCGGATGCGGAAGGGGTGAAGCGCACATTGCATGCATACGCGGAGCAGCCATTTTTTGTGCGAGGGCGAGAGGTTGTCGTACTCCGGAAACGTTCCCGTGAGGCAAGTAACGGCGTCAGAGCCGTCAATGACGACCAGGCAGACGCGAATACTGCGTGGCAGGCGGACCCCTCCCGCGCAAGGATAGACCAAGGCGATGGTCGTGGGGCCATTTTTGTCTCACAATTCCCCTTAGGTACGACGCAAGACGACTTGTGGGAGGCATTGTCGCGGTTTGGAAAATACGATAAATTCGTGATGCGTATGTACAATGCCTGTATCACCTCTCTTGCGCGGTTACTGAGCGGACTTGACACGTTAGGACCCGGCTCGAGATACGCGTATTTCATGTATTCGAGCGCCGATCGTGTTGAGCAGATATTGCATTCTCATACACGCATACCCATCACTATCCGTGGGGAAAGCCTACGCATCGAGCGCACTGTGAATCGACCGTACACCCTATCGCCTGGGTCGTCGGACATCGCTTTGGAGCTCGGGAAACCTCATGACCCCGCAGAGTCGCGGGCTATCATCGAGGAGCTCAAGCAGACGGTGCCCAGGTGGAGAGGCTCGTACGAGCCGTCGCGCGTGCTCTGGATCGGCCGGCTACCATCTGCTTTTGGTCGCGAAGCTCTCTCAAACTTCTGGAGTCGACTCGGCTGCGTCGTCGAAGTCCGGCCATGTTCGTAGTATTCCCTCTCCTTTCCATCAGTTGGGTTATTGACAAAATAGCACAGCTGCGAGTGGGTTCGCACACATCGAGTTTTCGAGTACGGAAGAGGCGCTGCGTGCCGCACGCTACGGTGCGCCGCATGGCTTCCGCTACGAGGATCGCCTGCTAGACGTCGACTTTGCGCCGTGGCTGTTCTACATCGGCCCCGGATACCGCTTCGTGCACATCTCCGGGTGGCCCGCCTCCAATACCCGCCCCGAGCTCTTGCAGTGGGCGTACGACATCCCCCACGTCACCGGCGCGTCCGTTTGTGCGTCCCTCTCCTCCTCCATCCCCCTACTCGTATACCGATATAACAACAAATAGTGCCCCCTTTCCGCGGGGAAGATCGCTCGGCCCCCCGCTGCGCGTTCCTGCAGTTTCGATCCATCGACGACGCGCGCGCGGGGTTGCACATGCTTGACGGCCGCGAAGGGCCAGGCGGCGAGGCGCTGCGCTTCTCTTTGTCGTGTTCCACCGCGGTGCACCTCAAGCGGCTGTGGGGACGGGCGTATAGAGAGGAAGAGATGAGGCGGCGTGGGGAGGAAGAAGGGGCGCATTTTGAGCGCGAGTGGAACGGACTCGGGTTTGGTACTGGCGCGGAGGACCAGCACCATTGGAGGGACGGTCCCGCACACGCGAGCGCGCCGCCTGTGGGGACGCGTGGGGGTCGGGTCGGCTTGAGGAATCGGGCGGGGGTCGCAGCGGTGGGCGTGTTCGCGGATGGCTCACAGGAGAGTGGAACCCGTGAAGATGAGGCACTCGAGGAAGCGATGGGGACTGCTGTGGAGGATGCGGGGAGGGCAGATCCCGTTCAACAGAGCCTACCGTAGGTCTCGAAGGACAAGACAGGTGCGATTGGTTGAGCCCTGAGGACCTCAGGAGACGCCGATGACAAGAGGCGCAAAAGTCGGTAGAAGGGTTTCGAAGGAGATCCGGCCAACGCGATGAAGTTTGCATACGCCCAAATTACCCCTCATTACTATTCTGACGTTATGCAATATTAGTAGAATAAGTACTACGGCATAGGTATGCAAATATCAAGGTGAACGTTCGCAGAAGGACGCATGCCTTTGATCGTTATCGTTCATCGCGAGGCCTTGAACCACCTCTCGAGGCGCAAGACACGTCCCTCGCCCCGCTCGACCTCGACAAATCGCCCTGCACGAGGAGCCGACGAGGCCGATGTGGCGTCAATATGTACTCTTGTACTGTTTCGATAATACAGAGCCTTCCGCCCTTCTGTACTATTTTGTAAACGAAGACTTGGAAGTTGTACAATACACACCCACCCGATTGAGCCAGGCCGACTTCAACGAGTAACATCCCACATTTCCTGACCGAGAAGTGCGGTACTTCTGCCCAATACATATCTACTCGGATTTCCATTTATTTAACCTTCGCTATATATTACAGTAGAATACCTAGGAACTAATACGCTACCTCGTGTTGACCTGCGTTGGCTCCCTGTGTTACGCTCCGCCCGCGGAGCGGGTCCTGCGCATCCCACTCGGCAACGAGGGGTATAGCATCGGCATCTGCATATCAAACGTCGGCGAATCGATATTCCGCACGTTGTTTCTGGAGCTCGCGTGCAGTCTGCTTAAACGAGGGCCGGTTTGACGGGACGGTATCCCAGCTCGCACGGATGACGTTCGTGAGCTGGCCGTTGACGAGATTGGACGGCGGAAGCGAGGGCCTCATATTCTCATCTGGTCAGACACCCAGGTGTGATTACTATCACTACCAGGAAAATGCAGACAAACTCACTCAGTACGAAATGCCGGACGGCGTCGTCGTCCATGAGCGGCCACGGTAGGGCTCCCATGGTGAGGACCTCCACGCAACAAATGGCAAACGCGTAGACGTCCATCTCTGGAGTCAGCGCTTGGGCGCCTCGCATCAGCTCGGGCGCCTGCCAACGCAACGTCCCACCTTAGATTGGAAAGTGTCGGATCGGGTCAGGACAACAGCTAGAATAAAACTCGAACGAACGCGGCTGTGATACGTGGCTAATGCGGTAGACCTCGGACTTCATCTCGCTTTGGCCAAAGTCGGAGATGACGCAATGCACGTCATTGTCGACAAGTATATTGGCAGCCTGTGCAGGGGTCATTCATTCCACGCGAGGGTCGCTTGTTACGGCTGGGAATCGTACCTTGAGATCGCCGTGCAGCACACCTCGATTGTGAAGGTACTCCATACCGTTCGAGATCTCGTGTATCATCTTCAAAGCGTCGACTCTTGTAGCATCAGCGTCGCTCAGGCCCTTCAGGTACTTGACGAGGCTTCCCCGCGGATAATACTTGCTGACCTGTTTGAACGGGGTTGGTGTCAGATAAACAAAGAATGTATCACTATATAATCAGGAAAGAGAGGCCCTCTCTCACCAAGAACCACGGTGGCTCGCCGCTCGCGCTGGACGCGCCGAAAAGCTCAAGCACGTTCGGGTGGTAGAGGGACTTCCATATCTCAACTTCGTGCACGAAGATCTTGCGCGGTGTCGTTTCGGCGAGCACCTTGACCGCGACCGTGCGCTTGAGCCACGTTCCGCGGTATACGTCGCTGAAAAACCCAACGCCAACCTTCGCCTCGAGATCGATCTCGTACTGCGTGATCGTCCAGTTCGGGAGGAAGAGGTCCGTGCCCTTCGACAGCCGCCGCAGCGCACCGATCCCCGTCTCAATGAACTCGCGGTCGAGCGCGTCCGCGCTGTGCCGGCTTGCGCCAGTGGAACTGGGGTCCACAGACGGGCCGGTATCTTTTCTTGCATCCTGTTGGGGAGACAGGGGAAGCAGCCGCGCCGTGACACTCTCAGCGTCTAGCTGCACGTCGTCGACAACGCGCTGGAGGGCGCGCTGGAGCGTCTTGATGGCCTCGGGCATCTCGCTGCGCGCGATCTGGAGGACTTCGATCATAGCAACGTCATCATTCGTCGCGAGTGCGGTTTGCATGAGCTGGCGCAGGTCCGCCACATCGTGGGCACGGTCCTGAGCGTTCTGTGCAGCACGCAGGGCGTGCAGCGTCTTGCGCACGCTCTCGGGGTCCACAGGGGACGACAGGAGCGTCGCGGGCGGCAAGTGGAGAGGTACGGGCAGGCCAGGAGAGAGGTGCGAGACCGACTGGAGTAGATCGTGCGTTTCCTTCTGTCGTTGCAGCTCGTTGGCTTGGACGAGCTTCAGAGTACGGATCTGGATAGAGAGCTGTCAAAGTAGCGTCAGTGTCGACCGCGAAGGACGGCCCGCTCAGTTCGCAGATGGAAGATAACATTTACGCCGAACATCCCGAGGGCGTTGTTGAGGGAGGTGTCGCACGCCGTGATACTGGAGAGGATTTCATCGCGCCTCAAGTAGCGCTTAAGGAAAGGACGCTGGCCTAAATTTTCGAGGAAATGGTGGACTTCTCCCAGCGCCCTGTGCGGGGTGGCAAATCAGATGGAGGACATGCGCAGGAATGAGGGCGGCTGAAACGCACTCGACGAGTTTCGCAATTGGCGCACGGAGCTCTTCGGCTACGGTGTGGCCCGCATTTACGATCTCGCCGCGAACGGAAATCAAGACATCCGCGCAGCGTTCGATCAGGCGCAGAGACGCGATACGGTTCGTCTGGAGAAATCTGCTGTCAGCACCAGCAGCACCGTGAATGTGCGTCTATCACGCTCACCTCGACTATTTCGACGGCGTCCCAGATATTCAGCAGTATTTTTCCAGCAAGCTCTAACCCAGGCACGGGTACAAACTGCAAGAGGTCTACTCCAGCAAAGAGTGACTCGTGGCCGATGCGTGCTGCCGTGCCGAGGGCGCCACCGATTGCCTCGACCGCACGCTACAGAGCATCCGTGTCAGTAAAACTGGCAGAGAGCTAGTGAGAAACGGGCGCACAGAGCGTGTGTGTGTATATCCCTCCGTGTGCTCGACGGGAATCGTGCGCCTGCGCTTCGGGTAGCCCCACCAGGTCGACGCGGGTTTGATAGCGCCGTCGCCGCCCGACTCGCAGCCGCCACTGCGGTCCGGGTGCTTGGACGGGGTGAGTAAGCGCGACGGAGTGCAGAAGGTGACCGGGAACAGGGGCGGGGCACTGGTTGTGGGAGCGGCGGAGCTGCCAACGGAGACGGCAGGAATATGCGCGGTCCCTCCAGCAGTCGACTGCGGAGCGGCGCGTGTTATAGGGATGACGGGCTGAGTTCCATTGGCGAAAGCATCGCGCATGGGCGGCAGCTCGCGCGCGTCGAATGGGCGCAGGCGTCCACTCGTGTGAATCGGAAGAAGAGGGGGGGAGGGAGGCGATGGCAGCGTCAAGGATTGGGAGTGATGGTGCACTGGCAGGTCGAGCGGTGATGGCGAGATCTCAGACGGCGGTGTCCAGGCAAGGGGCTTGCGCAGAACGGATTCCATGTTGTTAGTCTCCACTGTCCTCTCCAATAGTTCGTGGCTGAGGTTATCATCGTCATGCGAAACGAGCGTCAGGTAGTAATCCCTCAGTGCCTCCCTGTCCTCCAGAGAAGCGAGGTTGTTTTTCTCGCAGTAGAGCCGCACCAGCGAGTTCACCTGGACCCTCTTGTCTGCCGTGCAGAAGGCTAAGCTACACTTGAGAAGAGTATCGAGACTCCGAGGGATGTCGGGGATGTCAGAGAACAATCGTCGGAACTCGGGTGAAGGAAACACGGGCATCCCTCCCGGCAACAAGCTGAGGATTCCCAAAAGTCGTTTCGAGGAACCGTCGGCGGCCATCCGGTTGCTCTCGAGGGAAAGCGCAATAGAAAACTCCAGACTCGCCAGTCTATCACCTTTCTCCTGCTCTACGAGGGCTATATTCTCCTCCTGCCAGCGCTCCCAGAGCGTCTCTGCAGTCGACACCTCCGCAAGGCTACCAAGCAGGGTGACGGCGAGCGGCAGACAATCGACAGCGTCTATCAGTTTCTCTGCCCATTCGTCGCAAGTCCCAGCGAGGCTCTCCCAAGTGCGCTTCGCGGCGTCGCGCGGGAAGTTAGTAAGTGGGGGTAACACGGGCAGCGTCCACGCAGTCCCCTTCGGCCTCTCCCTGCCACGCATAGTGACGAAGACTGTAACGGAAGATAGTGCAGTTATATCTGCGAGCAGCATCTCGACGGCTCCCCTGACCGGGCCAGGTTGGTCCCAGGGGGACTCAAAGTTGTCCAGACAGAGAATGCATTTCTCGGATCCCAGGGCAGAAAGCACGCGGGGCTCGAGCTCCCTGGAGTAGCTGTAGGACGTCGTCCCTGGCTGGAGAAGGGAGAGCGAGTTGGCGAGGGCGACAAGCAGCGCATCCCGCGAGGTGAGCGACTCGCACGGGACGAGGTGGCGCGATTCTGCAAAGTGGGACACCACCTCGTTGTGGGTGAGGACAGCGTGGGCGAGGGCGGTCTTTCCGACGCCGCCAGGACCTAGGATAGCGATGCGCGCTGCGGAGGCGGACGAAAAGATCAGATCAATGATTGTCTTCAGTTCATTGTCACGCCCGAAAAAGATCCCCTGTTGAGAGGGGCGGGGAAAAGGCCTGCATAGTGTCAGAGCAGAGAAAGAAGAGCGACGCGAGAGGCACGGACAAGACAGGGCTGGATGGTCTCGAACGCGCGTATTGGGCAACTGTACTACTAGATCGTACACGATGCTGGGGATGTGTTAAAGAGCGTGGGAGAGTTGGTAGGGGTTTCTCGATAGTCACGGATGGGAGAGCTGGTCGGGGTCCCCCGAAAATCACGGATGGGAGAGTTGGTCGGGGTCCCTCGATAGTCAAGAGGGCTACCGGTTCGTGCACTTGAGGCTGGAGAAACGTTAAAGAGCGCGGGATAGTTGATTGGGGTTCCTCGATAGTCACGGATGGGATGGGCAACGACAGCGCTCTCCCAGCGACATGTTCGAATCGAATGTCCATCAACAAGGCGACCTAATGGGAATGTAAACGAGATTGTGCGTGGATCCAAGCGAAAATACTCACCATAAAGCGGGCAAACATCCTATTCATCTGACGGTCACATTTCTGGATCTCTTTAATCATGTCGTTGCGAGCGAGGCCCTTCTTGAATAATTGCTCAAACCTTGTTTTCCCACGGCATTGCGACATAACTCCGACCACTTTTTTGAACTCGCTGGTAAAAGTGTAAAAGTTAGCAGCGGCGCAAGAAGGGTCCAAGATATGTGCATTTACGTTTCGAGGTCCTTTATGGTACCAATGAAGTTCTGGGGGAACGTCGCCTCGTCGCACAGTCCGTGGCGCTGGCATGATACGCTAAAATGCTTCACGAGATCGGCGACCTTGACGACATTGTACATGACCTCGTCCCACAACTCGCGGTAAAGATCGACTTCCTGATAAGATAGAACAGCAGCGCGCAATTCAGTCGAGTCTCAGACAGTATAGGAAGAGAAGAAGCCGTACACCCTTGATCTTGACTATTTGCAAGAGAATGCCCGCGACTGCTCCCACATACGGCACACCCGTAGCTATGGCGACGGCCTCTTTGCCAGGCTTCAACATACCGATGATCAGTTCGAACGCGCCAGCCTCCACACCTGCCAGGTGGGGCTGGAGGACGTCGTGTGGGACTGGGAGGTTGAGATCGTCACCTATCGCTTAAATCAGCAGTAGTAGTCAGTTTAGAGTCTATGATTTGGGGAGTAGCCTCAACGTGTTCTTACCTAGCGAAATCCTGCTTGGAGGAAGATCCTCGGACGGTCGTGGAGACCTGCGTAGCATACTACGGAACTTGGATGAGTTCGGGGTGGTTGTCATGTTTGTTGTGTTGGCGCTAGAGCGCACCCACACTCCAAGTCACACTTAGGATTTACTGTAAGGTTGATCAGTACCTTTTCCCTGCAGCTTTTCAGCCCAAAAAATAGTGTACATTTTGTAGGTTCTATAGGAGATCATAACTCAATTGGATCCGTACAGATTCACCACTGTGACTACAGCAAAGACAAAATTTAAAGAGACAGTCTAGAGCAAGGATTTACACCCCCAGATCCCATCATCCCACAATGTAGTATGACTCGGATTGAATCAAGTTACTCCTCGCGGCCCATTGAGGTAGAAACTCTCAGATACTCGATGACCACTGTCCAACTTCGAGCTTTAGGCGGGTGAAGCTGGTGAAGAGCTGCAGTGACCACGAGCTGACACTTCCTTGGATCGTGGGTGGAGCGTGGTGAGCGGATGACCATTGTAATTTGCCGGCGCGTCGTCCTAACAAGTGGCGGAAATACGTGACGGTCGTTGCAGAACTTTCAAAGTCCTGTCCTGGCTATTGATGCCTACTCCGGGTAGGCGCCAGTAGGATACGTCAGGGAGCAGACTGCAGGACCACTGCAGGGGACTCAAAAGCCGGGAATAGGCGTCTCGAAGCGGATCTGGCCTCGCGATGATGATAGGGAAAGATTGGGACCGCCCACGATTTTGCATGCACCATATCCTTACTATCTGACACTATCAGTGGTACAAACATGAGGTTACAAGTAATCTAGATCATCAAAGCAAAATGTCCGCAGGAGAATAAATACACAGGATCATTATCGCTTCACCGCGAGATGCTCCTTGAGCCGTCTCCCGAGGCGCTTAGCCGCCACCTCGAGACTCTCGTCCTTCGCCCGCTCAACCTCGACGATCGTTCTGCGCGAGGGGCCGACTAGGCCGACGCGCCGCGGGGCGAACGTGACGTTGTACGGGGAGAGGTCGATGCGGGCAGGAGCGAGGTAGGCGTGTAGGAGGTCCTCGAGGCGGGCGCGGGGCTGCATGAGGTCGAAGAGGTCGCGGAAGGCCTCGGGCTGGCCTAGGTGCAGCTCGGTCTCGTCGGCCCAGACGTCGTCGAGCACCTTGAGCGCGATGAAGAGGTCCAGCACGGCGGTCTCGCGGCTGCGGTGCAGCCCCGCGCTCGTGCTGGGAGCGGAGGGCGTCGCGGAGAGCGGGAAGGGATCGGAGGTGTAGGGCGGTCGGATGAGCGAGGCGTAGGAGGGGAGGAAGGTAGAGCGCAGCACGTGCATGCAGGCTGTGCAGAACAAGGCGGTGTTAGCGCTTGGGAAGAACAGAAGACAATCATTTGCATGCTATGAAACGAGAGTGATCCGGCGAAGCAGAGAACCGCCCCTGATGCAGGCCTGATGAACTGAACTGTTGATAGAAAACATACCTATGTAGAATGTGCGATTGACGAGTCTCAAGGACGTGGCGAGCCAGTGGAGTGTCTTCCTCTGCCTCTCTAGTCTACTGTAGTCCTTGTCTGGTGCCTGAGGGAACGTCCTGTGTACGATGTGGAGCAGGACATGAGAGGGCAATTCAGGAAGCCTGAGTGCTACACGAGATGCACTTTGAAAAGGTGGTGGTGGAAGGCGATTGATATTCGTCCTCGGAACGGTGTAAGGCGGAGGAGGCGGGGGGAGAGACTTCTCATCGACGACGACCATGGAGAGAGCGGATTGTTCCAAATTGGGATAATTGCTTGCGATAAGGGCGGTGTATCCGGGGTCCATGTCTTAGGAAGAGGGACCCCGAAATGTTGTGTGAGGAGGTGTCGTCTCTGGAGCCCCAAACCCCGGCACCGTCAACTCGCAACAATCCGCCTATTTTTTGCTATTATTCACAATTATCTTTCCACATGGGCCCTCCTAGGAGTCACAGGCGTGGTCCAAAACCCGTTTTACCATGTATGTTTTGTTTTTTTTTGTCGTCTGGTGCCGTCGGGGTTATTGGGGAAGTTTGGCCATGGTTACTGATGGCGCCAACGTGCTTTCAGTGCGCTCGCGCACGACTCGCTCTAGCAAGGGCAAGGCGAGTCCCATATTATCACTCATCTCCTTCGACGGTCAATCTGATATTTTCTTCTTTCTTCTCTCTCCGTCGTCACCCCCTCACGTGCTTCCCTCCCTTCTTGTCCCGTATTCCTGCACCACCAGCTCCTCTCCGACCCGGATGCCAACACCCAACAACTCACGGAACAACTCGGTCACCTTGGCCTCTACGCGGCTGACACAACTGGCGACGGAAATTGCCTTTTTCGCGCGCTCTCTGACCAGTTGTACGGTACCGAGTCCCGCCACGTCCAACTACGAAAGGACATTTGTGACTGGATCCAGTCACATAGTGTGCGATACGCACCTTTTGTTGACGACGAGCGCGGTTTGGATGTTCACCTTTCCCTCATGCGTCAACCTGGTATGTCCTCCCACTCACACCCCGCTTTGTTCTATTCTTAGCCTTCATTATTCTCAGCCACTTATGGCGGCCATCTCGAACTTTCCGCGTTTGCACATATGAAGAAGTGCAACGTAAAGGTCATCCAACCCGGTCTTGTCTATCTCATCGAGTGGGCTGCCGGCTGGGACGGCGTCGCTGCAGCCAAGGACACTCCCACGTCATCGACGTCTTCCTTAGTCACAACCCTGGTCGAGCGGGAACCCATCATGAATGATCGTTCTCGGCGCGCAGCACGGAGGGAGAGCAAGCGGGCCGAGAGAGACAAGGCACGCGTAGACAAGGCAACAACGGACGAGGAAGACGATGTTCACAATGACAAGGAGACCCCAACCGTTTACGTGGCGTGAGTGTCTCTCGTCCAGGCACCGTCCTTCATAAATGACTCATGCACGGTTCTGTAGCTATCATGACTGGGAACATTTCTCTTCCATCCGTAACCTTCGCGGGCCGCACTCGGGTCTCCCAGACGTGTGCGAACTCCCCGCAGATGCGTCATCGCACGACCTCCCCCCAGCCCCCAAATCTTCCTCCAAACCTGCAAGCAAGGCCCGCCCACGTGCAGCCTCCACCTCCACCGCCAAACTACCTCCTGTGCCCGTCTCAGCACCGAAGCCACTATCGCGCCCACGTCGGACCTCCCGGACGCTCCGGCAATCCGGGTCCTCGGCTACGGTCGTACCTGCGGCGGCCCCGCCCACACCCGCAGACATCCCTCTCCCAAGCTCACGGTCGGCCTCCCCCCCTCCCGCACCGTCGCTACCGCCCGGCTTATACACACGCGAGCGCGAGCAGCGCTCGCCCAAGCGCTCGTTCGACGAGTCATCGGGGTCGTCCGATGTTTCTGCCGCCAGTACGAGCGCCGCCAAACGCACGCGGCGCGGGACGGTGCGTGGGCTCGCGGCAGTCGTACAGAACGCGGACGCAGACATGGATGCTGACGTTGATGGAGAGGTTGATGGGGACGTCGATGGAGACGCCGACGCCGATGCCGATGCCGACGACGCGGACACGCCTGCTTTATCCGAGACTGCCTCTCTCAGTCCCATTTCCTCACCGTCACCGTCACCATCGCCACCTCCGGTGCCGGTCCCCGCCGCACGGCGATTGACCAAGAGAGAGCGCAAGGCTGCGGGGTTGCCCCGGCCTCGTACCGGCGCAGGGAAGATCGTGATCCCCGGCGGACGATTCCGCGCTGCTACTGCCGCTGAAGGGGCTGATCCCGTGCAGGGGGAGTGGGCACGGAATGGGACCGGGCGGGTGGACGTGCGCGGCTTCCGTGAATTGCGGATATAATGTGGTCCCCATCACCCTCGGTTCGTCGTCGTGCCCCCCCCCCCTGGCCTATCTTTCCCCGCCGCCAACTTGGTTTTTTTTACCTTTTTATCGTCTGCACAACAACAACGCACAAGCATTTATCGTCGGCCCATCATTCTATACCCCCCCTCCGTTTCTCCACCTCCCAAGCAACAAACACTTGCGATTGATCCCATGAACTCGCCTACAAACGCATACTCGTTCCTCATGACGAACGGACACGGTGACACGACAGACTTGCTCTTTGTGTATATCATTGAAAGGTTTTGTTTCCCTTTTGTGTAGTACGTACAGATAGAGAGCACCCCACATACGTCAACCAACGTGGTATCTGATGACAGACCCTAGCAGTATTTATATATACGGCGCATGATGTGTATAATCTACAATTGACTTATGTGATCGATGAAAATGGGGCATCGAATTGTCTCGTTCCATCTCATAACGGGAATGTACGACGACACAAATCAGTCAACCGACGAAGCAAGGACGCACGTGCTGTATGGTTACGTAAGTAAAAGGCGGTAAACTTCGTTGCTTCATAGCAGCTTCATTGCCTGTGTCTCGGTTTTTTACATTGACTGGACCGCTTAACTGTGGGTTGGGAGCTATCACGCGCCGCCTCTTTATGCCCCGCCTTTGCCTCTGCACCGTGACTACAGTACTTGCTATAGTAAGTTATTACGAACGCTTCAGGTCACACGTGCTCTGCCAGTGGCCCTGACAATTGATTTGACAGTGTGCGTGCTCCCGAGAGATAAGAAATAACCCTCCTCAGTCATAAAATATTTCGTTGTAGGGAGGTGGGGAGAAAAAACCTCTCACATAGACCCCAGTGTGCAGGAGGGTTCAAGGCGAAGCTGTGGGGAAAATTCAGTTCAAGTTGTGGAACGTGGGAAATAGTGTGCCCAGGCACGGCCATCGTTGGGTCACCTCTAATCAGTTACCGGCTCTGGCTCTCACAGCAACACTACAACAAACATGACAACCACTCCGAACTCATCCAAGTTCCGTAGTATGCTGCGCAGGTCTCCACGACCGTCCGAGGATACTCCTCTTCCAAGCAGGATTTCGCTAGGTAAGAACACAATGGGGCTTCTCCCCACTTACTGCTGATTTAAGCGATAGGTGACGATCTCAACATCCCAGCCCCACGGGACATCCTCCAGCCCCCCCAAGCCGATGTGAAGGCTGGCGCGTTCGAAATGTCTATCGGTATGTTGAAAGAGGCCGCCGCCATGGCTTCGGGTGTGCCGTATGTGGGAGCAGTCGCGGGCATTCTCTTGCAAATAGTCAAGATCAAGGGTGTACGGCTTCTTCTCTTCCTATACTGTCCGAGACTCGACTTAATTGCGCGCTGCTGTTCTATCTTATCAGGAAGTCGATCTTTACCGCGGGTTGTGGGACGAGGTCATGTACAATGTCGCCAAGGTCGCCGATCTCGTGAAGCATTTTAGCGCATCATGCCAGCGCCACGGACTGTGCGACGAGGCGACGTTCCCCCAGAACTTCATTGGTACCATAAAGGACCTTGAAACGTAAATACTCATATCCTGGACCCTTCTTGCGCCGCTGCTAATCTTTATTTACACTTTTACCAGCGAGTTTAAAAAAGTGATCGTAGTTATGTCACAATGCCGTGGGAAAACAAAGTTTGAGCAATTCAAGAAAGGGCTCGCTCGCAACGACATGATCAAAGAGATCCAGAAATGCGACCGTCAGATGGGCAGGATGTTTGATCGCTTTATGGTGAGTATTTTCGTTTGGATCCACGCACAATCTCATTTACATTTCCATCAGGTCGCCATGTTGATGGACATTCGATTCGAACAGCTTGTCGCTGGGAGAGCGCAGTCGTTGCCCATCCCATCCGTGACTATCGAGGAACCCCAACCAACTATCCCGCGCTCTTTAACGTTTCCCCAGCCTCAAGTGCACGAGCCGGTAGCCCTGACGCCTAGCATTAGTAGCATATATGCGCGTTCGATGACAGCCGGTTCCAGCCCAGCCCCGTTCGTGCTCCCATGTCTCTCTTCTTTCTCTGCTCTGACACTGCGCAGGTCTTTCCCTATCCCTTTATCTATTCCCCAGCCCCAATGGTATGAGCCAGTAGCACAGACGCCCAGCATACACGCACGTTCGATATCAGCCCGCTCCAGCCCAGTCCCGTTCGTGC
This sequence comes from Lactarius hatsudake, assembly GCA_024734325.1. Lineage (NCBI taxonomy): Eukaryota > Fungi > Basidiomycota > Agaricomycetes > Russulales > Russulaceae > Lactarius > Lactarius hatsudake. The sequence goes on along the minus strand of JANSJP010000017.1, from coordinate 645,299 downwards.
CCTCCCCTTATCTCTTCTTTCTCTGCTCTGACACTGTGCAGGTCGTTCTCCACCCCTTTACCTATTTCCCAGCCTCAAATGTACGAGCCTGTAGCACAGACGCTCAGCATACATGCGCGTTCGATATCAGCCGGCTCCAGCCCAGTCCCGTTCGTGCCTCTTACGTCGCTCTTCTTTCTCGGTTCTGACATTGCGCAGGACTTTCCCCGACCCCCTGTCTATTCCTCAGCCTCATATGTACGAGCCGGTAGCACAGGCACCTACCTTGCATGCGCGTTCGATATCAGCCGGTTCCAGCCCAGTCCTGTTCGTACCTCCCACGTTGCTCTTCTTTCTCTGCTCTGACACTGCGCAGCCCTTTCCCCCGTCCCATTCTACCACAGGTCTTTTTTGGGCGTAGCGGAGAGCTGGAAACAATCGTTGATCTGATCTTTTCGGCCACCTCCGCAGCACGCATCGCTATTATAGGTCCCGGCGGCATCGGAAAGACCACCCTCGCCCACGCCGTTCTCACCGACAAGAGGGTCGCAACCCGCTTCGCCGACTCGCGCTACCTCGTCCCGTGCGAGCCGCTCACCTCGCGGGACGCGCTGCTCGTCGCGCTCGCCAACTCGCTCTCTCTCCTCCAGCCCGGGACGACATCCGACAGCTACTCCGTAGGGCTCGAGCCCCGCGTGCTTTCTGCCCTGGGATCCGAGAAATGCATTCTCTGTCTGGACAACTTTGAGTCCCCCTGGGACCAGCCTGGCCCGAGCAGGGGAGCCGTCGAGACGCTGCTCGCAGATATAACTGCACTGCCCTCCGTTACAGTCCTCATCACTATGCGTGGCGGAGAGAGGCCGAGGGGGACCGCGTGGACGCTGCCCATGTTACCCCCCACTTACTAACTTCCCGCGCGATGCCGCGAAGCGCACTTGGGAGAGCCTTGCTGGGACTTGCGATGAATGGGCAGAGAAACTGATAGACGCTGTCGATTGTCTGCCGCTCGCCGTCACCCTCCTAGGCAGCCTTGCGGAGGTGTCGACTGCAGAGACGCTCTGGGAGCGCTGGCAGAAGGAGAACATAGCCCTCGTGGAGAAGGAGAAGGGCGACAAACTGTCGAGTCTGGAGTTCTCCATTGAGCTTTCCCTCGAGAGCAGCCGGATGGCCGCTGACGGCTCCTCGAAACGACTCTTGGGGATCCTCAGCCTGCTGCCAGACGGGATGCCCGCGTCTCCTTCTCCCGAGTTCCAACGATTGTTCCCCGACGTCCCCGACATCCCTCGGAGCCTCGACACGCTTCTCAAGTGCAGCCTGGCCGTCCGCACGGCAGACAAGAGGGTCCAGGTGAACTCGCTGGTGCGGCTCTACTGCGAGAGAAACGATCTCGCCACTGCAGATGACAGACGGGCGCTGAGGGACTACTACGTGACGCTCGCCTCGCACGGCTACGACAATCTCAGCCGCGAGCTGTTTAAGAGGATGACGATGGAAATGAACAACATGGAATCCGTGCTGCGCAAGTCTCTTACCCTGACCCCGCTGTCGGAGATCACGCCCGTCATCGAAGCTGTCATCGCCTACACGCAGTTCTGCTCGTACATCGGGAACTTCTCGGATGTGGTCATCACTCCGCAACGAATGTCCAAGGGCTCCCCGAAGAAACCCTGGGTGACTGCCTCACGTCTCTCGGCTCCATCTGCCTCAGTGACGACAATTGTGGCCCAAGCCGAAGAGCACTTCAGAAGGGCCCTACTCCTGCACCAGAGTGCCCAAGACGTTGTCGGCCAAGCTAACGACCACTGTCATCTCGGAGACGTGTTATACAGATGCGACAAGGTGGAGGAGGCAAGGGCGCGCTACCAGATGGCCTTTGACCTCAACGTGGTGTCCAATAGCCCGTATGGTCAAGCTAACGCTCTGACCCATCTCGGGGACACGTACAGGAAGCTTGGCAGACTGGAGGAGTCGTGCTCACATTACAATAGAAGCTTGGATTTGCATCAGGAGCACCAAGACCAGCTGGGTCAAGCCAATAGCTTGAAGGGTCTCGGGCACGTCTATCTCAGGATGGATAACATAAAGCTTGCGGAGGAATCTTTCGACAAGGCACTGGAGCTTCACAAAGCTGTCAATGACCTCGTTGGCCAGGCCAACGACATCTCTAGCCTCGCAGATATTTATCAGAGATTAGACAATTTTGATCGGGCTGAAGAGGCATATAAGAAAGCCCTGGATCTGCATGATCAAGCAAAAGATGATCTTGGGAGGGGGAATGCTCTCAGCCACCTCGGAGATCTCTATAGAAAGCAGAACAAGCTACCTGAGGCAAAGGCTTATTACCTACAGGCCCTGGAGTCTCACAAAAAAGCATTTGATAACCTGGGTCAGGCCAATGATCTTAAAGGCTTGGGGGGCATATATCACAGACAAGATGATACCCAGGGAGCCATTGAGCAATACAATGCTGCTCTGGCCCTATATGAAGCTACAAACAATAGCCTTGGCAAGGCAAACTGCCAGAGGTTCCTTGGAAGAATTTATTACACCCAGAAAAGGTTTCATGATGCATTGTCAATGTTTCAAAGTGCTCTAGAGAATCACAAGAAAGCAAATGACACTGTTGGCCAGGGAAACTCCCTGAATGACATGGGGGATGTAGAGAGAAAACTGGGGGGGCTTAGCAGTGCAGAGCAGCTGTATCAGCAGGCTCTGCAAGCCCATGAGAAGGCCAATGACAAAGTGGGTCAAGGAAATGACTACAAGGGCCTAGGAATTGTATATGAAAAGCTATACAAGCTGAAGGATGCAAAAGAGATGTTTGAAAAGGCTATAGAGATGCATAGGCTATCTGGTACAACAAAGAGTGAGGAACATGATCATAGCCACCTGAAAAGGGTGATAAAGAAGTTGGAACATGGTGCTAGGACTAGAAAATGTAATTAATTGGTGTCATTTACTTATCCCTCTTTTTAACCAATATCCATGAAAGCGGAAACCGACATAAAAATTTGCGAGGAAAGCTACGCCTCTCGATCACCAAGTTGCTGCGACTCCGGCTGTTCGAGTTCGCAGAATTGCCTTCGTCCTCGGCTTCGAAACCCTCTTCGATCGTGGTAATTGGCTGGGAGGCCCCCCACTTGACTTCCTCGATCCGTTGCTGTAGGGTATCGACCATCGCGGACCCCAGCGACATCGGATTCGGCTCTTCCCTGAGCTGTAACGCCGATGGATTCGAGGCCATCCCTAGACGTGATGATCCTGGGGGTTAGTTGCCGCCTCTTCAACGCCAGCAGTCCCTGGAATGAGGGGGCCGGCACAAGCGTCTGACCCAGCAATTTGCGATATTGATCCATCGTGAGATCTCTTACGACTGAGAACCCTAGTGAGACCTGGTGACGATGCTCCCGAAGAGCTTCGTCACTGACAGCCAGGGGGACCACCATGTCCAGAGCTGCCTGCGTCGCGTATATGATAAGCCACCACGCATGGACAAGTACGTAGAGTACCTCAAAAGCATCCATTACGGACAAAAGCGCGCGGAGCAGACGGGCGACGCGCTCGGGTCGCTGGGTGTCTGCGCGGGGCGCTCGGCGAAGACCCGTTTCACTCGGGTTCGAGGTCGTCGACGTATCGGCGAAAGCCCCCGACTTGAATAGGATATCTCTAAATGTTCTGTTTAGTTGGCGCATTCGCCCGATGGTCAGTAGGCATATGGCACGCTTCAAGTGGACGCTCACAAATACAAGAACTTGCAGGGCCCTTCCAGATCCTCGATACCGACAGCATCCTTGAGGAGGATTTCACGAGTCAACACGATGAAGAGTTCGGAGCAGTGACGGGTCTCTTCGTTCTCGCGCTGCGAAAGATCCCTTTCTTTCCCCAAAGACTTAAGGAGCACTATTCCCGCCGGCAAAAGACGGGTCTCGGAGTGTGGCAACAAGGTCGCACAAAGGTACCGGACTTCCCAGGTCAGCATCTGTGCGGAGTAGTTGTGTATGAGAAGAGCGACAAAAAGACGCCAGAAGTAAAACGTACGTCTGGGGAACCAACGCACTCAGGTAACACTGCGACTGGCGGCGGGTGCACGCGGCGCGGATACAAGACATTCTTACGGCTCTTGCGTGAGTTTATCGAGGTCACGGAGTATGGGAACGACGTATTCGAAGACATAATAGAACTTGACTGTGACGTAGGGGTCACTATGTGTGCTAATGAATACGATACCGACGTATCCGCGATTAGATGAATAAATCTGCCGAATCGGAGAAAGGTGACGCACTCTGGAGCCCCATCCCTCCTGCTAGGGACGCGCTAGTACTAGAAAATACTAAGGCGTAGGGCTTGGATCCGAGACTAGGGACAGACGGCTTCAGGTCCTTTGCTAGCTCGTACAGAAGACTTTGGAGCTAAGAATCTTGAGGAGGGCTAGTGAGGACAGCAAGGAGGGTGGCTAATGGAAAGCCATGGGACGAAGAAAGGGACGAGAGAATCACAGAGCATTGGAACATGTTAAGGTACGATCAAGGGGTACGAAATCACAACGTGCCAGTACGCGCTAACCAGGTTTCGTAATGTTAGGTACTGTAGTGTACTGTACCGTCATCACTTTCAATTGGCCAAGATTGAAGCTCGAAGCTTGAAGCCTAGGTCGTTGCTTATCGCTGACCGCAAGTGTCAAACCCGGGATCGAACTGCCAGCGACATCGTAGCACAACACGTTACAGGAAAAACGTCCCCGACTCGTTCGCTGACTCGGAGTTTAAATCGTGGACATGATGGATGATGATATAAGCGTCCAATTACAATAATTCATTTTGTCACCACAGTACTCGTCCAGCAACAGTACTGGCATTACAAGAGATCATCTGATCTGATCGTGGTAGGGTTCTGAGTGGCCGTATGCCTCATCGACTCTAGCAAGCACACCAACCATCAGCGACAACCAAAGCACCCTCAACCCCACGACTCTTCGGGTCGTGCAAGTGACCCGCTCAAGATATGAAGAATGCTCTGTACGACGTAGGAAAGCGAGGAAAAGACCAGAGCAACGCAGAACGTCGAACAAAAGATGCAATCCCGGACCCCCGTCGTGGCGCCAACGCCCCGGTCCTGTCGAAAAATAGATATCATCAAACACACGTACGATAACGCCGCCGCCGGGCAGTCAGTGTATGGTCTGCGGGTCAGGTGGAAAAGAGGCGCATACAGAAAAGGAGGTCACCCGCCGCCGACACTCGTGACGAAGGGCAGTAGTAAAGCTTGGCAATGTTCCGCGTCGAAAGTTGTCCCAAAACCCTCGTCGACAGCCTTCGAATGCAAGTCACTAGACTGTCATATACAGGCGAGCCACCACATCTATTAGAGCGAGCGTCCCGCCGCTGTGCGGACATAACGACATTTCCTTTCGGAAAGTATATCACGATCATGGCGGTACAGCTATCGCGATGGTAGATCGATGATATATTATATATTGTATCTCTATCTACTCACTGAAATCCCCCGTATAGGTACTCATCCCTTACTGCGAGTCTTGGGTCCAAGTAACGCCACGGTGTTCTTTTAGTGGCCACAACCCCACACGCTGTAATATCTCAATGCAGGAGCGAGGTACAGTACCACAGGTGTGCAGGTGTCGTAACATCGTGATGAGACTCAGATTCCCTCTTGGGCCACTTCGCGCCAATATAGAGTGCACCAATCGAGTCCCAAACCCAAGAGATACTGAGCTTCCCCCCTCTCTGTCTGACTCATGCCGGTATGCGACCGATGAATGCCCACGCTGATAGCGCTGATAGCTATCGCGACTGGAACAGCACCCGTAGTTCCCTGTACGAGTCCCCGGTTCTTAGCCTGATCCCTATATCAGTCATCTAATACTTCATCACTGCAACCATACTACACCGCGCCCAACGCTCCACGGCCAGTCCAACGCCTCATCACAGACATACTACTCTGCGGAGTTGTCGCCATCGCATCCAACAACGAACTCGGCCTCTAAAAGGTCGTTCGAACAGTTCGTTCTCATATCCGGTTAGATCTATCACCACGTCTCTATTTTTCCATATCGATCCCCCATACGTCATCACCACTGGCACGCCAGCGGCCCCACGACACTCTTCCACAGCGCACTGCTACATGCCCCGCAAGCGGCGCGGGACCGACGCGCTCGACCTTGCTGCGCGACCTGCGTGCTATTTTCAAGCGCACGTCAGCGGGGCTGGCGAATGAACAGCGCCAGCGGGTGGAGTCACTGAAGGAGCTCATCGGAGAACCGCGCGTCCTCAGCCTCGGTAGCGTCAGCATAAGTAATCTCAGGGACGTTGGCATTCCCGGTGGAGGCACGGTTCCGACTGGGCCGATGGACGAAGCACAGAATTCGGGGTGAGCTGGTTCGGAAGACGACGGCGACGTGGTAAGATCGTTTGGGCCCAGCTTGCGAGTAGATTGTAGCACGAGCTGCACGACCGAACTGAACTGTAGTTCGTACTGTACTGTATCAGCAGGACTAGACCGCTACGCGAGGGAGTAACCCTTTTATAGACGTCCAGTAATTGTACATGTTGCCATCCTGAATATATAAAGCCCAAGCAGTTTGCTCTTCCCGAGGACTGGGGCAGATGATGGAATCCTGAGGTATGAGTTCGTGTGATTAACTACTAGTATCTCGTTCATGAGAGTGCTAATCACAAGGCCAATCAAATCACGCGAATGCGAACAATAAGACGAGACGAAGGACGCAGCCAAGGATTTCTGAGTACTACCTACGGTAGGCTAGTGGCAGTGACCACCGGCCTTCGGTCTAGATATAGCCCCGCCTTCGCACGTGACCTATCGGGAGTTTGGATTGTCTCCGGCTTTGCGGGCTTCGACTGCGAGCTTCGACTTGGTCCTCCCACGGCCACTTGCTGCTGCTTCTCCCCAATTTGTGTTGGTGTCTGCGTCATGGTCTCTATCTCTGCGTCTATTAGTTCTGGCTCACCCCCATTCTACTCCTTGTTCACCTTTTTGTTCACCTTGCGGTTATGGCTCAGACCATCTAGTGTCCGAACGATCTCCTCCAGTGTCGTGCACTATTCGGGGGAGTGGAGTGTCAGCAGGTCACTGTAGGGTGTGTCTTTTGTCGATGCTACTGCACGACTCAGTGATGGCCACTCATTGGTTCACATAGCCTCTATCATTGAAATGTCTCGTACTAATTGCACAGGCACACAACCGCTATCCCTCGAACCACATAACAGGTCAAATTGAGAGACTTTTTCACAGAAGCACTGGCAGCACAGCATACAGTGTGTAATGTGAATGTGAGGTCCGCCGGCGCCGATGCCAAAGAAGTTCAGTTTGGCGGGCTACGCGGGCCGAAATCCCGCGATGCGCTTTAAGACCCACATGTATGGTCCTTCTGCCACCAACTTTGGTGGCTGGCTCTTCTCGTCCAGCATGACAGACCGCTGATGATTCCCAGTTAAAGAGGGGCCCGACTCGTCGCGCTTCGAGCATAGTTCCCCATCAAACACTCTCAACGATCACGTAGACTGCCCTCCCCCATTTATCTATCCACCATAATCATCAAGACATATCTGTTCCTGATGCCGGGCGAGTCTGCTATCTCGCTACTGTTTAAGTGCGACAACCCGTGCAACACCACCATCATCGACCACGACGGGAACACTGTTTATACCGTGGCGACAGAATTTCCGAGTTCCGGAAATCCCGAGACGCGCGTGCTTGACGGTATCGGAAAACTCGTCGCGAAGTGGATATGGGGCGATGCGCGTTCCGACCTGCTCATTATCGGTGGTCGCCCACAGACACGCGCGAGCGCCTGGCTCAAAAAAAAAGCTCATTCCATTCCGCGAGTACGACTTTTTCTGGTTGCATGCCTCGGCGTCGTCGGGGTGTCTGACTGAGTGTGCCAGCGATGTGAAGTTCCTTGATGACGTCGGTACAGAGTATACTTGGCAGAACAACAAGCCTGGGTTCGCACTTCAGGTACTAAATAGTTCCTGCTGCCCATTCTAAACCACTGACTGTTGTCCACTGCCCTTTGTAGTTGCATGGCCCACAGTCCAAGACACTGCCTGTCGCCCGTTTCATTCATACGTATAAGGACTACAATGCCGATCGCAAGAACCCGCCTGTGGTGCCTTTGACGCTCCTACTCGACGAGAGCGTAGAACCAATTCGGGACTTTATCCTTGTCTCGTTCCTCCTCCTTGAACGTCGGCGCCGTGAGACTGAAACGGCCACTGTCAACCGCGCCGACTCCCTGGCAGTCTTCGGCTAAAGTGGTGGGTTCTCGTGGGCATGCGGTCATGCGGTAATAGGCCATATGTGGAAAAATCTGCCGATACAGTAAGCTTCATCGCGAATTGGAGTTCCTCAACTCCTATGGACTGCAGTCAGATTGAAAGGAATTGGTCCATGCAAATCATTCCGATCCACAAGAGACGGCTGTAAATAGGACGTACTAATAATAGCCTTTAATTGCTTGTAGAGAACTAAATCCCATGTGCAACTGTTATTGGTTAGAGGTATAGGTATAGATTAACGTGCTACATAGGGTTCTGCCAGTGTATTCTCGGATGCACGAAGATAAATTCAAAAGAACGTGCTAGCCGCTGCCGCCGCTCAGTGAAGGTGAAGTCAGCGATTCTGTTGAAGGAACCGAGTGGGACGAGACGTGATAACAAGAGGGTCATGGGGCCACTTCAAGATGATGAGCTCGAGGTAACTTATGTTCGACCATGACATGCATAAGACAAGATATAATTACGACTCCAAAGTCGTCTGAGTCCGTTCAATTAGTACTACTGGTCAGGGAAATGCACAAGATTAAAACATCCAGTCCATAGTCTGTACTAGGAACACGAGAAGACTGCGATCAATCAAACTTCGCCTTCGCACAGAAAAGGAACTGCCAATGCGCACGATATCGTCACTGTTGACAGACGATATCTGTGCTGTTTCCCGAGTATCAATCCAAGGCCACGCAGTACTACTCCCGAATCAGTTAGCGCTATGTCGTATCCCCTATAACGGGAAGGAATACACGTACGGCCTGTCCTGGAACGAGGTTCGTGCAGTCACTGTTCACGTCGTCGTTGTACTCGACGAATTTCTGCCGAGTCAGACCGAACTTAGTCGCCAGCGCATCGCACGTCGTGTCCGTGGCAGTCGCATGGGTCTTGCAGGCAGGCGCAGGCTGTTGCGCCAATAACGACTGTTGCTTCGGCTGCTTAATGCACAATACCTTGCCGGCAGGGATGCGGCCGTCACCTGTGGTGGAGATGAGTGTCTCAGCCAGGCCGGGCTCTGCTCGGTCGGATGGTATCAAGGACACCTACAGCTTATCCCGGAATTGAGCGACAGGATATCAGCCTGGCTCAAACCGAGCTTCGCGACGAGGGTATCACAAGGTTCGGCTTGCCTGGTGGTGAGCAAGACGGTCAGCACATGTGCATCGGGATGCGCCATGGAGACACGATATTTGAACACTTACGGAACAGTATACGTTTCTGCCAGTGTGAATTAAATAGCCTTATCAGACGACTGGAATGGAGACGAAGATGACGACATACGGGTACACTGTGGTTGCTGAGTCGGATTGGTCGCTGGTATGGCGGCGGCGAGCGACGGTACGAAGGCAAGAACGGAAACGAAGGCAGCAGTGGAGATGGCGTGCATGGCAGAGTAGAGAAGATTGCGTCGAATGGTTGTTACTCCAAAGAAGGCGAGCAAACCTTCACTTTATACCCGCAGGGAGCCCGAGTTGCGCGAGTAGACTGATAGATGAATCTACCTCAATGGCGCGTGTGGGATCGACATGGCTGTGTGCTTATTTCCATTGGCGACACGCTCAACTGGATATGTGACCGTTACAACCGATGGGGACGACGATGACGCCAGAAAATTGCATAAGAACTGCGCAGCGAAATGAAGGATTTGTCAAGCTATTTGCTGCGCCTTGGAAGTTGAGCTAGCTAGTTCGGGGTGTGTCCTTTGGGGTGGAGCCATCTACATAGAGTCCAAGAACCCGAGCCAACCCGGTTTACACTTGGGTTTACATGAGTTCAACCGAGCGAGGTTCAATGAGGCCTGGTACCAATCTACAACGTTTGCAACACTGACACCTATTGAAACCCACGTATGTCATATCGCCTATTCAAAGAAAAACGACTTACTATGGCGGTCCTCATTTACCGCCGCCAATCGCCAATAAAATCAAGCTAACACCGTGGCACCAGCGCCCCCGACTGTCCCCGAAACTGTAGATTCGACACGGGAATATTGCACTTCGTCGAGGCCCGAGCACGTTTGACTGGTGGAAGAATGTAACGTGTTCATCACACGATGAGAGCTATATCACATCGCATGTAACTTGAACTTGAATAAAAAAGCGTTTCTTTGCCCAAAGAGAACTGCCATTTGTTAGGCTGGACGTGGCACGTGCGCAGGAGGAAAAGTGATCTGTGATCTGATGAGCGGACACTGAAAGCATAATTCTGTCTTTCCATGAAAAAATCATGAAAAGGTGCTGACAAATACTTAAAATTTTACAAAATCTGTACCCCAAAAAATAGCATGAATGGATTTTATGTCCATTCAAGGATTATCACATGAGATATACTGTGAAAAAACTTAATGTTCATACATGTCAAAAAAATTAAAAGTTTGTTTACCAATTGTTCTGATACAAACACATAGCGTAAACTTAAAGTCTTTTCACAATTTATCCAAAATGGATAATCACTGAATAGACTTAATGTCAGTTTCTGTCACACCTGTCACACATTTTCTCACAGTCCATTCCATGGCCACATCCAGAAAAGACTTAATGTGTTTTCATTGAAAAATATTCAACAATTTTTCAATTGCATGTTCCATGTACAGATTTAAAGTATTTCAAGATAACACAAAAATACAGATTTAAAATTTCCAGATAACACAGATATACAGATTTTAAGTTTTCCAGATAACACAAAAATACAGATTTTAAGTTTTCCAGACACAGATATACAGATTTAAAGTTTGTTCAGGTAACACAAAAAAAAACTATAATTAATTAATTATCCAAAAATGACACTCCCTGTTTATTTAATTTTTTTTCTCTCATTCCTGTCAACTGTCAGAGTCAGAGAGTCAGAGAGCCAGAGAGTCAGACTATCAGAGAGTCAGACTGTCAGACTGTCAGACTGTCAGAGAGTCAGAGAGTCAGACTGTCAGAGAGTCAGACTGTCAGACTGTCAGAGAGTCAGACTGTCAGAGAGTCAGAGAGTCAGACTGTCAGAGAGTCAGACTGTCAGACTGTCAGAGAGTCAGAGAGTCAGAGAGTCAGACTGTCAGAGAGTCAGACTGTCAGACTGTCAGAGAGTTAGAGAATCAGACTGTCAGACTGTCAGAGAGTCGAGAGTCAGAGTGTCAGAGTGTCAGAGTGTCAGAGTGTTGGAGAGTCAGAGTGTCAGAGTGTCAGAGAGTCAGAGTGTTGGAGAGTCAGAGAGTCAGAGTGTCAGAGTGTCAGAGAGTCAGAGTGTTGGAGAGTCAGAGTGTCAGAGTGTCAGAGTGTCGGAGAGTCGGAGAGTCAGAGAGTCAGAGAGTCAGAGAGTCAGAGTGTCAGAGTGTCAGAGTGTCAGAGAGTTGGAGTGTCGGAGAGTCAGAGTGTCAGAGTGTCAGAGAGTCAGAGAGTCAGAGAGTCAGAGAGTCAGAGTGTCAGAGTGTCAGAGAGTCAGAGAGTCAGAGAGTCAGAGTGTCAGAGTGTCAGAGTGTCAGAGTGTCAGAGAGTCAGAGAGTCAGAGAGTCAGAGAGTCAGAGTGTCAGAGTGTCAGAGAGTCAGAGAGTCAGAGAGTCAGAGTGTCAGAGTGTCAGAGAGTCAGAGAGTCAGAGAGTCAGAGAGTCAGAGAGTCAGAGTGTCAGAGAGTCAGAGAGTCAGAGAGTCAGAGAGTCAGAGAGTCAGAGTGTCAGAGTGTCAGAGTGTCAGAGAGTCAGAGTGTCAGAGTGTCAGAGTGTCAGAGTGTCAGAGAGTCAGGTGTCAGAGAGTCAGAGTGTCAGAGTGTCAGAGTGTCAGAGATGTCAGAGTGCAGAGTGTCAGAGTGTCAGAGTGTCAGAGAGTCAGAGTGTCAGAGTGTCAGAGTGTCAGAGTGTCAGAGAGTCAGAGTGTCAGAGTGTCAGAGTGTCAGAGTGTCAGAGAGTCAGAGAGTCAGAGTGTTACTGTTATGATTTGCCCTACTCTTCCCTTTCGTGCTACTGTACTTTTACGACACGTTTCCCATGACTCGCGCTTCTCGACTTCCATTCTGCACCCTGCGCCTCGGAGGAACTCCTTTGTACTACATATGACTGCTCCCTTTGTTTCCCTTCTTGTACGATCGCATCAGACTCATGCCATATGTTTGCGCCATGCAAACACCCTGTATCAGTATATAAGTCACGCCTTACCTAGCTTGTACGGTAGACTTGACTTCTTGTGTAATACCACATCGTCTTTGCCTCACAAACAACCTTCGACTTGCCTTTGCGCTTGAGTCAACGCTTTCACTTGCCTTTGTGCTTGAGCCTCGCTTTCTTACTATTATCCTCGGTTCCAGGGAAACCGAGCGATACTTGTGCATCACCGAACTGAGTCTTAACTGACTCGTACTTTTCCGATCCCGTTGACTTGGCGCGGTACACATTGTACCTAACACCCCTGTGGTGGCATTACAGTTATGATTCTTCTCTCCGTTTGTCTTCTTGCACTTCATCATGTTTCCTTTCACATACTCACTGTACGATTACGATACAATCCGGTCTCACGTGCTTCTCGGCTTCTATCTCACACCTTGTGCCTCGGTGATACAATGGCCAGTTTTATGCTTCTTTTCGCCCGCTGACCATTTCTGAGGCACGTGTCGTTCTGTGGAATTCCATTGTACTATACTCAACTCCTCCCTTTGTTCATGCTCTAGGACTGATGACTCACGATCGTGCCATGTGTTTGCACAGTGCAAACACCTTGTACTAGTATATAAGTCACGCCCTACCTAGCTTGTATGGTAGACTTGACTTCTTGTGTAATACCACATTGACTTTGTCTCATGAATGACCCTTGACTCACCATTGCGCTTGAGTCCCTGTCTTCGCTCGCACTTCCGCTTGAGCCTTGTCTCTCCGCTACTATCCTTGAGTTCCTGGGAGGTCGAGTGATACTTGTGCATCATCGAACTGAGTCTTAACTGACTCACGCTATTCCGATCCCGTTGACTTGTACAGTACACGTTGTACTTAACGCCCCTGTGGTGGCATTACACAGAGAGTCAGAGTGTCAGAGTGTCGGAGAGTCAGAGTGTCAGAGTGTCAGAGTGTCAGAGTGTCAGAGTGATCCTTGAACCAGATGGCCATCAGGGTCTTCAAATGCGAAGACCAGTGATGACTTTGTGTTTTTCTGTACAGTGTCAGGGTGTTTGACCCAACTGGGTCTCTGCGTGATGTTCAGTTTCGTGTACCCTGGATTGTCTGTTAGTAAAGCCTTGTGGCATTTGTCTGGTGTCCACGGTCCTCTGTTGTTGGATACTCCAGTTGGGATGTTGTTGATACGAATTTTTGACCATCTGACATTTGCCTCAATGTGTAAGGCAGTTGAGCATTTGTGGATGTTCAGAAATTTTGAGGTAATTGTTTCAGAAATTTTGTTCCAGGGCTGAGAGGAGCTGCTGGAGCATGTTTGCATGTCCTCCAGTGAGGACTAGGTTTCCCTTTGAGGTCCATCTGGCTGAAGACATGTGTATGCATGAGTGTGTTGCACATTTGAGAGCTTCATTAATGGTGTTGCAGAGGAGGTGTGGAGGTGGGCGGTTTGTGGGGTCTTCTGTTGTGATGCAGGCTATTATGCTAGGACGATGGGAGGGCTTGAGTGTGGTGTGGTGATTGACAGAAGATGTGGGCGAGGTGGGTGGGTCTGGATGGTTGGCTGGGACAGGTTTGGAGTTAAGGGTTGCATGTGTGGTTGGCTGGTGTAACGTGATGGTAGGGGGTGGGGTGGAAGTGGCTTGATTTTGCAGGCGTGCTATTGATGTTTGCAGTGCTGTCAGTGAGTCTTTTATATTGCTAATTTCAGTAGAGAGGGCAGATGGTTTAGGAGTAGGAGTAGGAGGGGGGAGGTATAGCTCTTGTATGCCAAGCACCTTGAACAGCTTTTCGAATGGGTAAGAGAGTGCCTCTTTGTTGTCAGGGTATTCCTGCTTGAATGTCAGAGCAGACTGAACAATTTTGATCAGGTTGGTTTCAATGCGAGCAAGGGTGGACAAGGAGGGGTTTTTCGGGTTGGATGAGCTTGGAGGCTGGGAGGGTGTTGTCTTTTGTGGGGAGTCTGTGATCAGCATCCTTTACTCCTCTGCTTTTTCACTGGCTACTATTTTATATCCCTGGATTGTCTGGCACAAATAGTGTGTACAGGTATTGTAGTATAGCAGTAGGAGTGTGCTAGTAGACCGTACCCCTGCCACAGTGCTGCAACTGGTGGTGGTGGTTACCAGAAGAGGAAGTCTGACACTCTGACACTCTGACACTCTGATGCTCTGACACTCTGATGCTCTGACTCTTTGACTCTCTGACTCTCTGACACTCTGACTCTCTGACATGCTGACAGTCTGACACACTGACAGTCTGACAGTCTGATGCTCTGACAGTCTGACAGTCTGACTCTCTGATGCTCTGACAGTCTGACAGTCTGACTCTCTGATGCTCTGACTCTCTGACAGTCTGACAGTCTGACTCTCTGATGCTCTGACTCTCTCAGTCTGACACTCTGACACTCTGACACTCTGACACTCTGACACTCTGACACTCTGACACTCTGACTCTCTGTGTAATGCCACCACAGGGGCATTAAGTACAACATGTACCGTACAAGTCAACAGGATTGGAATAGCGTGAGTTGGTTAAGACTCAGTTCGATGATGCACAAGTATCACTCAACCTCCCAGGGACTCGAGGATAGTAGCGGAGAGACGAGGCTCAAGCGGAAGTGCAAGCAAAGACAGGGACTCAAGCGCAATGGTGAGTCAAGGGTCGTTTGTGAGACAAAGTCAATGGTGTTTGCACTGTGCAAACACACAGCGCAATCATGAGTCATTGGTCCTAGAGCGTGAACAAAGGGAGGAGTCAAGTATAGTACAATGGAATTCCGCAGAACGACGCATGCCTCAGAAATGGTCAGCAGGCGAAAAGAAGTGTAAAACTGGCCATCGTATCACCGAGGCGCAAGGTGTGAGATAGAAGTTGAGAAGTGCGTGAGACCGGATTGTATCGTAATCGTACAGTGAGTATGTGAAAGGAAACATGATGAAGCGCAAGAAGACAAACAGAGAGAAGAATCATAACACTCTGACTCTCTGACACTCTGACACTCTGACACTCTGACACTCTGACACTCTGACACTCTGACTCTCTGACACTCTGACACTCTGACACTCTGACACTCTGACTCTCTGACTCTCTGACTCTCTGACTCTCCGACTCTCTGACTCTCTGACTCTCTGACTCTCCGACACTCTGACACTCTGACTCTCTGACTTAGTGATTTCCCGGCCCTGGCTTTCAGGCCAGAAGCCAGCCGAAGCCACACATCAGAGGCCAGGCCAAGCCCAAGCCACGAAGTGGCCCAGAGTGGCTTGTGGCCTCGGCTTTGGATTTGGTAAGCCATTCCCATGGCCTGTGGCCTCGGCTTCGACTTGGTGGGCCCATGCAAGTTTGCCGACGTGGACGTGCCAGTGACACATCACCGGCGACGCCGAGTGTACCTTGTTGAATTCCGTTTCTTTACTCTCCCACCCATCTCATCTCAGCCCAATTGACATGATACCTCTGTTTCCATTGCTAGGTATGCTTACTGTCATTGCTGTCAACAAATGCTGACCCTCATTTCACTTTTAGTGCACCTTGTCAGCAACTCAACGCCACCTGTGTCGCCTACTAGTAGCCAGAGTCTCTGGCCATGTCTCAGTCCAAGTCAGTCCTTACCTGGGCCCTCTACACCCCTGTTTCATCTGAGTCTTTGACGACTTGTACCTGCTCTAATTTAGTGTGCATCGGCAACAACATTGTTCCCAGTATCGTTGACGTTGATGGACTTGTTTGTGACCCTCGTTCCCAATTTTCCATCTTCCGTTCTCCATCGATATCGAAAGCCCTTGGGCCTTGAACTTTTGGTTTACATTTCCCCACTTTCACTACACACTCTCTCAACTTTTGACTTGGCAATTTCTGGGTTGCTTGACCCTAGGTACGGTACGCGACGTATATAAGGGTCTCAGTCTATGTTAATGCCATTATCAGTTCCCTGCGTTTTACCCACTCTCTCCTCTTGTGCGCAAATACAGTCCGCAACGAACTGTTTACCGCTCCCGATCACCTCCCTTTGTGCGAAGTTGCGAACCCAACTTGCGTTCATTTTTCCTGACCCTTCCACTTTACGTGACGTGACGACTTCGTGCTGGTCTAGAGCCATACCCTATAGTTGTCTCTCGCATGTCGCCCCGCATGTCGCCCCGTCCAACTCGCAAGATACAACCCACTGCAAAATTGTCTGCGGATAATGCGGGTGACTTGGAGCTGACTTCTCATCGTAGGGCCGTTGCATCTGCAGGTTTGGCCAACCCACAGCCTCAAGGTACTCCAACTGTCAGTGTTTCCAAACCCTCGGAGTCTGTGCCGTCTGAGTCAGCAATGGATGATCATCTGGGTTCCTCACCCGATCTGGTGAAGACTTGGACTTGGACTAAGCAGCCTCGCCCTCGCCCTCTATTGAGAGCAGCCTCCATCCTCGGCGATGATGCTGACTCCACAGACACCGCCAGTGACGCCCCAAAAGTAAAGAAGGCAAAGGTGACCCCTCATCAAGCTGGGCTGCACGCCGATGTCTCAATCATCGAGATTGATGATGACGATGACCAGCAACATGAAAAACTGAACAAGATCAATCCAACTGCTGATATCAAGGCATTTTTCACTGCAGTCCCTCGTGTGCCAGGTCAACATAAGGGACGCATGAAGTGTAACCTGTGCGCGTAAGTCACTTCTCTCCTTCTTTGTCTTTATCTTATCGTGTGCCAATAGACAGGGTCTAGGATGCCCCAAGCAGGAGAAAATCCTCATTTGCGAGTATACAACCCTTTGCCGGCATGCTGTGGCCATGCATGCAGTAAGTATTGTCTTCATCATGAGGTGAATATTACTCATTGTTTCTCAGCCTCGCTACAGAAAATGGTGCAAGTTGAACAACTTCGACTCAATGCTACCGCAGGACACCAAGCAGCACAAATGTGCCGAGATTGACCTGAGCCAACAAACATCAGTTACGGATCATTTTGGGCCCGAAGATCCAAATGCGAGGGTGATTCCATACAGTGACAGTGCCCTCCAATCCGCTGCCTTTGAGTGGCTCATTGAAACAAATCAGGTACGCCATTTGATAATGATATTCTTCTCCCCTGTACTAATGAAGTTGTGTGGTTGCTGCAGCCGATTCAGGCTTTTGGCCACCCCACATTTAAGAAGATGCTCGACATTGCATCCCGAGCAAAACAAAAGATCATCTTACCCTCGCCCAAGCAGTCAAGGGGATGCATCCTCAAGATGTTTAAGCAACAGTTGTGGTCATTGCGGCGTCGCCTTGCGGTAGGTTTCCTTTATCATGTCTTTTTGTTGGCTGACAGTCCGTTATATTTACTCGTTAGGGTCCCACAGTGAAAGGAGAAATCAGCCTGACATGTGACACATGGCAGGCCAGAGTGGCCGTTTTTCCGCAGGGAATCACGCCCTCAAAAAGGAAGGTGCCAAGAAAGTCACGTTTTCCCTGTCATCACAAAACGGGCATCCCCGAACAACATTCGAGCCCAGTTTGTTTTACTCTTAGTAAGCGCAAATAAAACACATTCCTTTGATAAAAATGTATTTCCTTAATTGTACATTGTCTTTGGTCAGCTTTGTATGTTTTTTTTTCTTATGTTCAAACAACTTAACAAAACATTTAATATATTTCTATTATCTAATTAAGCTACATCTATTTTTTTTCTAAGTTGTACTACGGCGCGTGAAAACGGGCGGGCGCGGTTAATGCGCGCGCAAGGGGGCCCTGCCGTGCGACGCGTAGGGAGGCAGGGACAGTTCGCCCTCGTGCGCCCCTTTCCGCACCCGGTGGGGGTGGCGCCTTCCCCTCTTACCCTTTCCGCGCCGCCGAGACGGGGAGCGGCGTGCCCTCTGCGCCCCCTTCCGTGCGAACGGGGTGGCGCGGCAACGGGAGAGGGGGGGGGAGTGTGCCCTCGTGCACCCCCTCCGCGCGAACGGGGCAGCGGAAAGGGGGGCCGGGTGCGACAGGGAGAGCGGCGGTGGCGGCATCTTCGTGCGCCCTCCCTTCCGCGCGAACTGGGGTGGCGCGGACAGGGGGAAAGGAAGGGGCCGGGGGGCGACAGGGAGAGGGGCGGCGCGGCCACGGGGGAAGGAGAGGTGGCGGTGGCGTTGCGCGCCCCACTTCCGCGCGGACAGGGGGAAAGGGAGGCGGCGGGTGTAACGTCTACCACGGACATTTGCCTGACTTAGGCCTCGTTGCTGGTGGCGATCCTAAATGGTCGATAGAATAGGCGATTGGAAAGGGCGTCAGGATACTCAGCTGGGTGAGGGGCTAGATCCCCGTTCAATGCTATGAAGGCGTGAAGGTCCTCCTCTTGAGGCACGTCAACAGGCGGTTCGTCGAGAGGGAGAATAGTCCTCCAAGATGGGTGATCGACGATGAAGATGTAACCGTAGGGTTTGGCGACTCGTTCGTTCCGATAGAGGAATACGCGATGATATACGGATCCAATAGGATATACGTCCACTGCCCATGACGAGGGACTCGGGATAAGCTCACGGGGATCCCTGGTCTCAGGGGATATGCCGGAGATGACTCACTTCACAGGGAGGTGAGCTTTAGCAAGGGAAGACAGAGAGGATGGTGGTATTGAAGAAGACCAAGATGGCGATCCTGGTCTTCCATCGCTACTACTTATACAGATACTCGCGGGCTTTCAAGCGCCGCTCCAAACTATCCTAGCCAATAGCGTAAGTAGAGCAAACCCTAGTACAGCTATCCTAGGAATGAGTCACATCGAGTCATGATCCGATCCGTTATCGTACACAATCACATGCGCCGGAGCTTACCCAGCTGACTGATCCAATAAGTCCATGACGATATACTGCTGACGTGGTGTCATCCCCGAGCGTCAGTGTCCACTTCCGGGCCAAAACGTAACATCACCCCCTTTTCAGGATCGGGCCCCAGACCGACCGCGGCAGATCTCCTCTCGGAGGCGCGCAATCCGGGCTCCCTCCTCGACTCCGGGGTGATAGGAGTCCTGCTCGTCTTCGATGCGTTTGATGGCGTTGGCGCGTTGGAGGCGCAACACGCACTCTCGTCGCATGCGCCCAATCTTGTCGAGCTCGTCGATCTTCTTCCTGAGCTCTTCCTCCTTGGCCGTGTAGCCCGCTTGGAGGCAGCGGTAGCGGTGGACTTCCGCGGTGACCGTCAGATCGTTCATAGCCATACAGGCCATGTCGACCGACTCGCGGTAGCTGCTGTCCTGGTCTAGAAAGACCAGGTCGTCGTCGTTGTAGGTGGGTGTGGGTTGGTCGTAGTTGGGGGTGGCGTGCACCGACTTGCCGTACTGCTGGTCGCTGCCTCGTCGATAGGCGAGGACGAAGGGGTCCGCCGTAAAGACGAGCTGCGTATACCGAGCTGGGTGCAACCGGCCCTGAGCGTCGCGAATCTGGAAGGGGATGAAATGAACTCCCCTGTTGTGGTGGAACCCGCGCGGTGGCGGAGTCTCCACGCGAGATCGGGAAACTGGACTGTGTTCCTCCGGACGGTAGAGGCGGCGCTTCTCGGATCTTTCCGATGGGGGGAGAGTGAGTGGCTCCCCGTCCGTGCTGCATAGCGGCGGGGTTTCGTCGTGAGTTTCCGTGAGGTGAGTCCCATACGTGAGATGTTGATTGAGGGGGCAATGCTCCTGCGACAGGTACCGGTCGTATGCTCGATCTTCTTGTACTTGAGCCTCGTCTTGACGGGACGGAGGTCTCGTGGGAACATAGCCTTGCGGAGACGGGCTTCGTGTGCCCGCTGCTGTAGGTGTTGGCGAAGGAAGAAGGGATGGAATGGGGGTAGTTGGACGACTGGGGCTGGGTTGAACGGACTGGGCAGGCGACAGGGATGGTGATGGCGGGGCGTTCTGAATGATGACAGTGGGCTGGACTGAGATGGGGAGTAGGTCGTCGAGGACATAGTGTACTTCTACTGGAGAGTGGGACATGAGTAGATGGGAGTGATAGAGAGGGAGATGGGGACGTCTCTTGGAAAAGTCCTGCGCTTATATGCGTCTCTCTGGCGGGGTTTAAACGTTTGAACTCCCTTATCGCTTCATCAGCGAATACGTCATCCTTCGAGACCCATTGATTATCGGAGTCCGGGTATCCGCGCCATTTGACCAAATACTGCAGTTTCTTTGTTCTGCCGAAGCGCCGAGAGTCTAGAATCTTCTCGACTTCGTATTCTTCCTCGCCATCAATCAGATCCGGTGGCGGGCGCTGATAGTTGGGGCCGTGTGTGGGAGTCTCGCGATAAGGAGTCAGAAGATCCGTATGGAACACTGGGTGGATGCTCCACTGCGTGGGAAGTTCCAATCGATAGTTGACTGCGGACATCACCTGGATGACCTTAAAAGGGCCGTGTCTCCTGGGTGCAAGCTTGGTGGTTGGTTGATTGGTACGTAGGTGGCGTCCTTCTAGCCACACGAGGTCTCCAATTTTGTATTTGGGCGTATCTTTGTGCTTGATCCACCCTTGCTGCGCTTTTCTCATCAGTTCCTGAGCGCGTAATCTAGCTTCTTTGAACTGTTTGACGCGGAGTGCTACCTGGGGAATAGGAGAGGGTCTGTCCGTCCAATCAGCGCGTGGGTTGTATCCCATGAGGATGCTAAAAGGGGATTCCTTGGTGGATTCGTTGGGCCAGTTATTGTGAGTGAATTCCGCCATGGGGAGGTAATGAATCCAATCGTCTTGTCTTTCGTTAACCCAAAACCGTAGGTATTGCTCCAGCCATTGATTGGTGCGTTCTGATTGTCCGTCCGTTCTGGGGTGATAGGCTGTGGAGATGTTCTGTTCTATCCCCAGTATCTTGCATAGTTCGCGTGTGAATTTGGATGCGAATCGCGGGTCTCTGTCGCTGATGATACGCGCCGGTAGTCCGAATCGGGAGAAGACGTGTTTTACGTACAGGGCTGCGGTTCCTTCCGCGCTAATCTCTTCTAGGCAAGGAATGAATATGGCCGCTTTTGAGCAGTCGTGATCCGTTACTGTCAGTATTGTGTCGCAGCCATCCGCTTGGGGTAATTTCGTGATGAAGTCTAGCGCTATGGTTTCGAATGGCGTGGCTTCCGGTTTCGGGAATATGGGCTGCAGTGGTGCGCGTGTGGGGCGGTTGTTGACTTTGATTCTTTGGCAGTCTGCGCATCCCTTAACGTAATCCTGTACCTCTTGTCGTAGCCCTGGCCACCAGTAGTATCGTTCGACCATTTTGATCGTTCGACTGATTCCCGGATGTCCGTGTACAGGTGGGTCGTGGTGGACTCGAATGATGTGTCTTCGCTCAGTTTGGTCTCCTGTGACCGCACGTCGTCCGTCCTTGTACCATGTACCTTCGATCTTCTTGAGTTTGTGGGGGTCAACCCATCGTTGGATGGTTTCTTCATCTTGAGTGTATACTGGGTTCGCAAGTTGCATCTCTGTGACGGTTACCGTATCTCCGAGTCGTGTTGGGTCTTCTGTAGTGTCGATTTCCGCTGCTCTGACGAAGATGTGGTCTGGTAGTACTGTGACCTGTTCATTGTCGTGGTCTCCTTGGTCGTAGTCTGGTCGTCTAGATAACGCGTCTGCTCTTCCATTGGCGGTGCCCTTGATATGGTGAATCTCTATGTCGTATTCAGAGAGTTCAAGTACTTCCCGGGCTACGCGTCTGGATATCTTTTGCGGGGATCTCCAGTACTGTAAGTTCATGTGATCCGAAAACACTTTGATCTTGTGTGGTGATCCTGCGAGGTATTGCCTCCAGTTACGTAGGGCTTTGACTATGGCAAGTAACTCCAGATCATAGATGTCATAGTTTCGCTCGGCTGCGTTGAGGGTGTTTGAGTAGTATGTGATGGGATGGCGTTTGTTGTCTTCGCCTTGTTGAAGTAGTACTGCTCCTACGGCGTATCCTGATGCGTCGACTTCTAGCTCGAAGGGTTTGTCCAGTTCTGGGTGTTTGAGTACCGGTTCTTGTGTTACTAGCTCCTTGAGTTTGTCGAATGCCTGTTGCTGTTCCGTTCCCCATGTCCATTCTGTGTCTTTGCGGGTGAGTTTGTTGAGGGGTCGTGCGTGTGTGGCAAAATTTCGGATGAAAGCGCGGTAAAAGTTGCAGAAGCCTAGGAATGATCGCACCTGTTTGACGGTTTTTGGGGTAGGCCATTCGCGTATGCCCGAAATTTTGATGGGGTCCATGCGAATCACCCCCTTTTCAATGATTACCCCCAGGTAATCGAGGGAGGAAGAGTGGAAAGTGCATTTCTCCAGTTTCAGGTAGAGGTCATGTTCTTCCAGGAGGTCTAGGACCGCATGTATGGCTTCCGTGTGATCTTGTTCCGTTGTTGTTGTTGCGATGCCAATGTCGTCCATATATGCCCGTATGATGGTCCCTTTGCGTTCGAAGTACTCGATGAGTGGAGCGATGATATAGTTCATCATCGCTTGGAAGGTGGCTGGCGAGTTTGTTTGTCCAAAATACATGACCAACGGTTCGTACAACCCGTACTTTGTCTTGAATGCTGCCTTCTCCTGGTTGCCGTCTTTGACGAGTATGTTGTTGTACCCCCATCGTACGTCGAACTTGGAGAAGATTACTCCACCGCTTAGGTCTGCGATGAGTTCGGGTATGAGAGGGAGTGGATACTGATTGCGTATGGTCCATTTGTTGATTACTCGGTAGTCCTGTACTGGTCGTAGCTTCCCGTCCTTCTTTTTGATGAAGAAGAAGGGAGATGCGTACGGGGATTTAGAGGGTCTGATGTACCCTTTCGCCAGTTCTGCGTCAAGCCATTCCTTAAGTGCTTTGTCCTCTGCTTGATTCATCGGGTAGATCTTGCAGTCGATATGGTCTGGGGTGTCCGGTTTGAATTCGATCGCATGGTCCCATGGTCTGGAAGGTGGGAGGCGGTGTGATTCTTCTTCGCTGAAGACCTTTGCGTGTCGTTTGTATTCGTCCGGGATTTCCTTTTTCTCCGTGTATTGCTGTGCCGTGATTGCCAACTCCGTTGCCGTAGTTCGTAGGTGAATGGGTAACGAGTCTTCCTCCAAATCGGCGAGGATACATTCTTTGTGTTGGTCCATGCATTGTTCGAGGGTTTGCCGTAGTTGTTCCGTCGCGGATCGTGCTGTAAAAGGTCTGACGGGGTTTGTGGTGCGTATGATGATGGGATATTGTTTGGTGTCCATGGTTGCGGTGGCCCAGTGGATTCTGGGTTGGAAGGTGGCTAGCCAAGGGTATCCGAGTATTACGTCTTCTTCTCCTACGTCTGTGATGAAGAATGGGATCGTCTTGACTTTCCCGTCTGTTTGTACGTTCAGGTCGGTGTAGTGGGTGATTTTCCCTCCTCTATTATGTGTCCCGTCGATATTCCAAATGTTGCAGGGTCGTTCTAGTTCTTTAATCCCGATGCCCATTTGCTTGGCGAAGTTGGGATGCATAAAGTTATTAGTGGCTCCTGAGTCCACTAGTGCTTGTTTGTCGGCCATTGAGTTACTCGTGCGGATCGAAACTGAAACATGCATAGATCGATAGCGTGTTATGAACTGCGAGTTACATTGAGAAGCCCTCACCCAGGCCGATGGGTTCAGGCGTCGGGAAAATCCTTCCTCATCCACTCCCCCATCTGATTGTGAAGTTCCGCCATTTTGCCCATCATTAGGGTCATCAGCGTTTCAGTTTCCTGTGGTGGGGTAGTAGGCTCATCTAGGTTGATGAGTGGTTCCTCCGCTACACTTTGAGGTGCGGTCGGAACTTCTTCTATGTAGGCGCTCCGTCCTTGAGGGGGGCCAGCTTGTCCGTGTCGTGGTTGGCGAGGCTGGAAGCAGTCTCGTGAGAAGTGACCCTTGCGTCCGCAGTTGTAACAAGAGACGTCCTTAGTGTTAAAGACACCACGTCCTCCGTGTCCGTGTTGGATGAACCCTCCCCTTGGTGGGAATGGGGGGCGATTGTCGCGATGGTTAATTTCTGGGCGGTTTGGGTCGCCTACTTCTGCTACTCGGGCTCGGATTCTTCCTGGTGTGGTGTCCATCGCATCCGGGTGGTTTTGATACTGGCGCCATGCCGGTTGGTTGGGCCTCTGCGGTGTTTGGAAGTGCATCTGTTGTTGCTTGGATCGTGTTGGTGCGGGTAGTCGTCCGAACCCGTCTTGCCTGGCCTTCATGTGAAGGTATTTCTTTTGCTGCTCGATTACGGCAGTCTTCCATTGTGAATAGTTCCTGGGGTTGTGGAATTGGTAGGCGTTGCGATAAAGGTCCATGGGTAGTCCCCTTGTGAACTTGTCGAGGACCAGTTGATCATCTAGGCGGTAGCCAGCTAAGCGGACCGTTTTCTCGAATTTAGTCACGTAGCTGTCAATGTCTGACCCCGTCATGCGGAATCCTTTGTCGAGCTCTAGGCGAGCGTTCTCCTGCTCTAGGTTGTCGCGGAATTGCCTTTTGAATGCGATTTCGACACCGTTCCAAAGCCAAGGGTCGTGTTGGTCTGTCTGTTTGTCGAGCCACTCCGCTGTTTTTGTGGCCCATTTGTCGACGAGGTCCCCTTGTATGTAGGTGAGGAACATCATGGCTTTGGTGTAGGGGTGACTGATGCTTCGGTTGAACTTGTTGACCCCTGCAAATCGGTTCCATTGGGACAAGAATGCTTCTGCTTTGTCGCGTTCCCCCTTGAAGATGGGGGGTTCTTTGCCGACGAATCGGTCCGTGAGGTGAGCGGGGTCGATGGGTGCCGTTGCTGCGGGGAGTCCTCCTCCTCCGCCGTTTCCTCCATCGCCACCTCCGTTTCCGCCATTGTTGTCTCCAGGGTCTCCCCCGGGTGGCGGGTCGTCGGGGTGTCGTGGGTACTTGGTGTCAAATAGTGCTGTGCCAATTCGCATTTCTTTGTGGGTGACTGTCTGACTCATAGTGGTGGGGATGGACTTAGCGATGAGCTCTAAGGCTTCTTCTTCCTGTTCGTTTCTGATTACGAGGATGTCTTCGGGGTTGCTAGCGAGTGATGGAGATGTTGCTGGTGTTTTAGGAGTGGGGGATCGAGCTGGTTCTTCTGTTTCTCTGTCGATGGGTCCCCACTGATCGCGGGTTACTAGTTCGCTGGTGCGGATGTCGAGGTTGAGTGCAGATGATGCGGGTTTTGTGACTTGGAATTTGTTGCTGGCGTCGCTCCAACGGATTTCTGTCCAACAGGTGAAGTCGAAGTTAAACTCGACTGGGATAATGTGTTGTCGGTCTTGTGGGTCGATGTAGTAGGCGACGTATCCAGGGATTTCGGCGTCGTCCTTCCAGAAGGCTGATTGGAGGTATCTTTTGGGAACGTTGCGTTCTCCTCGTCATTCGATGAAATAGGGGCGAAATGGCACCCAAAGGTCTTTGGTTTTGGGATTGGCCACGGTGGATCTTGGTCTTAATGTAACGTCTACCACGGATGTTTGCCTGACTTAGGCCTCGTTGCTGGTGGCGATCCTAAACGGTCGATAGAATAGGCGATTGGAAAGGGCGTCAGGATACTCAGCTGGGTGAGGGGCTAGATCCCCGTTCAATGCTATGAAGGCGTGAAGGTCCTCCTCTTGAGGCACGTCAACAGGCGGTTCGTCGAGAGGGAGAATAGTCCTCCAAGATGGGTGATCGACGATGAAGATGTAACCGTAGGGTTTGGCGACTCGTTCGTTCTGATAGAGGAATACGCGATGATATACGGATCCAATAGGATATACGTCCACTGCCCACGACGAGGGACTCGGGATAAGCTCACGGGGATCCCTGGTCTCAGGGGATATGCCGGAGATGACTCACTTCACAGGGAGGTGAGCTTTAGCAAGGGAAGACAGAGAGGATGGTGGTATTGAAGAAGACCAAGATGGCGATCCTGGTCTTCCATCGCTACTACTTATACAGATACTTGCGGGCTTTCAAGCGCCGCTCCAAACTATCCTAGCCAATAGCGTAAGTAGAGCAAACCCTAGTACAGCTATCCTAGGAATGAGTCACATCGAGTCATGATCCGATCCGTTATCGTACACAATCACATGCGCCGGAGCTTACCCGGCTGACTGATCCAATAAGTCCATGACGATATACTGCTGACGTGGTGTCATCCCCGAGCGTCAGTGTCCACTTCCGGGCCAAAACGTAACAGCGGGGGCGACAGGGGAGGCGGCGGCGTGCCCTCGTATGCCCCCTTCCGCGTGAACAAGGTGGGGGCGGTGTGCCCTCGTGCGCCTCCTTCCCCCGGGGACAGGGGAACCGGGGGCAACAGGGAGAGGCGAGGGCGGCGTGTCCTCATGCACCACCCTTCCGCGCGAACGAGGCGGCGCGGACAGGGGAAAAGGGAGGGGCTGGGGGCGACGGGGAGAGGAAGGGCGGCGGCGTGCCCTTGTGCGCTCCTTCCACGCGAACGGGGGAGAAGGAGGGGCTGGGGGCGACAGGGAGAGGGGCAGCGCAGCCACGGGGGAAGGAAGAGGCGGCGGCGGCGGCGTTGTACGCCCCACTTCCACGCAAGCGAGGCGGCGCGGACGGGGGGAAAGGGAGGGCCGGGGGCGGCAGGGAGAGGGCGGCGGTGTGACCTTGTGTGCCCCCTTCCGCGAGTGAAGCAGGGGCGGCGTGCCATCATGTGCCCCCTTTCCGCACGAATAGGGGGGCGCGGACAGGGGGTGAAGGGAGGGGCCAGGGACAATGGGGAGAGGGGGGGGCTCGTGCCTTCATGCTCCTCCTGCGCAGACGAGATGGCGTGGGGATGTGGAGGGAGGGGAAAGGGAGGGGGCGGCATAACCCTCGTGCACCCCTGCGCACCCTTTCTGCGCGTGAAGAGGGGGCGGTCAATGCGGGGGAAAGAGAAGGGACAGGCAGGCGGGCAACTTACCGTTGTGCGCCCTCTTTTTGCGCGCGCGAACGGGGCGGCGCGCGATGCAGGGGAAGGGGAAGGGCATCGGCCAGCCCTCTTGCATCCCCTTCTTGACGTGAATGGGCGGGCGACGCATAGGGGAGGAGAGGGAGGAGAAGAGGGGAGGAGGGAGGAGGGAGGAAGGGAGGGCGTCCTACGCACTTTGCACACCCAATTCTGTACGAATTGGGTGGCACGCAGGACGAGGTGGGGGGGGGGGGAAATAGTGGGTTGGGGGTGAAAGTGGACGACAAGATGAGGAGAGAACAGGTACGTGTCTTAGTCAGGAACCCGAAAATTATTTGACACTTGAGAATGTGCTACGCCACAGTACCTGAATTGGCGGTGACTAATGTATGGCAGACTGAAAATAGTTATTATGTTTTTTATTCCGAAATATTTAAACAATGTTTTGTCTGGAAATGATTGTACCAGGGATATTGTCTTATTGTCTTATCGAGAGATCTGGCCCTGTGAGTGAGGCCGGGAGCGTGCAAGGGTGTTTGCCTCTACAGAAGTTGCATCCAACTTTGCTCGTTTACCAGATCGCTCCCCTCCACTGTAGGGATCAGTAAATATTACCAATCTCTTTTTCCCACTTGGTCTGATGTGTCGGGTTGTTGAATTAGGCGAGACCGGAGCGGCTGGCGCTTGGCGACGCTTAGGTGATACCCAGCTACCCATGTTTTGGGACGTCTCCTTCCAATGGTTCCTATTTGGGGACAGCCGGTCCCTTTTGGGAAGGGCCTCAGATCGCGATCCAGATCGTGGCAACTCCTCTCCAGGGCTTGATGGGGGAACTTGAGATGAGTTATTAGCAAGGATATTGGTGACTTGGATGTGTGTATTTTGCATCTGTGCAGTGGGGGAGTTCTGGCTCTGCACTGCAGCAAGGTGCTTGCAGTGCCGAATCCTTGGGAAATCTAGGCAATCGCACGTTGCCGCATGGATGTCAACGACATATTGACGTCCCGGAGATGACTGAGACGCCACATGGTACTTGCCGTCGCTAAGCGATGTTATGACACTTCCGGAAATAGATTTAGATTTCGCTAAAATTGCCACTTCATGCTTCTGAGCGAGATCTTTGCCCTCGAAACCAATTTGCTGGTGCTTGTGCCGATGCTCGTAGTAACGTGGCAGCATCCTTCGGGTAAGGGTAAAGATCAAATGATCGATCTGCCGATTGCGCTTTCCATCGAGCCAGTGAGACTTCAATATGTGATGATATCTAGATATGAATTAGATTTCGCTTATTCAGCAGATAATAAAGTCAACTTACGCTTCAAGAAGCATGTTTGTGTCACCTTCCTCAAATATAACTCGGGATTTCTGGTGAATGCAGACCACATATGGACCATAGGCATCCATTGTGTGGAAAAATACTCAATGAATGATTCAGGGACCTGTGAATCCTTAGAGATCTGCTCCCAGATCGTCCCAAACTTGACCAGATCTGAAGTCCGGACTAGTTTCTTAATCAGGTCCCACAGTAGTGGGAATTGATTAGTCCGGAAATGTGATTGGACTGCATGGAGCACATGCCACCTGCATAGAAGCACTTGAGTTTGGGGGAATACAGTTTGCAAAGCCGAGATCTGGGCCTGATCGCAATCTGTCATAAATAATTGGGCCGGACTTCAGGGTTCCATGACTGAATTAATTTCAAGAAATAAGTTATTGTTTCTGCCTGTGTATTGGATGACAGCATCCAGGCAACCGGAACTCCTGTCAGATCGGAGATCAGTCAAATTTGCGAAAGTGTGATCAGAGTCGCTTACCATGTCCCCACTGATCCCTTGCCATAACTGTAGTTAGCATCACCCCTGAATAATATGTCGTGTTGTGGGTGGCATCAATGCCCAGAATGGTGTTGCCGAGCCGCCGGAATGCGTCCAACTGAAATTTAGTTTGGATGACCAGAATGAATAGATCCTCTGCCAAATCCGATCCTGGAGGAGGCACATCTATCTTATCTTTGCAGAAGGTATTTGCTCCCTCCTCCCTGTGGATATCCAGCCAAAGTTTGATAGAGATCTCGTCTTTAGCATCCAATTGGGTTTCATCTTGCTCTACCCCCTTAGCGATTCGGTTGATGTCATCCATGTGTATGTAATGATCACGATCGCTGTCAGAAGCGGAGTCACGAATAGACTGGAGCTAAAAGAAAACAGAAGCAAGTTAGCCGATGTCATCCAAAAGCGGTGATTACGTACGACTTCAGAGCGTTCGGTCCCCTGCTTCAAAGACTCCCTTGCTGTTTCTCTGGCTGTTTTGGACAGTCGAGTGTAGATCAGATTTTCAACATTGATTGGGTGATCATGGCCCTTCTGGTAGCGCCCCAGGAGGACATTTGTCCCAGGGTAGGCCTTGAGATCCACTTTGCAAGTGCAGCCAGTCCGCTTGGAGCCGATCTTGCGGCTCTGATTTGGCTTCTTCTTCTCATAAGGTTTGATCCCGCCGGTCCCTTGACGCGTGCACCGGTAAACGCGCTTCCAGGAGTAATTCAAACCTTTAGGCTCTGTCTTGGCAAGGGAAATTTCAACCGAGTCAGCCCGCTCCACTTCCCGTCGCCATGCGTCAAACTTGGCCAGTGATTCCCAAGATAGATCATAGCGACCGGGCTGTTGGTCATACCAGAAGCTTCCCCGGGCACGGGAATTGCCATTCCCGACAGTGTCCAGTACCACCTGACAGGCAGGCTGAGTGGCTGACACGGCAGGTGCCGCTGAGGTAATAGACAAGCGAAAGCGAGGAAGGGTTGTCATGAAGATAAGTTCGCAAAATTAGGAAGGCAGATTCCACTGCTCCCTGCTCATTCTGAGGACAAAATATATAATAAATTGTTTATATTGAATGTGCACTTGGGTTTAGTGGAATATAGAGACACTAAGGCTGAGATGCCTGTGCAGCTCAACTGGAATGTAACTCATTTTCGCCTTAGTTAATTGGCAGTTTCCTTATTTGTGACTTATATTGAATATTACAAAGGGGAATAGCCACTATAGTTACTTTGTTTGCTTATGCGACACGCTGGCTTCATCAATTAGGAAATATTGTGCCTGCGCCACCCATTTTGCTTCCGCCACGGAGACCCCTCCTTTCACCCCCCAACCCACTATTTCCCCCCCCCCCCCACCTCGTCCTGCGTGCCACCCAATTCGTACAGAATTGGGTGTGCAAAGTGTGTAGGACGCCCTCCCTTCCTCCCTCCTCCCTCCTCCCCTCTTCTCCTCCCTCTCCTCCCCTATGTGTCGCCCGCCCATTCACGTCAAGAAGGGGATGCAAGAGGGCTGGCCGATGCCCTTCCCCTTCCCCTGCATCGCACACCGCCCCGTTCACGCGCGCAAAAAGAGGGCGCACAACGGTAAGTTGCCCGCCTGCCTGTCCCTTCTCTTTCCCCCGCATTGACCGCCCCCTCTTCGCGCGCAGAAAGGGTGCGCAGGGGCGCACGAGGGTTATGCTGCCCCCTCCCTTTCCCCTCCCTCCACATCCCCACGCCATCTCGTCTGCGCAGGAGGAGCGTGAAGGCACGAGCCCCCCCCTCTCCCCATTGTCCCTGGCCCCTCCCTTCACCCCCTGTCCGCGCCCCCCTATTCGTGCGGAAAGGGGGCACACGATGGCACGCCACCCCTGCTTCACTCGTGGAAGGGGGCACACGAGGTCACACCACCGCCCTCTCCCTGCCGCCCCCGGCCCTCCCTTTCCCCCCGTCCGCGCCGCCTCGCTCGCGTGGAAGTGGGGCGTACAACGCCGCCGCCGCCGCCTCTCCTTCCCCCGTGGCTGCGCCGCCCCTCTCCCTGTCGCCCCCAGCCCCTCCTTCTCCCCCGTTCGCGTGGAAGGAGCGCACAAGGGCACGCCGCCGCCCTTCCTCTCCCCGTCGCCCCCAGCCCCTCCCTTTTCCCCTGTCCGCGCCGCCTCGTTCGCGCGGAAGGGTGGTGCATGAGGACACGCCGCCCTCGCCTCTCCCCGTTGCCCCCGGTTCCCCTGTCCCCGGGGGAAGGAGGCGCACGAGGGCACGCCGCCCCCGCCTTGTTCACGCGGAAGGGGGCATATGAGGGCACGCCGCCGCCTCCCCTGTCGCCCCCGCCGCCTCCCTTTCCCCCTGTCCGCGCGGAAGTGGGGCGCGCAACGCCACCGCCACCTCTCCTTCCCCCGTGGCCTGCGCCGCCCCTCTCCCTGTCGCCCCCCGGCCCCTTCCTTTCCCCCTGTCCGCGCCACCCCAGTTCGCGCGGAAGGGAGGGCGCACGAAGATGCCGCCACCGCCGCTCTCCCTGTCACACCCGGCCCCCCTTTCCGCTGCCCCGTTCGCGCGGAGGGGGTGCACGAGGGCACACTCCCCCCCCCTCTCCCGTTGCCGCGCCACCCGTTCGCACGGAAGGGGGCGCAGAGGGCACGCCGCTCCCCGTCTCGGCGGCGCGGAAAGGGTAAGAGGGGAAGGCGCCACCCCACCGGGTGCGGAAAGGGGCGCACGAGGGCGAACTGTCCCCTGCCTCCCTACGCGTCGCACGGCAGGGCCCCCTTGCGCGCGCATTAACCGCGCCCGCCCGTTTTCACGCGCCGTAGTACGACTTAGAAAAAAAATAGATGTAGCTTAATTAGATAATAGAAATATATTAAATGTTTTGTTAAGTTGTTTGAACATAAGAAAAAAAAACATACAAAGCTGACCAAAGACAATGTACAATTAAGGAAATACATTTTTATCAAAGGAATGTGTTTTATTTGCGCTTACTAAGAGTAAAACAAACTGGGCTCGAATGTTGTTCGGGGATGCCCGTTTTGTGATGACAGGGAAAACGTGACTTTCTTGGCACCTTCCTTTTTGAGGGCGTGATTCCCTGCGGAAAAAACGGCCACTGCAGGCCAGCAATTCTGACGCATACTTTGCAGTGACTGGTCACTGGATTGAGGAGCGCGCACCTGGCAAGTGGACCATTGAGCACGCATTGCTCGGGTTCACTCAAATGAACACCGCTCATAATGGCGCTCGTCTTGGCCAGGCACTATACAAAGTCTGTAATCACCTTCAGATTGTAGCCAAGGTAAGTACTGTCAACTTACAAGTAGTATCTCTACTAATTAGTTATTTGACTCTAGGTAGGGCACATTACTTGTGACAATGCGAAGAACAACAACACCATGCTTCAAGAATTTGCACTCTGTTACCAGACCAAGACGGGGCGCACATTCAACATAAAGCGCCGACAAATTAGGTATGTCCCCAGTTGTAGATGACGCTGCCTTGGTACTGAATGTGTTTGTTCATGCAGATGCCTTGCACACATCATCAACTTGGCCACACAAGCGGTCATCTCTGCACACAGCAAGTCAAGGTACTACAATGGCAACCCCGAAGACAATCATGTCCCAGAAGACCTGGGGGCAGCTAAACGTGACGAAATTGGCATTGTCCGTGCCATATGTGTCAAGGTCTGTTGTCACTGCACGTTGCCGCATTCCTTTATTTCTGACATAAGAGGTTAAGGCACGCTCCTCGGCTCAGCGGAAGGAGGCCTTCAAGGCGATCCAATATCGTCATGACATGCGACCAGTTCAACTTCTTCTCGACATGAAAGTGCGGTGGAGTTCCACCTATGTGATGCTCACTCGTGCTGAGTCACAACAACTTGTAAGTATTCCTCAAATTTGTTCTTTTGTCACATTCTTACTACTTTTGCAGGCGGTCGACAAGTTTATTTTAGAACTTGGCCTCCAGGAAAATGCCAAAAAGCGGCGCAAGATAACTGAAGTGGTCTTACACAAGGATGAATGGACACGAGTGCGTCTATTCTGTAACATCCTCCAGGTATGTCTGAGTCTTCTATATATTCGAATACTAACTGTGCGGCATGACTTCTCTTCAGCATGCAGATGATGCCCAGCAGGCATTTTCTTCTGTCTCGACACCGACACTCCACAACACGTTGCCAGCACTGGAGAAGCTGCATGCAGCATGGGAAAAGGCCTCCCTCAAGCCTCGTTACGACCCTTTTGTGGCGGCGCTCAATGCAGGAATGGACAAGCTCCACTCATATTATCAACGTTCAGCTGAGTCTGATGCCCATATCATGGCAATGGGTGAGTAATTTTTGTTGCTATTTTCTCACACACTGACAAGAGCACGGCATTGTAGTACTCAACCCGAAGAAGAAGATGGCCTATTTCGTGAGGCACTGGTCGGTGTCCCTTGTTTCAGAGGTTGAAGAAGTTGTTCAGAAATGTGTAAGTTAATCTTCTTGCATCCTTTTTGAGTCGTATAGATGACACAAACACAGTTTATCAAGCGTTTCAATGAACAGAACATGAAGCCACAAGTTCGGACCTCCACATATGTGCACAAGACACCTGTGTCCTCCAAACCTGGCCGCCACAACATCGATGACACTGACTCAGAATCAGACGACGATGACAACCAGCCAGTGGCTAACCCGACGAGTTGTTGGGTAGATGATTGGAAGCTCTATATCAATACTCATGAGGTCGTTCCTGATGATATGGGGATAGTCCAGTGGTGGGGGGTAAGTTCATGTTATTTCTGAGTCATCCTCGCAATTTGCTCACCACATCTTAGGTACATGGAGGACGCTATCCAGTATGGCAATCACTTGCGCGTGATTACCTTTCAGTCATGGCATCATCAGTCTCCAGCAAAAGGGCATTCTCCTCTGCTGGTATCACAATTTGCAAGCGGCGCAATCACCTCGATGGCGACATTGTCGAGGCCTTGCAGTGCCTCAAGTTGCTTCTACATCAAGACCTGATGGTAAGGGATGTCGTTACTGTTGCTGAAGAAGAAGCCAACCTTGACTATGCGGATGAACAACCCGCAAATCAAGACCATAGCACAAGTGAGGTTGTAGGGTGGGAGGACAACCTGTCCTTTGAGGTGCTGGGCTCTGATGATGGAGATGATGTTGGTGGTGATGTTGGCGGTGATGGGATGGAGATAGACCTGACAAGCTCGGGAATAGACTTTGATAGTGTTTGAGTTTACTATACTACAATCTTAAGTGCTTGTCCAACATACAGGCCGTGGCTTGTGAGCCTGCTGGGCCGACAACATATGAAGCCATGGCTTGCGGGCCAACTGAGGCCCAAGCTCTCAGAGGCCTTGAGTAGTGGCTTTGGCTGCCAACTTTTTGGGCCTGAGCCATCAAAAGCCAGGCCATTTGCCAGGCTTTCAGGCCAAGCCGGGCCGGGAAATCACTACTCTGACACTCTGACACTCTGACACTCTGACACTCTGACACTCTGACACTCTGACTCTCTGACTTCTCTGACACTCTGACACTCTGACTCTCTGACACTCTGACACTCTGACACTCTGACACTCTGACACTCTGACTCTCTGACTCTCTGACACTCTGACACTCTGACTCTCTGACACTCTGACACTCTGACTCTCTGACACTCTGACACTCTGACACTCTGACACTCTGACACTCTGACACTCTGACACTCTGACTCTCTGACTCTCTGACACTCTGACACTCTGACACTCTGACTCTCTGACACTCTGACACTCTGACACTCTGACTCTCTGACTCTCTGACTCTCTGACACTCTGACAATCTGACTCTCTGACACTCTGACACTCTGACACTCTGACACTCGTGACTCTCTGACACTCTGACTCTCTGACTCTCTGACACTCTGACACTCTGACACTCTGACACTCTGACTCTCTGACACTCTGACTCTCTGACACTCTGACACTCTGACACTCTGACAACTCTGACACTCTGACACTCTGACTCTCTGACTCTCTGACACTCTGACACTCTGACTCTCTGACACTCTGACACTCTGACACTCTGACACTCTGACACTCTGACACTCTGACTCTCTGACTCTCTGACACTCTGACTCTCTGACTCTCTGACACTCTGACACTCTGACACTCTGACACTCTGACTCTCTGACTCTCTGACTCTCTGACTCTCTGACACTCTGACACTCTGACACTCTGACACTCTGACAGTCTGACTCTCTAATAGTCTGACTCTCTCTGCTCTCTGACTCTCTGACTCTGACAGTTGACAGGAATGAGAGAAAAAAAATTAAATAAACAGGGAGTGTCATTTTTGGATAATTAATTAATTATAGTTTTTTTTTTTGTGTTACCTGAACAAACTTTAAATCTGTATATCTGTGTCTGGAAACTTAAAATCTGTATTTTTGTGTTATCTGGAAAACTTAAAATCTGTATATCTGTGTTATCTGGAAATTTTAAATCTGTATTTTTGTGTTATCTTGAAATACTTTAAATCTGTACATGGAACATGCAATTGAAAAATTGTTGAATATTTTTCAATGAAAACACATTAAGTCTTTTCTGGATGTGGCCATGGAATGGACTGTGAGAAAATGTGTGACAGGTGTGACAGAAACTGACATTAAGTCTATTCAGTGATTATCCATTTTGGATAAATTGTGAAAAGACTTTAAGTTTACGCTATGTGTTTGTATCAGAACAATTGGTAAACAAACTTTTAATTTTTTTGACATGTATGAACATTAAGTTTTTTCACAGTATATCTCATGTGATAATCCTTGAATGGACATAAAATCCATTCATGCTATTTTTTGGGGTACAGATTTTGTAAAATTTTTAAGTATTTGTCAGCACCTTTTCATGATTTTTTCATGGAAAGACAGAATTATGCTTTCAGTGGGACCGGCGGCATCACCTCCTTGATCACCTCACTCACACTTTGAAGACCGTGACTGTAGAGTGGTCGGTACTGTAACGAACGTGCTGCGCAAAGATGCGCTTGCCGCGTCTGGTCTGGGTCGATGGCCAGAATTCCGGAACAAATGAACATGCTGCGCCAAGTGCTGCGCTGTGGTCTAAGACATGACCTGCATGACCGCGCGAGTACTGCGCATTTACATTTATGCACTAGCAGTACATCACTTCCGCATCACGCAAGCTGGCATGCCACGGTAGCCTGGGTCCAAGCCTGCCAGTGTGTCCTAGAGAAGTTACAGATATTACACTCCTACCTAAAATGAGCCTCAAGGCGATATCACTTGTACACGTACGTCGGTTCTGCGACCCGGACGCTCTTCCGCAAGTTTAGCCAAGAGTTTTCTCGTCACGCCGGTAGAGTTCCCGAGTCGCACTGCCGAGCCGCCTCGTATATCGGCACCATCCTCTCTGACAGCACTGGCCAATCTCACTGGGTTGGCATCCAGCGCCCTTCCAATTCATGGTCTACTCCCATAACCTGTGTGTTTCTTCTGTCTGGTCCGGGACGACTAATAGGTTATTCTAACATAAAGGACATGCTCGCGCACAATATGCTCTTTCACCGCCGTGATGCACGCTTGTGTGTATTCCCTGTACACTCGAATTCACGATGAGGCTTACTGGTAGTTATCCTGATCATGAATTTGAGTTCCTCAGCTCCTCTACAGTCGGATTGAAAGAGTGTAGAGATCGTCTTTGAACCCGACCAGAATCGGGTGATATAGCCATCACAAAGGAAGAAATCCGAAAGGACGATCACTGTAAATACTAGGACGTACTAAAAACACGCCCTGCACCTCTTCGCTCAATATTTCGCATCACCCGGGCTGCGCTTTCGGCGTTACCAAGTTTCGGCGTTACTAACCTTTCCGATGAAACGTAGTCACGTGTAACTATATGTACGCTTTGGGTGTCGTTGATCTTCTGACGGCTCGCAACTTAGGGCAGTGCTCCTAGTTATACGACATGGAGACGCTGCGGAGAAGTATGCCCCCCACTGGAAATGAGCCTTTCATTTCGCTGCGCAGTTTTTATGGGCGTCATCGTCGTCCCCATCGGTGTAACAGTCACATATCCAGGTGAGCGTGTCGCCAATGGAAATAAGCACACACCCATGTCGATCCCACACGCGCCATTGAGGTAGATTCATCTATCCGTCTACCCGCGCAACTCGGGCTCTCTGCGGGTATAAAGTGAAGGCCTGCTCGCCTTCTTTGGAGTAACAACCATTCGACGCAATCTTCTCTACTTTGCCATGCACGCCATCTCCACTGCTGCCTTCGTTTCCGTTCTTGCCTTGGTACCGTCGCTCGCCGCCGCCATACCAGCGACCAATCCGACTCAGCAACCACAGTGTACCCGTATGTCATCGTCTTCGTCTCCATTCCAGTCGTCTGATAAGGCTATTTAATTCACACTGGCAGAAACGTATACTGTTCCGTAAGTGTTCAAATATCGTGTCTCTCCATGGCGCATCTCGATGCACATGTGCTGACCGTCTTGCTCACCACCAGGCAAGCCGAACCTTGTGATACCCTCGTCGCGAAGCTCGGTTTGAGCCAGGCTGATATCCTGTCGCTCAATTCCGGGATAAGCTGTAGGTGTCCTTGATACAATCCGACCGAGCAGAGCCCGGCCTGGCTGAGACACTCATCTCCACCACAGGTGACGGCCCCATCCCTGCCGGCAGGGTATTGTGCATTAAGCGGCCGAAGCAACAGTCGTTATTGGCGCAACTGCCTGCGCCTGCCTGCAAGACCCATGCGACTGCCACGGACACGACGTGCGATGCGCTGGCGACTAAATTCGGTCTGACTCGGCAGAAATTCGTCGAGTACAACGACGACGTGAACAGTGACTGCCGGGTGTATCCTATCATAGCACGGTTAGGTTTGTGGTAAATGAATGATTGTTAAGACATTTGCTGCGTCTGGGCCGCCTGGAAAATGAGTTGACCTGTACGTCATTCGGGCCCCACTGGTAGACCTACGTCATGGAGCGCAAGAATCCAAAGTGAGTTACTAGTGTACTATTTGTACTCATACGTATTGGCTCCTTTGTGGTGTAGTGCTTTCCGCCAGGTTCAGCTAAAAGCGTATTGTCACGCGAGTGGAGCACCGTAATTTGTAGGGAGCACGTTGACCGGTCTTGAGAGCCTAGGAAAGGAGTTCAGATCCATAAAGTTGGAACGGCTCTAAGTTGCACGGCCTCTGCCTGCTAGGGCAAAGGGCAATGACTTTGTGCAGAAGGGCGCTCGGGCTGTCAGAGCCGACATGGGACATTCGTCTGCCACCCGTCTCCGAGGATAAGGGTCAGTACAGTATGCCCAGAGGTGGGCAAGGCCAGGCTGTCAGTAGCGGTTTCGAACCTGCGAAAGTTCTCGTCAGACCGCTGCACCTTCCGAGGCCATTTAGGGAGCCTACCAGTCTTACGACCTACCAGGGGAGTTGGCCTAGCATAGCACGGCGTGGCGCCACCCCTGGTGGACTGGTTGCAATTGGGGCGAGTGTGAGCGGGGAGGAGGGAGGCTTCCTGCTCGGCATATAGCCAGCCAGCCAGCGCGGCCGCATTGGCACTGCGCGCACTCCGGGTAGCCAAAACGGGCAACCCCATTCGGGGCCCCGGCTGCACTTTTTCGACCCCATGTGGTCCCCAATCAGCGAGGTCATATCGCTGTGGGACCCCTCTGCTATCCGAAGATCCGATAGCGGCAAAGTCTGAGATGTGATCATGTAACCCCCTATCACCGGGCCATACCCGTGCCAGTGAGCGCTTGAGCGGGCGCAATGCTTTGCCATCAATTTTTTTGGCGTCTCAGAATGCAGCGTACAACTACCGCTGTGTCCAACTTAATTGTAAGCCTGAGCATGCTCGGTCGTATTGCAAACGTGTTGCTCAACCTGACGCAAAGGCCTGGAATCGTCTGCTGGCTTTGGCGGTTAAAATGACTTGGTGTTCGGCTGTTGGGCCTCAGAGATTGAGTGGTCTTACTGTGAACTATCCTAGACTAGCTAGCTGCTCTCAGATCAGGAGACCATGATACACATACGCAATGGCGTATGTCCGGTGCAATCTCTCTGATCAGTTGTGTCATTGGGTTTATAGCACGTAGGCTCTACTCCTCAGGCCTAAGGTAATAAGTGCTGCAGGTGCTCGAAGTCGGGCGATCCAAGACCTGTCACCTACGGAGCCCGGCG
The DNA here is from genome assembly GCA_024734325.1 of Lactarius hatsudake. Lineage (NCBI taxonomy): Eukaryota > Fungi > Basidiomycota > Agaricomycetes > Russulales > Russulaceae > Lactarius > Lactarius hatsudake. The sequence continues at coordinate 606,148 of JANSJP010000017.1, read as the reverse complement.
TCAGCTAACACAGAAAATGAACAAAGGTGAGTCTGGTAGGACACACGGGATCCCATCCAACGACGGCGGGGAATCCATCTGTATTGCAACCCGGATTCGAGCCAGACGTGATGTCGTTCAGGCCCGCGCGGGCGATGCCATAGAGCCAAGGGTTGAGAAAGCCGAGCGGATACCTGTCTTGCGAAATCCGGTAATCATTCAGCAGCGAGATAATCCCCGCCACGATCTGTACATTGGCGGTCAGCTAGGCGCCTCAAGGGTATGGGAGACACGGAGAAGAGAGACGGACGGGCGTTGAGCAGCTTGTGCCCTCCACGACTTTATATTCGTTGCGGAAGATGATTCCAATATCAAGTGCCTGCGCGGCAATGTCGGGGAAGCCTCGGCCGGAGGCGCTGAAAAAATTCAAGTAAGAATACTTTGGATCGGGTCACGGCAACGAACGCACTGGTAGAGGCCGTGATACTGGTTGCCAAGAATCCCGAAGAAGGTGGTCACGGCGTCGTGCTGATAGTCTGGGCGCTCGAAGTATTCCGAGAAGCCGCCGCCGCTGAGGATCGCTGCGGCCTCCGGGTATCCCGAGGTTCCGCCGACGCTAGTGACCCAGGGACCTGCGAAAAAGTGTCGGTGTGGTAAGCGACCTTACATGCGCTCGTGTACTGCTTGCAAGCAGAAAATACGTCACGTACAATTTGCGGGGAAGGTGGCCCTGAATCGGACGTTCCCGTCGGTCATGCAATCCCCTTCGCCAACACCCTCGTCGCCGGATGCAATGAGGACGCTAACGCCGCGCGCGCCGAGTTGCATGAATAGGTCACACACGGCCCTCGCATGATCTAGTGGAAGATCTTTCTCGTAGTTGGCGTACGACGAGCTGATCGTCTGTGGGATATAGATCTCGTCGAGGTTGAGGATGTAGTCGAACCAGGAGAGGTACGGGTCATCCCTGCCCTCTGGCCCAAGGCCAATGGTGTAGTAGACAATTGGGCTCGGGTACGCTATGCCTGAAGCATACTGGACGTCCGCGCTCGCCTCGGTCCCGGGGTTATTCGGGTTGTATCCACCGCGATTGACCCGGACAACGGTGTAGGTCGCCCCGGTCGCAGTGCCGTGGAAATGGTCCATGAATGTCGTCAGGTCTACCGGGTTCGGGTACTCCCGGACAAATCCCAAAATCCCGAGCACGTTCCGGTCCGTCCCCGCGGGCACGTAGGCGACCGAATTATACAGCCAACGCAGGAACGGCGGTGTGACATCGTAGTCTGCACGGCCCAACAGCGCCGTCACGAGATCGCCTGATGTTGCTTCCACCTGCGCTGCAGCCCCGCCAGAGCGCTTTCTCGGTGTCTGCCACGACATGCGCGGGGAGGCGAAGAACGTCGTTGGCGCCACGGTCTGCACATGCCCGTGGAGTGCCGCCGGGAGCGAATAGTTGACCGTACAGATAATGACCTCTTTCGTCTCGGCATGCCGGTAGAGTTGATACGACGCCCCAAGGAGATCGTTAGCTTTGGATACGGACACGCCCGTGAGCGTCAGCCAGTTGCCGCCGTGTGTCAGTGAGGCGGGCGAGGGCACGCCGTGGTATTTAAGCCAGGATGTAACGAGCTCGAGGGTATGTGGGTGCGGCATGACGAGCTTTGCAACCTGCTCCTTTGTTAGGCGAGCGCCATATCTGTAGCAGAGCAGTGAGCACGTACGTGCGTGGACGAGTGGTGGAGAGGACGTGCTTTGAGTGCCCAGGAGAGCTGACCTCATAGAGCGCTGTAACCAAGGCTTTCTCGCGGTGAGGTTTGAGCGCTAAGTGGAGGTTGATGGTGGTACCAGCAGACGGGACGCCCAGGCTCTCCCAGTTCTCTGGGACGGCTTCCCAGGCATGCTTCACTCTCATGTTGTCCCAACGTGGTGCGAGGAGTGTCGCAAAGCAGCCGAGGGGAACTGCGGCGACGGCGAAGAATACAGAGAGCAGATGGTAGCACATGGTTCTAGGGGGGCACCGAATGGTGTCCACCTGGAAGAAGGTCAAAGGTTCAGAGAGCCCTCAGGCTCAAGGCTGAGAGTGAGTTTAAAGTGTATCTGCACGGAACAGAACTCGAAGGGGGTCAGAACAGAGGTGGGGCACAATCCGCGAGACCGGGATCAACCAAAAATGTCACGGCTCATCCTGAGTAAGTTCTGGTAGAAGTGACTTCTGCCATTGGGGGGCCCACAACTTGGATTGTTATGCTCGGGAACTCTGGGTTCAACCTGCCAACGACGGAGTAGGAAAACCGCTGGAGTGGCGCTGGCTCGGAGTTTTACAGTAATCGATGAATGATGAGATAAGCGCCCAATTGATTTATTTATTTATTTATTTTTGAACCATTTTATCACGGGATGCGTACAGTCTTTGCCCAAACGCACCGTTCTCACGGCCCGGTCCGCTCTCCCGCTACTCAGATTCAAACTCCGCTTTTGAACTTCCTTTTCTCTTTTTTGTCCTCTTTTATATTTACAGTCATGATGTGTCAAAAAAAACACAACACTTCAGTAGCCGTGCGACTGGCTCCTTGTAGCTAAAGGAGCCATGTGTAGGGACTGGATCATGAGTGATCAATTCATGATCTGCCAATTACACAATCATGCAGTAGGCACTTATCCAAAGAGCAGGTCATGTCTGCAGCAATGTAACCCAGGCTTGTATCGAAAGCCCACCCGAAGTGCTTAGTCAGACGAAGAGTTGGGCGCCCAACTCTTCTGTGTTGTGTGAGATCTTCATGTGAGCTACCCTCACAATCCTTAGATCTATATCGAGCATAGTTGCAAGTGAATAACAATTTTTAAATAAAGGGTGTTTCTAACTAACACAGTGTTGTCTGTGAGTGGCTGTACTAAGGTGGTTTAATTGGAAATAAGGGGTTATTTTAATGTCTGCTGAAGAAAGGAGGATGGCAAGTCAAATGTGTTTTTAGAGCGGAGATTGAATTTACGGCCGGTTCCGACGGTCCGGTCCGTGAGAACGGTGCGTTTGGGACGCAACTGATGCGTACCATGGGTACAGACCGGTCATAGCCGAGACTACATTTGAGAGCGTGTACTAGGTAGTGGTAATAATAAAAGTTTGCAGGCCTTATAGTAAAGCTTAAAGCCCGCGTCCATCAGGCATCCTAAATTCGTAAGCAATAATGCTGAGTATTTGACACCTGGCGTCAGACGCCTAGATTTTCGTGGGGTGTTGCGTGATGTCCTCAGTCGGGTTCGGGCGGCACGTAGGCGTCTGGTCCGCAATTGATTCATTCCGTCCTCACACAACAACTTCCCAGGAAGCCAGCATATTACTGGCGGGTTATCGCAAACAGTGGAAGGGGCGCGTATGAAAGGGGCGGTCGCCCGACGCTCGTGAATAAAGCTCGGCGTTGTTCCGCGTCGAAAGTCAACTCAAAACCCTCGTCAACCTTGGAAATTGAGTACAATGCGACCAGTGGTAAGACCGGACAAAGGATTTTGCCCTTCTAAGGGCGTGAAATTTAAAAGGCGCGAATAGTTGACACACGTCTCCGCTAGATACTTCGCCGCTGTATAAGTCCAAAGTTCGCGTCCCTATCGTGGCCATGGTCGTTCGAATGGGGAGGGTCGAGGTCGTGAGCTACTAAGTAATGACGACAATGACCAGCCCGGACAGTCTTTCCATCATCCCGTCCGTTCATTCCGTGTATAGGCCTTTTCCTTTTCGGGGTTGTTCTGCCGTTCTGTTTTTAGATAGTTTTAGTAGGTTCAGTGGCCCGGGATTGATGATTAATGATATATTTGTTGTGGTCCTCCATCGTTGCTCGTTGACTTTCTAATCACTGGAATCCCTGCACAGCAGTCATCCCTAACTATGACTCTCGAGTTCAAGTAACACTACGGTGTTTTTCTAGCGGCCACAACGGCTGTGATATTTCCATGCAGCGTCAAGGTACAGTACCAGAGCTGTGCATGGGTGCGCCAGTGGTGTGCCACAGACATCGTGGTGACGAAAGCTGTGTTGCATATGCCGAATTCCTACATCGCGTCAATATAAATATCAAGTGATTCAAGTCCCAACGCGATACTGAGCTTCCCCCCTCTCCATCTGACCCATGGGTCCCATTAATGCCCACGCTGATCATGCTGATAACATATCGCGACTGGAACAGCACCCGTGCTTCGCTGTCCGAGTCCCCGGTTCTGAGCCTGATCCCAATGCTCAGTCATGTGCCCAGCCATTTGAGACCAATACTTCATCACTGCAGTCATCATACTACACCGCGCCCAACGCGTTGCGATCCAACACCTCATCACAGACATACCACTCCGCGAATTCGTCGCCATCGAGGTCGTCGAACATTTCCTTCCCATATTCGGTTAGGTCGATAAACTCTTACAAGAGTCGCAAGAATGTTTTGTACCCGAGCCGTGCTCGTCCGCTGCCGGTCGCAGTATCATCGGGACTCTTCTCTGGTATTGCGCCCGAGGTGCGTTTTTTTCTAGCTTTTTTGTAACCTTTTCCGAATACAGGTGCTCCTGCTCTCCACATAGGTTCTGATCTGGCAAGTCGGGCGCCTTCATACAGACTCGTTGCAGCACACAAATACCGGGCTTGTGTCCGCGGGAAGGGTACTCCTCCAGTCAGCGGGGCACCACGGAGAGTTTTCGCAACGTGTGCCTATCCGAATTGACGAAGAAACCCGCTGCTGTGCCGAATTATTTATTGCGTTGACTCGTGAAGTTCTCCTCAAAGATGCTATCGGTGCCGACGTGCTGGAAGGACCCTGTGAGCTTCTGTATCTGTAAGGATCAATTGACTTGAAGCGTGCCAAACGCCTGCTGATCATCGCCGATGTGCTAACCGAACAGAACTTTTAGAAATGCCCTTTTCGAGTCGGAGGCTTTCGATAGTACACCGACGACCTCAAATCTGAACGAAATGGGTATTCGACGAGCGCCCCGCGCAGACACTCAGGGACCCGAGCGCGTCACCTGTCTGCTCCGCGCGCTTTTGTCTGTAATGGATGCTTTTGAGGTTTGTTCATTCGTGGTGGCAAACCGCTTATTATATGTGACCGTGACGCAGGCAGCCCTGGATAAGATCGATCCCCCGGCTCTCAGTGACGAAGCTCTTCGAGAGCATCGTCGTCAGGTCTCACGAAAGTTCCACGTAGTAAAAGACCTCACGGTAGATCAGTATCGCAAAGTGCTGGGTAAGAGGCTTGTACAGGTTCGCCCATACCATCCCCAAGAAATTACCGCGACAGAAAAGGTTCCGGAAGATATGGATGTTAGTGATTGGGATCTTGTGGACCTCAACAGCCAGAGTTGTAGCAACAAACGTAGCTTTGTACGCAGAGTTTTGTATCGTTTGTTACCACTTTCACGGGTATTAGACAGAAAAAAGAGGAGGGATAAGAAAATGACCCGCGAGTAATTTTTAAGTAGTTCACGATCCCCCGGAAGATCCTCCGAGTCTGGTACCGTGATTCATATGTGTGGTCTTTCGGGAGCAGATCATCTGAGCATTGAATATCGAATGGGGGGATCTCGCCTTGGCACATAAAACCGACCTCACCGACCTCAACAGGAAGAAATTGCCCCCAGTTCCGATCCGGCCCTGGGCCAGGGAGAAGGGTGAACGTTGAACTGTGAGGATCTCATGAGTCATAATACCTTTCTCACGACATCGGGGTTCGCAGTGTGTCAATCAAAACAACCTTTTCTTTTCTACCCATAGAAGATGTAAGACGACGCAAAAATCTGCGAGGCAAGCTACGCTTCTCGCTATCACTACTGTGAGTGCTGTCACTTCGGGCACGGCCGTTCGCGGAGATCCATTCACCCTCGGCTTCTGAACCTCCTTCTATCGTAGAAATCGCCAGGGGTGCCTCTTTGTTTAGAACGGTCATTGGTATTACGCTCGCTAAAGAGGGAGTCCCAGTCAAGGTCCCAGTCCTTCAGGCTTCCCCAAACTGTTCAATTGTGCCTGGATCTGCGCGAGGATTTGATCCAGCTTCTTGCGGTAAATTTCTGTTAGACCTGCGGATATCAATAACACCAGCACGCCTATGTGATAGTCATGGTCTCGACGATTTCTATCCTTGGCAGCGACGCTTGATGGCCCCCTTTGTATGTTTAGTCAGTAGTTTCCCACCCAAATGTTTCAAGTTTCAAGCGTGTGGTATATTGTACAAGACACTAGTAGGTCATTTTCTCTTCTGCTTTACCCATACATGTGAAAGTGATGGAAAACGACGCAAAAGTCTGAGAGGGAAATTACGCCTTCTAATCGCTAAGTTGCTGTAACTCCCGCTGTCGGAATCCACAAAATCCCATTCGTCCTCGGCTTCTGAACCCTCTTCTATCGTGGTAATTGCCTGGGGAGTCCCCCACTTGGCGACCTCAGTTCCTTGCTGTGTGGCGTTGGCGTCGCAGGGCTCGACGATATGATAGTACGTGGCTCTAACCCGGGTTGCGATATTGATAGATTCGCCGAGTCGGCCATCCTTGAATGGGACACTATGAGCCACTTGTTGCTCCATCATATTCGACGTTGGCAGACTCTGGAGTGGAAGGGCCTGCGTAAGCTTCTGATCCAACGCTTCGCGATATTGATCCATCGTGAGGTCTCTAACTACTGAGAACCCTGGCGAGTCCCAGTGACGGTCCGCTCGAGGAGCTCCGTATCTGATAGCCGGGTGAATGAGGGCTGCCTGCGTCGCATATAAAATAAGCGGTTTTTTACCATGCACGAAAAAGTACCTAGAGTACCTTAAAAACATCCATCACAAAAAGAAGCGCAAGGACGACATCAGCGAATCGCTCGGGTCCCTGGGCTTCTGCGCGGGGCGCCCGAAGATTCATTTCGTTCAGGTTTGACGTCGTCGGCGTATCGCCAACTCGGAAAACTCTTGGTTTGAAAAATGTATCTCTGAAGGTTCTGCTCGATTGGCGCATTTACGATGATCAGTAGGCGTCTGGCACGCCCCATGCCCGAATCAATGCTTACAAATGCAGGAGCTTGCAGGGCCCTTCCAGTTCTACGATGCCGACAGCATCTTTGAGAATAATTTCACGTGTTAACACGATGAAGAGTTCGGAGCAGTGACGCATTTCTTCGTTCTTGCGTTGCGAAAGATCCCATTCCTGCCCCAAATACTTAAGGAGCACTATTCCTGCCGGTAACAGACGGGTCTCCGAGTGTGGTAACAAGGTTGCACAAAGGTACCGGACCTCCCATGCCAGCGTCTGTGTGGGGTATAGAGGAGTAGCTGTGCTTGAGAAAAGTGACAGGAAGAGACTAGAAAGAAAATGTACTAGTACGTCTGGGGAAAAAGTGCATTCCAGTAACGTTGTGACTGGCGGCTGGTGCACGCGGCGCGGATACACGACATTATTACGACTCTTGCGTGAGTTTACCGAGGTCACGGAGTAATGATGTGAGGTATTTGAGGGTACCGTAGAGGACCTACTAGAGGTTGTCTTCACTGTTGGGCGCGTGGAAGAATACGACGGCGACGTATTTGCAGTGTAGAACGTCTGGGAGGACGTTGAAGACATTGTTCGGAATGCCAATGCTTACGATGGCGACGTATTCGCGGTCAAAATAGAACGACCTGGTCCTGGGGAAACCAAGGCGCAGGACTTGGATCCAGGACTAGGGATCAAGCTAGGGATAGAGAGCCCCAAGCTCGTCCTTTGCTAGTCTCGATACAGTGGGGTTTGGAACAAGGGATCCTGAGAAGGGACAGTAAATGGGAGAGGCTAATCGACGAGAAAAGGGACGAGAGAACCTGTGCTGACTATTTGAAATTCACGTTAGGTAATGGTACACTGCCTAAGCTATACCGAGTTCGACCTGCCAGCGGCTCGAAATAATATAGAAAATGTCCCCTCATGTGGCTCGGGCTCGGCAGATACAGTTTCCACACAAGATTACGTCTCACAAAGTGAATGAACTTGAATATACACGTATGCGATCGTCCGATTGTGATGTTATGAGTGGTGGCTGCATGTCAGCGGAGGCCTTCATCGACGCGTGCTACTGCTCCGATGAATAGTCTATCAAGCGCAAGACACAAACGCACACCAGCGACATCAAAGTACACCTCTATCCCATCATTCCCATGACTCGGCGAGTCATGCAACTGACCAGCTCGAGAGACGAAGAGTGCCCTGGACGACTTGCTGGACGACGTAGACAACTGAGAAGATCAAAGAACGTCGGTACGCCTCAAACAGGGCCTCAAGCAAGGGACGCAACCCCTTCGTCTTGCTACCGGCGCCAATGCACTCCAGCACACTCGACACTTAAAGCTTGACGAGCTTAAGCCACTTTTGTAGGAGTTGGAAGCCTTAAGGTGAAGGGGTAGCACAGGCATTTGAGAGGGGAGCGGCAGCAACTTCTTGCGTCATATAATAAGCAATTTCCCACCACGCACGAATACTTTGCAAGTATCAAAACAGTGGTGTTTGAAGTCGCCAGAACTACGAAAGACTTGAACTCGATGCCCGGGCCCAGTGAGGATATCTCTAATGTCCTTCACCGCGGTCCACATATGACATCAGGGTTCGAATGTGTCAATCAGAAAAATATTTTACGAACCTTTTCACACCACTTTTCTACCTATAGAAGATGTAAGACGACGCAAAATTCTGCGAGGCAAGCTACGCTTCCCGCTATCACTACTGCGACTCTGAGTGCTGTCACTCCGAGCACGGCCGTTCGCGGAGATCCCTTCACCCTCAGCTTCTGAACCCCCTTCTATCGTAGAGATCGCCTGAGGTGCCTCCTCGGCTGGAATGGTCATCGGTATTACGCTCGTTGAAGTGGGAAGCAGTCCGAGTCCTTCAGGTTGCCCTAAACTGTTCAATTGTGCCTGGGTCTGCGCGAGGATCTGATCCAGCTTCTTGCGGTAATTCTCCATTGTAAGACCTGCGGGTATCAACAACGCCAGCATGCCTATGCGATAGTCATGGTCTCGACGATCTCCAAGATTGGCGGCAACAGGCTTGACCTTGATCGTATTCAGTGCCCCCTTTGTCATATTTTTAGTCAGCAGTTTCCCACCTGAACTGAACGGTTAGAGTACCTCGAAAGCATTCAATACCGAAAAAAGCGCAAGGAGCACGTTGTAAAACCGCTGAAGCGTCAGGGTTCCATCCGATTTTAGGGTATTCGAAGGAGAGAAAGCGCCTGACTTGAATAAGATATCTTCGAAAGTCCTGTTCGACCGGCAATCAAGGGCGCACCACGGCTATTAGTAGCCATTTGGTATACTACATACCAGTTAATGCTTACGCTTTCAGGAGCTTGTAGGGACCTTTCAGCGCCCCAGCACTAATGACATCTCTGAGGAGAACCTCGTGAGCCAACACCATAAATAATTCGGCACAGCATCGAGTTTTTTCGTCGGCCTGAACCCGAACGGGGACACTTTCCGAAAAATCTCCGCGAAGTCCCAATGACTGGAGAAGCATACTTCCCGTAGGCACGAAACAGTTCTCCCCATGTGGCAACCAGGTTGTACAAAGGGACCGGACTTGCCAGATCAGGTCCTACGTGGAGAGCAGGAGTATTCAAAAGGAGTTATGAAAAGAAGTTGAAGTATGGACGCACATAGGTTGAGATAGAGAAGTGTTCTGACGATACTGCGACCGGCAGTGGATGCGTACGGCGTGGGTACAGGACATTCTTATGGCTCTTGCGCGAGTTTATCGATGTGACGGAGTAAGGGAACGACGTATTAGAGGACAACGAGTTCATTGTTGAATACGATGGCGACGAATCCGCAAAGTAGTATGACTGTGGCGATGAGACGCTGGACGCATGGAGGTAAGGCGCAGTGTGGTATGACTGAAGTGATGAGGTGTTGGACTGCTGAGCGGGCCCATGCTCAGAACCGAGGACAGGGGGCCACGAGTGCTGTTCCGGTTGCGATAGGCCATCGGCAGGGTCAGTGCGGGCACGAATGAGCTGCAGCAGGTGCAGGGGATCCATACCAGTGGGTCGGACAAGGGAAATGATATCGATACATAATGGCGCTTTATATTGATGCAACACAGGTATCTGTCATACAGTATATGACACAGCTTCCGTCATCGCGATGTCTATCGATGGAGCAACTGCGCACAGCCTTAGGCCGTTGGCGCCTTACAGCAAAGGAGCCTGGAAGTACTGTACCACAGCTTGCGGAGTTGGGGTCGATAGAAAAATAGCGTAGCGCCACATAGGGTTCCGGACGTACTGTGTGTGTGTACCAAGGCGTGTACCAGGGGTTGCTAGTGATTAAATTGCTTCTTCACTTGTCTTAGGTGTGAGGACCAATGTAGGAAAGGAGGTCGAATAGTAGAGTAGAGGAACGTGGGCAAGTGAATACTGGTGAATGAACGTTGACTCAGGCACCACCGGCCCGGGTCATAAATTACAACCAACTATATTGTACAGTACACTAGCAACGTACAATACATGGCGGACAATCAACTGTCGTACATCCCATTTCTACCCTTTGAAGTGTGATAAGAACCTACCTAAAAATCTGCGAGGAAAGGTACGTGCGCCACTCTCGCTGCGACTCGGGCTGAGTCGATTCACGAAGCTCCGTTCGTCCTCAGCTTCTGAACCTTCATCTATTGTAGCAATTGCCTGGGAAGCTGCCCCGTATGGGCGTATCATTGACGTTCCGCTCGTTGAAAGAGTGTGGAGTCCTTCAGATTGCCGCGAGAATACGCTCAAACGCGCCTGGGTCTGGAAAAGCTTCTGACCCAGCTCCTTGCGATATTGGCCCATTGTTATACCCTTGAATATCGAGAACTTTAGTAGGACCTGGCGATGACGTTCTCGAAGAGCTTCGTCTCTCGTAGCCGGAGGTTTGGCCATGTTCAATGCTCCCTACATCACATGAACGGTTTCCTTTTACCCACAAACAGACAGCAAGCGTACCTCGAAAGCATCCATCACAGAACAAAGAGCACCGAGTACACGGGTGAACCGCTCAAAGTTCTGGGCCTCCGCAGGCAACGCTCGTAAAACTATTGCATTCGAGTTCGAGGAGGACCGGGGAATAAAAGCCCCTGATTTGAAAAGGATATCTCTAAAAGTTCTGTTCAGATGGCGCATTACTATGATCAGTAGTCACCTGGCTAGTATACTACAAAGTCTATGCTTACTCGTGTAGGAGCTCGCAGGGACCTTCCAACTCTTTAGCACCGGCAGCGCCTTTGAGAAAAACTTCATGAGTTAAAACAATAAAAAACTCAGAGCACCGGAGGCCGTCATCCTGCATCTTGGGTGGTTCCTCTGAAAAATCTCCCTGGAGTCCCAAAGACCGAAGGAGTACTGTAGCTGCCGGTAATAGTCGGGTCTCTGCGTGCGGCAGCAAGTTTGCAGAAAGGAACCGGACTTCCCAGATCAGGACCTATGCAGAGAGTAAGATGATCTATTTTACGAGAGGAACAAAACAAACATAGCGCACGTTAGGGGAAACAATGTATTCTGGCGACACTACGACCGGCGGCGGATGCGCACGGCGCGGATACAAGACATTCTTACGACTTTTGTAAGAGTTTACTGAGGTCACTGAGTAAGGAAATGACGGATTTGAGGAAGCCGTGGAATTTGTGAACATTGTTTGGAGCGGTGATGAATGCGATAGACTCGGAGAAGTATTGGCAGTGTAGTATGACTGGAGTGATGAACCTATCGAGTTGGGCCACGCCCTTCCTGGTATCTCGCTCTGGTATGCGTTGGACTGGATGGCGGGCGGTGAGGCCGGCAAGGCGTAAGACCCGGGCTCAAAACCGAGCTCAGAGAGCCATGAACGCTCTTTTCGCAGCGATCTGGTTGAACTCGAAGGCTTCACGCCGCCAGGATGGTCGCTATGGCGATCGATTGGCTGCAGCCGATGCGGGTGGTCCATAGATCAGGTAAAGCAAGGGAATATCTGACTTTCGAAGCGGCGCACTGCATATCTTGGGGAGAAGCACCATCGTAACAAAACAGACCGTAACAAACGGCCTGCACGGTGTGACAATCACACCCGTGACCACGTGACAATCCCTCGAAAATTGCCGCGACTTGTCCGGCGTCTGATCCTTACACGGGAGGTTCACGGGAGCCTGGAGGTTTATAGGGTTCCCGACATCAGCATCAAGTGCTAGTAACTCATTTCCTACCTCCTGTGGGCGGTACACACGGGAGTACGCGCAGCTCCCTATAGTACGCGGCCTTCGGCCACTGGCTGGCGAATGAACGCGGTGCTGGTGCCATACGTGAGGAGCAGCGGTTTGTTCCGCCGGTAGTACGTTGGTGGCCCGTCTGCAGTGATCTATTGCGTTCTTGTCGTCGCGGCTCGGGGTGTTCAACAACATCCCATTCACAATACTCGCGTCAACCTTTTCGTCGTCGATGATAAGCACAAAATTGGGACAGACATACGCTCAAATTGTCATTCGACGAGTATTATTCGTGCACACGCGCCAGAATCACATCGCGAAAGATTGGTTCGATAAACTCGGGGAAGCGGACCTGAAGGCTGAAGCCCCGATCCAGATTACGTCCACCGACCTTTTCGTCGAGAAAAAATGGGCGTAGCGGTCTTGTTGGCCAATCGGCGGGGGCTGCACAAGATGAGTATTGATGGTAGACCCGGACGCGTTTTCAAGGAGCTTTTAGCTGTCTTCGAAAGAGGTGTTCTACGGCGATCGAGGACCCGACCCTGGCCCGTCAACAAGATGAACGTGTCATGACTCCAACGTAAGCAACAATCTTCTCGCGCTTTGAAAAAGCCTTTGATTATGCCCTTGGTGTTCATTTTACTGCAAAGCCCAAAGCCTCAAATGGTACCGGTTCATTAGAGGGATATTGGGCAACTTGAAGGCGCTGTCCTGGGAAATCTTGGTGGACGTTGCGTTCGCGCTTCTTTCCTCGCCAAGTTTCGCTTGTCTTCAACGGTTGCATCGTCCTCAAGACCCTACGCTTATATTACTTCTTCTGTAGTGGCTAGGGAAGCAGAGTTTCCTGCTTTATGTCGCTCTTCTTGTACTATGGCAGGACCTTACATTCATGAAGCACTACCCAGGAACTCAGAAGACCTCTCGCTCAATTTCACCGTGGCTGGTGTTCGAGTGATCTCTCCTAGCATGTCGTGCACTATTTGGGATAACCATTCTGGGACTCGTGCGGTGGGTTCTGGTCTAATTAATAAATTTCAGTAGCTAGTGGTTTTGACGACCGCTCAATACCGTCGTTGCGTTCATAGAGGGTATAAAATTAACTCGAACAGCCTGAGTTGCTTGTGGTTTTTGTGCCGTTTCGGGCAGCTGAGTGAGACTCTAGAGCCGCTTCCTTCAAAACCCCATCAATCTCTAGTTCTGCTGCAGGTCAACGTTCAACCAGCGGCCACCACCCACCGTCTCTTTCCCTTGGCTCGATACTACAATTCGAAAGGTAAATTCAGCACATAATCACTACGTCAACAGAGGTCGACTGTTACCACATCCTATGACCCTCTCGTCGAGTTCTCGCCAGCATCGCAAATCAATGCTCCCCACACCACGCCTATCTTCTCGCATCGGCTCCAGACGTAGTACAACATCGGGTGAGGCTTCTAGGATCGCAAGGCGTGTTCCATCCCCAATGCTGGCGGCGCCAGCGTCGCTCGTTGGTGATTCCTCTATGCACTCAGGTTTCCCACACCCTCCGGCGAGCCGCAGCCTCCCGCCGCCAGAATTCGGCACACAGCGTTCATATTTTCCCTCGCGAATACCGTCTCCATCAGTGCAACATTCTCTCCCCATGCCAGAGCAAAGCGAAGTGTCTTCACTGGCAAACACACCTCGTTCGGAAGGTGGGTCCGCGGAGGCATCCTATCCTACTCCGCCCGCGTCGGTGGAGACCAAGCACGAGCGCATCAATGACCAAGAAAAGGTCGAGTCCTTTGCGCGACATCAAAACACTGGCGCGCGGGGTCCGGCACCACGCGCACGGCATCTGTCCCGGCGCCGAGAGTCAACCGCTTTAACTAGTTTCTCCCGGACCGAAAACAGCACTCTCGGGGATGCTACCTCACACTCCCTGGCTCAAAAGAAGCTGGCCATGACTAGCAGCGTCATTGGAAAGGAGAACCGCCGCCCCCCAGCACGGGCACGCGTCACCGTACCCGCAATGCCAGCCGTCGTCGTCCCGCCGCCTCCCATACAGCCGACGACTGTCACGCTTATTCCATCTAGCGAAATGTCACCTCGCCCTTTGGTGATAAAGAAGAAACCTCCGCACCCTCTCATGGCGAACCCCAGGCAGGATCTCCAGGCCAAATCGGCTGCTGAGTCGGCTGTCGTTCCACTAGGGATCAAGGCGCTCGTAGGGGATCTCGATCGCTTTGCGACGGAATGGACGGGCATGTTTGACGAACTATATGCCAGCGCCGGCCGTCATGAGGGCGTATTCTCCAACGCATCTACGCGCATACATCCCACCCTGGAATCAGAGGCCCCAAGGGCTTCTCAAGGGGATGATCTTGGAGAACAGACAAGCAACTTGGAGAGCGGTAGGACAGCCGGCGGAACAAGGCCATCGCCCGACAGTGGAAAAGTGGGAAAATTGACGGCCGTCCCGCTGACGCCTTCGACGTCGGCGGCATCCATCGGGACCATACAAGCCTCAAGTTTGGTGAGAGCCGACGGGGAAACTGTCCACTTTGACGTATCTGCTGCGAGCCTAATGCGCTGGCAGCACAGGGACAACACTATGCTTAAGGATGCCCCCGCAGCGGCTGATATGGTGAGTGCGCGGACATCTATTTTAGTGAGTACCGACGCCCTTCCGCGTGTCAGGTGCCAGGGCCGCCCGCGAAAACCTCTGCATCAAAGTCAGATTCACCCACAGATACTTCTACGGCAGATCACCACTCACAGAAGGCATTGCTTCGGGGCATGCCCCAGCCTATTACGCCCCGAGCGCCACGATTTATTCCGCTTCTCCCCGAGGTAAGAGCGGCCTCCGTGGTGCTTCTTGCCGAAGTAGATCGAATGACGAATATTCGCAGATCAATCAGTCGCCGATCATTTCTAGCCCTCGGCTAGTCGAGATGACTTCCGCCAAGACTTCCGCCGTGCTTTCGAACCGCAAAGATGAAATCACCAAGTCTCTAGAGCCAATGCCAACGCCCACCCACGACCCAGAGGCGACGTGGCGCAAGGCCGGCTCGAGACCGTACGCACCTAGCACGATGGCTCCTGTGGCCCATCTTTCCTCCTCTCCGGCCTCTATCACCACGTCTCTATTCTCCATATCGATCCCCCATACGCCATTCCCACTGGCACACCAGCGGCCCCACGACTCTCTCCCACAGCGCACTGCTACATACCCCGCAAGCGACGCGGGACCGACGCGCTCGACCTCACTGCGCGGCCTGCGTGCTATTTTCAAGCGCACGTCAGCGGGACTGGCGAATGAACAGCGCCAGCGGGCGGAGTCACTGAAGGAGCTCATTGGCGAACCGCGCGTCCTCAGCCTTGGTAGCGTCAGCATAAGTAATCTCAGGGACGCCGGCATTCCCAGTGGAGGTACGGCTCCGGCTGGGCCGATGGACGAAGCAAAGAATTCGGGTGAGCTGGTTCGGAAGACGACGGTGACGTGGTAAGATCGATGGGGGCCCAGCTTGCGAGATTGTAGCACGAGCTGCACGACTGAACTGAACTGTAGTTCGTATTGTACTGTATCGGCAGACTAGACCGGGCCGCTGCACGAGAAAATAACCCCTTTGTAGACGTCCAGTAATTGTACATGTTGCCGTCCTGTATACAGTTTGCTCTTCCCGAGGACTGGGGCGGATGATGGAAGCCCGAGACATGAGTTCGAGTGATTGACTCCAACTGACCAGCCTTCGAATACAGCGGTCATCGGAGCCTCGCCTTCGCACGTGACCTATCGAATATCTCGGGTTTGGATTCTCTCCGGCTTGGCTTCGACTGGGTCCTCCCGCGGCCACTTGCGGCTCCTCCTGGTAGTCCGGCGTGTCTCCACTTGGTGGTCCTATCAAATGCTTTCTCAACCAATTTGTGTCGTTGGTATCTGCGTCATGGTCCTATCTCTGTTCTGGGTCGCCCCATTCTATTTCTCGTTCACCTTGCGGTTATGGCCCGGACCATCTAGCGTTCGAACGATCTCCTCTAGTGTCATGCACTATTCGGAGTGGACTATCAGCATGTCATTGTGGGGTGTGTCTTAACTGTCTTTTGGTCGATGCTACTGTATGACTCAGTGATGGCCACACACGTTCACCGTTGATAACATAGCCCCCATCATCGTAATGTCTCGGATTATTTGCACAGGCGCACAACTGCTATCTCTCGAACCTCACACCAGATCAAATTGAGAGATGCCTTCACAGAAGCACTGGTAGCACAGCATACACCGGCGTATGACGCGAATGTGAGGTCCGCCGAGCTCAGCTATGATCACTTCACCTTGTCTTCCGACTTCAAATGACTTCTGCAAAAGTCCCCAATTATTCTTTTCCACACATCGTGAGTAGCAAAGCTAATGGTGAAGGCAATCGCTGGAGTTTGATCGGAACCAATGCTCACTTCCCCCGACTACGAAGCTGACGTTAACCATTAGCGCTTGCATACTATTGGGGTGGATTGTTGGGAGCTGTCAGACCATAAGGAGCGCGCGCGCGCGTCGTATCAGGGCATCAACAGATAAATAGGTCCCAATATGGTGACAGGTTTTCCCTTTTCCCTGATCCATGGATCCCCCGCGTCCGAGTCAGCTGCAGTCCATCACTGCTCACAACAGTCGTACTGGGGACCATGACGTGCCAGTGTGGTCTTCGGGTTCGATGCTATCGCCGAAAGCAAGGCCGAAAGCACATTCGGATCTCAGGTCAGAACCCCCGCCTTGTCGTCGGGTGAAGAAGGCTTTATCGAAACGCATCCCACTCAATGCCTGGGCCACCTTCCTGCGACTCAACTTCTAACCCCGATTCTTTTCGTGGTCTATTTGTGCAGAGTAAGTAAATCAGGCTCCTACTATTTACAGTAGTTTATATTCGCTCAAGGCGCCAATCACGTACAGGCTAAAATGACTTTTGGAGCCTCAACTACACATCATAGCAACTACAACTCAAGCTACAACTTGTACTCATAGCAAATTGCATTTCCTGTTCTCTGAAGATTTTATTTATTTGTTTCCATTTTATTTGAGGTTGCAGAAGACATCTGAATTTGCGTGCATATCTCAAGCAGGTTACGGAGTCCGCAACGGGGAACGAAGCTCACGCGCGAGAGGCGAATGGTGTGCGAAGGCACGGGAAAGGCCAGATAGACGAATAAGACTATCCAGGCATAAGCGTCTTACACATGGGTAAAGGCGTCTGTGTCTCGGACATGTATCCCAGTAATAAAAATGGATCAAAAAAAAAACATGGGTAAAAGTATTCCTCACCTCAGGAATCGCCTAAGAGCGATGACTGAGGTGTACGCGATAAACTACACGGGTATAAGTAGAATCGAACAAAAGCGGGGTACCGTACCGTATTCACATGGGCAGTGGGCACAAAGTATAGTATGATATCAGAACTGAGACGAAAAAAAACAGTAATTAACTCAAGGAACAAAACGAATTAATCAGTCAAATGTGCGGGTATGATCGACGACACGAGCCACATCGGCCTCGCGCACGCTGGGAACTCATGCAATTTTTTGTCGCAGTCTCGCACACGACAAAGACGACGCGGCGTGCATGTGCTGACCAACTTTATGACGTAATATGTTTGCCGTTTCTGTTTTTTTCGAGCGAAGTAGGGCAGAGCAAGCCACAAGAATACAGACCAATGCTACTGATGACTATCAGCCACCATGGCCCACCAGGTGTATCCACCACCTACACGTCCCACCAAGTTTGTGACTCGGACGTCTAGGGACCCATGCCGTGCATCCAACGATCATTTCTGACTCGGTGAGGTGCATCGAGAGGCATACTTGCCCATTAATGTGACCAGTGTGCAGCTAGCTGGTACCAGTAACTAGTGAGTAAATCCTCATTTGCACGTCCCACTTTCCATGAGTTTCCCGCCCCGTGTTTTACTGAGGCTTCCGGCCGACTTGTTCTCACTGCAATTTTTTTTTTAAATTTACAATGATCGCTTCTTCCACATGTCACCCCCTCGTCATGCTAGCAGGGGCACCCTAGATCCACACATCTCCCTTTCCCTTGCTAGTATATATTTACAACAACCCCCAACACTAGAGAAGAATCTCCCTTCACAACTTGACCCCCAATCTCAGCGGAGATCAGTATAGCCCCTTTATCTGCACTCCCAAGCGTGCCCCCTACTCGCGCGTAGCCTTAGCGACTCAAGTGTAGCGCATTTCAACAGAGGTAATCAAGTCTGCAAGTCTCGCGACGCGCGACCCCTTGCGTCATTGGTCACTGTAGAGCCGAAGCGGCTCACCTTTCGTGTTCCCAAGCGTGCCGCACCCCTGCGCAACCTTAGAAACTTAAAGTCGACGCGTCCCCGAACTCAACTAACACCACTACGAGGTTTCGCGTCGTACGGGGGCCTGCTCAATCGGTTGCGACTCTTCGCACCTCCCTGTACCGTATCCGACAGACCCGGGACCCGGTCGTCCGGACAGTGTAGCGACACCTAGGCTCGATATTCTGGTGGCCAACGTGGGAAGCATTTTCCCGTTCATAGGCCTCAAAACACGATTCCCGACTTTTGTTTTTTGCCCGTAGCACCCGCGACCCCTTCAGGGACATCCAATACTACAGACAACCGATCCATAAACATTCCGACATCCCCCCCATTCCCTAGCATTCCCTTGTATCATCGGACCCTCTCGTGCGACTGAGAGGCAGCAACGTTGGACCGTACAAGCGATCTCATTCCCTTATCCAGAGAAGTCCCGACTACACTCCGGATACTTTCCGACAGATTTTCGCCTTCCAGGATCGAACCAATCTAACAACGCCCTCGGAAAAAACCGTGCAATGCCATTTCATGACCTACCTTGCCGGCGCGAATTGAGCGCGCCGGTCCTCGATATCACAGATCCCCGCGCGATCTGGTGCTACTTCAGGGACTTGGAATTTTTATTTGCAAAGCACCGCGTTTCAGATCAACAAGAGAAGAAGAAAGCGGCCGTCATCTACCCTGATGTGGGAGTAGCAATTCTCTGGGAGTCGGTATCCGAGTTCAACAATCCTGACTACTCGTACGATGACTTCAAGGCAGAAATCATCGCGCTTTACCCGGAAGCCAAAGCAGCAAGGGAATACAGACCCGCCGACCTTGACAGGCTCGTGGCGGACCGCGCGAGCACGCCAATTTGCACCGTGGAGGAGCTCGGAGTGTACTATCGCCAATTCCTCCTCATCTCACGTTTCCTGATTGCCAACAATCACCACGGTCCCCGCACGCTAATGGAAGCGCACCGCTTTCTAGCGGGTTTCGAATCGAATCTCGCCGTCGACATCCGCATCAGACTCGAGTGCAAGTTTCCTGACCAACCGTATGACGTACAAGCGGTTTGCGACGCTGCACGAGATATCCCCATACAGCAGCGCTACATGCCTTCGGTACAGGCTCCGCGCGACGTTCCGTCACCTTCGACGTTCACTCTAGCGATTCCCTCACCAATCCAGCCCCCGCCGCGATCGGCCTAAGCATTTCCGCATGCCTCACAGTCCCCCACACACACGCGAGCAGACTCGACCAACAAGGTGCTTGATGTACTTCCCGAAGTACCTGTAGCACTCGAATACCTTTTGGGAGCGTTCCGTTCCACT
Organism: Lactarius hatsudake; assembly: GCA_024734325.1. NCBI lineage: Eukaryota > Fungi > Basidiomycota > Agaricomycetes > Russulales > Russulaceae > Lactarius > Lactarius hatsudake. The sequence goes on along the minus strand of JANSJP010000017.1, from coordinate 586,359 downwards.
CGGACGGCGGCGGGATTCGCACCCTATGGCCGTGAGTCGCGCGAACACAAGACCCCCATTGCAAGTTCTGTGAAAGCCCAGAATTCCCCATGGAAGAGTGTGAGGGCACGGAGGATGCGCCTACTCACACGAAGGAAGGAGCAGAACGCGGCTGCAACGGGCCATCGCATTGCAAGCCGAGAAGGTTCCACGCAGACAAACGGTTTACTGGGGACATTCAAGATCCCAGAACAGGGCTTTAAAATATTGGGGTGATAGCATGACAACACCCAACAAGCAACATAACCGTGACATAAGTGTCTTTCTTTTTCTCTCCATCTTTCTCTTCACATGCTGTTTCAACACTGTTTCAACATTCAACGTGTCGGATAGATCTCCGGCCTGCCTCCCTGTGGCCTATGCCCCTCTCTTCTCACTCTCGGTTCTAGGATTTACTCTTAATTTACGAGTCGTGGTCCTACCAATTACAATTTTTATTATCGTTACACCACCATGTCCGACCCGATACTGCTGCGCGAAACGAAAGCCGTTCGTTTTCCACACCGAGTAGCTTGGGATCAAGGTATGAAAGGAGGGACGCACATGAGCCGGTCGGGTTTGTGTACGCGTTGTGTATGCCCCATAGATTCACAGCCTGACTCGAATTCGTGTGGGCGCCTTCGATGGCGCTCTCTAGGTTATCATTGTCGTCATGCATCATCTCTTCGGGGAAAATGAGTCATAACATACCTTCTTGGAATGACACTTGCTGTTTTCAGCAGGCGACGGGATGTCTGTGAAACAAGGTCCACGCCATCCTCCATGTAACATCAAGTTTGATGACATACTAGACAGTACACTAGAAAATATATGATGAGTTACTTCACACCTCTTCTACCCATCGAAGATGGTATAAGACGACGCAAAAATTTGCGAGGTAAGCTACGCTTCTTGCTATCACTGCGACTTAGGGTGAGGTGACTCTGGCTGTCGGAGTCTACGAAATCCCATTCGTCCTCAGCTTCAGAACTCTCGTCAATCGTAAAAATCGTCTGGGGTACCGCCATGTACAGAGGAATCACTGGTGTTACGCTCGTCGAAGGGTGAAGCAGTCCTTCGGATTGCCCCAAGCTGTTCAATTGCGCGTGGGTCTGTGCGAGGTTTTGATCTAGTTTCTTGCGGTATTGCTCCATTGTTAGGCCCGTGGATACCGATAACTCCTGTAGGGCCGTGCGATAATAAACTCGAAGAGCTCCGTCCTTGGCAGTGGCAGGCTTGACCTTGATTGTATTCAATGCACCCTTCGTCGTACGTATAGTCAGTGGTTTTCCACCACGCTCGAACGAGTTGATAGAGTACCTCGAAAGTATTCAATACCGAAAAAAGCGTAAGGAGCACACTGGAAAACTGCCGAAGTACCAGAGCTCCGGCGGTTGGCGCTTTTAGATCCGTTTCATTCGACTTTGGGGTCTTCGGAGAAGAGAAAGCACCTGACTTGGATAAGATATCTTTGAAAGTCCTGTTCAATTGGTGCGTCGCAGCTATCAGTAGCCATCGAGTATGCTAGGAGTCGATGCTTACGCATGCAGGACCTTGCAAGGACCTTCCAACTCCACGGCACTAACGGCATCTTTGAGGAGAATTTCATGAGCCAACGCAATAAATAATTCGGCACAACAGCGGGTTTCTTCGTCGGTCCGAACAGGCACACGTTTCGAAAAATATCCATTGACCCCCAATGACTGGAGGAGAACTTTTCCCGCAGGCACAAGACGGGTCTCCGCGTACGGCAATAAGGTTGTACAAAGGAACCGTACTCGCCAGATTAGGGCCTACGGAGAGAAGGAACATCTGTATTCAATAAGAGGAGTTACAAAAAGGAGCTAGAAAAAAATGCACATCGAGTGAGATAGAGTGTTCCGATGCTGCTGCGACCGGCGGCGGATGTTCACGGCGCGGGTACAAGACACTCTTGCGACTCTTGCGTGAGTTTATCGAGGTGACGGAGTAAGGAAACGACGTATCCGAGGACGGCGTAGAGGTTGAGTTCGTCGTTGAATTCGATGGCGACTCTCGCGCAGAGTAGTATGACTGAGATGAGATGTCGGATTGCTGGGGAGAAGTGTAGTATGACTGAAGTGAGGAGGTGTTGGATGGCTGAGAGCAGTGTTCGGGTCCAGAACCGTGGACAAGGAACCACGAATGCGGTTCCGGTCGCGATTGACCACCAGCACGGCCAGTGTGGGCATTAATGGACTGTCGCATATGCCGGGAATCCATAAGAAAGGAGGAAGGGAAACCAGATAGTTGTTGTCAAATGCAGTTTATATGGGTGCGACGCAAGCATCTGCCATATGCGATGCTGCTTCCATCATGCTGTCCCGTGGCGCACCTGCGCCCAGCTTGGCGCCCGCACTGCATGGAAATATACAGCCTGCGGGGTTTGGGCCGGTATAATAGAAAATCAATTTAGTGTTACGTAGAGCCCTAAACACAAGAGGCACAGCAAGGGATGACCACGATTCTTTCATCCCGGCTAAAAGGGGGTTTTTTGTTTCCTTCTTCATATCGAAGGACCGGCAATCTTGGCGGAAAGGTGGTCTGGGGGATTTATACTGCATGCAAAGCAGAGTTCTTAGTCAGGTACTGTAGGTCGAAAACCGAGACGACAGAATAACTGAACGAGACCGAGATCACGCGTACTATAGGACCACTACAGGTGTGAAGTCGGGGTGCGGGGTGCGGTGCGAGAGCCGTCCGATCACGTATAACTCTTATCGAGCACACTTGATTATCTAATTATATATTTTACCAAAGTAATTCAAACGAATTAGACGCGGGTATGCCTCCGGGGGCAGCATACAACTGGTTGACTGTCGCGCACCTCTGCGCTACAAGTCCTTGACCATGCGCTCAAATACAGGGCAGTACAAGTACAACTAACTCGCGTACCGACTGCTCGCGTCTTACAGGACCAGCGGCATTCTCGCGAAGAGTGTGAGGACAATCAAGGTGTCGACGAGCCGGCTTCACCTCCCCAGGCCTTCGCACAGCAGAGCTCTCTTCACCAAGCAAATGAGGCCTGGCTCAGGCAGCTCCAAGTTGCCGCAATCCCGCTTCCATATCTCTCTGGGACGGCGCTAGAAGCCACAACAACCGCATCGTCGGCGACCGGACTGACACCGCGAGAGTCGAACTCCGTAGCCACGGCCTTTTCGACCGAAGCAGAAGCCGAGCCTCTTGGTGCCCTCGCACTCGAGGCTGAGGCCGAAACGCCGCAACGACACGATCCTCTGCCCGAGGTGTTACCTGCACAAGACGCACTTCCCACCATTTCTGTGCACTTTCCCCTTAATCGGCTCCAGGAACTTCCTCCCCGTCCCGAGTCAGAACGGCGCCTCCAGTCCTCCAAAGTCCCGTCTTCCCGTATTGGCCGACTATTTCACTATGGTGGTACGCATATATTCGGCTCGTCCCTCTTTTCAGGCTGACGTTCGTCGTCTCAGGCCTCGCAGCATCACTCGGCTACGGCGCCGCTTCTGAATTCCTCCGCCGCTCGACGACGTCCACCAATTCTACCGATCCGCCGTCTTCGCTCATGATGACGGAGGCGAATCTGACCCGCCTCGTGTCGAAGCTCACGCGGATGCGCGGTGCAGCGCTGAAGGTTGGGCAGTTCCTCAGCATCCAAGGTTTGCGCTCTCCCCCTACTTGGAACTCAAACTGACCTGGGCTTTTCCAGATACGCACGTGCTTCCCCCAGAACTAGACCGCGTCTTTCGCCGCGTGCAGGACAGTGCGCACTACATGCCCAACTGGCAGATGGAGGTCCGTGCGCCGCTCTTTCCCCTCGCCGTGATATTATATACTGACTGGGCGTGCGTGGGCTGCGTGCAGGGCGTGATGACATCCTCCCTCGGCCCCGCATGGCGCTCCTCTTTCGTGGATTTCAATCCGATACCCTTCGCGGCGGCCTCGATCGGGCAGGTCCACCACGCCACGCTCGCGGCACAGGCGTCCCCGACAGGTCGTCCCGAACATGTCGCGGTGAAGATCCAATTCCCGAACATCGCTGAGAGCGTGTCGAGCGACCTGGGTTACATCCGTCTGCTGCTGACAGCAGGGCGCCTGCTCCCGCGCGGACTGTTCCTCGACAAAACGCTAACGGTACTCTCACTACTGTACCGGAGGAGTGGAGGCTAACTAACGGACAGGTCATGAAGGAAGAGCTGGCAGACGAATGCAACTACGCGCGGGAGGCGGCCTGTATGCGCTCTTTCGGAAGCGCGGGGAGGCTTGGCGATGACGAGCGCTTCAAGGTCCCGTGGGTGTGGGATGGAAGTACCGACAGAGTGTTAGTCATGGAGCACGTAGATGGTACCAGTGTCGGTGGGGATGCGGTGCATCGTCTTCCTCAGGAGGACCGCGACGAGGTGCGCCCTAACTCCCTGCCCTCCAGTAACACTTGACCAACTCAACGACCCACGAAGATAGCGGCGCGCGTAATCGAGCTCTGTTTGAAAGAGCTCTTCACCTTCCGCGAGATGCAGACGGATCCTAACTGGTCCAACTTCCTGTGGAACGCGAAAACGCGCCAGGTGGGAGATATATCCATTTTGTTCCAGGTGAAATAGCACTCAGTTTCGGGGGCAGGTCGAACTAGTCGATTTTGGTGCGACGCGTAGCTATAGTCATGCGTTCATAGACAACTGGCTGCGCTTGCTCCTCGCCGCGGCAGGGCCAGACCGCGAGGGGTGTTTGCGTTGGAGCCTCGAGCTCGGTTATCTCACCGGCGAGGAAAATGACGTCAGTTTTCACTCAAACAATTTTTTCTTCCCTCGTATACGATGTCTGACGAGGTGTGTGTAGATTATGAACGATGCCCACGTCGAGTCTTTGCAACTGCTCGCGACACCGTTCCGCAAAGACACACCCCAGCCATTCGCGTTTGGCCCTGGCTCAACGTGGACCGGGATTACGGCCGATATCCGAGAGCGAATACCCCTTATGCTAGATCATCGTCTCACACCGCCTCCGCGGGAGACATACTCTCTTAATAGGTGCGTTTATCAAGCTGGTTCCACGAGCTAACTCAATACTGATTGTCGTGTTTTTTTTTTTTTTGGAACAAATAGAAAATTGAGTGGCGCATTCCTGCTTGCGTCAAGGTTGCGGGCTACTGTGGACTGCAGGAAACTGTGGGATGGTGTCGTTGGGGACTACAAATTCACCACAAATCCATCGTGAAACGTAGAGCGTACGTAGAGCGGCATGTACGACTCGAAAACAGAGGAAAAGGCTTCAACAATTTTCTATTGTTGAATAGAGGTAGCAAGATCTATAGCAGATGGGGGGATGGTGCAGCGTGAAGATCGTAATGACTGTTGAGAGTCGTGGTGGGTGAGGGCGGAAGTGCTCAGAGCTCCTTTTCGGAAACTTTCTTAGGCGTGTACCGTGTAGAGTAGATCATGTCGGTGAACGGCCTAGATGGGATAAGTCAAGCGCAGAGGAAGACGACGAAAAGTAACGCACCCCTCGAATCTCAGAGCGATCGTGTACAAAATGTGCACGTACAGCGTCACCAGCAAGCCGACAGGGCGCTCATACCTGCAGGGACGTCAGCGTTTTTATGACATGCTACATGCGCGTGCCGCGCGCAAGCCTAACGCAACGCACCACAACGCCGTCGCGGCGAAGCACATCGTGCTGCCGACGTACATGGGGTCACGGAGCACGTTGAACGGGAACCCCTCGACGCGATGGTCCATCAGGATGCCGAAATAGTCGCCGAGGAACGTGCCCGTGACGCCGAGCGCCCACGTCGAACTCACGACGAACGTCTGGCCCGCGATGAAGAGCGCCAGGGGCAAGAGCGTGTCGAGCGGAGCGGGGAGCAGCGGCACGCGTGGCTGCTCTAGGAGCGCGCTCCGGTATCTGTGGGACAGGGGAGGAGAGAGGGCTGAGTCTCGATGCGACGCGGGGGGTGGGGGGGGGGGGGGGGGGGATGAAGATAGGGGACACCGAGAGGGGGGAAACGAGAGTAGAAAGTAGACGCACAGATGGTCGCGCAACATCCCTGCGCTGAAAATACATGCGGCGAGGAAGTAACAGCCCAGGTAGGCGTTGCCGCCGAAAAGGCGGGTGATGGTCCTGTTGCGATATTCTTTGTCCACCAATCAGTCTGGTCGGCCGCAATCAGGGGCGCTACTGGCTTACCATTCCGAGCGACGATGTTCCACGCCGTCGGGTTGAACGCTATCGATGCTAGAGAGAGGAAGAGGGACGCCTTGGATGTGTCGACGAGGGCAAGGAGGGACATGGCCATGAACAAACGGACAACTTACGTCGTGGTTGAGAACAGACCCGAGTACGTGGCAAACGGAACCGTAAGCTCGAGATGAGATCATACCGTAACTCACTGTCGATCGCATTTTTGCTTACAGCAAAGTTACGTACGTCCCTTCCACTTTACGGCCACAAGAGGCTGCTCAACCGTACGAAATGGAATACTGTAGCATTGGTGTCTTTGTCTAGTGAATAAATTCACGTCTAATCCTACCCACCCACGAAGGAGTTGTGCATGGTATCGATTTAAGTATCTAGTGAGACGCCTGACGAATAGGCGGTTGGCTTTTATCGCCTCCATGCCAGCACGGCGATGGCAATTTGGTATTTGTGGATCATCATTCAGTTAGGGGACGCTACGACTCTACATCTTCCGCATCTAACTGAATGAAGTCGACATATCCCACCGGACTGAAACAAAAAGCCGTCAATTGATTTTAGTTCACCACACGGGAACAGTAGCGGAACGTACGATCCAGAGCGACAGCTAAAGCACCACGACGTGGATCTGGTCTCACGCGGGCGAGGACGGCCCATAGGGTTGTCCGTAATATACGCCGCAAAGTCCGGGCGGGCGGATGTGACGAGGTATACGATGGATGGCATCGGAGGCGCCTGCGCACCGAATCCATGGTGTGGAAATACGGGACCACCGCCGAATCCGCCGTGCTGCGGAAACGCCGGTGCGCCAAATCCTGTCGCACGGCCCATGCTGGGTACGGGCGGCGGAGAGGGTTTCCAGTCATCAATTTGGAAGTCATCGATACGCAGGGATCGCGTCACTGTTGTTTGTCGGTTGGAGGTGAACGGGTAGTGAGGGAAACCTCACTTACCTAGGATGACGTCCTGCGGCACGATGCCGTGCGTCGAGGCGAGCGTCGCGCCGCGTGCAATGAGGAGGCGCCAGGCCGCGTTGACGGACGCCAGTCCCGTCTCATGATGCGCAAACAGCACCGCGTTTCCCCGCGGCGGCAGCGCGACGGGCCAGCACTCCATCTCATCGGGGAGAATGAACGGATTCGCGGGCTGGCGCTGCGGCAGCGGGGGCGGGAACGCGCCCGGTCCGCCGGTCCGCACGAGCATCGTGCCATGTGTCTCGCCGACGACCTCCATCGCCTTCCCGTCTTCGAAATCGCTGAGGATGTTGCCGAGACGCACGAAGTTGGCAAAGTCGGTCGAGCCGCCGGGAATGTATCCGTAATCGCCCGTCGTGAGGGACCCGACGGGGACGCGGGCCTGCCACGTCTGGTCGTGCCGCGATTGCTGGATGCTGAGTGCCCGCAATGCGCAGAGCGTAATTGGGTTGTCCTCGTCTGCGTCATCGAGAAGGTCTTCCAGTTCAGGGAGAAGAGCAGGGCCTTCTCGTCGCCGCGGGAGCAGAGAATGCAGGAGAGCCTTAAGTTGCTTGTATTTCTGGGCATGGATCATCAGCGTGCGCCGTCTGGAAAAACTACAACGCAGCACGGACATTAAGAGACGCCGGGGTCTGAGACTTCCCAGCTTGTAGCGCAGCCTCTTCCGCGTCCATGAGCTCTTTGAGGTACTGCGAAGAGGTCTAGCACATTAGTCATGACGAGGCGACGTAGACCCACCTGGAGCGCACGATCTGCAAGCGACTCCTCGAGACCATAACTACGCGCCGTAACCCATCCTTCTCGTGGTGCTGGCAAACCAACGACGATGTTGTTGTCGCTGTCAACGCTATAGGTCGCGTGCTGGAACAAGGTGAGAAGCTCAACACGCAACGGTCATAAGAAGCAATTACATCAATAAAGTCCTGAGCTTCGTTCTCACTCAAGGACAGTTGTTGTTGGGCGTGTGCAATCGCCGACTGATGGTACGTCAAGGCATGCTAAGGCGAGCAGGAACCCGGCGGACTGACGAAAATTTCCCGGTACTAACGAGGGTCTTAATACTCAAGCCAACATACAAACGGCCTTAGTCGCGCTTACCGTCTTCAATATAAGGCAGGCGCAATCCGCGAGCCCACGCGTCGTCAGAGCAGACCGCATGGCTGAAGCAAGATCGCGGCATTGTACTGCCCCCAAAAGCGATAAGAAACTACATGCTAGACCAGAAATGCAGGTACGTACCGCTAGCGAGCAAAATGAAAGGCGTCTGTGCCTTCCCGTCCGAATAACCGATGAGTTGAGGCAGGTTCTCGTGACTGCCACATCCACGCATCAGCGACCAATGCGGTTGGGTAGCCAGACAAAAGACGAACTGAAGATTTCTCAACGTCTTGATGTCCCTCACCCATTGCTGAGGCCCACGAATCAATCCCGGAGACTCGCAGCGGACGAGGAAATCCACGAACCTTCAGAGCGACATCTTTCTGTCCTTCATACCTCTTGATGGTCGTCTTTTGGCCTCCTGCCTGTGCTTCTGATGTTCCTGCAAACCAACCGACGGCCTTCCGATTTGCCTTGCGGACGATGACGTCTGACTGGTGATATCTACGGAACTGGCTTTGTGTGAGTGAAAAGGTGCTACGGGACAGGGACAAGCCTTAGCATCTCACCCCAAACTCATCAGTCTCTCCGCTGAGGTCAGAAAGGAAGAGTTCTTCCTCTGTAGGCTCAGGGATGGTAGGTGTTTGTGATTCCGAATCAGTAACGAGAACCTCCGGATCGGCCTCAACAAAAGTAAAAGAAGACTCTGTCGATTCTCTGGAGCATCTGGTGTTCTGGTCCACGAGATCGAAAGTAGAGACGGTGGACTCAGACATAGACAACTGAGAGGAGAGTGGTTCTGGAAACTCGACCGGGCTCGTGACGATGTCTTCACCAGTGATTCTTAGTGACTTTGTCGAGGAGTCTCCCTTCGCGGAGCCTATGGCGTAGTGTATTTCTATTAACGACGCGAGCTAATCTCGCGTATGATCAGTTTTTCCAGCGTCGGCGGAAGGAATAGACCTCGCACCTGGAACGACATGGCAGCGTCCCTCAATTGCTCCTCGTAACGCAATAGCGCGTCCTGTATGCTCGACTTGGCCATAAACCGGCCGATCCACTTCGTCTGCGCGGCCTTGATCATGAAGTCGCGGATCGACAGCAGCGTGCTATAAAAAAACATGCCAGTGGTCATCAGAGAGGGTGCTCCAAACAAGGGAGAGCTCTCAGTCGCGTTGGACTCACACCTCAAACTCACGGATGTTCTCCAACAACGACTCGGGCGCGTCATCCCACTTTCCCTCCATGCGCCTCCCGAGTGCCGTGAGCAGACGCGCTGCTCTGTGTGCGAGACGGAAACATTCCTGTTGATTGGCTTTGATGTCCTGAAGAGATGTGTGAGTATAATAATAAGGGAGAACGCGATACGATTAGACACATGAGCCAAAAAACTTACGTTGACGATTTGAAGGATGGCGAGGAGGAGCGTCGCCGCCGCCATCGTGGGTGGGAATGGTAACATGGCAGAGACATTCGCAGCTATCTGGGAGGACGTCAACATCCAGTCGAGAGCATTGTTGCCGCTGCTGCGTCTAACAGCCCTCAGAGCCATGAAGTTTAGAAATGTGAGAAATGGCAACGGTAAGGCGCTCTTTGCGGAGGCACATCACATTACCGCCAGGGGCGGCGGGAAGTTCAGATCTTCAAATTGTTTGCCAGCGGTTCCTGAGTTGAGCACGACCTCCGAGTCATTGCAGGAGGTTGCGGCAATGCCCCCTACTGTAACACTCTTATACTGTACTATCCAGTATTGTATGGCTACACAAGATATGGAGCACGGGGAAACGTTCTCGAATTCGTGCGTAAATACTGCGTAAATTCCTGATAGTCCCGGGCCGGTGTCTTTCAGTTACGGTGTCGGCCCGATCCCTTCAGTCTTTTCTGTCACGGTAGCCTGAGCAGCTCGCCCAGGAAATGCACTTGGACAGCACTCGAATCGCCGAATCGCAGGGAGGCCTATCCAAGCTACGTGTTGAGGTGACCGGTATGTACTTAAATACTAACTCGTTGACGCCTTGATGACCGTATGTCCTCTTTATTAGTCCTCCGAGCGCACCATGTTCCACGTATCAATAAACAGTTTAGCCTGAAGAGGCGGTTCTTTGTTACTGTAGTCAATCACGCAACAATACAGAAGACTCAAAGTGTCCAGATTGAGGGACAGACGGTGCACTGGAACCAGAAGCTTGGTGCCCTGTAAGACCTTCCCCTTTCGATATTATTTTTCGGCTAAAAGTTCAGTTCAGTTCTACACAACGTTCTTCACATCTTACACTGTGCCTTTATGAAAAGCGGTACTTACACGCTGATGTCGTTATCGGAACACACGAGATACCGATACCTGTTGAATCCCAAAATGGTTTGTCTCTTCTTAGAGCCTTCGCTGTTCGGCTAGCTGAACGTCTCTGGGGTAGACGTTCCTGTTGTTCTCAGTAATGGCGATGGGGAAGCCGGAAAGTTGACGCAGCCAGTCACGCTCTACTTAACTATCACTGTGTTATCGAACGCCGCCTCTTCAATCTTTCCCAACAACCCCCCCGAAATACCGACCAGAGGAGACAGCTCCCCTACTGAAGAATATAGTAATCCCTCTGTCGTCTCGGACTCCGGGGGACCCATCATCCCCACCAGCCCCGATCCTCTGTTACCCTCGTCAGATACCCTTCCCGTCGAGACTCCCACACCTATCCCAGACGGCCAGGTAGAGATGTCGCCTACCGAGAAGGCTCTGGTTGCACTCCATCGCGCCGATGAAGCCAAGAAGCCAGTTGACCGAAAGAATAAATGGAAGGGGGCCGTTAGTAGAATCAAGTGGGTGATGGACGCTTTAAGCCCAATTGCGGAAGTGCGTACGATATCCCCTTTGCTTCTCCTCGACTGAGCCGACTTTTACTCTTAGCTCCACCCGTTTGCAAAGATGGCATATGGCATGGTTTCAGCCATCCCCGAGGTGCGTCTGTTTGCGTTGCTGTTGGGAGGAAACACTTACGCAATTTTATTCGGGTCCCAGATACTCCTAGAACAGTATCAACGCGACGACAATGTCCTAGCCCTACTTGGATCCATGCACGACGCGTTTGATTTTGCGCACCACGAAGACACTTTAAAGTCCATTAAGCCCGACTCTAAGCAGGCCGAAATCCTCACTATGATGTTACGGGATGTCTGTAGCTGCAGTGACCTTATCCAATCGTATGCAGAGGACTCACAGTTCTGTACGTTGCCCCTTCACCTTCTCTATTGACCGGTATGAATATGTGATTCTTAGGGAAGCGTGTGTTGAAGAATACTATAGGCGGAGGAGTTGCCGACGATATTGAGGACTTGTCCGCTGCCCTTGTCCAACGTCGAAGGGCTTTCTTGGATCAAGCTACCATCACCACGGAGATAACTGCGTTCCGAATTCTGGACGGCGTAGGCATACTTTCAGCCAAGGTGGACGGGATATCTACTCAGCTAAAGTGGGTGTCAAGCCAAGTTTCGGATGCCGGTACGTAGCCCTGATGGTATGTGGGTTTGTGGGGTAACTGATCTGATCATTGTTATAGAACTGGATGCGAAAATCAGAGAAATCCCATATGGGGCAGGCTCGCGATTTACACCTGATAAGGGCTGTCTTACGGGAACACGCGTGGCCTTCCTGGATTTAATTGTCAATTGGGTGAACGACCCCGCTTCTGAGCGTAGTCTCGTTCTTTTTGGGCAAGCAGGCACGGGGAAGTCATCTATCGCGCACGAGATCGCACGTCGCTTCGACAAAATGCATCGCCTTACGTCTTCCTTTATCTTTTTGCGGAAGGAGCAGTCCAAACGCGAGGCCTATCACCTCTTCACGACTCTTTCTCGCGACCTCTCCGACCGCTATCCATCATTCAAAGCCGCGCTTGGAAATGTCATTGAGGATAACTCCTCTCTTCGAGTCGGTACTCGTGACTACCCTACGCTTTTTCAATCCCTTATCCTGGAACCTCTCAAGGATCTGCACATTGTCGGTCCTATTCTTGTTGTAATCGATGCCTTAGACGAGTGTGGGGATGTGACCGGTGAAAACGGGTTACACAAATTTCTTGCTAAAAACCTCTCTAGACTGCCGTCCAACTTCCGTGTGCTAATCACCTCACGGCTGGAGGATGGTATCGGGTCTGCGTTCGTTGGGGCTCCGTCAGTCCGCATCAGACACATGGATGACCTTGGGCTAGCTGCTAGTACACATGCCGATATTCTCACCTTCCTTCAGACGAGGCTTCATTCTGACGAGTTGAATATCTATTGCGATGCGCTGGCAACAAAGGCAGAGGGATTATTTCAGTGGGCGGCGGTTGCCTGTGGATACATCCTAGAGCCCCCCGAATTCTTTGATTTTAGCAGGATCAAATGCGTAGAGCACCTTTTGAAACCCACAGCGGATCAATGTAGACCAGATCCGTTGGACGGGTTATATGAAGAAGTCCTTACAGGATATTTCAGACACCAGGGAGCGCGGCGTCTATTCCGCTCTGTCGTGGGACAGCTCATTGCTGCATTTGAACCCCTCTCCATCCGATCCCTCATCACTCTACGTCAGCATTCTTCCATTGGTGACGACTCTGATCCCGAATCTGTTCGTAGGATGCTCTGTCGCCTGAGTTCGTTGCTGTCCAATGTCAATTCGTCTGATCAAAACCTTCCCATCCTTCTGCTCCACACATCCTTCCGCGATTTCCTGACAAACGAAGCGAAGAGCGGCGACTTTTACGTTGACCTTCGCCATCCTCATCGTCATTTGGCCCATTCCTGTCTTGGTTTAATGCTTCACGAGCTCAAGTTTAACATCTGCGGACTCGAATCATCATATCTCGCTAACAACGACGTTCAAGACCTTAAATCGCGCATTGCTAAATACGTCCCACCTGCTTTGTTGTATGCATGTCGTTTCTGGGACAACCATTTAGAACGTATTGATTTTGAAATCGATCTGTTTGTGCGACTTCGAACGTTTTTTGGGAAGAAATTTCTCTTTTGGCTGGAGGCCCTTAGCGTGACAAGTAACGTAGGTGAGGCTTCGCCAGCGTTGTCGGCTCTGAATATGTGGTTACTGTCTGGTCATGGTGTGAGTATAATTATTAATTAAAGGGGGAAGGAAAATAACTAATAGCTATGATCCCAACAGGTTTTTCGAACAGAGATAGATAAATTCCGGGAATTCATCAATGATGCGTCTTCATTTGTACGGTATTTCGGGATACCGATGGCGAAGAGTGCTCCACATGTCTATCTGTCTGCTTTACCATTTGCGCCGACTCGTTCTCTTGTCTCTGCACATTATTCCGGCTCATTTCCTCGAATATTACGCGTAGAACGTGGGCGATTGTCACATTGGCCATCATCGGAGATGGTGCTTTCAAATGCCGGGGGTGATGTCTATTCCATTGCAATCTCACCAGATGGTCAGTGGATCGTCTCAGGCTCTTCCTATGGTACAATTTGTATGTGGAATGCGATGACGGGAGAGACCACGGCGGGCGCTTTTGATGGACACTGGGATTCAGTTATGTCTGTGGTATTCTCACCAGATGGCCAGCGCATTGCGTCAGGCTCTGCCGATGAAACAATTCGCGTATGGAACGCTGCGACGGGAGAGACAGAGGCTGGCCCGTTCACTGGACACACATCGTCGGTCTGGTCTGTGGCATTCTCGCCAGATGGGCGACGCATCGTCTCAGGCTCGGAGGACCAAACAATTCGTATGTGGGATGCCACAACAGGAGGGACAGAGGCAGGTCAATTTACCGGACACACGGATTGGGTTGTGTCTATCGCATTCTCGCCAAATGGCCGCTACATCGCCTCGGGCTCGGGTGACCACACAGTTCGTGTGTGGGACGCTGGGACGGGAGAAACAGAGGGAGGCCCGTTTATCGGACACGCATCTACAGTCTGGTCTGTGGCATTCTCTCCGGACAGCCAGTGCATCGTTTCGGGCTCGGAGGACCAAACAATTCGTGTGTGGAACGCCGCTACGGGAGAGACGGTGGCAGGCCCGTTTACCGGACACATGGGGTTAGTCTATTCTGTGGCATTCTCGCCAGATGGTCAGCGCATCGTCTCAGGTTCGGAAGATAAAACAATTCGTGTATGGCACGCCACGACTGGAGCGACAGCGGCAGGCCCACTTACCGGGCATACGGAGTCAGTCTGGTCTGTGGCATTCTCGCCAGATGGCCAGCGCGTCGTCTCAGGTTCGGAAGATCGAACGATTCGTGTGTGGAACGCCACTATGAGGGAGACCGCCGCGGTCTCATCCACTGGACATGAGTCTTGGGTTTGGTCTGTTGCGTTCTCTCCAGACGGCCAGCGCATTGCCTCAGCCTCGAACGACCGAACAATTCGTGTGTGGAACGCCACTACAGGAAGGATAGAGGCTGGCCCGTTTACCGGGCACACAAACCTAGTCCGGTCAGTGACATTCTCCCCAGACGGCCAACGCATTGTCTCGGGATCGGATGATCGAACGATTCGTGTGTGGGACGCCACTACGGGAGAGACAGTGGTGGGCCCATTTACCGGACAAACGTCTTGGGTCTCGTCTGTGACATTCTCTCCAGATGGCCAGCGCATCGTCTCAGGCCTGTACAATCACACAATTCGCGTGTTGGACGCTACTACAGGAGAGACAGTGGCAGGCCCATTTATTGGCCATACAGATCTGGTCGAGTCTGTGGCGATCTCGCCAGATGGTCAGCGCATTGTCTCGGGATCGGTTGATCGAACGATTCGTGTATGGAACGCCACGACGGGAGAGACGGTGGCAGGCCCACTCACTGAACATACGGAGTTGGTCTGGTCTGTGGCATTCTCGCCAGATGGCCAGCGCATTGTCTCAGGTTCGGACGATGGAACAATTCGTGTGTGGAACGCCACCACGGGAGAGACAGTGGCGGGCCCATTCACTGACTCTGAAGACTCGAATTTGATCTTGGGTTCGGTTAGGTCTGTGGCATTCTCACCAGATGGCCAGCACATCGTCTCAGGCAATTACAATGGGGAAATTCGCGTGCGGAATGCCACTACTGGAGAGGTGGTGGCAGGTCCATTCACCGGGCACACAGATCCGATCAGGTCTGTGGCTTTCTCGCCAGATGGCCAGCGTATTGTCTCTGGCTCGGAGGATCGAACAATTCGTGTATGGCTCACCACGATGGGAGAGACGGAGGCAGGTCTTTTTATTGGACGCGTGGATTCGGTCGGGTCTGTGGCATTCTCGCCAGATGGTCAGTGCATTGTCTCGTCAGAACATCGATCAATTCGTATGTTGAACGTTATGACAGGAAATACGGAAACTACAGGAATTGTCGACTTCACTGACCACTCTGTGATGAACGAGGAGGGATGGATATGTGGTGATAATGGTGAACTCCTAATGTGGATCCCACCGCTTCATAGGAAAAATCTTCACCGCCCAAGTAATATCTGGGTTGCCGGCGAATACGAAACCCGCGTAGATCTTTCTACTTTTATACATGGGAGGAATTGGACTGCCTGTATTAACACGTAGATAGAAATACTACAGCGACCTGTGGTTTTCTTCAGAAGTGTGATGTGATATGCTGGATGAGGGCTCCGAGTCGTTGATGTAGGGCAGCAAGTCGAGGCGATTGAAGTACACGAGAGGCCGTTCAGATCCTCACTCTTCTCTATGCGTAAAGCACCGTCGCTGCTACAGATATTCTCGAAGCCGTTGATGGCACGCACGAGGTGACCGGTGAGCGTGGCGAGGCCCGCCTTGCGCTCCGCGAGTGGAGGCAAGAAAGTTCACCCGGTCCGCCCGGCCGTCTCGCAGTATGACCGTCCTCCCGGGCCACTCAGGCTGGCATGTCAATATGTCAATCGTCCAGTGGACTCATACTATTCCAACACCGTCAGACGTCTAGCAACAACACGCGGAACTGCTCCGCGATCTGCCATGCGTCCGAGGTGGTGCTGACGTAATACTCCTTGTTCGCCCTCGTCATGACTTGTGTAATGCCGCCCGGCCTGAGCTCGACGACGACGTACTCGCCGAAGCAGCCTTCCATCACGGGGAGCGTCATGTCTCGTCGAGCGCACCCATTATACCGTTCTCCTTGTGATAAAAAGAGGCATCAGCCGTTCATCTCCTTGTTGAGGACCTTATAAAAACCCGGCACAAAGTATACATCGAAGTACCGATGGCCGAATACGGCAAAGCTGGGAACGCGTACGATGAACTGAAGTAGCCGAGGTGCTTCGGGTTCGCGCCCGAGGTTCTGCTGTTCTAAAGCGTATAGGTGTCGTGCTCCGAGCGCTGAACAGATCGTAGCTCGCATTGAACATCTCGTGTGTGAGGAAGAACCGCTCACGGGACACACTGTCATTTGCCACAGTCGAGCTACCCCCGAACTTGACCACGAGCCGCCGGCGGAGGCCCTGTGGCCGGGGATCCATGATCGTCACGAATTTGTCCTCGAATAGCCACCTGCGGGACACGCGCACGTCGAACTTGGCGTTGGCAATCTGGTTGGCCTTGAAAATAGACGATCTTCCGCTGGTACGAGTCACGCTTGTGCTACGGCGCGTCGATGGAACCTGTCATTTGCGTGCTGTGGTCCACAGAGTAGACAGAGTGGCAGCCACTGGTTCGTGAGCGTGGTTGTCGCCGCCGCCGAGGGTCATTCTACGTTATCGTACGCGTGCGATGGTCGACGAATAAGGACGACTACCGGGTGTGCGGTTCCTCCCATCTGAGGGCAAGCGAACGTCGGCATAGGCGTCGTCTGAGTTGGCTGTGTTCGGAGGCGATGGGGTCGGGAATAGGTGCCGACAGATTGAGCGCTGTCATGGTGCTGCGGCCTGGTAGCGTGTTGTTGATGCTACCTGCGGAAGTCGACGAAGGGGATATAGTACGCGGACATTATTGAGGCTCAATATTGAAGGACTGGGATATCAAGCTGTTGTTGGGTGCATCTGCTATGAGAGGAATCTTGCGAATGAGTTTGAGAGGAGGTGGCGTGACTGTACCTACAAGTACTAGTATGCCCTTAAGCTTCAAGCTTCAAGCTTCAAAATTGACCTTCTTCGCGACCCGTTTACACCCAAACCATACGCCATCAACGGGAACAACTGCAAGCCTTCCTCGTGCCCTCGCCGCCACGCTGGTACAACAGTGGGCGGCCCGCGGTGTGATAAGCCCAGTCGGGCCCAATGACTACCCAATGACTTACATGATGCGGCCCCATCATAGCAAAAAGTCACATTTCCTTTTCTGCTGTAGCCACAACTCTAGATTGTATAGATTGTACATATTTGAACAAATGGGACAAAAGCTACTAATGCACACAAAGCGTAGACCCGTAGACCCTCTATATCATGTTTGAGTGGAAGGATATTTTCGCAAGGATAGATCCATTCATTCACCTTTTCTCCCCTTCATGAGCTTGAATGAGGCCCCTTACTCATTGTTCTCCGCAATGGCGCCGGCGCCATACTCGAGTAGAATCTGCACGATCTTGGGCCTCCCAAGTAATAATGCCAGATGCAATGCGTTTGCCTGGTCATTGTCCTGTGCGTCTGCATCCGCGCCGCGCTCCAGTAACAACTTTGCAGTCTCGACGCCATGGTCTTCATCGACATATTCACCTTGTGACACCAAGTGCAAGGGGGTCTGGCCCCGGTCGTTCGTCGCGTCGGCATTTGCGCCATGGTCGAGGAGTGCCTGTACTACCTCGAATCTCCCGTGGTATGATGCCAGATGCAACGGGGTTATGTGGTCAGTATCTTGTGCGTTCGCGTTGGCGCCCCGCCTCAGTAATAGCCGAGTAAGAGCAACTTGGGAGTCGTGATTTATACCTGACACTAGGTGCAGCGGGGTCTGGCCCCGGTCGTCCTCCGCATTGGCATTTGCCTCATGGTCAAGGAGCACCCATACCATCTCTAACCTTCCATTGTATGACGCAATATGTAACGGGGTGTTGAGGAAGTTATCTCGAGCGTTCACGTCGGCCCCGCGCTTTAGCAATAGCAGTGCGAGATCGGGTCCGTCTTGGGACACTTGGGGGTCGCGGTCGCATGCTATGTGCAGCGGCGTTTGGCCCCCTTCGTTCCTCTCGTTGGGGTTCGCACCGTGGTCGAGAAGCACCCGTACCATCTCGACCTTCCCGTGGGAAAGCGGCGAAAATTAAGGGTGCGATGTGATCCTTATCTCGCACATCGACGTCAGCACCGTGCGTCAGCAATAGCCGTGCGAGGGCGAGACCATCTTGGGCGTCGTGGTTCCTTTGTAATACTAGTTGTAATGGGGTCTGGCCCCAGCTGTTCTGCGCGTCGGCATTTGCACTGTGGTCTAGAAGGACCCGTGCCATCTCGAGCTTTCCGAGATAGCACGCGACATGTAGCGGGGTAGCGTGATCATTGTCTTGTGCGTTCACATCTGCGCCACGCTCTATTAACTGCAGAGCAAGAGCGAAAGCATCTTGCGAATTGTAATGGCCTTCTAGTACTATGTGCAATGGCTTCTGTCCACGTTCGTTCACCGCATTAGCATTTGCGCCGTGGTCGAGTAGTAACTGTGCAAGTTCTATCCTCCCATGGTAGGATGCGAAATGCAGCAGGGTGCCGTGGTCCTTGTATCGTGCATCCACGTCGGCACCGTGCTCGAGGAGTAGCAGTGCAAAATCGAAAGCATCTTCGGAGTCGCAATTCTTTTCTAAGACTAGGTGCAACGGAGTCAGGCCTCGATGGTTCTTTATGTTGACGCTTGCACCACGGTCGAGGATGTGCCCGGGCGATTTCGACTCTCCCATGATAGGATGCGAAATGTAACGGGGTTTCGTGCTCCATGTCTCGTGCGTTAATATCTGCGCCTTTCTCCAGTAATAACTGCACAAGATTGCGACGATTATATTCGCGCTGAGAAACCTCTCGCCTTGACACCAAGTGTAACGGAGTCTGGCCCTTATTATTTCGAGAATCGATGTCTGCATTTTTGTTCCAGTAGGATCTGCGCTACCTCGAGTGCGCCGATATCTGCTGCCAGATGTAGGGGAGTACCGAGATCACCCTGCCGAGCGTTCACATCAGCGCCATGTTCGAGTAGGAACTGGACTGCCTCGACAGCGGCGTGATGGGACCATAGGACGGCGTTGTGCAGTGGAGTCTGATTTCTCATTCCTCGGACATCAACATCCCCACCGTGCTTGAGTAAAATTTTCGCAACCAGATTGTGTCTTCCGCGTAGGGCTGCAAGTAGGGGAGACTGATATCTGCCGCCAATGGCGTTTAAATGCTTCGGGTGCTTGCCGGCGAGGTATTCAACTAGGTCATGGAACCCACAAAGCGACGAATAGTACAAAGGATTAGGACTCTTCGAGGGTGATTGCGACCCCCAATATATCGGTGGGTCTATATTGTGTATCCGAACCCATGCCGCAAAATGTGGTTTGTCCAGGTCAAAGAGAGACACCATCCCGTCCTTCACGTGTGATGTGACATCCTCGAATTGGGCATGCGCGACCCAGTGTTGAGCTGCGTATTTGGCTAGAGGGAAATCCTTGGAAGCCTCATCGTCGATATGATCATCCAAATGGAGAAGAAATCCGAGACAGGCTCGCGCAAGAATGATATGTGCGGGTTTGGGGAGAACGTGATATCGAGAGATGTCTTCGGTTGACGTTGCAAGGCGATTCGACGTCAAGAATTCTTTAACGGAGAAATGGGAAAACTGGACGACCTGAGAGCCGTTATTGTCCACGATAGCGATCAAACTTGAGCACGTAGACAGGACGGCCTGTTCTTGGTCTTTCCACCGCCAATCCGCGTGGAACTCCGGGGTGTCTTCCTCGGCCACGTCAAAGTCAAACGCAAGAATTTCAGCGAGTTCCTCGACACGAAGCGGCCTCATGGCGACGGCGAGGCAATGAAGGAGACGACGGGCGTGTTCTTGATTATTCTCGTTGATATCCTTCAACACGCGTTCATACGTCTCGTCCAAGCTCTTGGGTAATTCGTCAAGAACCCGTCGCACATTTCGCGAAAGTGTGTGCCGCAACACCTCTAGCTGGCAAAAGACCCATCGGAACCTGTGTGATTAATGATGAGATAACTTATTCAGATGCAAGGAGCAACGTCCTTACATTCCATCCGCTTTTTCAGACAGCAACTCGACAGCCAGTTTCTTATCCTCGTCCCGCAATCTCTGCAACTTCCTGTCCGAGTACACAACGGAGCTCACGTAGTCAGAAATATCCTTCTTTTGACCACTTTCGTCATGAAGCGAAACAGCGTTAGAGGCGAGTGGCTCGAGTCTTGTCTTGATGTCAATCTCCGGGCGGCTGGTTACGCATATATGTAAATTAGGAAGGTGTTGGCGAACGAGGTCCTCCACAAGGTCAAGTACCGCCTCTCGTTGTGTTGGCATCCCTGATAGGTCAGGACACTCGTCGAGTGCGTCTACGATGATGTAAACTGGGTGTTCGGCTGAGACTCTGAGCATCTTCTTTAGACAACTTATCAACACGCCATTGCTGGGCTGTTGCGCGCCGTTCCCGTGCTCGGAATAAACGCGGGAAAGTACGTCACAACAAGAGGTCGAGTGTGCAGAAAGCTGGATGAGCAGCGAGGTGACAAAGTTGCGAACATTCTGCTTGTCCTTGTCCCGAAATCGAAGTAAAAGTATGCCAACGAAGCTGGTCTGGTCTTGCGAAATTCCATGATGCGTTGTATAATTGCAGAACTTGTAGTCAATCAGTCACGGCGGTTAGCGATATGGCCGGGAAGGGACGAACCAAAGGACGCTCTTCCCAGACCCCGCTGCGGGACAGACACTATTAAGAATTTACTAAGGGAGGGAAAACGGGAACGTACGCTTTCCATGGATCCATAGGAGGGAACCGATTGACATCCAGTCCATGAACATGTTGCCTTCAAAGAACCACGTGGCTGTCCTCTCGTGGAAGGCCTCGCATGCGATGTTGTGATTCGTTGACGGGTCCGGTGGAGAGAACCATTTTCGAACGCTCTGCCATGTTTGCTCCCCTGCGACGATTTCAGTCTCCACGACGGTGGCAATAGTAGGGGATCACGGACATTTTACTTCGTCTGTATTGTCTGCTATCTGCTGTACAGTTATCCGGACCGTCTCCACATCTAGGCGAATCGAGTTAGTGAGACGTAGACGCTCCGTCGATAGGGTTGCACACCGTCTTTGAGGCCACTGGTGTTCCTCAGAACCTGAGCTGTCGCCATCCGATGCTCCTCTTGTATCAGGTTTTCCAACCTTTTGAGCGCATCCTCAATATCCGTCCTTCCCACGAGTTTTTTGAAGTACGTTTCTGAAAACGATGTGAGAGGGTTCTAATGATAAATACGTCTCTCTGAAAGGACTCACTTGTTCTACTTTGTTCCATTTCCTTCGTTGCGATGGAGAGGATACACAGTACCTCGACGACGACTTTTACCAGCACCTCAGCCAATTCAATTGCCGGAGAGTTTTGAACATAGACGCTAAAGCGCCTGAAGAAGTCCCCGATGCGTTCAAAGAGGCCGACAAGCACATCGTGGCTTTCTCTGACGTCCTTTGCCACCTGACAACTCTAGAATTAACAGTGCACGCAACGATGGGACATCGGGAATACGTGATACGGACAGAGAGGAGGACACCGATGCCAACAAAGATTGCTTTTGCAGGGGGGAACGCCTACAAAATAACGTCACAATGCACTTCAAGTCGCCATGAATTTAAGCCCCGAGACGCACCAAGCCAATACTCTCGCTAAAAGTCGAGGAAAGCGCGTTGAAGACATGCACCGACGAACCGATCCATTTCATTAACCTGTGATCACCTCCCCTAAACTGCTCAAACGCATTGGCATGATGTTGAAGTATAGTCAGGATGTCGTCAACGGAGTCACAGCGTCCCAGATCAGCGGTGAGCGGTTGACCCAGAAGGTCTTTGCCAGTCTTCTTATTGTACTCGCTCAAGGCGGCATCAAGGATTGATACGAAGTTCAAGGACGAGGAAGATGTTTTGGGGAATGAAGACATGTACCAACGACGGGAAATCTGTCGTGATGATCACTGCTTGGAAAGAGTTCGAGTCCTGGGAATTATGGCGCTGCCTCATGCATCATGCCTCGTGTACGACAGGAGCGCCCGAGAGTAGCGCTCAGTGTGGCGCTTATTCAATATTCGACGCAGCTACAGTAATAAACCTGCGACGCATATGACATTGCGATATTTCGCTTCGACGACTAGTCCGACCAAGCTGAGACCGTGATGGGAAACAAGTCGCAACGAACATTCAAGTTCAGGTTGAGGACTCGGAGTTACGGCCTTGCCGCGGAGTCGCGGACTTTGATTTTCGGCTCGTGGCATGCCTCTAGTCACGTGATAAATGATCTCATATTTGATTCCCCGATTGCCTTTCTGGGTTTACCCCACACCCTTGCACTCGCACTGCGACCACACCCCCCAGTTGTGTCTTACGCGGATTTGTCTTTTTCTTTTATTTCCTGCATTTTATATCCTGCTGTGTGTCCAGTAGAATATAGATGCAGATTGGAATAAAAAGGAAAGCCTGCAGATGGCGCTCGCTGGTTCGGCCTCCGCTCCGAGTCCCGTCTCCATTTCAAGTTCCCGACCCGACAAACTCAGCAAAGATCCGCTCACGATGATGGCGCCTAGCGCCCTACCAACTTGCGGGTACCGTTATCGCGTCCTGGTCAAGTTCTTGGTTGTTTTCTCGGTAGTGTAAGGCCTAATGTTGTCTTCTTCATCCGTCTCATGCCGTTTTATCATTCGAGTCCGGAGAGCAGAACCAATTCTTCTGATGTGCTGTCAATGCGTCCAAGAGCGGTCGTGTCATGGTAGCCCTCATACTTTCCCTCATACCGTGTCGAGTCGATCTTGGCGTAGTCGGATCCAGTGGCAACATAGAAATACTTTAGGGCCTTACCCGATGTTGTAGTTCTATTATACAGTATAGGATAAAATCGTATGGTTACCGAATTCATTCCGTTGACCTCAATGATTTGAGGATTAATTTGAGGCGTCATCGCGACCTGGCGGCTATTGTGCCTCGTGGTCACCTCGTGTCACGTCGTCGAACATTCAGCAATTGCTGTACTGAATAATCCGTTGATCTCGTATGCCTTTCTTGTTTGGAACGCCGGTACGTGTCAACGTTCAAATTACTGCCCGCTTTATTCAAAGCCTCGATGCCCATAGCCCATGCCAGCGAACCCCAGTCTCATCAGACAGACGGTCAGTCGCGGCCCAAGCAGCTCTCTACGATTGGCCATCTTTCTTTCCGAGGGGCTTTCTCTGGTGTAGCAGCCTACCAGCCCCACCCTGATAAGCTGACGCCATAGATACAGGTTCGACGCTGACGCCCGCCGACGATAACTCCCGACTACTGGACCAGCCCGATACCAATGCGACCATTGCTCTCGCGTTTCTTCTCGGTTCCGCGACCACACTTGGTACATACGCCATTTACCGCCGCTTCTTTACGCGCCTCGCGAGCGCCGAGTGGGTCACCCCCAGCATGCTAAGGCGTAGGCCCTGGGTCACGGGCGTCGTAACCAGGTGCGTCGCGAGCCCATGCCTCCCTACTGCGCCCTCGGCGACCAAACTGACCCATTGGCGCGTATTTATTTATTTTTGTTGGCGCACAGAGTGGGTGATGGGGACAACTTTCGTCTCTACCACACCCCGGGCTTTGGCTGGCGTGGGCCGCTCAAGTTCAGACACATACCCAGACATTCTCGAGGTGCGCGCACAGCCGCGACGATGAATCATCCCTAACCCAATCCGCGCCGCGCCACGATGACCCAACGCAGATTTAGTCGGGAAGACGATCCACATCCGCATGGCGGCGGTCGACGCTCCCGAGGTGAGCGCGAGCGCCCGCGCTCGCCCGCGTTCGTAACTCTGACCCCGCCCGCAGCGCTCGCATTTCGGGAAGCCGGCGCAGGCGCACTCCGATGAGGCGCTCGCGTGGCTCAAGGAGCAGGTCCACGGCCGGCGGATCAAGTGCCAGCTCTTCCAGCGCGACCAGTACGGGCGCATCGTCGCGCTCCCGCTCCTCCCGCTTCTCCCGCGCCGCTGGTGGTGGCCGCGTCTCGGCGCGGCGCGCAACCTGCCCCTCGAGATGGTCCGCGCGGGGTGGGGCGTCGTGTACACGGGCAAGGGCGCGCAGTACGGCGGCTGGGGCCAGGACGTGTACCTCGCGGCACAGGCAGAAGCGCAGTATGTTTATGTTTGCTCCTTCCTGTTTGCTCTCTCTGACTGGCGTGGATTCTAAATCAAGGGCGGCGAGAAGGGGTATTTGGCATGCTGGCACGAACATCGAGACACCTGCAGAGTACAAGAAACGGTATCGTGCTGAACAAGAGGCGATGCATGAGGAAGAGCCGGAGACGGAACTGGAAGAGTTTGAACCTGAGCCTGAACCAAAGGGCTTCTTCAACCGGATATTTAGACGAGGGAAATCGGGTGGGGTCAACCCCAAGGTTTGAAGAAAATCCTTGTTTTCATTGCTAGTACATTCGTGGTGAAGCACGGTAGTACTATCCATACATTAGCGAGGTAGCAAATATCCGATTGTAGTATAAAGTAGCAAAGACGATACGAGTAGATTTGTGGATGACCAAACTGAAGGAATATAGGGATCAGCCGTCGTCTGCGCCCTCATTCTGTTGAGGAGCTTCGGGAGCTCTCTGCTGCTGAGGCAGCATACCGAAGAGCTAAGAAAGGGTATGAATAGGCGGGATATACGAGTGAAGGACGAAGGGACGCACAGCTTTGATCTCTCTGACACTGAGCTTATGTAGCTTCACTCCCGTACCCTCGCCGAGCGCCGCATCAGCCAGCCCTAGAAAGGACATCAATACCCTTATTGCAGGGGCAGCAATCGGACCACGGCGTACCCATCTTGACGTCCTGCAGTCGCAACATACGCTCCTCGATGGTTTCTTCTACAACAAGGCGCTTCACAAACACGTCCTTCTCTTGCCCAAGACGATGGACGCGATCGTACGCCTGTGATTCCGCCGCGTAGTTCCACGAGAGGTCCATGCTGCATGACGTTTCGCGTGTCAATGGGGGCGCCCCGGTCGCATAAGAAACTAAGTACGAAAGTACACGCACTTGACGACCCGGTTTCGCGATGGTAAGGTTGAGTCCGACGCCGCCGCACTTGGTGCTGATCAGGATGACTTTAGGCCCACCTATCCTGCGGAACCCAGCGAGAGCCGCCTCGCGAGCCTCGCTCCTCATCTTCCCATCGTACCGCAAGTTCTGGATGCCGTTTCTCGCCAGGAGCGTCTCGATCAAGTCCAGCATCGACGTCCCTGTTTAATATTAGTCACACTGCCCGGACCTCCGAGAGAAGATTTTGTCACATTGGGAATATACGATCGTCTTGTCGCCGGCATCCTCTGCGATGCGGAGCTGCTCCACTAGCGCGTTCATCTTGGCGCTCGGCTCCAAGTCGTCGTCACCCCGGCGCCAGGTGGCAACTGTGCGTTGACTGGGCTTCGCAACCTCTTTGCGGGCAGCAGGCTGCTTGCCTTTCTTCTGTGATAAAGACTCGGGTTTTTTCTCGGGTTTGACTTCGCTGCTTTCGTCATCATCAGAGGCGTTGGAAGCGCTTGACGTTCGAGGTTTCTCCTGCGATGAAAAACAGCGAAGTCAACACGATTATCACCGCCTGCCCTTCTCGGAAGCTCACGTCTTTGGGGGAACCCTTTGTTTTGCCTTCAGGCTAGGTTAGTCCACACAATTGCTTGGAGACACAACCAGCGGCGCACGGCGCACCTTCCTGTTTTGTACCAGCCAAGATTTGTGAAAAATCGGGCAATTCCTCATCCGAACTCAGCTCGAGTATTTCTAGCTTCGGTTGTACGGCGGGCTTTGGCTTCGGAATTGGCTTCTTTTCCTGTTTAACTAGCTTTCTTTCCCGTACAAGACGCGAGCGCTCCTTTTCGGCACGAGCGAATGCGCGCAATTCCTCGTGCGAAGGCTCAAAAGCAATAGAAAGGAAGATAGAGTTGGGACTAATGTCGTTCATTTTCTTGCACACCGGGCCTAGTTCCAAGTTGGCCATCCGTGAGTAACTAACACCCAGACGGTGGAAGAGGAGAACGTACAGGGACGGAAACCTTTGGCTGCCGCTTCCTCAAACGCCTTCTCCGCAAAATTATTCTGCCGTTCATCCCCATAGCCGAACATCCCATCATGGACAATCGCAGACTGACTCATGTCTTCCAAGCAATCTGTCGCGCGCCAAGTAAACAACGGTAACTCGTGCGTGATTAAATAGTGCGCTCAGCCTCACCTGCGCAGACTTCGTGCCCGCATTTCAAAACCCTACCATTGTTTTCGTATACTGCGCACCGGAGGTTAAGCGGGAACCAGAAACGTGTAACCGGGGTGCTCGCGTACTCTCGTGACATACGGGGCACATGGTATCCTCTTCGTCCGCACCATTCGTGAAGTCAAGCTCGATCGCTCGCGCGCGATCTAGTGCCCTGCCAGGTAGCATAGATCATCAGTCGACAACCGTTGCGCGGATGCGAGGTGCTTACCTTTTCTTTATCCGTACAACCCACTCGGATCCCATCACTCTCCTCGCACGTGCAAGTTCCTTTTCGCTCGCACCGCTCATCAGTAAGGTTGGGTCATCGCCCTCCTCTGCTCGGATCTTCGTTTTAAAAAGCGGCAATAAAATGAATCCGTCAGGAACGGGTCAGAAGAGACAGTATGCTCACGAGAGTGAGATGTGGGTGGCAGCACAGCTGTCGCAGGCGCAAAATCATCACCAGCACCGCGGAATGGCTGTACACCCAGAGATAAGTGAGAGGAAGGAGAAGAAAACAGGGAATTTACTTTTGGATAATCGTCCCTTCGCGAATGAACTTGTTTACCCGGACTTTCGCCTGCTTCTCAAAGTCGTCATATATCTACAGTGCAGGTCAGCTTGGAGTCCCGTATATCTAGGAATAGTGATCGCACCTGGCGCTCCTCGGGAGAGAACTGCAATGTCTCCAATTCAACGATCTTAGGTGGGAGCGTAAGCAACGGCTTTCCCTCGAGTTTCGATTCTTTGGTCCGTCGCAACAAGATGGGCTTCAGGATACTCTGTGCGCGTGCGCCTGCCAGCGGCGCATCGTGAACTTGCACCTTGGTCTAAGAGGTATTTAGACGCGAGATTAGCCTCGTCACGGACGTACTCTCCAAGTGGAGACGTACAATGTGTTCGTGAAACGATTGCCAATCGTTCCACGGACGGAAACGACCGAAGCGAATCAGCCCGTAAAGATCCACCCTATCATCGGGTCACTTTCGGCTATCCATGTGCACGAATTAAATACACACAGTGAATTTGTGACCGGCGTGCCAGTTAACATCCAACGGTATTTGGCACGAAGTTGAGCAACCACCTTGCTGGCTCGTGTGGTTCTATATAACCAACATAAGACTAGTCGACGGATACGAAAAGTAAATCGACACACACCGGTTACGAATGAATTGTGCCTCGTCAAGCACAACGCGGTACCATTTCATACGTGCCAGCAGACCACTGTGGTGGCATTTAGTCGTGACGTGGGGACATATAGGCGATGAAAAATAACCCGTGTTCTGATAGCCATTCGATTTCATCCTCCGGGTCAACATTAGGGTCTTTAATGACGAAGTCTTGGACGAGAGTGTGATACGTCGTGATGATGACCTGCCAATCCGCGCGATGAGATGAGCACTAGGCGAAGACAATCGGGAAAAGAAGAACGCTACATCTTTTTCTCGTATTGCAGATAAATTCTTGAGTTTGGTCTTTCCGTGATGGATATGCGCAGTGAAGATCCCGTTCGTCTTTGATTCTAGTTCTTCCTTCCACTACGTAACCCATAAATCAAAAGACGAATACCGTCACATAATATCATGACATACTTGGTGCAATAGTGCAGCTGGAACGACGATGAGGGCTGTGCGGTGAGTTTCATTGGGGCCAGGAGTATTCTTGGTCATAGTCGCAATCATCTGAACGGTTTTACCTATACAGGGCCATCAGAACACGCGCGTGTCCTGCACAGGATGCAAAACAAACCAAGTCCCATATCGTCGCTAGGGATCAAAGCTCAGACAGTCAGACAGAGACGTAACAAATGGGTACGAACGCCAAAATCCCGCCCTTGTACGCAGTCTCTTTCTCTTGCATCAACATCCTAGGACGGCAATCTAGCTCTTCTCTCGATGCAGTGCGGAGTCTTACCAACTGACGCCGATAATTTGATGTGGGATAAGGCGGACCTCCATCCCTGGAATGAGGTCCTTCGCACTGAACGGACGCGTGGTGTCAGTAGAGAGAAGGTATGAGACTTTATTGCACGGACTCCTTTAGGCCTAGGTATTTCATTCCGTCCTTGACTTGCATGTCCTGACCCAGATTGTCGATGGACCTCGAGACAAACTCCGCCAACCTAAGTCAACGTTAACAATTTTGCGATTGGTCAGAAGGTACACATGCCGTTGGTCTTGATCATCCCCTCCAAAATCTAGTCTGGTCAATGGGCCGTCCACTTCATCCCTGACAACGAACTCGGCATCCAGGGGATTCTCCGACGAACTAGCCCTGAACATAGATGTAATGAGAGACTGCGTCTCACGAGCAGCACGTTCCTCGGGTGAGAGAATTGGGTCAGTGACCGCCGCATCTAATCTATGTTATGACGACAGTGAGTGTCAAATTTGAAGAAAGTTACGTACTTGGAGACTGGGTATTCGCAAGGAGGCCTGAAGGCAGCTCTCTGAGGTCGGTACGTGGCACTCGAGGTGCTTGACGCTTGTTCAGGGGTGCTACTAGTGAACCAGTGTATCCGGCGCCTCGCCTACGCTTGTCGCCGGTTTTCTGTGATTGTAGGAGAGACGGAATTGGCGAAAAAGACGATTCATCCTCCGCGTCGGAAAGAGTGAGATCGAGGGCTGCAAGGATACGCGACTTTGAGGGTCCTTGTCCTGCCATGATCAACGTAGAGGAGAAAGCAGCGGAGAATTGTAGACGCCGCACAGGACGGACGAGTCGCGTCCCAATTCGGCGCGTCTGTTCCCGTGGCATCGCTTAGTCACGATTGCCCTACCTTAATAGGCAACCGACTAGTTGTGGTCCTAGCCTCGCTCTTGGCTTCTAGCATCGGATCTTATCTCCCCTTCTTACGTGGTCACTCAGGCTCGTGGGCGTTCAAGCCCAGGTTTATCGAAACAGGTCCATTTATCATATCTAAGCGGAATGTTGATCTGTTAGTCATCTCTAGCACCCGGAAGCAGCGAGGGCGAGGTTCACGTCCAAGTGTTCGCCTAGTCTGCCTCAAAAATGCTCTACCACCAAGTCTGTGTCGGGACCTTACATGCCGCCTCATGCGTTTAGGGCCTGAGCTCTTCGGTTCTAGCCACGACGAAACTGTCGGATTTCCTGCACCCGAACACAGGCATAACGAAGCTTGTACCCTAATCCGCAGCTGCTGCTAAATACCCCTGAAAAGCGTGTGAACATAGCACATCAAGAACAGTGCTCGACTCACCTCCCGATCTCCCAGAAACTCGCCATATGCCAATGCGATGGCGATCCAAAACCCAAGATCGACCCCAAGCTTCCCAACTTCGTCGACGTGTACCTCGAAGACACCCGTTGATGAACCGACGGAGAACACGGGCGTAGTATCGTGGAAGATGAAGAAGGGTGCCGGACCCTGTGCTATTTGTGAAGAGTGAGCGCTCTCCGTCGGCGCTACTGTCGGCCCATCTGGAAGTGGGCTCAGCGAAAACGAGTTGGACTGCGTGGGTGCACTGTTCCTTAGGGCACGGAGTGCTCTCGAAAATAACCCCTCGGACGCTGGGGTCGCAGAGACGTATGTATGGGGTGACAACATAAACTGGGAGATCACGGGACGCGTCCTCGGATGCCGCTGCGCAAGCTGGTCAAGCTTGGCATGTACGGCGCTCGGAGACGGCGGTGCCATGAGCGCACTCGGAGGCGTAGGCGCAGGGGGGTATGTGTGCGTCTGTGAAAATTGGCCGCTCGTTGCGTCTGTGAGTGTCGCATCCGAATCTGTGGAGGAGTGGGACGCTGCAGGGAAGCGGGGCGAAGGGGAAGACTGATTCGCAGATGCCGAGGGCGGGGATGCGACATTGGTGCGGCATGAGAACTTAAGGGAGCCAGGAGAATGGTACGGGGAGCTGGGGGGCACGGGGACGAGGGGGACGAAGACGCCTCGTGGAAAGTTGGGGGCTCGCAGATGAATATACCACCCACGCAAAGGCCGATGTATTTCCCACAACACCTTCGACGTTGCGTTATCCTATAAATAACCGACATCAAATAACAATTTATAGCAACCACAAGAATGAGACGCACGACTAGATGCTCTATGATTTCATTGTCCGACAAGAGCCGGTCCTGTCAATGTCAAAGTCGCATGGATATCCGGAGTGAATGGAGACACGAACATACCTTGTACCATATGACGCGTTCACTCTTCTCCTCGGCGACGTTAACCCTGTTTACGGACAAAACATCCGAGCTGACAACATTACTGCACACCAGTAGACACGAGTGGTTAGGTTATCCTAACTTACCTTCGTACGGTATATCTAACTGTCGGGGAGATTGGAGCTGGTATTGGGGCTTGCATGTTTACGTTACCTGTCGTGGTGGTTGCTTCCAAAGTGTGGCGTTCGCAGACCAGAGGGTATCCGCGGCTGTATCCTGCCTCTACGTTTAATCAATCCAGAGATATCAATCATTGTCACCGACCGACCGACAGCAACGGCCCGGCCCGCCTGGTCGATCACCCGGCCACGACTTCAGCCCGCCTTCCATTTAGCGCCGCCCTCATGCTCCTACTCTCCTCCCTTCGGTAACCCACAATCATGACAACAAGTTGGGGCTCAACAGCCCGCCTTCTCGCGCTTGGCATCGTCTTTCACCTGGTCTACATAGGAACAGTTTTCGATTGCTATTTCACGAGTCCAGTTGTCCATGGCATGCGCCAGCACAGGCTGGCACAAGCGCAGGCAAAACGCCTTGTGCTCATAGTAGGTGCGAGCCCCGTCGATGCTTACTTTTGGGAGGAAGTTGAAAACCGCCCCTTGCGCCCCGTCAGGCGATGGTCTACGCGCAGACTTCGTCCTCAGCGCAAACGCTTCCCAGATCGTGCCAGGCGCTCCGGAGCGCGTCGCGCCCTATCTTAGGGATATTGTAGAAAGCAGAGGCGCGTATGGTATCTCGCATACACGCGTCCCAACAGAAAGCAGACCCGGTCACGTCGCTATCATCGGTGCGTGTGCTCGGTTCGGCTCGGCTCGAGCGATGTACATGCTACTTTGCAACAGGCGGGATGTACGAAGACGTCTCTGCTGTAACCAAGGTGGGCCTCGACATTGTCCCGCTGCATATATGCGCTTACCGTGTTGTAAATTAGGGATGGAAGACAAATCCGGTACGCTAATAGTCCATGCTGCCAGATCTCAGCTAGACACGACTTCCAGGTCAACTTCGATTCCGTGTTCAATCAATCCAGCCACACGTTTTCTTTTGGATCGCCTGATATACTTCCCATGTTTGTTCAGGGAGCCACGCCGGGGAGGGTCGAGGGATGGTCATATCACGAGGATCAAGAGGACTTCACGAAAGGTACGTCGAGGACAACTACTGGGCATCAGTCCACGTATTGAATGCTGGCTAAAACTACTAATAGATGCTACGGCACTTGACATCTGGGTTCTTGACCAACTCAAGTCGTTGTTTCGTAATGCTACCACGAATGAGACACTGGATTCTCAGCTTCGCGCGCCTCAGGTGGTCTTCTTCCTCCATCTTTTGGGCCTGGACGTCACAGGACACTCATATCGGCCCCACTCGAAGGTATTGTGCGTTCACACTGCCTGTCGCGCTCATCATCCCTCTTACACCAAAGTAGGAATACATAAATAATATTCGCGTTGTCGACGATATCGTTCGCGAAGCTGAGCAACTCATTTCTGGGTTCTATGGAGACCAAGAGACCAGCTATATATTTACGGCCGACCATGGAATGTCCAAGATTGGGAACCACGGGGATGGCGGTAATTTTTTTCGCCTTCCAGAAACATTCCTTGCTCACGTATCCCCCTTCAGATCCCGACAACACTCGCACCCCACTTATTGCCTGGGGTTCCGGTATTCGTAAACCTATCCGTGACCTGGCCCGAGTAGCAGACGATTATTCTTCACCGTGGGAGCTGTCGCACATCGTACGGCGTGATGTCGAGCAGGCAGATATCGCCTCATTGATGTCGGCTCTGTTGGGCACGTTTTGGCCAGTCAACGGGGTTGGTATCCTTCCCGATGTCGATCCGACTGAATACGGGTACCTCAGTATGCGTGGTGG
The DNA here is from genome assembly GCA_024734325.1 of Lactarius hatsudake. Taxonomy (NCBI): domain Eukaryota; kingdom Fungi; phylum Basidiomycota; class Agaricomycetes; order Russulales; family Russulaceae; genus Lactarius; species Lactarius hatsudake. The sequence goes on along the minus strand of JANSJP010000017.1, from coordinate 553,667 downwards.
AGAGAGAGAGGTCGCAGAGGCTAGTGTTGTGAATGCTAAGGTATGTGCTCGAGTATAGTTGTGTATGACCTAACCCCGAAGCCAGGTCGTCTTAGAACACTATCGCGTCAAACATGGTAGGCTGCCTCTCATCCAATCGTACCTTGGATACTTATGGCGATACAGAGCTAAAGAAAGCTCACGCAATCTGGTACAAGCCATATGAGTTCCTTGATCACCTGTCGTCCGTCTCGGAGTACCCAGGGTCTCAGCGTCTATCCTCGATTGAGAGCCTCATCGCATCTGGTCGCTTCCAGGAGGCTCGGCATCACTCACACGAACTGATCAAGGCGGCGCTTGGTGGCATCCGCTACCTTGAGACGTACGACCGCACGCTAATTCGCACTATCGTTACCCTCGCCTACACTGGCTGGATTGCTTTCACCGCAGCATATATTCTGGTGCCTCAGCCACCATCGGTCAGCTCGTTTTGGATACCACTATTCTTCAATCTCGCGACTGTCGCATTTTGTGGGTTCTTCGCTGTCCAGCGACTGCCGTGGACTCTGCACATCTACATTTTATTTCCCTCTTATTTTTGGCAAAACGTGGCAAGGAGAATATCTGGGGTGCCATCGGTCATACGCAACCACAAGTTGGACACGAGACGGATTGCGAACACGGCATTCGGGTTTATTTTGGCCGTGGCTGCGTTGCAGAGTATGGTTGTACGTTGCCTTATTCACTCTTATTGTACGAGAATCTCTGACGAGACCTGAAGTTTGGGTACAACAATCGAACAATTTGGAGCGTCGGCTTCACCGCTATTGGGCTTGGGTGGCCCCTGACATCCTGGCCAGAGGGTAGAAGGAATCTCTTTGGGCCGTGGGCAGCTTCGTGTCTTCTCACCGCAGTGTTCCCATTGCTTCGCGTGGACCCTTCTGAGGGCCTTGGTACTATGTAAGGACCTGCGGACGCTTGTGTCGCCTCTGCTAACGCCAAAGTTACAGAATGGCGGGCGGGGCGTGTATGCTATTTGCTGGGGAGCTGGCCGTGCGCAATGTTTCGGAGATGGAATCCACCGTCGCTCTGCATAGACCACGTTTCAACTTTGGAGCCACCGCTCGGATTCAGGTAGTTTGGACCCGCTTGTTCTTTGCTGCTGGCGTGCTTACGTCCCCGCCGCGTTCCAGCTGCTACTTACCGCGCTCAGTATGCTGGTCACAGCGGCTTCTGTGCAAAGCCTCCAAGCCAAGCATGGACTCCCGTGGATGAATCAAGTAGCTGGGTGGACTGTTTTTCGTGAGTTCCACTCGATTCAGACGCACAGGCTTCTCCGATGTGATTGACCTCTGTCCAGTGCTCTCCGCGCTACTCCCGTTTTTCATGAGGGTTCCCAGGACAGCGGAGGGGCGCCTGCTCACATACTTTCTCTCGTTCTGCCCGTGTTTCGTCCTCCTGTCCATCCGCGCCGAGGGTCTTTTCTACCTGTCGTACTGCGCGACTTTGTATCTCTGGACGCGAGTCGAGGAGGTTGTGCGCTCAGAGACACCGAAAACCCACGCGCAAACCAATGGTGGTGAACGTGAATTGAGATGGAACCCGCAGCGTCTCAGCCTTGAAGACGTCAGAACTGCGTTGTTCTTTCTGTTCTTCGTCCAGGTGGGCTTCTTCGGCACTGGAAAGTGAGTGCCACATATTTCTGATTCGAGACGAGGCGTTGACCACGAGCTTAGTGTCGCTTCGATGTCGTAGGTTCAGTTTTCTTGGCCCCTGCGCGCCGCCGCTTATACCAGTCAATTCAGGTCATTCTATCTAGAGCCTGTGTACCGGCTGATCCCAATCTTTAGCCCGTTCTTAATGGCGGCCCTTCTCGTGAGCCTTGTCGTCGTGGAGGTGTCCCCCTCCATCAGCTTGACGTGGAACTCCAGCTTTTCAAGGTTCTCGCTCCCTTCGTCTTCCTCTCGGCTGCCTTTGCCACCCTGAACGCGCGCTTGGGAATGCCACCTTTTGCGCTCTTCCTGGTTGCGCTCAGCCTCACTGATGGTGCGCTTTGTTTCTTTGTCTCTGACTGTCAATCCAACACGCTGACCCCTTCGCATGTAGTAATGACAATGACGTTCTTTTTCAACGTCACAGACACAGGTAAGGAAACGGGAAAACTGGGCGCTCTATGTCCAAAATCCGCTTACATAATTTTTTTTTTCGCACACAGGTTCGTGGTTGCAAATCGGCCAGTCGATATCGCACTTTTGCATCACCTCTCTGCTTCTCGTGTTCTCTGCTGGTATAACATCCTTCGGGGAGACGTTGATGAGAGGCACGGTTCTGAGGCCCCCAAAAGGCGACCGACAGGAGCCGCAACCCCGGGTGGATGACACCACGTCCACGCGTAGTGGGCATTCTCTTTCGAGCTCGTCGTTTACAAACACAGGCATCACAAAACGCAATACGGAATCATAATATACGGCATGCTATCATAGGTGCCAGAATGACCGATGCGAATTGTGTGTCTTACCATTTATGTGTCGTAGGTCCAATAACCATAGACTACAGTAGAACCGATATTTCGCGCAATTTTCCCATCGAGAGACTTGTCTGTTCCTGGAATACACTGTAAAGCGACGTTCGTATGCCACAGGCCTGTGAAGAACCCTCGTCTCGGACTCGGAACGGATCAGACTCAGTAATAGTCTCGGAATCAGCGCGCCTGTACCTCAAGGTATGTAATCATTTCAGCCAATAATATCCCACTAGCATGAGTTCCCAACTTCCCCCCTTCTGCCGTCCTCTTCTTTGCACACCTCTACAACGGCGGGTACAAGACTAGAACAAATCTTTGCTAACGCTTCTCCCGCCCGTGCATTTTTCGTCGACGCTTCTCACCTCCTTCTCTGGGCCCCGACACTGTTTTCGATAACTCCTAGGCCCATGTATATGTGTCCCCTGTCTCGAACGTCCTTTGGGAGCTCTCGTCGCGTCTGCGCTGGGTCCCGAGTTACCGTAGTTGTCATCGTGATCGTTGCGCTCGGGCCCCAGATCTGCTCAAGCAGATGGGCCAGAAGTCGGTCGGGAAACTTTCCCGACCGACTTCTGGCCCATCTGCTAAATCCCAGCGCGCAGCCTCACCAGATACTGATCCCATAGGACGTTGACCCCCTGGTTGCAAGCCCGGTGGTGCCGGTGGCGTCCACTGACAGGACCCTCCAGATGATGTAATTAATAACCAAAAAGCTTAGTAGTACTGAACTTTTTAGTCATTGATTTCACCATGGTAGCAAAAAAAAAACGGAAAAACGATAGCACAGATGCCACTTTGAAAAGTGACGACAGTCCTACAGTATTCATCTTTGCGAGCCACTGCCTTACTCTCCGTTTTAGGTTCAGTATGGCGCCGGGAGGGGAGGGAAGGAGGCCGGCGCATGAGGCAGTGGCGAGGAAGCAACTAAGCTGGCGGACTGCACAGAGACTGGGCTGAAGTGCTTCTCGATCGGGGATGAGGGGTTTTCGTTTTCGAGGCGAGGTCGCGACGGGCGGGTGGGCCCGGAGCGAGTTGATGAGGGTCGGAAAACCGGGAGCCTCATCACCGATCCCTTGGGAATTACAGGGAGCGGCGGGTGGGTGAAATAAAAGTGTTCTGGTTCCTTGAACTAGTCGAGAGCTCGGGAGGAGGACAGAGGGTAGCACAAAAGAGAGGAACGAGCACGTGCCGCCTCGTCCGTTCACTCGCTCCGGCAGAGACCGGCCATAACACCTGTCACCTGCCTTTTTTAGCAGACATACTGTACGGACAATCAAAACTCAAGAGCGGTGTTCGTAGTTAAGTCGACGGGGAAATTCTCAAGAAATTGGGCTACCACACAGAATTGGGATTATAGAATAGATAACTCGAAAAAATTGGGTTATGGACTGGAGACGCGGCGGTTGCCATGGTCCCGAAAAAAAAATTCTACGACATTTTTTCCTCGCGAACTTACAGTAAACAAGATTATGAACAAGCACGCGGTCGTCTGTTTCCGTTTTCGCGTGAGAACCAGAGCCTTGGGCGACTCGACTCGGGGTTGAGGTCTCTTTCTCTCGGGAATTCTTCGGAGCAGAACTCTCGATACTTCGAACTGGCTGTAAAGAACTCTCGCCGACGGTCTGTGGAACTGAGTGGCGCCAGAAATCCAGAATAGTCGAGGACCGAACCTTTTCGAATTCCCGGTTATTCTTTGTTTCAACCAATCCTTATTATTTTGGCCCAGACAGCTCTATTCGTGGCATCATCAGAGCTTTTTCGCGCGACGACGAATTCGTCTCAGAGTCTATGATATGTTTTTTCTTCTTTTTTTTTGGACAAACCATCAGCGATGACCGAAGGATAGCAACCCCAGAGTCCACGATATGCTAGAGGAAGGAGCCGGAAGAATGCCGATCCGGAACCGGCCGCAGAGTTGCCTTGGGCAAAGCACTGGCAAAGTCTACAGAAGCGGGAAAAGTGAGCGCGCATGTAGCGCAACTGTGGCTATTGACAGCTGCTTTAAGAAAGGCCCCCGACGTCCGCTAAAATTCCCCTTAGTTTATAGGCATGTCCCGTACTCTGACAGTTACCCCAGTCTCGCTGATATCGGTAGAGGGCATATCGAGGATCTCGAACAGTCCTTCGTCTTCCTGCTCGTTCGAGTCAAAAAGGTCGGTTGAATCTCCACGCACCTCGGGATGGTGAAGCAGAGGCCAAGTATTGAGCCGACCGAGTGTATAGGGTTTTTGACAAATCGGGGCCAGGACCAACGATAGCGTGCTTGTAGGGAAGCCTTGTCCGACTTCTGACGCCTCGAAATGTAATGGGTTTCTGCGTCTCTTAGGTCAAAGAGATAGTGGAATTTGACGGTGTCCAAGTGGGAACGGAGCTCTTCGATGAGGGATTCCTGAGTCACCACTCGGAGTGCACGTTCTCTTGTCGAGCTCCAGTTTGAGCCTGGCATACAGCATATTGGGATCATCGTCCAGAAGTTCTGCAGGTTCAAACATATCAGCGTCGCATTCTGGCACGGGTTTAACTTGCTGCTCAGCAACGAGTCGGGTAGAGCTCGGGGTCTGCGCAGGCAAGCAGGATTGAGCAGAGGCTGAAACAGTAGGCGTCATAAGTGCTGAAATTGACTTGGCCTTCGGTGTCCAGACGCCTTACTCCCTGCATGAGCTAGCTTCCAATTAGATACGAAGAAGGCAGAGTTGGAACCAATAACTTACGAGCATGTGGTTGGAGCTCTTCATCGGTGCAGTACATGAGCTGCACAGGGAAATGACGGGCGAGTTCCAAGAAGTGAAAGTTCATACCCACTCATGAACTTCTTCAAGATCGACTCTATCGATGAAATGAAGGGAACGTTCACGAGTTCCTCTGCGGAGAATATCCTAGACGTTTCAAAATACCGTATGTAATGCCGATCAGATATGTTTGCTGCCAGTAAAAACCGGTGTCAGTGGGCATGTTGAACAAACGAATGCGAGAGCGTACCCTGCCGTGCTGGGAATCGCGCGCCAGTGCCAAAATCTCATCGACGATACTCATATCCAGGTCTAGTAGTGGGAAAGTATCTGAAAACTGCCTTTCCGTTTCGATCGCCTAACGAGGTCATTAACGCTCTCAGCCAAACTTTTGCGACAGGTTTATCATGTGCGTCCTCATATAGGCCTCATACCTTAACCGTTCGGACTATTTCCTTCACCGTCTTTTCCTGTAGTCTGTCCACTATGTCCTGTAAAGACCGCTCATCAGACCTTTGGTCATTAAGGACTTCGTCTTCAACGGGTTTGTGATGCTGAGCGTTTGTGGTTCCTACAGTGAAGTTCTTCTCCTTTCGCGTCGCCCTGTTCCACTGCTGAGGCTGGCACTTTCTCAGGTACAGATGTCACGGAAAATCCGCGATCTAATAGCTTTTTTGCTGCGTTTTCTTCTTTGGCCTCTTCGTGATAATGACAAGAGTGAGATGTGTCGCATATTTCGGGAGGAATTACAGCGGTTTCCAAATTAGTAATTAAATTTCATTTTATATTTGTATTTTATCTTATCTACGATTATTATTATTTCAACAAAAAGTTTGCACATGTATCCTGTCCCATTCGCAAACTCGCGTTCTGTTAATGCCCCGTTTATGAGTTTCCGATATTACGGATGTGGGCGACCCGCGGGGAGGAACCTGGTTGGCGCGGATGGTCAATAATCAACTGCTATGGAAAGTCGGGGTCAAGTGCGGGGGGGGGAAGAGCGGGAGGCTCGGCTAGGAGAACGGGATTTCGGAACAATAAGAGCAAGAATAAGATAGAACAAGGTAGTGCTCTTGAAGTTTGAAGCTTGAAGGACCGATGAATGGAGAAGCTAGGATGGTAAAGGCCTGGATGGAGAACACAAGAACAACTCGAGACGACACGGGAAGGAACGATGTTGTCGTTGCTGTTGGGTGGACAGACAAAAGGCACTAATGTGTCACGATGTGGTAACCCGCCAGGGCGTTCACAATATGACTCGGATACGTGTCGCGGCGATACGGCGCAGCGGAATGAGTGATGCGAACCCCGAGTCGAGCTCGTTGCGGTCCAACTATTATGTGTGAATCCAATACACCAAGACCCAATGAGCGCAACCTACGACTCGAACACGCAGTCGACGACTCCCCCGTAGGAGACCACCTGGTGGACACCCTGCGGGCCCTGCGTCTGTGCCAAAAGACCTATATACAGTTGACTCGTGATAGTTGTGTTGTGGTTCTGATCTCTCGCCTCTTTTTCTTCACACATCGCAACACATATGACCTACTATTGTTATATTATTGGCCGAGTGTCATATTCCTCGTACAGAAGCATCCCTCTTCGCTTCGCGCCCAAAAATAAACATCGAAGGCAACCAGTAGAACAAGACAGGTAACGGTATATCCGCATGCGCAACAGAACAAAAACAATGACAAGTGTAGTTGACACGCGGTGACCAAGCACGTACGCGGCAATCCGAGGGTATAGAAGTAAGGAAGGACAATACAACATCTCGTCAGCGAAGGAGAAACTCGGGGACCAGGTTGAGGGGTATCGGGAAGTAACGACGGAAAGCGGCTAGTTTCCCGATTTACCGCTCTTTGAGTCCTTGCCCTTCGCGGAGTTGGACGATGTTTGATCGACGGGACAAGAGGGGTCGTTGGACTTGGACTTGTTACCGGGCTTGGTGTCCTTACTCTTGTTCTTGTCTGCTGGGGTGCCAGCCTGAGATTTGGCTGGCTTTCCATCTTTGGTCACGCTGAACTGTGGAAGAGGGTGAGTCGAATCAGGTCAATTGTAGTTTTTGGAAGACAACTCACGTAGACCATATCGTCGAGAAAGCCATGCTGTGCGATTGGGACGAGTACGGGCGTGTGGTTCGCTGAGGTGTTGATAGAAGCGAGCCTGTAAAAACCTTCCTGGAGACCCTTATCCACGGCGACCGAAATTATGCCGCCTGCGTCTGCAGGATCATTCGCGCCTTTAAAGAATGCGAAGGTGTTGGGATCCAAGGGATCAGTTGACGTAAACGAATCGACCTGCTGAACAACATAGTGCGTGTGGCCCCTGATGTTGCCCGCATTGTTCAACTGCTGCGGCGCGGCATAGTAATTCGATTGTGCATTCACGAAGTTTCCCGACTCTAGGTTTTGGATTTTCATCTTGATGGTGAAAGTCGTGTTCGCCTTGATGGTACCAAAGTTTTCCGGGAATGTGAATTTGGACGAGGGCATGTTTGCGGTGCTAGGGATCGCCCCCATGGGACATGGGTTACACGACCCAGTCTTGTTCTGTTTACCATTCGTGAGGGGTTTGTTCACAGTAAGGCAGAAGTTGATAAAGTTGTTGCCGGAGGTTATCGAAGGAACCTGGCCCGGTGGAGCGCCTTGCTGGCCATCATTTTCGAAACCTTTAGAAACCACTTTAGGATCTAAAGCTTGAAATAGGGTGAGTTGGGTTTGCAGGATGCTGCCGAGACACTCACTGAGGGACTTCTGAGGGTCGTTGCCGTTGTTCTTGCTGGCCTGATAAGATGATGATTAAATAGGATTGCGCTAGTCAGAAGTACTAACAAACGTACGGCACACGATACATTATTTTCGTCGTTAACTCGAGGATTAGGAATGGCTCGAGCGATACAGGACGAGAGGACCAAACCGAGGAAAAGGACAAGAAAACCCCTGGAAAGCATTGTTCGCCTGGTGTCAAATCGGGTGAACGATGAAAGAAATGATAATCAGAAGGTCGAGGGAAGGCAAGACGACGCCGGGTCGGGAGCTCTAGATGAGCAGAAAAAAATGAGAGTACACGAGGCGCAACACAAGGAAGAGGGAAGGAATAATACTATCTTGACATTCTTCAAACGTCGAGAAGGTCGGATTATATCTGTTCTAGGTGGACATTGTTCGGCTGTGTCATTCTTGTCATCCCCGTACAGACTCGACGACAACTTCTTTTCTTTTGTTCCTCGGCCGCGGAAGCACTGGCAGCAAGACTGGCAGTCCTCGCGTAAGAATAACGCCACGTAGTTACCCCACGACCGCGGCTTTCATCACAGTACGGTGCAGCGCGAAGAGAATGTGCAAGGCTCAACGCTTGAGCTTGAGCGGCTGAGTGTTGACTCTTTCAAAAGTCTGTGGATCGTTCTGGTAGCACTTCAGCGGTGCTTGCCGAAGAGCGAAATTGCCTACCCCGCACGATCCAAAAAATAAAACAAAAGACAAAAGAATGGTTCAAGAGATATATTTCAAAACCCCAAGCAAAACCCAGCTTAAATAAACAACAAGTAACGGGCCAACTAAGTTGGGGCGTCGTAATTGGGATCACGTATCTTCGTCGTCACCAGCGGTGCATCTTCCCATCCTCGCGTCGTCATCGTCGTCGGGTGCAGACGGGAGTCGCGGCTCGTGTTGCCCCCCGCTCCGCGTTGTCATCACCAGGGAGCTGTCGCCACTGGGTACATGGAGGCTGCAACCGGCAATAGCAGGCGTGCCCATGTGTCGTTGTCGTTGTCAGCGCACGGAGGTATGGCTCGCATTACCCTCACGGCCACATCGTGTCGAGGTCATAAAGCACGGGTGTTGCGTCTCACCTCCCATTGGTAGAGGGGCCACCCAGCACCACATTGTCGTCGCCATCGATTTGAGGCTCGCGTTGCCCCTGTCCGCGCTGTCATCGGCGTAGGAAGGCGTGAACCATGTTGGCAGAGTGCCGCTCGCCGCTATGCTATCGTCATTGCGGTCGGGCCTCTCCATGGGATGAAGACGGGGGAGCTTTAAAGCCATCGGGCTTGCAAGTGAGGAGGATTGCCGCAGACATAGATGTTGCGCAAAGGAAAGTAGGAAGGACGGAAGGCAATGTGAGTCGGACCTGTGGTGATACTGGGGGAATAGAAAATAATTAAAACAAAGATAATAATAAAAAAGAAGAGGACCTCTCGGGCCTGGTCGGAGCGACGTGTGTGTGACTTGAATTTTTTTTCTCCTTGCTGATGCATTCAACGTTCAACCGGAAAGTGAGCGGCTGAGGCGCCTCAATTCGACTTTTATAAACGCTTTAATTTGGAAGGGGTGACTGTAACCCTCCCCGGCTTTTTGTGGTACACTCAACTTCAATGAAGCCCGGCTAGCCTCGAGAGAGGCATCCTATTAAGTGAGCTCTGAAGAGTTAAACATCGTGCATTACGACATATGTTGGAGCGTAACTGGGTGCGCAGAACTATTCTCGGGCAGTTTGAGCGCACTGACAAGAGTTTGCCACTGGGACCTTAAATCTTTATATAGAAAATTCCACAAGTATACCTGCAATGTATCTATAACATGTAGTGGCAAAGCCAACATCCACCGGTACCGTAAGCCTGTTGCAAGTTGCACAAGCGTGGTTACACTGTAGCCGAACGCGACGATTTTATTGGGCCAATTTCGACTCAATGTTGTCAACTTTTTGTTTATGCCTATGTCTACACTAGGCATACCTTGCTATACGCAGGACGGTTTTACCGATCGCCGTAATCCACTGGCCCTTTCAACAGGCCCGTTTGCCTGGGCCTCTCTCCACCTATCTAGTTTCTTCTACCTAGCTGGAATTCGCAACAAGTAGCAGGACTCGGTCCCGGTCACCTTCCCGCTTAGCAGACGTATCGGGGTTCAGGATGGACGGCAACCAATCGCCTTGCGGGGTCGGGCTTGGGGCTGGGATCCACGGGTACAGTAACTTGGAGCTTGTGCGTCGAAAGATAGCACCTGAGTTTTATTGATTCGCGAACTCAAGAAGGTGCTGTGATATTGAACATAAGGGGTCGAGTATAGCTCCTGTCTTCGTTTATTCACTTTTGCTCATGACAACTATATAGTGATAGTGCAGTGAATAATGTAGCGTATGAACAAAATCATTGAAGTCTAGACCCAACTTGAACGAGTTGGGGCTAGAGCTGCGCTGACCATACGATACTTCGCGACCTAATCTAACCATCGTGCATCAGCTTATGACCGCCTCTTCTCCGTTAGGGTCTCCGTAAATCCAGGTATTCATGATTTTCTGGAAACGGCAGATAGTAGCGTAGACAGTTTGGATGTCGGGATAGAAGAATAAAGGAGATGGAGGGGTACGTGCGTATCAAAGTCTACGCAAGGGAGAAATCGTCCGGGAAGCAGAGAAAGATCAGAGGTCGGTTCACCATGAGTCACTCGGGGTTCGAGGTGGCTCGAATGAATTGCCAAACAGCCAAATTCCGTGGTAAGTGCTCCTGAAGCTCGGGTGGAGAGTAGTCATAGCTTGCAGACCGAAGAAATTCATGCCTGGCCCCCTCCGCACACGGGGCCCGAAGTGATGTGCTCGATAGTGATACATTGAGTAGTTCACCGCATGGGCAACGATGCCGATCATCCAGATCGGGGGGGAAAGAAGTAGAATAGGTGACCATGATTCTGGTGCATGAAGGTGTACCCGGTGATCGTAATGACGAAGTTGAAGCTGATTTACGTGCGAAGTGTGAACCAAGCGAACCCGTTCTTACGGTAGTACTTTGATGGTGGAAAATCCTGGAATTGTTCAGTCTGAGCGGCATGGGAGGCATGTCGGCAGTCATCGCTATCTGCTATCGTACACTCTAGGCATCGAGGGCCGCAGCTGATGACAAGTCCCGTGGTGGGCGCTGAGGGTCGCCGGGTGCTTCACATGGGTGGAGCAGGGTCAATAGAGCGAAGCTCCCTACGCAACTTGGTGAGGACCATCATTGATGCCTTTGGGCTGCCAGTGGGCAGTGTCGGCGGCGGAGCAATCTTGGGAGACGGTTAACTGATAAGTAACCGGTATCCGGAAACATGCGTCTCAAAACTCCGTCGTGGTCTATTTGACTCGGGCCGGTGCATCGCTGCGCATTATCACTGTACTGCTTGCCGCAGCATGCTACTGAAGCGGCAGCACTGATGTCATTATTGACGTGGGGCTCTCATGTCGGACCTAGGAAGTTAGAAACCCCACTGTGCCATGTGGGTCGCGCGTGACGCCCCCCAGCTGATTCGTGCACGATACTGTAAAATTGATCCTACACTGAATGTGGTCATTTCCCTACATGCCGTCTTACTGTAAATACATCAAGCCACCAACCATCATAATCTTATCGTACAGCGTGGCGAGATTTGGATACCGGATCTACGTACAGTATGTATTTACAACGCGCATCAAACACACACTAATGATCGTGTGTGAGAGTACTCCACGGAAACGTCTGCCCAAGCTTACCGATCCAACGTCGTCGCAAAAGCATATTTGCGACGCTGTGGATATGCTTGCAATCACAAAGAGGTCCATGGTGGCTGGTGCACCCCTTCGTGTTATCATCGGCTGTGCGCGTCAGGTACGTCGCGTAACTTGAACCAGGAAAACGCCCGTAGTTGGCTTTCACACTGGTATCGCCGAGAGTCGCATCACTCGGCGTTATCGTTTCTGTCGCCGCCGCCGATCATCTAAGAATTTCGCTAAACCTTACCACTCAAGTAGTAAATATAGTAAATTATTGACAGTGCGCCACTGGCAGCCCGTTGATCACCCACGTGAACGCCATGGCGGGACCAGCAGATAATCTGGCCACCTGCCAGTGGCTCGAGTGCATCTAGACCACATTGATGGGGCTGTAGCGCCCGGTGCCCGTTGTGACATCTATTTATTAGTGCCATCAGGCCCATCACTTGTTACGTGCAAAAGAGATCATGATCGACTCTCCGTCTTGGTCTTGGTAGTCATATCGAGAAACGGAGATACTGTAACGTTCTTCGCATACACAAGGGCTATACTGTACGTTATTCTTATTCTCGGCCGAAGGACCTTATCTCAGTACGGCCAGAATTCCGTGAAACGGATCTTTGCCCGAGTCAGCAACACACCCATTCTCGTTTCGTTGACATGTCAGTGGCTGCTGGTTTCAGTCATTGAACGGACATATCCCACTAGAGTGGCACCCATTCCAGTTGCGGACGCACTAATGGATGCACTCCACTCCACGATCCAGCAAGTGCTCCAAGCTACGATGCTTGTGCCGATCGTACTATGCGCTTCCGGTCCTGGTGCCAGTGTACCTTGCGGTGTACTATCTCGTGCTATCGGCTCGTCGACTAATCGAGTACTGATCTGGCACCAATAACCTCCTGACGTGATCCTGTACACGAGCAACGGAAAGCTCGAAGGACGATTGCGAGAGTCCTCAGTAAGCAGGGCATGCAATGACATCTTCCGTGTCCTGCGGCCTTTCCAGAACTGCGTCTCAAAGGGCTTGCCGCAATCGGCACGCCTCCGCGAGTAAGTCCACTTCATTTCATCGGGTGCCCTTGGACCTTGGTTGGCAGCCGGTTCTCCTTCCATCAGTTTAAGGCTCCCACGTGCCGGGCATTGGCATGACAAGCATATGGCACCATCTTGCGAAGAGTGGAGTTCTCTGGTGCCGTTACGCCATGGTGCTGTGTTGCCACCTCGCTTGGAGTCGAAGTTCTCAGAGGGGTGCTAGCCAACCTTTGGACGCTAACACCTGAGCACAGGCCATGGCTGTATCGCTCGGAGGTAATGGGGATTGGGGGATTTCCCTGTTAGACTGTCAGTGGAATCGGGGTAGATATCTTCACACGTCAATAAGTGGGTACTAACTTTGTGGAGCTAATCTATATTGTTTTCCATGTTAAGCAAGTTTCTGGCATGACTGGGAGCATTCCTGGCCCGATATGGACATTACCATCGCTGGCCTTTACTTGGATGAATACGGCAACACATGCTAGTCGGTCCTCTGGCCCGTACTTGATTGTACACCTCTACTGCAGTAACGCTCAGCGAGTGGGAACATTTTTGTTCACTGGAGACACAGAACATGATGTGCCAGTGGGCCAATTTCTAGGCACCTGTCAAGCTCGGCTTCCGATGCATATATCGTCCAAATTAAGTACCTCATCTGCCAACTGTCGCACACTCGATCAACGACACCTTTTCTTGAGATACATTACTACTATACCACCGTTCTTGGAAGATTAAGAAAAGGCAATCACTCGTTTGTTGGGCTCCAAACACACATCTTCCTTGCCCTTGCCCTTGCCTCGGCGGCTGTAGTGATAAATATGTATGAATTCTTCAACCCGCAGAGCCTCTTGATTCTTTTGCTGACGGTATGGGAAAATTTATGTCATCTAGGATTCTAGGTGTCACACAAACGAACAGCAAAAAGTTGAGTTGCGACAATGTGCTAAGAAGAATATGGCAACATCTGCCCGGGACCAGGCAACAGGTCTGACGAGTATGTACGTTGTTTGCGCTCCTCTATCGCGCCTAGCATCACTTATCAGGTCAGATTCGTTTCTGTGCATCGATCATATCACGTTGGTGTATTGCGCACCCCTCTGATCTCCGGGATCTGAGAGTGAGTGGAAGCGATCCCTTCGGCATTTTTTTTTTTTTCTTTTCGTGACTTCCTGCCAGGACGATCTTAGAATTTACCCCTCAGCCCATCACCTTTCTGGAATCGCTTCCGGTGCAGGGAAATCGGGAGCACAGTCATCAAGTCAAGTGAGTGAATTAGCACAGCTTCCACAAGGCCTTTACAACTTTACCTGAGACGGATTTCATATCATTGCTACACCATAATTCGGTTCGCCGCCAACGACCGAAGCTCAAGCAGAAATTGGAGCGTTCAGCATGAGTATTGTACAGGATCACCGCGCTGACTTGTTTCAATTTTTTTTGACGGCCACCGACTAGCAGCGTGCCCTGGAAAACGAGGAAACGGTCTGACGGTCAAGAGGCAGTTTAACTGTGCCGCCTATCACCAGGGGGGCACCACACCAGTACGTGGACTCATAACGAGAACTACGATATACATTGCAACCTACGGGAGGGACCGCCCAGGACTGTAATAGCCGATTTTTTTTCTTTACAGCTGTCGACGCCATGCGCCGTGGCGGCCGTGCGGGGTAGGAAATGCAATAGTCCCCTGCGAAAAGGCAGCTAACCAAAACATCGCCGTGCTGAATCATGTGGACTGGCGTCAGCGTGCCACTTCCGCAGAATCTGATGGGTAAGACACCACTGATCAGCGATGGACACATGTTCTGACTTTGGGCCTGACCATGAGGGGAACTCCCACCGCAGTTCACACGATCGTGCGTTACCCGGTGGTATGTTTTTCTGTTTTGCTTGCATGATTACTGTGAAAAAAAAAAAAGTTATTCGATGCGCGTTGAGTATCAACCCCAAATTTGACGAGTAGTTGATATGGCTCGATCGCGCGATAGACTCTCGTGAGCACGATTACGATGGGCACCGAAAGGAAAACACGATGCGGTCCACCTCTTTCCGCTTTCACAAAATGCACGCCACCACCTTGGACGAAAAGAAGCTCTAGGAACAGCCCAGTGTGTAGGGCTTGTGTGCCTGCCCGACGCCATGAATACTATCTCCACACGAGCCCAGTGGTCCCGACTCCCGTTGTGAACATTTGAGACCAATCATTGACAATGAGGAGGCAAAACGTCAATTCTGGGAACTGCGCCTGGTACGGGACAACGCTTACGATACTGGGAGGGGGGGGGGCGCGACCTTATGGGAAGAACGCGGTAGAGACTTTACCGACTATTGGATTGGATACGTATCTACAGTGAGATTGATCACTATCTGACGCAGGTGACTTGGTGCATGATCCCCCCCCTGCTGACGGATTCCAGATTTGAACCCGGGAGCCTATATGCACCAGCCTCGAGGTGATGCGGCGCGTCCCGTATCCCGGAATTTGAGTGAATCGGGCGGAAAAACGTTCGTCCAAACGCTCTTTCAAGCGTGAAAGCACAGAATCGTCGAGTTCCGATCCGCTTCCTGAACCTTCCAGTCACATCCTTCTAGATTGTGTGCAAAGGCAAAAAAAAAGTACCTGAACGAACGCGAAATGGGTTCGTCATAGTGGTACGATCTATTGCACGGCACCCGGCCCTGTTTGACTTATCCCACCAAAACGTCAAAATTCAACGCAAGGTTCGACGGCAAAACCTCGCGGGACAGATAGCCATGCAGCCTGAACCCCAGATTCTCTCACCCTCTGAGGTATCAGGCCCAGTTTTCCGTGGGACCACCACCCGTACCTACAGATTACCCGCTGTCCACGATAGTCTTATCATGAGGTTTGTCGGGCTCGCCACAGGCGACGTGTCAACCTAGCCGCTGAATTAGTGGGCCTGGCTAGTAGGATAGGGCATTCATTCGACTCCTCGCCCACTAGGCGGACCTCGTTCCGTGCCTCGGTGCCGTCGTCTGCTATGCGCTCGTCGCATGAATTGTTTTCCTGTGTTTTTTTTTTTTTTTTCTGAAGAAAGTATGACCCCACACGTGGTGCCGAGAGTCCATGCGACAGTGGCCGATAGTCCGGGCGCACTGCCCAGAACTGCTCGGCCGCGGGTGCCGAAGGACAAATTTCGAGGGCGTCGCCGCCTCGTGTGTGAGCGTGCTTCACACGGGTGACGTACCAGGCCTCTTCCATCGTTCCTAAGATTACAGTAATACCTACTCAGCAATTCTGGGGACTTGTACTATCTGCAGTGAATCGGATGCTTTGGGTTACTTCGATTTTTCCCGAGGGTCTTCTTCTCGGGCGGGGGAGGGGGGGCGTCCTGAACTCCTCCTCTAGACCGCTTGCACCCATCATTTCTGGAGCTGTCAGGCCTGCTGTGCTACGTTACCCAAGTGTTGTAATCCATCACGCCGAGGCCCCAACTGTCCTGCTCGGCATTCTATTCTCTAATTTATTCCCAACAAGTAGGTGTTGTCTATCGCTCGGCGGTGTGCCCTTCGGTGGGACAAGAGAACGAGCGACCGGCCTTTGGGTCGACTTCTAGGACGTTCCAATCGAAGATTCTGCGCACCAAGGGCTAGCGCCGCGCCTCGCAATATCGCCGCCGCCGCCACCACCGCCCAACACGAAAGAAATCAACGAACGGACGATTCGCCAACGAGCTGGCTTCTGTCCCCGTGGTTCTATGTACGACGCCGGTGACAACCAAGCGGCGATGCGTTTCTATATCAGTTAAACAAGCTTTGCAGAACCGAATAGGTAGGATCGTCCCCTCTCTCCACTCGCCACGGCGCCACCTCATACCCGACCCAGATGACCGTGCCCCAGGACATAAGTTACCAGCAGAGATAAGCCCTGGGAAGGGCACCGCTTGGGTGGCCTCTCCTCTTTCGATGTTGAGGGCACGAGGATTTCCAATATTCACCAAGCGAATGAATAGGAAGGCCCACGAGGCTCGAGCCGAAATTTGTTTGGCTTGGGATATGGGCGTCTCGGTAATGTATACATGCCACGAACCTGTACCCTTTTTCTTGCCCCAACTGACTGCGTGTTCTGGATGACGTTACAACATTGGTTCTATTTCTATTTTCCCTGTCCGCCACTATCGGTCCGTCCGATAGCTTCTCGGACTGGCATAATCACAGAACGTTGGAAGCTAGTAGTTATGAGTAAGTCTTGGTCACTGAACAGCGTGCTTCTAAATGAATGGACTGCGATGGAAGTGTCAGCGCGTGAGCGGACTGCTCTTACGTCCAAGAAAACGTGGCAAACGTCACAAGATTTCGCCGTGGGACCACAGACGCTCCTCGAAGTGATGCTTCAACAGTTGTGCCCATTCCCACTCTAACGACTATTTTACAAGTATGACGCATAAATACGGTGAGAAATCCTGACATTACAGTGTCCTCGTTGGACCAACTACGAGAGGGTACAAGAAATACAAGTACAAGGGGTCGTGGCACGTGGCGTCGTGGGGAATGGGGGGTGGCGTAATCGGTAAGATACGTTAGAGACATATCGAATCAAAAAGGGGAAACTAGAGAGAATAAGGGGTCATTGAACGTGTCGTGTCGTAGGTTCGGCCCTTCTGGATCCGGAATACATTGTGGACATCAGAGGGTCATCAATGTGACAGCGCAGCTGCGATCACAGGGACGTGTACGACTTGGGCAGCGGCAAGCCATAGCTACAAAGGTAGTGAAAAGGTTAAGCCTGAACAGGTGTCACTTCAGTTAGCAACGTACGTTGTAATAACGGTAAGACCGCTGGTCGGCTTCCGCAGTCCTCTTCTGAAAGAAGCGCAAGCCAACGAACATGGCCCAGGCGCAGAAGGGTACAGAGAAAAACGACCCAAGGCCGCACGCCCAGGACAGACAGATGGACCAGGCAGCTAACACCATAAAGATGCCGATCCGGCTTCCTTTCGGCCATAGAATCGGGATGGTTCGTCGTCCCATGCGCTTGTCGCCTACTTCGTCGCGGAAATCTTGAGCGTAAATGGTTGAGATGATTATAAGCGCGTTGATGGCGAAGGAAATCATTGTACGCGTGGTCACCGTAGACTGGCCTAGTGCAAAAAGGCAACGGCTTTAAGCACGATTGTGAGGTGCACAAATGGAGAACATACCAGATGCTATCGCAAACGCGCCGGCGTTGAAGGACGCATATCCCCATGCGTTGCAGATGTTTCGCATGAACAAATGCGAGTGGAGACCGAATTCGTTATGCGCGAGGAAAGCTAACGCAAGGGAAATGCCTTGCCAATATGCTTCCAGTCTCACAGAGACGGAAATGCACAAAGGAAGTAGCATCCAACGCAGATTGCGTGCATTGTCAACAGATATGAGGCTTGAAGGGATGGGCCTCCAGGGTTTGTTTGACGAGTCCTCCTCAGGGTCCAGGCTCTGATTTGAGACACAAAATTGAAGCAAGTGTAGCCATGTCCAAAGCATGGCGAACAACATGCGAGCAGGAGTCGTGCTTGGTGATGCGAGATAGGCAAAAAAGGTCTGTTGCTGGTGAGTGGATGGGGATGAATGAGGGAATAGAAGGACATACGACCGGTAACACGATAGTCTTGAGATCGGATCGGGTGAAGAGGTAGAGAATCCTTGGATAGTTTTCCAAGGGCCGTGACACCCGCAAACCCACACTCCATGGAACGCGCAGAGGCGTAGAGTGCCCAAATGCTGGCAGAGGGAATGCGGACATGTCGAGGATGAACGGAGGGAGGGGAGGGGGAGGAGGGCTGGGCGGTGAGCGGCGAGTGAGTGGGCTGGAGCACCGACTTATAACTTCGTAACGATCCCACTAACATCATCTCAAGGCCAGAGAAGCGAAAGCATGGCACAAGGTTAGATCTAAGGCGGAGTTACCATTTCGGGGGACTGGATGTGCAAGTCATGGGCCATGAAAAAGAAGCCAGGGGCCAGGGCGCGCAAACTGGGAACCGGAAAGATCTGATCGTAAGCACGAACGTATGGAGGTGAGAATGATATTGTATCCCCATCTAGAACATTGATCAGTCGACATGCCAAAGATCTTCCGCAAAAAATACACAGCATGCCATGTGGGGGAAAAAACCGTGCACAGCTGTTCAAACTGGTGGGTGTCGACACTACCTATTCTGCCGCGCTACTGAGTCGCGCGGGGTGCGATTTACTTCCGAGGTTACCGGTGTAGAGAAGTTGTAGAAGGAAGTTATCCGGTTTATTAGCCCTATTGGGCTAGAGGGGGGGGATTCGAAGCCCCAACCCCACCCAGCGTTTGGAGAGCTGGACCCGACTCCAAGCCCGACTCCCGAGTCGGGTTCTCGAACTGCACCATACGTACGAGCTACACGTGGATACAGGTCCCGAGTCGAACTGTAGGTTTTGGTTTCTGGCAACGCGAAGAAAAGGCCATGAGGCCATAGCGAGATGTGGTGTGGGTCGCGAGAAAAGTCGGGAAAATGCCAAGGAAAATGCTCCCGAGCAGGGTTGTGTCACTATTGTGACATTTGCCAAAAAAATATAAAATAAAATAACATAATACCGATCGACGGGATGGGGTGGTGTCATATTTACTTACGTGGTCTCATTTTCCACTTGGTGTTCTCCAGTTTAGTGTGATCGACAGACTCTTGTCCATATTCGGCAAGAGATCAGTCAACAGTACGAGGACCAGGTCCCAGGGAGACAATATTCCGCCGGCTGAGGGACGCAGTAACTGTATGACCTTGCGTATGACGCCCAGGACAAATCTGTTCGCGCCAGAACACAGGGCTACTCCCACCACACCACAGTGTTTGTAAGCTGGATCAGACGGTGGTGATGATAAGACCAGTGGTTCAAATTTTGGTCATTCGATCACCGGTCACCACTTGCACAGTATTTGGCTAGATTCGCTTCTGGGAGCTCACTAATTCATTACCAACCCAAATGGCCTCATGAACCTTACGCAGCGACGACTTGTGGTACGTCCTGCGCCCAAGCCTGCGCCAGTCTATACTATATTGACACACATAGAGGCACCCCACTTCTCGGAAGTCGGTAGAAAGGCTCTTCGGATTATTTTATTGCGCCCCGAGGTAAGCGATATATTCATCACCCTTGAGCAGAGGATTCGATCACCCCCATTTTTATTCGGACAAGGCATAGAGTACAAACTCGGAGGGATCTGCATGGGAATATACTTACCAGTGGCGTCCCATAGACATGTGCATGTGCTGGTTATGCCAACGATGAGACATGCATTACAGTAACGGTATGCACGGTGCGTCCCGATCTCCGAGGCTCTAGCTCTAGATCTATAGGACGCTTCAGAAAAACAAGGAAAATATACGGCAGCGAACAGCGACAACTTTGGCTTAGCCCACCCAGTCATATCTTCAAGTTACAGATCAGAGGCAATACTTCCGAATTTTCGCAGGAGTTCCGCTGTACGAAGCGAGAAAGATGGCGTCGTCGAGCGGTGACACTGTGGGAGCTGTGTCTTATCCCCTAAAGGTCGTCTCTCGCAAGTCGAGAGATTTGGACCGCATGGAACACGCGACGTCACGGTTGAGAGTGGGTACCATCGCCACCTTGATCGCCAAAGCACCTCCCACCACAGAGCACGATGACTAGACCAAAAGAGGTCTATATTGTCCCCACTGAATTTCGGTTTCTCGTTTGTCGCCTCCACAGGGAACTAGTTATAGTGTGAAGACGATTTCCGAGCACAGCGCTGAGATTATAGATAAATAAAAGAGTCTAAACGACGCTGATTTATGTATTGGAAATGAAGCAAAGCTATCAGATCACAAACGTGGCACATGCACATGGCTTGGAGTGCACGATAAACAACGACCAGCTTCACCGTTATCCTCGACTCGACCTTGCCACTCCAACTGCTGCCCAGCACAGCCGACAACATTGAGCTAAGCGATCCCTGAAGGAGTTAACCCCGGCATTTGGCTAATGTCATCGGAGAATGTCACCACAACGCCGCGCCCTTCGACGCCTCCGTCACCATTGACCTTCTCTCCCGTCGGCTCAGAGAGCATGGCATCAATCCCAGCCATGGCCCTGTCCGGTGTGCATTCCCGCGCGGTGTCTAGGGATAGTTTTCGCCGCGCAATCTCCGCCCACGGTTCCCCCGCCCCCCTCCGTGACATCTCCCTTCCAGGACCCGACGACCGTTCCCTCACCCCCCCCGTCTCCGCCATCACCAACGTCGTCCATGCGCCCCGCTCTGCGTCCTCGCCCGCGCCCTACGCCAGCACGTCGTCGGCCAGTTCGCTCGGCTCGTCCACCCCGACGCTGCGCGCATCGGGCTCCTCGTCCCGCCCGCCGCGTCAGCAATCTGCCCCGAGCCGCTCGACCGCCGGCGACTCCCCAACCAACGGCTCGACGCGCCGCCTCCACACGCCCGGTCCCAACGCGAGCTCGACATCGCTTTCCGCCGCCGCACGCGAGGCGCCAGCCTCCGCCAAGCCTGCCCGCACGCC
Source organism: Lactarius hatsudake (assembly GCA_024734325.1). Taxonomy (NCBI): domain Eukaryota; kingdom Fungi; phylum Basidiomycota; class Agaricomycetes; order Russulales; family Russulaceae; genus Lactarius; species Lactarius hatsudake. Next base: position 532,392 of record JANSJP010000017.1, on the reverse strand, counting down.
CGTGCAAGACCCTACGCCGCGCTTGCGCGCGATCCCCCATCTACCCAACACGACGTCCATCGATCCCGCGCCCCCGCCCGTGATGTACTGGAGCAAGGCCCCGGTCTGGGGGATTCTCCCGTCTCACGGTTTCCGTGCGCACTCCGTCACCCTAGCCGACAACGTGGCGTGGATATTCGGCGGCTGCGACGACAAAGGGTGCTTCAAGGACATGTGGTGCTTCAATATCGGTGCGTTCTCCAAGGGCTCAGACTCGGTTTTTTTTTATTTTTGGCTGAACGAAGGTGGCACCTCATCATAGAGACGATGCAGTGGTCGCATCCTGAGATGCAGGGCGACCTGCCGCCACCGTGTCGCGCGCACTCTGCAACGCTCATTGGCCGCAAGATCGTCATCATAGGCGGCGGGGAGGGCGCGTCGTACTACAACAGCGTGCACGTCTTTGACATCTCCACGCGGCGCTGGTCGCGCCCGACGTTCACGACCACGGAGGTTCCCCCGCCGCGGCGCGCGCACACGACGGTGATGTACCAGGGCAAGCTCTGGGTGTTCGGCGGCGGCAACGGTCTGCAGGCGCTGAACGACGTCTGGACGCTCGATGTCGGCACCTCGCTCGACAGGATGAAGTGGGAACAGGTCGCGATCACCGGGCGCAAGCGGCCGTCGCCGCGCGGGTACCACACCGCCAACCTCGTGCAGAACATGATGATCGTCGTCGGAGGGAGCGACGGGCGCGAGTGTTTCCAGGACATCTGGTGTCTCAACCTCGGTGCGTGTGTTGTTTTCGCCTCGCCCTTTTTTCCAGGCCCCGGACCCTGACTTTCCTTGCGACCGTTCCTGACACAGACGCGGCGGTCTGGACCCAGGTCAAGCCAGATACCCTACACCGACGTCTGTCGCACTCGGCGGCGCAAGTAGGCTCGTACCTTTTCATTTCCGGAGGCCACGACGGTTCCGAGTATACCCCGGAATTGCTACTTTTTAATCTTGGTCAGCTTTCTCTCTTTGACTCGGGAGATAGTTCCGTTCCGTTCATTCGTCACACAAACAGTGTCATTACAGTACGAGCCCCGCGCCAGGCTCGGCCGCGCGCCGACGCCACGTGGGTATCATGCTTCGCTCCTCGCTGACTCGCGGCTCTTCATCTTTGGCGGGTTCAACGGGCACGACGTCTTTGACGACGTGCATATCCTCGACCTCGCCGCTGCTGCGTATCTCCCGCAGGTGACCAGCTTTAGCATCGACGCGCAATGATGTACCATGACTCCCGGCTCTAGCCTGATCATCTTTCGTTTCCATCTTTGCATACCACTATCTATCGCCCCTTCCCCTCCCTTTTTTGTTTTTAGAAAGAAAAAAAAAACACCTTGTGACATGTGGATTAATTATTCTTTTCTCTGTCTATATTTTTTTGGGGTCTTTCATACACAGCTTCGCGTTCGGGAAGAAGTTGATCGATGTTGTGGATTCACGTGGACCACTGACCAGATGAAAATAAATAAACTGCTTGGCTTTCCAGACTCCACGTGCGCTCGTCCTTATCACCGAAGCAACCGAGGGCGGTGTCTCTCAATCGTTTGTAAGTTAAGATTACAGTAGTCCTATGGGAAATGGGCGCTAAGCACTGAGACAAGGCAATTTGATCATGATACAGAACCTTGCGCCACGCGTGAGCTCCACGACAGTATGTGTCTGATGTCGCCACAAAGTTCCGGATTACTGTAACTGGAACCCAGCGCCATGATCGTACGGCACTACTCATCGACTGAGACTCATCACGAGAAGATGCTTGACAAAACAGTAGCATGGCAACGTAACAGAGTTTTGTCCAAGAAGTTTCTTATCAGGCGGCCGATCATGCTTGGAAACCTGATGAGCTGTTCTGGCAACAACGGTTGTGTGGTCATGTTCACATGGTCCTGCACGCCAACGGCCAGGCCCCGGGACGGAGCCTCACATGCACACAGTGTTGCCAGCGAAGACACCATTTGAATTTCGGTGAAAAGTAAAAATTCGACATGGGTGGGCAAAACGTGTCAGTAAAAAAATTCCGGCCAAATGGAGAAAAACAAAACACGAGTCAACCAACATACGCAACAAAGGATGCAAGCGAGGAACAGAACATGTTACGATATGGTGCCAGTGCGATACGCCGTGGGTCGCAAGCCATAAGGAATCACTCCCTCTTCTTTACGCACCACTTTTAATCATATCAGCCAGTTTTTCGGCGACCGCGACGACCGCTGCGACCGGGTGTCCGCTGATCTGGTTTGGGAACACGGATGCGTCGGCGACGCGGAGGCCCTTGACGCCAAATACGCGGAGATGAGAGTCGACGACACCTGTTTCAGGAGAAGCACCGATACGTGCGGTGGACGTCTGTAAAATTTAGCCGTGAGTTCATACGTTACTTACATAAGCGGGGGGGGGATAAGTCGGCAGGAACGCACGGGGTGGAATGCGGCGCTGCAGTGACTGCGGATGAATTCCTTTATCTCCTCGTCCGTAATCTGTAACGTCGCGGGGACGTGAGAATTACAGCAAGAAGGGTGATGTGATTGTGTACGTACTCGGTCAGGGTCGGCGTCACCCATGTAGAAGAAGTCCTCCTTGTCGGCCGAGTCGGCCTTGGGTCCGAGTACGCCTTTGACACTCTCCGTGCGGCCGATGCGCATGGAAAACCGCACTCCACGCACGAGGGTATTCATGTCGTTCTCCGAAGAAAAGAAGCTGTTAATCTTAGATGTCAGGGCAACGCGAAGCAGGCGGAGACGTCGTGCATCGTACTTGGGATCGATGTCCGGCTTGTCGTACACGCTTGCGGACTTGATCGTAATGGTCCCCGAGCTCTCGGGTTTCAGGACGACAGGTCCCTGCGAAGTAAGTCTGTAAGTAAGTCCTGAAAGTACGGAGTCAAACTGCCGCCAGTCTCACGAGAGTCGCTCCGTATATGCCCGATGGTATCTTTATGTCAAAACCTGCGACGACCAGCACGAAGATAACAATCTCGAGGTCAGGAGTTTTCGGTCCAGCTTTATTGCTCCGGACCGGCACATTGCTGGAAGACTTCGAACTATATGGAAGTCTACACATATCAACTATTCAACACGGCGTTTACCGTAGGGGAGACGTAGAAACGCACTTATCGTCGTCGACGCGAATAAAGGCGGCGGCAGGAGTAGCAAGAGTAGTCATCGGACCCTTACTGAACAGAAGCCACTGTAACATCGCAGTGGCCGCCCGAATGGGCGAGTTGAGGAAATCAAGCGTGTATCCAGGCTTGCCACGTAGGCAGATGGGGCCAGACGAAATATGCTAGGCGCAAGCAGTCAAAAAACCATCAACGAACTTCCGCACACGTAGAGAGACCGCTCACGTCATAATAGTTCTTGCCAACCTGTGACAGGTCTTTCACTGCTTTGATTCCAACCTTCGATAATTCTTCTTGCGGGCCAATGCCCGAGAGAAGTAGAAGGTGGGGAGTCCCGACCGTACCGGCACTGAGAATGACTTCGCGAGTTGCACGGACGCGGTATTTCGGGGACTTGGGAGACCTGGACACTTGGACGCCAATCGCACGGGGTTCCGCACCGGACTCGTCGAACAGAATTTTCTCGACTATGGTCTTGACCGCAATAGTGAGATTGGGACGGCTTAGAACATTGGGAGGCAAGTAGGCATTGGCGATCGAGTAGCCTGAAATTCGGTCAGTGAGGCTCCTAAATAGTGGGATCGAAGCCACAAGCGACCTACGTTGTCCTTTGTCAATATAAGAGACGAATGTGGATGCACCAATTTGCCCCTTCGCTGTGTTGAAGTCGCTGGTTTGGCGTCAGTACCCGCACTTCGACGATTAGTCGAAAAAGTATCCCGTACGGAATGCGTTTGGCGCCTAGCTCGTCGCACGCATCAAGGAGGATATCGGTTATTGGCTAGAAGAACAACTCATTCGTCTGGATCGCGCTTGAAGGAAAACCTAAAACGTACTACCGTGTCGGAGTGGCTTATCTTCCACGGTCCGCTAGAGCCATGATCTGAAGCCACAACATCAGGATGTTTGGGGTGAGGTGCGTAAGTTTCTGATTTGATGAAGTAACTGAGGATAGCAGACGGAATGAACGCCCGTAGACCAGGTTGATCACTGGCGGTACATCACTCACGGATGCAGGTCTTTGTAACTCCACCCAGTGGCCCCCAGTCGCTCCCATTCGTCAAAGTCTAACAGAGACGTCAGACGTCAGGCTAAGGAACCATCATACGAACGCGCACCATCGGGAGAACAATGCTGATACATCATGGCGTTAATCGCGCTGCGGAAAGCCCAGTGCATCAGCTTACAAATAAGAGGGCGCCCAGAAGTTAATACTAACCTGCAACCTCCAAGGACCTTCCCACGGGGGCAAGTATGCGGGTGGTTTCCAGCTCGCGGTTGGGTCCTTTTGATCAACCAAAATATCAATATACAGAAGCAAACCGCCCAGGGAGTTCACGCACACCGTTTTAAAGTCCCAATCTATCGGCGTTTTCATAATTTTTGGCCAAGCAAGTGGTATATGTGTGAGGAACTCTTTCTCATGGCTGAGGATGTGGCGGCAATGTTTGTTACACAGCGACGAAGTCATGTGTGTGGCACGTACTTATTCCCAGCCTCAATCAAAAGGACCGTCACGCCTGGATCCTCCGAAAGACGCGACGCGAGCACTGAACCAGCCGAACCTTGCGATAACAACAACCCACGTGAGTAGCGAGTCGTACCACTCCCACCCGGCCGAGACATGACGTACCTCCACCAACAATCACATAATCATACGCTTTCCAGTCGTTTCTGTCGTCGTCTTTCCCCTTGACCTCTGTTGCGCAGACGCTTGGGTCGGTGACGTAGGAGTACGAGGAGCCCATTGTGTGCGGTTATTCCCACACGGCGCCCATTGGCACAGGGTTAAGTAGTTGAACTGAATCATGCCATTACATAATGTGTATCAGTCTTCTGTTCTTCCATTCCGTTTTAGTATTGGTCTGCAAGCGAAAATCGACTCTAACCCGTAGCTCGATGGATTCTGACAGCTGGACAATGCGAAGTTGTGGTTGTGTCGTTTGGTCAAGCATTCGGCAGTTCAAAATAACGGAGGCAATTAATTAGGATGGTCGCTTACATGAGCATTATCGCGTGGAAGTGAAATAAGTGGTTACCGGTTCCGGTTAGGCTGAAAACTCTGCCACACCACACTGGCAGTGATCGTGCTGAGTGCTCGCTCTCAGGCTAGCGCTCCCTAATCTTGCCATCATTCACTGATTATTCTCCTCATTTCTGTCTCTCCGCCTTCTTCGAGCTCTCATAGATCTCATCTACAGTCTGTAGATCTATTTGCCTGTCGTTCCACGGGTGCTGCCGAGCAGTTAGTAAGTTACGACATCAGACGTTACGGTAATAGTGCATAGTATAAACGGGCAAGATCACCTTCCGATAGCAGCTCTCCCTACGCGATGGGAGGGGACCCTTCTGTTGGCAGTTCCGTTCATCATTCAGGATGCGACACAGCGGCGTTACCTAGGTCATTGTTCCCGTATTACCATCTCTGGCCCGACTGTGTCTGGGAGTCGGAGACCCGAGGTGGTTTGGCTGTAGTGCTGGGTCTCGCACTTATTCTAGTCGTTCGCTATTTGAGGAGCCCCTGGCGCCGAGTCCCCCTTGGTCCCCGGGGACTTCCTCTTATCGGAAATGCCCTTGAACTACGAGACAAGGTCTGGTTGTTTCAGAGTGATTGCAAGCAAAAATACGGTCGGCGTTCTTTTTTTAAAATTTAAATTTTTTACTGGAACATGTTCGCGAGCTCACGATGTTCTAGGGGATGTGATGTATTTAAATGCTCTCGGACAGCCCATTCTCGTCTTGAATAGTCTCAAGGCAGCTTCAGAGCTCCTTGATCGTCGTGCAGACATTTATTCTGGTCGCCCTCGCCTCATTATGGCCCAAGAAATAGTTTCAGGCGGTCTTATATTTGCCCTTATCAACCACGTAGACGAGTAAGTGTTGTAGTCGCCTCATACAAATCAATGCTAATCTTGCCCACAGCCGCTGGCGCCGTAGTCAGCGGGCAGCTCACTAGGTCCTTACAAAAGCGGCAGTTCGCGGCTATCACAACATTCTACGTAAAGAAAGTGTACTTCTTACTTCTGCCTTGCTTGCGAATCCTGGCGCTGTAGAGCCTGAGAAACACCTTCAACGCACCGCTACTTCTGCGACTATGTCCATCCTATACGATTACCCCACCCTTAGAACCGAAAATGACAAAAATCTGAAAGAGATCTTAGCTTTCGCCGATCGTATGTCCGAGACGGTTGCTCCAGGAACATATCTCGTCGAGTTATTCCCTTGGATGCTGCACATCCCCGAAAGGTCCGCCCCAATATCGATCCCGTGTTTCTAGGGCTCAGCGGCATGACCCGCCTCAAGTTCGCTAAGTGGAAGTATGAAGGAACCCGAAATTTCACCCGATTCAATAACTTGTATGAGTCTCTTTTCAATCGTGTTTTGAGCGCTTTGGTAGGCATAGATCCAGACACGATTGGTCGATATCTTCTGAACCAGGAGATTTATAGTCTGAGGGTTCCGAGCGACCAAGTATATGTGCATCGCTCTTCAAAGGCTTTGACCACAACCAGCTTTCTCGTCAAGAAATGGCTTGGTTCGCCGGGACATTATTGTGTGTTCTTCCCTGATATCCACGAGACCCATGGCTGAGCCGCCTTTTCTGACAGCGTCGCTGGTTCTGAGACGACGTCCACGACGATGAGTTGGTGGGCACTCGCAATGATCGCACATCCAGAAGTGCAGAAGCGTGCGCATATTGAGCTGGACACCATCGTCGGCCGATCGCGCGCGCCGACATTTTCGGATGCTCCCAACCTTCTGTACATACAAGCGATAGTCAAAGAAGTCCTCCGATGGCGCCCCGCTCTCCCATTCTCACTCCCACACTCCACGATGGAGGACGACTGGTACAATGGGATGTTTATCCCCAAGGGAACCATTTGCCTCACGAATCTCTTGCAGTGTCACCGTGACCCATCTTCTTATGGTGACGATGCGGCGAGTTTCAGACCAGAGCGGTTTCTTGGCGCGCAGGGCGAGATCCTTCCGGGTCCCGCAGAGACGCACGAAGAAGGGCACAGCACATTCGGGTTTGGGAAGCGGGCCTGCATGGGGAAACACATCGTCAACGAGTCGCTCTTCATTTACATAGCCACGGCGCTCTGGGCAGTGACCTTCGACCGGGTTCGTGATGAAGATGGGAATGAAGTACCCCTTGATGCGGACGTGTTCGTGGATACCGGGATGTCTTTGTGCGTGCATCGCCCCAAAATTGCGCCGAGGCTGACTGCCGACTCGTACCTTGTAGAAAACCGGGCCCATATGAGTGCAAGATAACGCCTCGGTTTGGTGAGGTCGTTTCGATACTGGCAGCGGAGGAGGAGCTACTGAACGCATGAATTTGGGACGGCCAACACCGAACAGATCATGATCATCAGTTGTTTCCAGCAATGCGAAGCTTAATGGCTGCACGATTCTCTACGTAGATGTATCGGGGTCCACCTTTTGTAACCCTATGAGTTGGATGGCTGGCGGTGCAAAGGACATTTCTCCGTGATGATGTGAATTTGGAAATTCCCTCATAGTGAATGTCAGTGGCCGCCTGGGATAGGGTGTGATCACAGATCACAGGCGGCCTCAGCACCAACCAACACTGCCGTGACAGTACAGTGCTCACTGGCAGACCTCAGGTTTCATTAGGGCCTCATTGTCAATGATAAGGCCGGTAATTATATCTCGCAAGTCTCACCCATCTGAGTCGCACCGACGCTCGCGATCGGGCCGCCAGCCCTACTCGTGTGTACTACAACATCGCCACCACTCCCCGGGCCTCCGTTGTCGCTTCTTTCTCTCTTATCCTACACTACTACCACCACACGCTGGACCCGTCTCTCTCATTTCTGACTCGATCATTTCCTCCTACGCTCGTTTCGCGATCATTGTCGCAATCACTAGTACATACGCTCGTCCTGTAGTTATTAGGATAGCACTTCTCTTGCATTTAAGTACAGGCGACACGCGGTGAGTAGAGCTAGCTTTGTCTGCTCACCTGTCGGCAATCCCAACAACCCTCTTTGTACTCTACCTCCGTCTTGGCCTCGTTCAATTCCTCTACCTGTCGCCGCTACTGAGACAGCACTACTCTACCTTTCTGCAAGTGGGGAAATGAGAACCTCATATTCGGACGGCCGAGCGCGACAGTTAGGATCAATAGTGCGCCCACCACTTTTGCGCGAGTGATCTGGTGCGGCCTAGTAGACGATTGTGCCTAAGTGTTGTGATTGATAGTATGTACTGATTCCCTTTCTGTGCGGCCGGCTCTCGCATGGTAAACTGGCATTGGCATTGGTCGCAAGGCTTGCGATTCATGTCAGTTCACCCAACGAGTGTGTACCACCTTTTTCGACGATCTCTTGCGCGAAATGAAGGCTGCCAGTGATCCGAATGCGCAGGGCCGCAACTTGTAGATACCTCCACATTAATTTATCCTCCCAATCGGTTCTTGGTTCTTGTGCAGGGCGTCCCCTTTCAACAAGTAGTTACCGTTTCTGACCGTGGCAGGGTCGGCACCGTCCTCCAGCCTCCACTTGTACTGGCAGTGGCAGTGGCAAGTTGTACTCGGCAAGGATTTCGAAGACTGTGTCACAGTTCTTCAGCTCCTTGCTCCTTGAAAGGACCCATCCGATCGTTGAACAACGGCCTCACGATTTCGTTATTGGGTGTCTTTGTACCCTTTATGCCGTAAGAGGGCGTCGCCCACTACCCGATGCCTGCCATGCCCAAGATACTATAATGGCTCCAGCACAGAAACGAGGACCCAATCACGGGCCCCTTTTGTGTTGCTCATCTGAACTGGGTGAATTGTTTCGTGGCATTCCGCTGGCTCGCTGCATCCATGGTCTTCGTCCGTCCTCGGAGCCCCACAGTCACGAGGGAAATGACCGTAACGGGCCAAGTCATCACAGGCCGCCGAAGACCGTGACTACGTTGGGCGAGAAGGCCACTGCAGCACTCCAGACCGCACACGCAGCCACGGCGGCCATCTCTTGTTCTGAATTTCCTGTATCTCAAAGAATGTGCCGTGCTCCGTCGACCGTCAACTGATAACGGGTCCTAGAACGCATCTGCATGTCCCCTCCATACCCTAGCCCCACAGCAAGGTTCACCGCCCTCCTATGGACATCAGTTGACCCTCGACTCCACCAACACCCTGTCCCTGCAGGCTACTGATATTGAAGAACATATGTATTTAACTCTTCGTAAGACAATTATGAGCTCCAGGGAACGGACCCCCAAAATAATATGTACAGTAAGTATGGAAGGTGCGCAGTATTACTTTCACAGAGGACGAGAGCAGAACACTAAACTGCAAAGTGCATTTCTTTTGCCTCGCGTTCACCACGGGTCATATCCGTGTCCGACACCGAGGGGTGTAAGCCGAGGTCGATATCTATCGTCTTGTGAACGGTGACTTGCACCTGTCCCGAGGGCATAGTATTGGTTATCCGTGGTGGGGGGAGTCGGGAACTGGTGAAGACGCATGATCAATTTTGCAAGTGGAATCATGCCAGTGGGACTCACTGGTATGTGGGGTTGATATACTCAAAGAGATCACGATACACTCGCGTTGCCATGATGACCCTGTAGATCATGACGTCAAGATTATGCAAAATTAAATCGTGGGGAAAACGTACATGGTGACCACTGGAGCGGCGGCGCACATACACCACATGAGAAAAGCAGAAGAGCAGGCAAAACAGAGTACGTACTATGAGGTGTCTGGAACATCTGCGAATCATAACCAATTAGCTTTTCTATCTTAGAAGGCAGTGTCATCAGACATACCAGGTTCCATCCATCTATTGGAGAGGAAGGGGTGCAAATTCCAATCGGTTATGAGTAGGTGTTGATAGTCATTGCCTGCATACCATCGATATTTATCCAACTCAATGTCTGTCAACCCCGGCGTCACTAAACTTACACTTCGAAAACAGAAAAGAGTGCATACAGCAGGTAGAATTTCCGACAGAGCTGCAACAAGAATCCACGAAAGGCCCTGAGAATTATGTACACGCTGCTCAGAACCCCACTCGACCTGAATGGATGGAAACGCACCTGAATATACAGTACTTTCCACAGACCAGTCGTGTTGCGCTTGTTCAGCACACCGGCAAACATAACGGTCAGCAGGGTCACATCCGTGATGAAGTTAACCGTCATGCCCCAGCGGAAACGTGACGTTTTGGTGATGAGACACGCGTTGATGGCAGGTTCCCATACTACCGACCCTTGCATTACACCTAGGGTGAAGATTAGGTCAGTTGAGGTGAGAAAGGAAGGGGCGAGGGTGAAGTGATTCTCACTGTAGATGGCAGTGCCCATGTTACAAAGCCAGACCGATGCAGTAAAAACAAGAACAGTGAAGCTTCTCCCCCAAATTGCCACTCTATATTTGGTTAGCGGCAAGGAGCAGGTATTAGGGCAAGAAATGACACGAACCCGCGGAGGAGGATTAGAAGGGATGAAGATGCAACGCCAAAATATGAGAAAACCTGCAAATCGGGAGCGAGTTCAAGTCAGCTGAATGTGTCGATGCGCCCCAAGTAGCGTGGACGCCGTACCAGAAGTGCACGGAACCACCCCTCGCAGTTGAAACGGTGTGTAAGATTGAAACCAGCAATGAGGGTGATTATCGATGCGAGGGCCAGGGTCCGACATAGCTCATATGCCTATAGGAAGCACAATGTAAGGCACGTTAAACTTCGACGAAATCAGTGACGACCTACTATAAAGGACCATCGGAACCGACGCCGGCCAGTGAAAACTTCCCACTCAAATTGTACGGTCGATATCCATTCCCAGCTACGCGATGGCCTCTAAGAAACCAAGTACTTCGGCGATGAGGGAGGTGCTCACATGTATATTCCCCCAAATACGTGGACGAGTTTCACAGTTACAACTGTAAGGCGTGATCAGTATACTGCGCGCAAATCAGGAGCGGTGGAGAGGATAACACACCGAGTGAATTATTTGTCGGGCTCATCTAGACGGTCCCTGACCAAGGTAATGCGTATGGTATGGGATATGGCGCCACGACAGGGTCGGTTGATGGGTAATGGGACGGGGGAAGGTGGGGAAGGAAAACGCCAAATGCATTCAGAAGTGCAGCTCTTACATAGTTGTGCCGGGCAGCCAAATGTGATCGTTTAATCTGTGAGGACTGTTCGGAGTTAGAGACAAATGAATGGAGTAAGCTATCAGCAATTCGGCAAAGCCGGTCAAGGAACCAATTACGGCACATGCTTGCTAGAATAGAAATGGCTAACTTGATGGGAACAGAATGTTACAGTAGGTTTGACTGACAAATTTCTGACAGCTGGTACTGCAGATCTACCTGACTCAACATCTTCCGGGTTCCAGATACGGTCGAACAAAATGATCAACTCGTGATCCTGACGTGCGAAGTAAACCCTAGGTTGCACCGCTCGTCTACAACATCGAATACACCACTACCTTCTTCGGGTGGACGCAGACGAACCCTCAGACTCGGGAACTGCCCCGATTCACTGACGAAGAGGAGATCAAGATGCGACGTCACGAGCCACGGGCCATAGCTCAAGAAGCGAATGATGTTGATCCCAAGCACCGCGGTGTTTCATACAGACGAGTCGCGATCCAACCACCACACCATTTGGCTCCGGATTATCTGAGTCGCCGTCGGGACCCGTTGTAAATCTGTAGTTCTCTTTACCCAGGGCACGTTGTGTGTTGACAACTCCCACCCCTACAGTTGTGAGGCCCACGAGAACTCAATCTCCTTATCTGGTGACGAAAGGGCGGTGCTTATTGAATTCTGTGATGGGAAATATTGGAGTGGAATATTGTAACGAAGGGTGATGTCGACCACACCTTGCTGGGCATGTGTCGGTTTCCACACACGGTCTCGTCTCATTCTGTGATCCGTCTCTGTTTAACGTGCGGCTTGCTCAGTGTCCTATCTCAACAACGCCTTGAGCAGGTTTTTCCCTTGTGGTTCCGATGAATCCGATCTTCTAATTTCTCCTAAGCTTCAGTTATTTACGTACAAACAACTTCTTTACGGTACTGTAATCACGTCAAGTCGTGTGCTTGATTTATTTTGACAGAACTTTAGTGGGAGATGCGTCAGAAGCATGATCATGTTCTCCTCTCCTGCAGCCTTTTTCTGCCCTTTGTGGCTTCCTCTTGCTTTTATTGACCTTGGACAGACATTGCTGAGCCTGAAGGTCCTTTGTTGGGGGAAGATGTGAGGCTATTCGTCTTGGGAGCTCGTGTACGGGCCATAACAGAGATGAAACGCTTGACGAGGTTTAAAGCTCCGATTTAAATATTACTATTTTAGGATATTACAGGCGCTGACTCATTGTGGGTTTCCGTGGCCGCATGTTTGGTTCAACAGAACTTGCAACGGAACTCACAACAGGGCTCACAACTCAACTTTGTAAACCCCTAGTGTGGGTAAATGAATGAAAAAGCTGAGGGGTAAACTACTAAAGACCATACTCCGGAATAAGCCGCTTTTGTCGTGATGCGCGCAAGAAGCACATATAAATTTGGTGCCAACACGACGCGTCGGGTATCGGACACCCAGTGTGGAGCTGCGCTCGCTCATAGCATGGATTTTACTATGGATTTTATTCTACTTGCATAACAGGTAAAGACGCAATTACTGTACAACCGAATGAATGGCATAACTCCCGGCGGGACTCGGACCAGAAGAAGAGTTTCATCATACAAGCTGTGGCACTAGATCAAAAACGAAGGATGCCCCGCTGCACAAGTATGAAACTATGATAGAACTGGCGAGCTAGCTCCCACGATGTGATAAACAAAGGAACAAAGCGACACAGTGCTGTACAGCTGTATCCTCCTATCGGTACGTAACTATCGGATTTCCCACAAAGTAGACACAATCTGGTCATTTCCCAGCACCGAGTATCTTGTACGTGAGCTTCGATTTAGCTGACAGTTGTGCAATCCTCACCTCGCAACCGTACACACCGAATGCCAGTGGTCCCGACGGCAACCAAGACACAAAAGAGTACTGGTACTTTATTTCTCAGTGTTTCTCACTGGCTGGTGGCGTTTTCCAGTGGTACATGATGCTGCGGCCAATTTGGATTAGATCAAAGAGTTGAACCATGGCGTGTTTCGAGTTCAAAGTCTTACATAAGGGGGAAGATACAGTATGATGAGGGAGATGGAGACCTCAGGTGGCACTCGAATGGCGTTGGAGACGGTATTTGCACCCAAATTACTGGAAATTTTTTGGGGTGCCAGGTCCCGATCTCTTGCGAGCGAACGAATGAGAGTACTGTACAGCTGTGAGGTCAGGTAAAGTGTGAGACGAACCAGCGACCTCAATGATTTCAGTTTTGGCATTCTGGCCCAGTTCCTAGGGAGAGTTCAGTTGTCCCTCGGAAACGTCGCAGAAAAGGACGTCCGCATTTGTGAGTGGGGACCTCGTGCTGGGTATGTAAATTGGGCATCATGCAGTGATGTTAGTGTGTTACGAGGCGACATTTCTTGGTTCAATTGGTTCCTTCGGCACATACCTCTTACGGTTTAGATTGTCCACTGTGCAACGTTCCAAACGAATATTTAGTGTCTTCGATTCCAAACCAACAGATGCTCCTCCTGCTTTGCATATAACCGTGATCCGCCGGTGGCTCACCTTCCAGTATGATCCTGTTCGCTACATCATGATGATCTCGACAACCGTCAAGCCCTCATCAATGTTTTTTTACAGTAAACCGCTCTGCTTCTTGTCAGTCAGCAGCATTGTTACTGACCTTGGCGCCACGCGGGCCTCCGTGACGCTTGAATGAAGCCCCGGATAGTTCTGCTTCTCATGCACCCCTCGGCAATCCGGCTGCGCTCCGTTACGCGTTACGCGTCATCCATACTTACTATGGTGTCCGAGTCCACATGAAGGCCGACATCGATGAATGGAACACACTTACTTACGGATACGTTATCATAGAGCGCTGTCTGATGGCTGTCCCAATTTGAACTCACACCTGGTGGGAACTTCCTCTTTATTCTTCTTCGACGTCACCATGGCTCCCTTCTACCTCGATGACGGATATAACCGGTCAGACGAACGTGATCACATAGATCAAATCATATGAATGAACCTCCGTTTCTCGCATTCGTCAGTTTGATTCGTACGCAGCCAAGTCAAACAATAACAATGAACAGGTTTTTAAAACTGATGTCTCTCTCACTGTGCATGTGTACTGTCGCAACGTTTGTAGTACTCTTTTCATCTGTCTGGGTGTGTCAACTTTCAAGTTGACTTGCTTTGCGTCGCTGGCCCTCTATTACTTTGCACATGGTCCCCGGTCCCCATCCACTTAGTTCCTCACATCTGCATTACCACTCCGCCATTTCTCCTACTCGTCTTCAGAAAGGACAACAACGACACTGAGAAGCAGACACGTTCGAAAACATGTTCTTCCCTCCGATCTCGTGGTGACTTAATCTCGGACAAGGGGATTCCCGTCTCGGTGGTAAAGTTGTCATCGATTTTCTCCATCCGATTCCCCTCCCATCTCGTCATTGACGGCGCCGCAACGTTCATACTTGAGCGGAATTTTCTTACGTACGGCATCTTCACACACCCCAACCACACCAGGAGGAAGAACACTCAGCGAATGAGAAAGTGCAAAGTGGCCAGCACAGCAATGTGACACAAAGGACAGTAAGGCAGTACGTAGATAGCAGATGCGATTGCGAGTAACTGGGAAACGGACGAGAGGGGAATTAATCTTAGTTCGCGGCGATCAATTTCGCTGCTCGCTCCGCGACGGCGTAGAGAGCTGCTTGAGGGTGGGCCGCCGGGACGTACGGCTTTAACAAATACACCGCATTAGGCCGATAAGCGGGGGGGGGGGGTCCAATTAACGAAATCCACGTACCAATACGCTCGCGTCGACAATCCGAAGACCAACTGTCTTCTTCACGCCGAAATCCGGGTTGACGACACCATGCGAGGAGCCATTCGGGGACATGAAGGCGGTGCTGAACGGATGAAACACAGTGGCGGCGTGATTGCGCGCATACGCCTCGATCTGGGCATCGGTCTTGGCCTCAGCAAGAGCGCCAAATGGTCCGATCACGTAGTCTTTCCATGCTGGCGCCGCGGCGAAGCGGAGCGCCGCCTTTACCCCTTCGCGAATGGTGAAGATATCGAAGTCCGAGTTGAGGAGCGCCGGGTCGATGTTGGGTGCGTCGAAGGGGTTCGCAGAAGCAAGGGTGATTGATCCGCCTGCGGCACTCCGCATTTAGAAGCGCCGGTATTATCAAGTAACATTACTCACGAGAGGTAGGAGTTATTAAGTTGCTGGCAATCGTCATGAAGTGACCCGTGGTAGGCGGTGAGTCAACGGTCGACGCAAATGAATTCTGAGGACGGAAGCTCAACGACATTCCACGATGGGAGGCTTCCAGACGACGCTTACGGCAAAGATAAATTCATAATGTGGAGCATGCGGGCCGGAAGACGGGTCATTCACCGTCTTGAAGATCGTGGCGTTTTTCGGTAGCCTCAACCAGCCTATTTCAGACGTGGCAGTTGAGGCAAACGGACCAGTGTGGGATTGTCCCCACTGTGCTAGATCGTTTAGGAATAGCGTCGTGTTTCGGCCGATGTCATCATTGGTGAAGTTGGCATTAACCGAGAACACATTTGAAAGTATGACGTGGTCTTGCATGTTCTTGCCCACGGCTGGGAGGTTGACAATCGTCCGAATGTTGAACTGACTGAGCTGTGCACTATCACCGATTCCCGACAGCATCAGTAGCTGTGGTGTGTTGACTGCGCCTGCAGCGAGTATGACCTCCTTTGTAGCATTACAGGTAAAGAGTGGGCCTAGCGGCGGCGTGTCAAACATTCGTGAGAAGAGCGGAGGTCACCGTACCAGAGGCGAATTGGGCGAATTGGACGCCGCGGAAAATGGGAAGACCACCCTGGGTGCCTGTTTGGACCACCTTGGTCACCTGGGTATTAATTAAGATATCTAGATTCAACCTGGGGAGCACCGGTGTAAGGTATGAGACAGAGGCACTGCTCCTCTGGCCGCCGCCGATTGAGAACTGGGTCCAACCTTACAAGGGGTTGGGTGACACTCGTAGAATTTGTTGAGAAAACAGAACACACCTAATCCTAGTGGGTTCCCAGAGTTCATATCTTCGTTGAAAGGAAACTCGGCGAGCTGCGACGTCGTGTTGAAGATCCGAGAGTCGAGAGGGGTCGTGTCTTGAACACTGATCTTGACGGGGCCATTCGAACAGTGGATCGCTGGATTGATCTCCCCCGTCGTATTGTGACCATCTGGGGGGGCAACAAGGGTTTCCACCTGAGGACTGCATCAGGCTGCGGCAGCGAAGTGCCAGAAAGGGAGGAAAGAATACCCCAATCAAGGTGCTCCGAAGAGAGTTCCACGACCATCCGGAGTCACCAGTAACTTGGGCCAATCGATCGAAATCGCTTGCTGGTCCACGGGTCCAAACCATAAAATCTAGCGAACTGAGTTTGTAGTCACCACCTCTGAAAGTGACTCAACGTACTGATGGAAGTGGACCCGCCAAGAGTACGTCCGCGAGGATACGCGATGGAACGCCCTCCCAACCCGGTCTGAGGAACAGTAGTATAGTTCCACGAGACATCGGACGGCGCAAGTGTCGTGACAAGGAACGGAATGTTAATAAAAGGGTTGACCGTATCACTGGGGCATATAAGCCCCCGACTGGTAGACGAGCCTAGAAATAAAAATGACGAACCTCGGTCCAGCTTCGATCAAAAGCACACGATTATTCGGATTCGCGCTCAACCTATTTGCCAAAACACTGCCCCCCAGGCCCGCTGGACAAGTGTCAGAGAGCGAAAGAGGTCCATAGACGTTCGGACTTATTACGTACCTCCCACGATGATATATGTGTAAGGTGCATTGGGCAGCGTCGAAGGGTCGGTATACACAGCCGCCCAAACGGACTTTAAAAAGAGAACAGCGAAGATGGAAAGGCGCATGGCGGGAAGCGCAAGCGGAAGGAAGTCTGCATCATCAGGACGCCTGAAACATGGCTTTATGGGGACCGCTGTTTTGTGGGAGCCTCTGGGGCGGCTGACGGGGCCTGGAATGCGAAAATGAACTCGTAATTCCCAAGGCCAGCTTTGACATGTGCGGCGGAGACGATCCCATAAGCGCCCAACTAGTCCGCTCAAACCGAGAACTAGTTATGGCAAGACGAGATGATGCGTCCATCAAAGAAGCATTCAACGAATGGATTATTGATTCCGAGGTAACCCTCGCCATGGTATCAAGGGGTATGACCACGTGCCGATGGAGAGGGAAATGTACCTTGCTGTGTAAGTTGGTACAGTACCTGCGGTAGCAGTGCCAGTGACCATTACTGTAACCACTCCAGTCAGTGCGCGCACCATTTGCTGGCATATATCCACGTAACGAACTTGAATCTCTTCTCGCTACTGCAGCAAGTACAGTACCATGTGCGCATCTAAAAATGTATGGCAATTACGGTACAGTAACGACCGCGGGTCGCAGGTTCCACCGGGGATATATTATGTAACCAAATGACAAGGCACGTGCTTGCGTATTGACCATCAACATCTGGGCCGTATTACGACCTCGAAATGATGTCAACAGCATCCCCACTCCGAAAGCGAAAGCGTGGTCTATCAGACGCGAATGAACCCGGATTGCTTTCTCTAGAGCTGTCGAGCGTGCCAGTTACTCAGGTTGGGCCAGCGCTCGGTGTGTGTGGCCGTTTTTGCACCGGCCCACATTTTCTTTTCCTCATTTGCTTGGACCAGCAAGCTTCCCGTCTCTTACGCCTCCGAAGGACACCGCGTTCAACAGCTTCGTTAGGGAAGAGGATGAGGGAAAGGAGTTTGTAAAGCGCCTGAGTACTATCGCAGGCGAGACGGACGCCGTCGAGTTCTCGGGCTCTACCAACGATGGAAGCGACGGAATCGGGAGCAGGTTTCGGTTTCTCTCGAGGTTCTAGCAGGACGACGTGCTTACCTTGCTTCGCATAGATACTTTCTTGCACTGCATCGACCGGGGTCGTCGAAACTTATCTTGCACCCGACTCCCTTGTATCTGATGTCGCGCCAGGTCAAGGCTCTCAGGAACTTTGAGCCTATGGAACCTGGCACCTCGGAGCGTTTGCACGCACGCAACGTGCTAGGCGAGGCATTCGGGACGAAAAAGGCCAAGGCGGCCATACGCGCTCATGAGCGCAACAAGGTAGATGTCAATGTGATGGAGGCCGTGGCAGACGTGTTGCAGGACCGGATAGAGGAGGGAACTGAGAACCTTCCTACTCAAGGTGTGTTTCGGGGCTCTCTGCGCGAAACACATTCATTTACCTAGGTGATCAGAGAAAATGGAGGAGGCCGTCAATGCCGCACGTCTCATCCCGGCTTACAACGCAGATGCCGAAAGACCAGAGGATATCTATCCTCTGCACAATATCATCCCAGAGCAAGAGTGGGCTGCCCTCGATGGCCTGCTTCACAAACTCAAAAATGAACCCGATGACCGTGCGAGGATTCGACTCTTGCCGAACGCTCGCAGCGATTGGCTACGGCAGCACTTGATGCTTGCATATTCTGTCCCGAAACCTAAATCCAAACTTGTGTTCGTGCCTTTGTGCCTCGTTCGCTATCTATTTTACTCACGGTTTCGACGTGAAATAGCAAGATGTTGATTTACGCCTCAGTGATGTTCACATTCCATGGAGTGGTCAGGAGAAGTGTCCCGGATAGGGCTGTGATATCGGAGCGTCTGGCACCTGCTCCGGAGGCTGTGGTCGACGGCCTTCTCTCACGGTTTACTGAGACGCCAAGGGGTTCTATCAAGTGCGTTGGGTATCCGCTTCACATCGTCTTGGCTTATACAGGTACCCAGGGCACAAATGACAACCGAAAATGAGACCAGCCTTCTCACTCACCTATTCTCGCTTTGCTTGAAGGCCGACGGCCATGCGACAGATACAGCGTTGATCGCGGCTGATCTTAAGATGGCCTCTACAAGGTACCTGCTTCAAATGAGACACACGGTGATTGACTGACGCTGCTTCAAAAGAGTGAATAATTTGTTTAGATCACTCGGTACGCGTTGCACATGGATGTTGCAATGATGGCGCGACTGGTTTTCGTTTATTAACACAGCTTTTAGGATGTACCATCGGCAAGCTCTCCCAGCAGGATCTGAAGCGTCTTGGGTTCCCAGATAGTGCCGCAAATGAGAAGCGGGCGATTCTCAAGACCCCGCTTACTTTCCCCAAACCCAGGAGGCGGCGTGCGTGACTAAATGATCAGAATGTAAACAGTTGCAGTTGAGATTATCGCAATGATGGATGTGAATTGAGTAATCCGGAGACCGGGCCGCTTCGAGCTGAGAATTTTGAAAAATTCGACGAGAAAACGACAAACTCGAGAACAGGCTGTCGCGCTTGCACGGAGGGTTTATGAAAATTATTCTATGATCACAGTCTTACTGGAGCCGCGGCACAAATCCTGACATGCCCTCCAATCTCGCTACTCAATTAGCTCAAAGCGTTTCTCTCAATTCGACCCTCCTCGTGGACCGAGCACGACGCAAGCCCGCTCAATCGTACCTCTTTACTGAACGCGAGGCAGACAAACACGACCTCGAATCAATACACGCCCTCGCTTTGAACGCATTTATACAGCTTCGTCAATGGAATCCCGCGCTCCAAACTTACGAGAGCTCTCTGTTCTCCGACGCAGCCAAGGGAGTAGATAGGACGCTTTTGCCCTTGGAAGAAGCGAAAGAACTCGATGCAAGGATTTCCGCCTTCTTACCCCTCCTCGGGGGCGATCTAATGGAGATGCCGACCGGGAGAGTGCTAGAGTGGCTTGTCCGTCGTTTCAGGTGCGTCTTGTCGGCTTCGCTACAAATCGTCAAGGGCGCTGAGCAAATGTAGAATTAACGAGTTCAACGTCGAGGACGTCCTGTCTCTGTTTCTCCCATATCATGACACCCCCCACTTTGCCAAAATGATCACCATCCTTCGTGTGGAGTGAGTGATATCTGAGTGGCTGCTGACTTTGTGTTGTTGACGCCTACGCGCAGACCCGACGCGCCTTGGAACTTTCTGAATGCTTACAAGTCGGCTGCTCAGAGCGTTCCAAGGACCGCCCTGGTCACAGAGATGGTACGCAACGTCGCCGTCGCACGCTTCGTCGCGTCTGCCCTCCCAAAAGCAGTCAAGGACCGAACAGCGCACCGCGCGCTGGTCGCATTTCATACCGCCGCTCTCTTCGAGTACATCTCGAGAATAAAAGCCCCGGACGATGGGGTATTGGCATTCTTACTACCCGCTATGCTGGAGCCGCTACAGCAGAATGCCGCCCACGCGGGTACCAAAGACGTAGTGGTGAGTTCGCCCCTTCATTTCTTCTCCAGTTCGGAATCCTCAGACCCTGGTTAGCTGTCCAGTTATGTGCTCCTCTCTGCCCTATCACAAAAAATCGTACTGCAGGGCCCGGCTATCAAAGTCATTCTCAGTGCGATGGCGTCCTGCTCGTCGAAAGTAGCGCCGCAGCAGTTCGTGAATGCCGCTTTGTCTGTCCTCAGTCCACAAGACCAGCTCGATGTCCTCCCCGATGCGTTTGTTCGAGTCGTGCTTGGGTTGCCGTGAGTCTGTCATCACGTCAAGGAAACAGCTAGTGATCTGATCTCTTGGCCTGTCAGGTGTGCAGAAGAGGTTATCTTGCAAACGTTGCCTTGGTCTGGATTCAACAAGTTAATGATCCCCATGATCCCACCGCTAGTTGACCGGTGAGGGCGTAGCGTCTTTACTCCAAATGATTGTATGCTTATAGGTTTGATACAGCCTGGAAGAGCCGACTGGTCTCTCCGTATTGAACGCACTTATTTCGTCCGACAAGGCACCCACTAGTGTGCTGAAAACTATCACCAACGCCCTGATTTTCCGCGCGCTAAAATCCGATTCTTCGCCGAGGAGGGATCTACACCATTTGCTGGTGTCCTTCCAACAGAGGCATCCGAAACTCTTCCAGGATGTGTCGCGTTCGTTCATGGAAGAGAACGAGGACCAACAAGAAGCCATTCAACAACTGGTCTTGTCGCTCTCCTTGGTACGGAGAATACACTCCCTCTTGTCATACCCCTTTTTTCACGCACCTCGACAGAAAACTTCGCACAACGGAGATGTACCAGAAGTGGATATGGTGGTTGCATCCATGGATGGGAATGATGAGACGCGTGCTGCAGCAGTTCAGAGTATGCTTCGTACTCTCCGTCAAAGTACCGGTCTTGATCCCGAGAACTTGGTCGGCACATCCGCTTGTCTTGTCCAGAGTGCAGAAGCTGATCCATCGTCTAATTGTTTCTAGGAGTCTTTTCGTTCTGCGTTTCTCGCACGTGTACATGATCTTTCTATCACCGTTCTCAAGGTATTGTACTCCGATCCCGCGGTCCTTCTCCCCGTCCTGCTATCCGATCCGTCGCCGTTCGTCAAGGTTGTCTCCGAAGCGGTCGCCTCAAAGCCCGTCCAAGCCTCCCGTGCTATCCTACGCATGCATCTTACCTTCCTCGCTTCACATCTGCTACCTGCGGTTTCACAAGATGTCGTCGAGGAGGCCTTCTCGAACGCGATCTTTCCCTTCTTGTTGTTCTCAAAGCCAAAATTCCGTACCGCGCAAGCGGTATGGGAAGTCGTGGACGCTGCACAGAAAAGCGCACCAGAGGCTGGCCTTGCGTGCTGCGAGAGCGTCCAGGGCTGTGCCGAAATCCTGAAGGAGGAAGAGAGGCACTTCTTGGAACATGCGCAGACGCGGAAGGACAAGTCTATCCCGTCCGCGTTTGAGAACACCGACGTGATGCGCAAAGTCAACCTAGCCGTTGCGTCTCGGATGGCAGGTGAGGGGTCCCGCGTAGATGCTTTGAAGATGAGACGCGCTCACCGCGCGCACGCTGCAGAAACTATATTTGTCTCAACTAAGCATGGCAAGCTGTTTGACTCGTTGTTGCTGAAATTGTCAGATCCAGATCCTCATACGCGTAATCTCGGATACTTGATCGCCCGCGCGTTGCTTGGGAAGCTCTCTGGGGAGAATCTGGTGAATGCTGCTCAGCAAGTTCTTGATGTCATGGCCATTCCAACGCTAGAGGACTTTGGCGGCTTCACGAAGGGCGCAGACACTTTACAAGAGGTCAGTCACGAATTTATTTGATCGTCGTGGGGCCGCTCATCCCATTCTTGTCCAGTTCTTGTACGATGCGAACCTGGGTACCAATGTAGTCCTGAAGCCGCAAAGCCGCAACACGTTGCATTGGTTGCAGACCTCGTTGCTCTGCGCCATACCGGTTCTTCCTCGACCACCTGGTGGCACACTAGACTTCACAGTTTTTGCGCAATCGGTAACACGCTCTTCGATCGTCATTTCTGTTTTCTAATAGGCTCCCTAGGTCAAGGAGGCCTCTCGAAACGTTCGATATGTCCAATTGATGCGATCGATATACAAATTGTCGAATTCCTCATCATCACTGTCGACAATACCAGCGTCGCTCCTGCGCGCGCAGTTTATCAACCTTGCAGATGACGCTCTCGCTTTTTTGGTGGGAGTCTGGTTGTCGGCGGAGGGAGATGCTCAGCTGCGCAGAACTGCGTTGTCGCATGCCCTTACCTTCATTTTGGCACACGAGACGACAGAGCAGGCCATCGACTTTCAGACTGTGCTCCCGGCGCTACTTGTCGCTCTCGGAGATCCCGATCGAGGAGTCAGGCATCGAGCGTCCGAGTGTGTGCACCTGCTCGCACAGCTTTCGACGGCAAAGCAAGTATCGGGTGTATACGCTTTCGACACCATCTATGGGGATAGCACCAGTAAGTCAAATCTGGATCATCGTCTGTGATGTAGGTGGCTTCATAGTTGATAGGTCAACTGAAGTACCTCAACTGGGACGACTTCCAACAATACACGGAGGCCCTCGCGGCGTATCGAGAGCACTGCGTCCACGATCCCAAGTACATCCGAACTGTCCATCGGCAATATTTAGCCCGTGATCCTTCGGATAAGAAGAAAACCACCGCGTGAGTCTCGTCGTTGTTGGCTCGCTACCACCACATAGGTTTACTTTTTACAGGCACAAGCGGCGCGTCGCTGAGTACCTGTTGTCCCATGTTACGAGCTGTGGACTGCCAACGGTCAAGTTATTTCTCGTGGCCCTCTTGGAACACGTGCCGGACCGTGCTAAAGCCGAGGCCCTGTCACCTATCGTTCAAGCTCTAACGGATAAGGTGCAGGTGGCCGAATGGGAAGGACTATTCGGACCACAGTTTGAAGAGTTTTCCTCCATCACCGTTTCTGCCTTTGACTCGTCTGCCGCGGCGAGCCTCAATGACCCATCTGGCGTCCTCTGGCCGATATTTTTGAACGCGATAGAGTTTTACTTCCAGCCAGGCAAGTATCAGATGCTTATAGCCAGTACATACCCTTATTTCTCCTTCCTAGAGTCGCGTCCTTCACCAAGAGAGGCGCTCTCCAACAGCCTTAAAAATGGCTTATTTTCTCGCCTGTCTCTCGACCGCCAGATGGAGCTCTGCCGGTCGATTATTACGATTGGTGCCAGGTCGTCTGATGCCGTGAGATATTTTCTATCCTGTATTCGCGCTCGTGGCGTACTCACCTACCTTTTCAGAAATCCTACTGTATCGCTTTACTCGGAAAGCTTCTGAGTGAAGCGCCGTTGCTGATTCAATTGATGACTGATCTTCGGCCGCCAAAGCCTATCGACGAGCCTAGCCGCGCGACTAAGCGCGCCAAAGTAACTGAGTGAGCCGCTCTCCCTATTTCTGCTGATTGGGTGCTGACCCGTTGCAGGGTGGATGGCGAGGACTCTGAGTTCTTGGGCTCTTTGACATTCCTCGCCGAGGTTCTTAGCGGCGTCTCTCTTCCCGGAGACAAAGACCTCATTTCCTGTCTCCTGGAAGTCCTGAGTAACGTCGCACGTTCAGAGGAGCGATCTACGGCGGGTGTTGCATACGTTGAACAACTGCTCATGTCATGCATACAAAACGCATCGGCTGCTGCTCAAGTAAGCTGTTTCATAACAACCGCGGAGCCCAGTTTTAGACTGAACCTTTCGTAGACATCTGGTGAGACATCCCTCATTGGGATCCGCCTCGACATCTTGGTGGACATCATTCGAGGTTTGTTAGCGACTGCCAACATAGGTTTTTGTCGCGCTAACGACGGCCACCTAGTGTCAGAGAGTCCACAGACGTTTCATCAAGCGTTGTTACTCATTGCCAGCCTCGCTCGTGTTGCGCCGAAGTCCGTCCTGCATAATGTTATGCCCGTGTTCACATTCATGGGCTCGAACGTGTTCCACCGTGATGATAACTATAGCTTCCGAGTTGTCCAGAAGGTCAGAGTTCTGTTGTCCGTCTGTGTATCCACTCGCTGACTTTGTTTTAGACCATTGACAGCATCATCCCTCTTATTGTTTCATCATTGAAGGAGAAACACTCTACTCGCGAGGGCTTGCTCGTGGCATCCAAAGAGTTCCTACGCATTTTCACGGACGCAACGAACCATGTTCCGCGCCACCGCCGCACGCAGTGCGTTTTTACGCCTTCCCACCTTTCTTTCCGATCTCATAGCCGGACAGGTTTTTCATACATCTCGTCGACGTACTCGGGCCAGAAGAATTCCTGAGCATCGTCTGTATGCTGATTGTTACGAAGGCGGACAAGCGAGTCGTGAGACTTCAGGGCCGCGACCTTCGCGCGGCGCTTGCGCTCCCTCTGTCCCTATTGCAGCATTACCCTTCGAACATCCAGCTACCGGTGAGCGCCAGTGTGTTGATGCCCGTCCATCATGTTCAAATGGCTGGTCCCCCAAGGTTCTCATCGAGGTCTTAAATGAAGCCCAGCGTCTTATTATCGGCCTTGTGTCCCCCGACTTTTCGGAAACTGGCTCGATCTTACTCGAGGACTCTCAGTGAGTCAGTGAGTCAACGCTGCATACGTTTACTAACGGCTTTCACTAGCGATGACGAGCAAGCCTTGCAGGGACAGCTGAACATCAAACGCCGAGCTCATGCATTGGTCGTCTTTACCGCAGCAGCTTTTGAAGGGTCGTCCTTGTCCTCCCTAGACACCGAAGTCGACGGCCTGAACAGACTCGTTTCTGCACTATTGGAGATTTCGAGCTCTCAGAGCATTCCAGGTGCCACGGGACAGCACGTCGACCTTGTGGATATCGCCCGAACTGCTCGCCTCGCGCTTGGTGAATGCATCAGATCGATGCACGCCGCGCACTTCGTCCGGTCTATCGCTAACATATTGAAGGAGGGAAGACCGAACGAGCGTATATCGCGCGGTGTCCTGGCTGAGACTCTCGGCGTATTCGTGGATAAGCTACCTTCAATCTCAAAATCCGTTCGCGAGGAAGTCACCTCAACTATCGTGACGATCATCACAGAAATCAA
Organism: Lactarius hatsudake; assembly: GCA_024734325.1. Classification (NCBI taxonomy): domain Eukaryota; kingdom Fungi; phylum Basidiomycota; class Agaricomycetes; order Russulales; family Russulaceae; genus Lactarius; species Lactarius hatsudake. Next base: position 506,748 of record JANSJP010000017.1, on the reverse strand, counting down.
GCGATTCCTCCCACTCAGGGACGAGAGCGAGAGCCTTGTCGATGCGAGCCTTCACGCGCTGAAAGTTATCAGCTCTTCCGTTGTCCCCGGAGAAGAAAGTTCACTGGTGGATTGTCTACCACTCGTCCTTGCCGCTTCGCGACCCGATCAGCTCACCGCAGCGGCGGCCGCCTCAGCGTTAAAGTCCCTGTGGTGAGTCAAGTGCGAAGGTCTACGCCTCGCCTCATACTGACTGATCCCCCGCTTCAGCGTTAGCTTAGGGCCTAGGATCATCCCATTCTTCCGGGATGTCGTCCAGTTGGCCGTTGGCATCCTTCGAGATTCGCTCCCCATCAAGCAAGGTGAGTGGCGTTGAACGTGGTATCTTTGGTAATTGTTCACCTCCCTCTTCTAAGGGGTGAATCCGTCCCTTGTCGGAGATGCTCTAGACGTAATTCGCGCGGTTTTCGACACCATTCCTACGTTCTGGGGAACCTCAGAGCTGGGAAGCGTATTTCGACTCTACCTTGACACCTTAGCCCTTGGCCCTGCCGATGACATCGGTTCCTGTGCGAGACGTGTTGCATCTAGGGCACCAACGGCCGCCCTTCTTTCAACATATTTCGAGATCTGGCCCTCTATAGCAGGGGCAGAAACCGAGGTGAGTTGTATTCAGGTTCGATGAATGAGTGTGGCGGCTCACAAGCGCCTCGCCCTAGCAGCATATCGTCGGTTATTTCGAGCTGCTCAGGCGAAGTCTCCGCACTGCGCCTCGACCGGCTGTCCTGGAGCACCTTCGCCCCGCGTTCAAAGTCTTCCTGGAGGGACTCGACCTACGGGATAAACGCCGCGATGTGGATATTTCTAGGGTACGCACCGCCGGTCATCCGCTTCTTTGAGCGTCACGACAGCTGGGCTTTGTTGCACGCATACAGGTGGAGAGTGCCGCGATCGCCGCTTTTGTAGAACTCGTCGCGAAATTGAATGACACGGCGTTCAGGCCGCTGTTCCGCCGGCTGTTCGATTGGGCTTTCAGAGGTAAGCTGGGGCGCAATGAAATGGCGTCCTGAATCGTGAGTTTTTGGTGTATAGTTACAGATGCAACTGCGAAGAGGAAGATCGCGTTCTGCAATGCCTACGTGGGTCTCTTGGATTACTTCAAGGTGATGTCACACCCGGACACGGAATGTCTTCCCGCGCTGACTGCGGTCGTAACAGTCGCTAATGACGCCATATCTTTCCTTCCTCCTGGTCCCCTTCATCGAGCTACTGCAACTCCCCAACGACCCGGCACGTCCCTTCGGACCAGAACAGCTCTCGGTCGTCCAGGCGCTCTCCAAGAGCATGAGCGTGGACGAAGGAGGTACGTCCAACCCTACCGACCGCCCCCAGCTAAAAAAAAAAAACGACAAAAAACGAACAGCGTTCTGGCGCGACGACCGCCTGCAGCAGGTCATGCCCGTCCTGGTGCCCCTCGTCGCACACCCCAGCGCCGCAAACGACGACGCGCTCTCGGCGGCCCTCGTCGCGCTCTGTGACGCCGCCACGGACGACGCACTGCTCAAGCGGCTCAACCTGGACGTGCTGATGCACACGCGCTCCGACGACGCGCGCGTGCGCATATTTGCGCTGCGCTGCGCGAGCGCGCTTTGGCTGGCGCACGGGAGCAAGCTTATCGGTACGTTACGTCCCCGCGCGTTTTTATTGTTTGGTGCTGATTTTTGATGGTGGCGTGAAGGATTCGTGTCGGAGACTGCGACGTTCATCGTCGAGTGCGCAGAGGACGAGCACGACGGCGTGGTCTCTGCCACTCATGCGCTCAAGAAGGCAGTGGAGGGTGCGACGGGCGAGAGCGTAACGGACGACATGTAGGCTAACATTCTGCGCACATAACAATTCATTCATTATCTCTCTCCACCCTTGCTTTGTTGCGTTCTCTTATTGCAGATAGATAAGACAGAAATAGATAGTGGCGTGATGACAGCAATGGGGGGGAGAGATGTCCAACCTAATGGCCCATATATAGAACAAAAATGGGAATGGGTAAAGAAGGAATTACCGACTTGTGTGGCGGGGTGAGTTCAGTACAGATGGGGGATCAACAAACCAAAAACATGCGACTATGCGAGCGCAGAGATAGAGGGGAATATTAAAAAAATGGATGAAAGAACGAAAGACAGAAAAAAGGAGCAGTCCACAATATTTTTTTTTCCTTTTAAGAATCGGAATCGCCACTCTGGCGACGTAGCTGCTGCTCGTCGATCGCCTTACACTGACCCAGCAGCCGAACGATCTCCGAGCGCGGGCATGCAGTCCGAATAAAATAAGCCTACGAGTATTTAAGATGAGAAAGGGAATAAAAATGAATGGGGGACACGCACGTTGAGTAGCTCGTCTGGGTCTGGTCTTGAAGCGACGGGCTGAGAACATAAATGCAAGAAATCGTGAAAAGATCGTGATAAGGTCTCCGCCTCGCGCACGGGTGGGAGCTGGTGGCCGACGATGAGCCGCGTGTCTTCCACGTCCATGAAAGGCGGGTCGCCGTGCGCCAGCTCCCACGTGGTCGCGCCGAGCGACCACACGTCGACCTTGAGAGGATCGTACAAACCCCTAAAGAAAACGTCAGAAAAAAGTACCGTTGGAAAGAAATATAGTGAAGGGGGCTCACGCCCGTATTTCTGGAGCCTAAGATGCTTTAGCTCAGCAGGAAAATGTTTGGAGAGCACGCTGCGTACCTGCCAGTAGATGACTCCTACATGATCGGAACATTTGGGCGTCCCGGGCGGTGAGCATACTGCGTTAGAAAAGTCCGCTGAAACAAGAGATGAGAGACCGGAACAAAAAAGCAGAGATGGACCCGTGATCGTCCATCAATCACGTCACGCACAAAGTTTGAGCACGCCAGCTCTGCTCAGAAGTAGATTGTCTGATCGCACGTCCCGATGCGCAATGTGTTGTTTACGGATATACGACAGCGCCAACAGGACCTGTCCACCCAAATCAAGTCAGCAAAGGCGCACACGACAGAGGTCCACAAACTCACATCCCAGACGAATCGCGCGACCATCTTCTCCGAAACCGCCACCGGCCCGCTGTCGTCCACGGCCTCCTCGCCCACGACGCCAAGCACGTCCGCCAAGCTCCGGTCCATAAGCTCCATCCCGATCCACAGGCTCTCCTCGACAACGTCGACGTACAGCCGCTCCATGCGTAGCACGTTCGCGTGGCGCAGCGAGCGGACAAGCTCGAGCTCGCCCCGCAGATCGGTGAGTTTCGGCGAGCCGTCACACGGGATCGGTACGCGCTTGATCGCGACGAGCGACGCGGCGTCCTCGCAGCCCTCCTTGCCGACACGCCCACCTTCCTGCGAGAGCGTCCGGGCGGGGGAGCGCGGCGTCGGTGGCTGGAACTGCTGTGCAACCGAGGGCACGGCGTGCGCGGCGTACACCGAGCCGCTCTCGCCCTCCGCGATCTCCTGTAAATCCGCGAAGATCGCGCGGGGATCGGCTGCGTCGTCGATGAACTCGGCGAGCGGGAGCACGATGGCCGCGAGCCATGCGGGGTACCGTGGGTTGGACCCTGAATGCACCTCGATCGGTGACTCGTCGCCGTCCTCGACTCCTTCCGCTTGCGGTGATGCTGCAGCTGGTAATGACGATGACGACGCGACGGTATCTTCGAGGTTAGTCGTAGTGATGGCAATCGCTGGCCGATGCGCGGGCAGGAGCGGCGAAGATGGCGGTGGGGTGACGTATAGGCTCTCCGTCGACGCATCCGGTTCCTGCTCTTCCTCTCCTGGGTCAAGGAACGACGCGCGTAAAGGTGAAGGTGATGGCGACAATTGAGACGGGTCGCGTAGATGTGCCAGTCGCGGGCTCTTGCTCCCGCCATCCATGCCCTCCAGGCTATTCGGGCCAGACGTGAGTGCGAGTGTGTCTGACGGGCTACCCGAAAAGTCTTCCTCTTCGTCTCCACCATCGAAGCTCGAGTCGCTCTCCTCGTCGTCCTCGAACACTGACTGCACCTGGGAGCGCTCGTGCGTTGTCGCTGGTGCGGCAATGACGTCCGCACGCACGCGTCGCACGACGCTCGCGCCGCGCACAATCGTGGCGTGCACGATGGTGCTTCCGGAGGCGCTGCTGTCGCGGGAGCTGTCCCTCCGTGGGTCGAGGCGGATCGTGAGTTGTGAGTCACGGCGAGTTGACAGCACGTCGGGCGATACCGACCGTGCCGAGTCGTGTTGGAAGTTCGCAGACGCGGGTGAGCCAGAAGCGGGACTGCTGATGCCATTGGCGGCCACTGCACGGTCCTGCATCATGCCCATGAGTTCATGATAGAGTGGCGAAGCGCTGAACGGGTATTCGTGCTCCTGCCCGTGCCCTTCGTTGTCTTGCCCCTCATTCTCCACCTCTTCTCCATCTTCTTCCCGTATCTCCGGGTGTAATACGATACTCGGAAGGGTCACGCTGGGCTTACTGGACTTACTGGCGTCCGCTGGTGACGTCCGGGTGGGGGGAGAGCTAGTACCGATAGTTGAGGCGGACGAGACAGAACCATCATGTGACGCAGACGGGATCGAGGAGAACAAGGACGCGGACCACGACGACAGGTCGCCAAGGGTGTCCTTGCGGAGGGATAACCGCGGCGGAAGGATGGAAAGAACAGATGGACGGTGACGGCGACTCGAGGAACCGTTGAGAGCAAAATCGTCGTTCTCATCCTCACCTTTACCCTCCTCTTCCTTCGCATCCTGTCCCGCTTCTTCCGTACTCTGCATTTCTAGTGTAGGCCGTGGTTCCTCCGCGCTCGGTGGATCTAAAGGTGGCGTCCCTGGGACTGACATACGTCGCAGAGACGCCATGTCCTCCTTCTCCCCTGGCCGCGGCTGTGTGACAGTTACTGGCATGATTGGCAATGGAGACCCGCTGCGCGCCACATCTTCCAGGTACAAAGGCTGTGGCGATTCCTCCCCCCGTGGCGGTGTGGTATTAACAACGCGAAACTGGCGGCGCGGCGGTGTTTGCGTCCTAGATCGTCGTTCACGATCACTACTACCAGTACGCGGCGGCGGGGCGATAGGGGAGATCTTCCCGGAGCTACTAGGCGAGGGCTGGAGCACGTGTACTGGTGTGGGCTGGGCGACAGGTACGGGCGCCGGCACAGGCGCAGGCGCAGGAACAGGAACAGGCTGGATCGGGGTGGGGTGGAGGTATGCGTACTGTGTGTCTGACTGTGCCGTGTCGCCCCCCTCCCTGTCGGTTGTCTCGCTGAATGCGCCAGCAGATGCAGGTGTAGGAGGAGGCGCCGCTGGAATGGCAGAGCTAGGGCCAGCGGAGGGTGTTTGGGGTGGCGGAGGCAGGGGTAGGGGTGGTGGCGGTGCTGGAGGTCCGATACGGAGCGATCTCTCCGAACGGGAAATCGATGCATCCGATTTCTGTCGGCGGAGGGAGGAAGATCGCGCGCGGGGGTTCACGAGAGTTGTTGGGGACTGTGAGCGTGACGGCGCCGTCGATGAGGGTTGTTGTTCTTGCCTGGGTGAACGGTTGCGACGGCCTTTCTGAATGAGGGTAATCTCGGCTTCCGAGTAACCAAGGTCGGCCAATGTTGACGACCACTCGGGAGGGACGCCTTGGAAACTATAAAGGGGATCACAGAAGCACGTTAGAGGTACAGAATACGAAGGGGCGGGTGAGGAGTGTGGTCGTGGAGGACGTACGCTTCGTCGATGTGAATGTGGTGCTGTAGGCGTGAGAGTGCGTGTTTGTGTGATCGCCATAGAATGTGCGTCATGAAAAGGAAGGAAAGGGAAAACGCATCAAGGTCGTGCACAGATAAATAAGAGGGACGCACTCACCTGGACGTTCCAAGGGAGAGAGATTGACTCATCGTCGGTAGCATCGTCGATGTTGGTCACGCGTGAGCTCTTGGATGCAGAACGCTTGCGAAAGCTGGAAACCTTGCGAAAAAAGCCCCTCTTGCTGCTGGTGGAGGAGGATGGATCTCGGGAGCGAGAGAGGGTCAATATGGATGCAGGAGGGGACTGCTGGGACTGGTGCTGTTCTGGCTGGAGCTGTGACTGCAGCATGCGGCTGGGCGCTGGAGACGGGCTGCGAATGGACTTGCATGCGGAGGGTTGTGGGTCTGAATCTGGGGAAAGAACGGATTGGTTGGAGAAGGACGCGACGGAGGGATTCCTGGACGAGGAAGCGTAAAGATAGTGAGCGTCCTTTGGCGGCGGTGGGGGCGGTTTTGAGCTGGCGAAACCGAATACTTTGAAAGTGGAAAAACGAGAGGATTTTTTGGCGTCGGTCGAGGCCATCAGAGTCGGAGGGAAAGGACGAGCTCGACGTTGTTCACGCTCACTTGCTCGCACCCTCTCTTGGCCCGTTCTCTAGCTCGGCAATTTCCGATACTTTTTATTCGGAGTGTAAATTCAAATGTATGCTACTCCTTGCGTCTCCTGCACAAGCCTCGCTGCACTAGGGTGTCTAGGTGTGATTGCATAGTCAAACGGAGCAGGGTGTCTACCATGAGATCAGCACAGAAGGGCAACGAATACGAGTCTGACCCACGAAATTCGAGCGTTGTTGTACACTCCCTCTACGGCAATCTCGTTCCCATTTAGGTCGATCTTCTTGCGTACATTGAACGTAGCCAACACGCTCACAACGAGAATCCACTGCATCGAATCGACCAAGTGACGTCCGGGGCACTCTCTGAAATATCAATGTCGGTACTCGCTATTGTGAGAGAAGAGTCCACACACGGACCGGGGTCCATAACCAAACGCATACACCAGCAGTGGGTCGTCCCTCAAATTCCCGTCCTCTGTCAGGAAGCGCTCTGGTTTGAACTCCTCAGGCTCAGGATACGCCTCCGCATCATGTAAGATCGCCCTGGGCAAACGAGCGAAAGAACTCATTAAATACTTTTTCTTTCCGCCCGGGTAAGAACGCACCAAGTATTAGCGAGCACCGTCGCACCCTTAGGGATAAAGTAATCCTTATATACGTCATCCACCATCGTGGCGTGCGCGACGCCAAGCGGGAGCACGAGCCGCCAGCGCAGAAGCTCCTTGCAGATTGCATCCACGTATGGCAGATTCGGACGGTCGCTAAACGCCGGCAGGCGCGACCGGCCAATCACCTGGTCGATCTCAGCCTGAGCGCGCGTCTGTATGTCCGGGTATAACAGCAGAGCGAGGAGGAACGACGAAAGCGCCGAAATGGTCTGGTGTTTATTCAGCCAAATGCTTGAATAGTTGAAATTTATGAAAGCGCACCGTCTCTGCTCCCGCACCATACACGCTCGCCGCGGCGTTCTTGAGCGCCGTTTCCGCCTCGTCTCCCCTACACTCATCGAGGTTATCATGCACGAACGAATGCTTCGAAGTTCCTCTGAGCTAATTACTATTAAACACAACTCCTAGAAACGCAAAATGGAAGCATACAAGATCTTCCTTGACCATGTTGAATGGCGCGTTGACCATCTCATCGACGAGCCTCCTGCCATGTCGCGCGCGCCGCTTGAACCCTGTGCCAGGGAACCAATCCGGGAGATGCTTTACTGAGAGGACGTGAGAAAGGGAAAGGTCCTCCACGCGACCAGGAAGTACGAACACGCGGGACAATCTTTGACCAGCAATGCACCAGGCAGCATGGATTCGCTGGCGAGCGTGAGTAACTCCTCGGCAATCGCGACGTAGTGATCGCCTGACTCCTTGACGTCATACCCATATGTGAGGGACATGACAACGGCGCTTGTAAAACTTTTCGACCAACAAGTGGCAACAGCCAGAATCAGCCATATGGAGATGCGCATGACATGATCTGTGTGAAGGGGCCAACGTACTGTCTCAGGTACTCCATCGTCCTCTCTGGACACCGCAGGACCTGCCTCAGGAACGCATGTGTTTTGACAGTTTGCATTGGTTGGTGCGTTTCGGCAATGGAAGGTCGGAGGCTATGGTCGATGATGCGCCGCTCGATGCGCCACTTGTGCCCATAGCGTGTGATGGCGAGATTAAAATGTGCCACCGTCCTGTTGTTGGCATCAGCAAAAGCGCTTCAATACAGTACGGGATCACGCGTACGTGTCGATGATGGGAATTTCAGGCCGGTCCATGTACCGCGTGCCTGTGTGCTCGAAGAGATCTCTCGCCGCCCGTGCGCTATTGACGAACACGACCAAGCGCCCGATTACAGATATTGACGTCACGTCACCTACGTGAGTCGGCTCTGTTCGTTATGTTTTTCGATACTTGGAATTTGCCAGCTTGCATACCGTACTGCTTCCCCCATCGCGCATAGGTCTCCCATGGGGCACGCTGTGGAATGTCGAACAGGTTTCCAAAAAAAGGCAAGCCCCGCGGCCCTGGTGGGTACCGCAGCCTCCCGCGACGGGCGCGGCCTGAGCTGGCGACGTAAGTGCGGACGAGGTACGCGCAAAGGGAGAACGCCACAAAGTAGAGTAAGGGTGAGGTCGGCATTTTGGTGGCAAGAAGGGAGATGACAGCTCTATAATAGAGCGGTTGTCGTAGGTGGGTGGGGTAGTGAGCGCCTGGGACCAAGAAGCAAGACGAGGAACGGACAGCTGATGGTGATGATAATAATAATAACACAGCCGGATTTCCATGGGATTACTATCATGTCCGATGTCCGGTACGCGGGTGATCGATCTGGGCTATGATTTATGTTAAGGTTTCAAAAACAACGACTGGATGACTTCAGGTTTCCGTAGGTATTTGGTGCAATTTGAGGATCCAGGTGACTTGTTGGGTTGTAGTCCATGTAACTCCAAATATGGGACATCAGAAGAATCGATTACTTGCTCTGTATCTTGTTTGTGAACCCCAGCGTTGTGCAGCCCCGGATTTGGGTTTGGAACGAATAGAGAGCCGAGGTCGACGTATCCATGAGTCGTCCAGAGGCCTCATATCAGAAGTAATTAGTGTTGAGTGCCCCATGTGGTTGCAACCAAATTTAGAGGTGATTTGGTACACCGAATTGTCGACGAGTGACACAGTGACGTTCCACTTCTTCCCCTTGATAGCAGTTACCCCGTGGCGTATTCCTTTCGATGTGCACCGCCTGTCACTATCATCGCCCACTTCCGCCCGTCTAGGCTCTTAGCAAAAATAGCACTGCGCAAGATGGCGCCGAGTGAAACTTTGAGAGCTAAACCGTCCCGGGGAATCCGTAGGGGGTGTTGTCGCGCGTTTTTATCATAGAACTTCATGTAGACACGCCACGTTTACGAAAATTCAACGGGTATTGACGTTTGTGTCTCGGCTCTCAGAAACAATTGTGATTCGTGGCGGTCATTGCCTTGGCTGGAAGTGCAGATCCACGTACACTGCAAAGAACAGAATCAATAAGATGAATTCGCCGTGGGAAGTTCAAATAAGCACAGTTCACGAAGCTCTCTCATGCTGTGCGGGTACAGTACCTCTGTAATCGATACTGTATCGCGATCATGATCATAATTTAGTCTTGATTTTTTCAACACCACTTATCGGTTGTAAGTGGCAAGGTGTCTAAATTCGGTTGGGCGTAACAGAAAAAAGACCGGGGGGACGGCTCGAAGTACCAATGAAGATTTACGTAATACACATGGAGGTAAATTTTTGGGCCTTCGTGGACAAGGTGTCGACGTGAAGTCTTACGTGCAGGTTCGTGTGAGGGCCGACCCATCGACCGGACCGACCTCTTGGGACATTGCGCATGCGGCGATAGAATGGACATTGTGCATTGCGGTAATATTAATAAGATCGGTCCACGTGATGAATTTCATCATGTCTTGTCTTCACTTTTTTCACTGTCGACCTTCCCCCAGCTCCTCTCTTCCTCCAACCACCACCACCACCATCCCCCTCGCTCTCCTTGACACAATGGTAAGTTTCTTCCTCCAAACATCCGATCTCAACATCAACTGAAGCCCCTACTTACATCTATCCCCTCACTCCTCGCAGTCGCAGCACACATCCGATCCTACCCCTCACACCCATCATACCTCCTCAGAGCACGACTCGCACCACGATGCGCACGTCCTCAGTCTTCGCCTTGTCCTCGGTAGCATTCTCGCTCCCGTACGCTAAACCCCCTAGTCCCCCTGTCGCATCTTGACCAATCCCGCTTCCCTGCACTGACTTTAGAAGCGCCCCTCACACCCCGGCTCTCATCCAGTCTCTGGCACGACATCACCGTTTTCCCATTGGCACCATTCCGGTGCGAGTACCGCTACCGGACACGACACTCCACCGCCTCCGCCGCTGCCGACTCCCACGCTGCCGCAGCACCAACCTCACTACCAACAGCTAGGGCAACATATCCACCAACCATCGCCCAGCTTGCAACCCCACCACAGCCACACCTTCCACAGTCACGTTCACCCACAGCCTCAATATCACACGCATCCACATGCGTACGGGCCCTCGCGCCTGAGTTTTACCGTGCGCTCGCACCCGTGCCACCTGCAGATGGCCGGGGCGCCGCTTTCCTTGGTTTGATCAGATTACTAACACGTGTTCTCTTTTCCCTTTTATGTCCCCTCCCCGTTTGGTGGCTGCACCCGCGCAGCATTCTGCTGGCTCGACTCCCCCTGAGTCGTTGTCGCCGTCACCCACACCGTCACCTCGGCTCGCGACACCCCCACTGCCACTTGACCATGCCCCCGCGCCCCATCCACATGGGCTTGAGCCTGGTGTTGTTGACTCGAATGACAAAAACGGCGACGGCGACGACTGCCATGGTAACAGGCACAGACCCAACCTGTTCAGAACGAGCCCGTTTTCTCGCAACGTTGCAGAGCAAGAGTGCTTGGGACGCGTTGATCCACGGCTCCTGGGTGTGATGAACACGACGGTGCGTGCCTTCTGAGTACTTTCTCTCGTCCTCGTCTTCTCGTCTTGTGCCTCGTATCTCGATTACCCCACATGCGTGGGCTTGTGCTCGCGCGCTGTTACGTATGTGTTACGTAAATATCGGCCCCTTAGAGTTGTCATCGTCATTCCCCATGTACATCCCCATGTACAGTACTTTTGTCTCGGGTCTTTGGTTTTGTCTACCTCGTTACCTCCTTAGAACGAAACCTCCTTGACCGAACCTCTCCTGCCTCTGATATGGGGCGCACTAAGTGGTCAGTAAATGGGGGAACATCGGCCTGCGATGAGATGGAATACGATAGCCCCCCCAACCCGCTCGGTGATTGAGATCTATTGAGACACGGAGGGTTGCAAACACAGAAACGTCCGATGGGAGATAAATAAACCACGGAAACACCCATCATCTCGTCCGACTCCGGGCCAAAATAATCAATCTCTTAGTGCCTTCGTCGCTACGAGTGTATCGACTATCGGGTGCCCGATACTTTACGTAAAGTAGCGCATATCAACATTGCCACCAATGCTGTACATGTCGAATTGGGTTCAGTAGTCTGCTTCCTGTATTATGATAGTACTACTACCACCGCATACGTATATGGGTAAAGATAAGGACCCATCACCTGCCCATCCACCCGCGGGGACGAACGTAGCTGAGTTGTGAGGGAAGTGCCAGAAACGTATGGCGGACACACCCAGGCCCCGACAAGACGCCGGAATAAAAACGGGGGGAATCACGGATATGGAGGTTACCTTCGTATACACCCCCTGGGGGGAGGAGTGGGGGGAGACATCAATTCAGCCCCGCACCGCACTGGCTCAATCCGAAGAACCGCTGGAAGAAAAAGATGAGTGAAGGTAGTCACTAGTTCGGCGGCGATCTGCGGCTGCGGGTATGATAAGGTGGTGGCAGTGGCGGCGGCGGGTGAGTGGGGTAACAAGGTGTGCACCGAGTTGTATTTTTAGGAATTGTCGGTGACTTGTCGCAGCAGTGTAAATCGACGGAAGCCCACTTCTGGCAAGCTCCAAGCGGCGCCGTACCGCGACGTTTGCGGTGCTTCGCAAGACCGGACCCGTTATGGCCTGGGCTTCGCGTCTAGACCCGAAGTTGATCCCTGTGGTTCCGGAAAGGAAGAACGACTCATCTGCGGAGCACGGAGCCAGCTGACCAGAGCACTGACCCTGTCGAAGGACCCTTTTTCCCTGCGGCCACATTGAGCTTCAGAACTTGTCTGGCGGGCTGTATAGCTCAGGGCACATGCCAGTACCGATTCGACGGAATGTATTACCGCCAGCGCAGGCGCAGGAGGACAATACGGGACAGTGGAGGAGCCGCACGGTCGTCCCTGCACTGGTGAAAAAATACGACTCTTCAATGAGGTACGAAAGTGGAGATTGAGAACTGACCAAGAGACACTGTTGTAGGCACCTGTTCGGTCACTGTCCCGAAGGTCCCGAACTACGTAACGTTCAGTCAGCTTCATATCGTTCTATCGCCGTACCGTATGGCCACATGAAGTATATCGCTCGAGGGTCTTGTATATATATTTTTGCATAAATCGCGGGGCAGCTATCGAGTATAACATCTTTCCACTGGGCCAAGCATGCGGCGGCCTGTTCCCTCTCTCTGTCGCTAGGCCGCATCTCCGGTGCACGCACGAGTTCGGGCGAGCCGATGCTCGTCAAGCGCGCGGGCCCTGTGAGAGTTGACGGCTCCATCTTGCTTGCTTACAGCGGTGCGTCGACTGGGACGCGACGCGATCCAGTTCGCATATCAAAGGCGACAGAGAGAGCAGGAGCCCTTGTGCGGCGCAACTCCCACCCAGTTGATTTGACGACGCGACGGCGAACAACGTTCGTCAGACTCCTACTTTTGCCAGAATTGTTATCATAGTTTACGCGGCGCGATGCAGGGCCGATTTCTTCCTTGAGGTGGACGGTGGGACCACTAATTGCCGCATTTTCTGAGGATCCCACGTCCAAATGGTCACGTGGATCAACTTTCGCAAGATATCACTCGGCCCGGCTAGACCGGTGACCGTCTGTAAGGTCACGGCAAACCTGCGAGCCTAAGCGAATATGCCCGCGAGGGCTCCTTGAACCGCAACCACCACCATGGACGGTTTTTCCCACACCCGGGCTAGGACGATCCCCTACATCTTTGAAACTACGAAACCCACTCACATTAGAGATGCCCTACCAGGCGTAATGGCATACCTACTGAATGTGACCACTACTGTTTATTGGTTCACCCACTGAATGCTGAATTTTGAACGTTGAACAACACGTCGAACACGAGTCTCGAACATCCAACAGTAGCCAAACACGACCACAATATAAACAAATACCAAACCTGGCAAGCGATGAGATAAGCGTGAAAGGCCTGGAAGCGCTGCTCGACCTGAGGGAATTCAGAGCGCGCTAGTGACCCGGGGTTTCCATCTCCGCCCCCTGGTCACAATCACCACCAAACACCACCATACCTTAGCCAAATAGAAACGACACGTCATCGCATCATCCCCCGGAAATGGAGGTAGCCCGGGGAAGCTCTCCAATAATTAAATCCTCCAAATCTACCAACCCTTCTAATAAACAAAAGAAATAGTTGTTCCCCCAGCCTGGAGGCCACTGGGAAGAAATACTGAAGAAGTCCTCTGGTCTGCCGGATAGGTGGACATATGATTGTGAGGTTTTAGTGGGTAGGAGTGCGCACCGGACCCAGGCCACCCAATGGCGACGACGACGTGCACTGAGTCCCACACTACCCCAACACCAGGGGTGTACTTTAATTCGTATTTTCCCTCACATCTGGGCTCCGGCCCAGCTACCGCGCGTTAGGTAGGGCTGATACCTACAATCTCCTGCTGCCTAACACCTAGATACGGAATACCTACTTTAACTAGTATGTGGTTCCCGAATAGAGCGCCCTCCAAAAAAAAAAAAAAAAAAAAAGCGAATATGCCCGCCGGGCCAATTATTAGCATCATCAGCGGCCACCATCTCAACCACTGCGACAGGTATCCTATTTCTTCACGTCGGTTCCCTGATTCCATGACAACTCGGAGGTGAACTACCTGGGTCCTGGGACAGGCACCATTGATCCCTGCCAGTGGATTGATCCAGCAGCATTCGTAGAATGCTTCTAGATGGCCCTATGTGCCTCAATCTTGCCATAGCCGGTCCTTCTACCTCTGCTCGTGTGGTCTGGTTTAGTGCTTCCGGGCTCGTCTTTAACGTGAAATTAGTCTGCCCTTGGGATTTGGAATTCCGATTTATTCTACTGTAGCAGACTAGACCTACCAGTTGCCGCGAAATGCCACTAAACGGCGGAATACATAACGGTCCTCAGGTGGAAACCCTAGTTTCTCCTCTAAATGGTCACAACACGACCGGGGGGGGGTCCGATCCATCGATCCACGGTTCGAATGGCTCTGTCAATATCAGTGTTCAAGTCACGACCGCTCTTGACTTCTTGGATCTTCAACACGACGACGCAGCCCGCCGAGTTTCCTTTCAACAGGGACATAAACTCTGGGAACCCACTAGGAATTGGCATGTTCTCGTTAGCCCACGTAAATGCCATGGGTGTAATGCAAACGTTTGCAAGGTTGGGTTCGGTTCTCAATCGGCGGCGGTCAGAGAATCAGTGCCTCGGTCTCATACCTCACTGTCGAACTTAGATATCTTAATTGACACCAAGATGACCACGACACCCAGAGTTGTCTACCCATTCTCCGCGGCTTCCAATCCGCCCAGTCCGCATCTGGTATGGAGACCTCTGCTGTTCTCACAATGTTTTCACATGATCCTGCCAGGCTCACTCTTTTCTCGTAATGCTTCAAAGGAGGTCAACTCGCTGCCGGCGCAATCAACGCCCCGCAGTTACTGAGGCCGTCAGGAATCGGTGACAGGCGCGCGGCTTAGGTCGGTTCAACATTTAGATGATTGTAAACTCCCCGACGTGGGCAAGAGCATGCAACAATGAGGATGTATTTATGGTTTCCCAGACCGGTTGTAAAAGTGGGCAGACAGGTGGCGACACGCAAGGGAGGTGGGTTACGTGACGCTTCGCCCGCTTACAGACAATGCTCTAAGGCACTGTTTCAAGTTGTGCCTCGCTCCACCTCAGACCGGCCACTCTTTGCAAGCTCCAAGAGGCGCTGCAGCACAACCGGTGCAGTGCGGTGCTTTTCCTCGCAAACCGGATCCGCCGTGGCTTGGACTTCGCGTTTAGACCCGAAGTGGATACCTGTGGTTCGTGCGGAGAGGAAGAATAACGTGTGCGATCTTCTAGAGCACGGAGCCAGCTGACCAAAGCACTGTGAAAGATGACCTTGTCGGGGGACCCATTTTGCCCTGCGGCCACATTGGGCTTCAGAACTTGCCCAGCGGGCTGTAGAACTCAGGGCATATGTTGGTTACCAATCTGATGGAATGTACTAATGCCAGCGAAGGCGCATATTGACAATACTGGACAGTGGAGGAGCATCACGATTGTTCCAGTCTTGTTGCATTGGTGAAAGAATATGATAGCCCTTCAACGAGGTATGGAAGTATGGATGTGGAGATTGACGACTGATCAAGAGACACTAGCGCTGAAGGCACCTCCCGGCTTGTTCGGACCCGAACGGGTCCGAACTACGCATTCCGCTTTGTACTAACATTCCATGACCACATGAAGTACAGTACATTGCTCTAGGGGCCTTGGATCTTGCAGTGAACTTCGGGGCGGTTATCGAGTACAGCATTTTCAAGCATGCCGTCTCTTCTGTCCCTGTCCTTCGGCATCTCGGCCCATACTGTGCGCGGGGGGACGCAGGGCCAATGTCTTCCATTCCCAGAGTCTCACGAGTTTATTCTTGCCACCGTGACATCACTCAGAACTTTTCTGACGAGTTTTTCTCCCTTCAAGCGTTTCCCACAATCTCACCCGCGTACAGATAGGTGAGTCAAGGGTTTTTCCTGCACATACCACTTGGCGATGACCGGGTTATCACCACTTCCTTACTTTTCCCTGGACTCGGCCCCACGTTTTAACCGCGGCTCACAAATTGACTACGTACCCTGGCGTGTTGTTCTTCTGTACATTAATTCATAGAGTCGCTCTCGTCTCATATGTTATCGTTCACTCCTTCAGTGATCCACATCAAGTCACAGCGAGCTGATTGACGGCTTGCACAGCGCCTCATTCAGTACGACCAATCTGTTCTAGTAGATCGCCAACTTAGCCAGCACCATTGGCACCCTTCCCGCAGGCTGGAGGTCCCATTTCCTGAAAGCTATGTAGTAGCTGTTAATGACGTCCACAGCTCCGCCAAGTTATGGCAGTACGTTAACTTTGGTGTCCCCCCAGGACAAGCTTCAACGGCGACATGGCCAGGTATCAGCACACAGAAGGGGAAAGTGTAAAAAGTTTTTCGTTGCCTGACATAACCTTTGCGGTCTTCGCCGGTCGTCTTGGCAGGATTGGTCGATGCAATGTGGAGGGTGTCATGATACTGGACCTCTCATCAACTTTTACGATGTCGGACAAACTCGGACCAATCAGCATGCGGCAATGTGCGGGGCCAAGCTTCAGGAATCAGGCTCTTCTTGCTAAGTTACACATCGCAGAAGAAGATTATAGGAACGTGACGCCGTCACGAATTGACAGGAAACCGGCGGTGTCGTCGCCGATGGTAAGCCAGATAGGCTTGTTCCTGACCTGTAGTCATGACACTGGCATGTCATGTATGGCAGTTGCGATACCGACGCAGAAATTGTGTGGCCTACTGGAGGACATGCAGAAGAGTCAAGAGCAGCTCTTTGTCGGTGACTTCAGTTGGTGCTTAGTGACAAATATGTGTTGCTGTACTGCATATATCAACTGCGTCGGCTATTACTAAGTTGAAAGGTTCGCACGACGTACAAGGGTGATTGTGATAAACACGCATGAAGACCCCTCAGAGGCAAGAGGTCATCTTGTATTGGGGTCTTGGTTGAGGTTGCACCAAGGATTGCAACGAACAAGTGTCGATACATTGGTATTAGGCGGAGGATGTAAAATCAGCAGGACAGCAGTGCCACTGGCATGAAAACATCAGCCACGAAGTCGTTCCAACTATCCCATACCAGCCTAAGCCTTATGTGCGTCAACGAGTTCTGCACCTATCGTCACGGCATATCAGACCCCCATCACCGCAGTCTCAGAGCTGCAGAGAACTGGGGACAGTCCATTTTTCCAGTGGGGGGGGATCAGGCCCAGTACGGGCCGCCACCTTCTTTCAGAACCATTCTGCATTTACATCAGACTGACAAATAGAGATTCGCATGCATTCAAGCGATGTCTGACGTGACACGTTCACCCTTCACCCTTCAGTTTGTTTACTGATTTGTTACCCAAGTATATTCATTTCCGTGAGGACTTCTGGGCTTTTTTTGGGACCATAACATGTGGGCTTTCAAGCTTTCAAGTTTCCACGCTTCCATAATGATGCC
This sequence comes from Lactarius hatsudake, assembly GCA_024734325.1. Taxonomy (NCBI): domain Eukaryota; kingdom Fungi; phylum Basidiomycota; class Agaricomycetes; order Russulales; family Russulaceae; genus Lactarius; species Lactarius hatsudake. The sequence goes on along the minus strand of JANSJP010000017.1, from coordinate 489,413 downwards.
AGACTCCTCCCCGATTCGATTCGATGGAAGATGCTTCGCAAGGAATGACCGATGATGCATGATGATCTGCTCGAAGCTCCTAATCACGTGTGCTCTCCAACCTAAACGGAGTCTTTGCGGGCGGCACGTGCTCAGTTTCCTCTTCCGTGCCGCCACCTCTGCCCCGGTCTGAGAAACCGGAATTATTTTATTTTGCTCGCCGCCCGCCTAATCCCATGCCCTAATCCTGAAAGGGATCGATGATGAGGTCCGCTGAGGCGCAGGGGCGCTCATCGGGTCGCTCCGGGGAGTCCCACCCACCCGTCGCAACCTCGCCTCGGCCACAGGAACTCATTTTCGATCGTAAAGCGCTTCGCGCTTTCGCCCGTTCTCTATACACCCTTTATATCCTAACTTCTGCGCCTCGCGTTGCGCAAAAACACGTGAGTAATTACATGGAGCATCGAATGGGAAGTTGTCTGCTTAAGTTCCGTACCCATTCTTGACATCATACAACGAAATTGCCATAAGGCATAAGGCATCATGAGTTGCAGCTGTTTTCAAACCATCAAGGAGCCCCAGCATCAAATGGCTGTAACTCATTATGTATTATGACAATTTTGACTGTAATCAGTTCTTCTATCTTGGGTCGTGGCCAGTTTGAGCGTGTCTGGGCGGGGTTGTATGCTCTTGGGAACTACGAGTTCGTTCTAGCAGACAGGCGCCCCGGTGTCCGGGGAAGGCCCCCACCCTACTGAAATAGCAGGCTATATAAAGCCATATTCTCAACGGTCCTGATCTGCAGACTTCCTTCGGTCTGTGGTTTCCGCCATGCGCTTTCCCCTCATCTCTCTTCTCTTTTTGAAATCCGTTTTTGCCGCCGTCTATACCGACCCTTCGTTGCTGCCCAATTCCCCTTACACATATATAGTCGTGGGATGTGCGTCCGAGCATCTATGGACCTCTAGCGTTCTCCGACACTTTTCTAGCGGGCCCAGGGGGTAGTGTCTTGGCAAATAGGTTGAGCGCAAATCCGAACAATCGTGTACTCCTGATCGAAGCCGGACCAAGGTTCGTCGATTTTTGTCATTTTTTTTAATTTCTGCACTCGTCTGCCAGTCAGGGCTCATATACCCTAGTGATACGGTCAATCCTAATATTCGCGTTCCGTTCCTTTGCACGACACTTGTACCGGCTGATGTCTCTTATAATGAGACCACTGTCCCTCAGACTGGTTTTGGTGGGCGGTCCATTGGGTATCCTCGCGGACGCACTCTCGGTGGATCGTCTTCTGTCAGTAAGTTGGGTCACCTTGGGCGGCCATCACTACAGACTTAGTATTCCCCAGACTATATGGTATGGACCCGTGGACCAGCGAGCGACTTCAATCGACTAGCCCATGAAACTGGCGACCACGGATGGTCGTGGAAATCTCTTCGGAGAATCCTGACTGGGGTATACTATCCCCCCTCTCTGGCACTTCGCCGCCGCAGTCTGACTGTGGTCACCAGGTGGAAAACTTAGTTCCTCCCCCGGATGGTCGCGACACAACGGGGGAGATCGATCCATCGATCCACGGTTCGAGTGGCCCCGTCAAGATCAGTCTTCATGACCCGACCCCTCTCGACTCTCGGATCTTCAAGGCGACGTCGCAGCTCGCCGAGTTTCCTTACAACAAGGACTATGAACTCTGGGAACCCACTAGGATTTGGTATGTTCTGTCTAGCCCACATAAAATCTACGGATGTAACGCAGACGTTTGCAAGGTTGGACCCAGTTCTCAATCGGCGATGGTCAGAGGAGCAGTGCCACTGCCTCATACCTCACACCTGTGCTTTGCAGGCCGAACTTAGATGTTTTGGTTAACACACTGGTGACCAAGGTGGTTCAAACTGGCACCCATGGTGGTCTTCCCATTTTCCGCGGCGTCGAAGTCGCCCAGTCCGCCTCTGGTACGGTGACCTCCGCACTTCTCACGAATGTCTGACACGCCCCCGCCAGGCCCGCACTTCTCTCGTATTGCTACGAAGGAGGTTATAGTCGCGGCTGGTGCAGTCAACACGCCGCAGTTACTGATGTTATCTGGAATCGGTGACAGCGCAGAGCTCAGTCGGTTCAATATTCCGACGATCGTCGACCTCCCCGACGTGGGCAAGAACATGCAAGACCACTGTCCTGCTTCTGAATCCGTTCTCGGTTAATTCTAGCTCCACCGGTGACGACATTGGCCGAGACCCGAAGCTGTCCAAAGATGGTCTAGCACAGTGGGAAGCGTCCCACACTGGTCCGTTTGCCGCATCTGTTGGGGGTAACATAGGCTGGTTAAGACTACCGAAACACTCCCCGATCTTCAAGCAAGTCAGAGATCCGTCTTCCGGACCATATGCTCCACATATTGAATTACTCACTGTCGTAAGCCTCACCCGGAAGCTTTCCCTCGTAGAATGTCGTTGAATTTGCGCCCTCAGAACCAGTTCTTTTCAGCTGTTCAGCCACCGCCTCCCACGGGCCACTTTATGTCGATCGGCACCATCTTGTTAACACCTACCTCTCGTGAGTTGTGTTACTTGATAACAGCGCTTCTAAACATAGAATGGCGCAGGCGGGTCAATCACCCTCGCTTCTGCGAACCCCTTCGACCCACCTAAAATCGATCCGGCGCTCCTCAACTCGGACTTCGATATCTTCACTATGCGCGAAGCGGTAAAGGCAGCGCTTCGGTTCGTCGCGGCGCCAGCATTCAAGGACTATGTGATCGGACCATTTGGCGATCTTGCTGATGCCAAGACGGATGCCGAGATCGAGGCTTATGTGCGGAGCCAGTCCAGCAATGTATTCCATCCAGCGTGCACCGCCTACATGTCCCGGAAGGGCTCCAAGCGTGGTGTTGTCGACCCGGATTTCAGCGTGAAGAAGACAATTGGCCTTCGGATCGTCGACGGGAGCGTTTTGGTACGTATGGTTCGTTGATTGGGACCCCACGTAACGGCCTAATGCAGTTTTTTTTTTTAGCCATACGTCCCGGCGGCGCACCCTCAAGCAATCATCTTCATTATCGCGGAGCGAGCGGCGGAACTGATTCTTGCCAGTAAGGACTCTCATTGTTCGTAACTTAACACTCGTCCGTTTCTTCGATCGCCAGCATGCCCGTATTTTCCCATCCGAGTCAATTGCCGTGTATTGTTTTTGTATTTCTTGCAGTACTGGTCACCTTACTGAGCATGACTGAGTGTTCTTGATAAACAATGTGAATCTTAATTCGCGTCTTTTTACGGCACCACGCGACATCGGGATCCAGATGACACCAACTTGCGACGTACTTGTCGCCCCGTACACGCACGCGGTTCTTCCTTGTGCCCTCACCTAGTACTCACGCCTTGCTGTCAACGCTATAGGAATTTAAACCAGGTTACCAGCCTGTATGGTGATTCTGTATATGATATACAGGCCGGAACGGGCAACCCAAGGCCAGACCATTCAATTAGATAACCTCTAAATTACCATAGAAGAACCTGTTCGGGAACCGGATTCTCAAAGAATCTGACGAGATCGTCAGATTCTTTCAAAGTGTAACATTACATAAGACACTTGGCGTGCAAGTTCAGTGTTCTCTTCAATGCCAGTGGGTGATCTCCTTGTAAAAATTGAATGCGTTCGACCCATTAATACTAAACTGCTTGGAAACGGTCTATGACGTCACAGGATTTGGGGTCCTCTGCGGGGCATGAGATGTCGTATGCGGGCCCGGGTCCGTGGCGATTGCGGACGTGACTATCAGTGAGTCAGTACTAGTCAGTGACTAGTGACTGTTGAGGGGAGGCCGCGCGCGAGTGTGGCTAGATGGAACCCTGTAGAGATTTATGGCAGGGGGCAGCCAAATAGGTGAACGATGTACGAGTGTGGAGAGGAGAGCGTATACTCCTCTGCTGACAAATATTATTCATAGATAACCGTTTAACTACGATAATAATGCGATTATCTAATTTCAGGTCTAGCCTCGGTTTGCCGGACTGTGTCCGTTCCGGGCTGAATCCCAACAAGCCCTGCTGAGCCGAGTGGTCGCAAGTTGTCGGAAACAGTCGCGCACGCTTCCAGTTTAGTATTAACGCAATATTAACGGGTCGAACGCATGCTGGTCACCCATTGACGAGAACACTGAGCTTGCACACCAGGTGTCTTATGTAATGTCGCAGTTTGAGTCAGATTTCTTGAGAATCCGGTTCCCGAACAGGTTCTTAGTATATTGTAGGTGATTTTATCGATTCTATCGACGAAGTACAATACGTTGCTCTGGGCTTTGGAGATGAATTTCGGGGCGGCTATCGAGGCGTTTTCCAAGCATACCGCCTCTTATCTGTCCCTGTCCCTCAGCAACTCCGGCGCACGCGGGAGCGAGAGTGAACCGACACTCGTCAAGCGCGCGGCTCCTGTGGGAGTCGAATGCTCCATTTTGCGTCGACTGGGAGTCTGGGACACGATCCAGTTCGCGAGTCACGTCAAGGCGACGGAGGGAGCAAACCCTTCCCTCCATGCGAGGCATAACACCCACCGCCTTGACGTTGACGCGAGTCACGCGATGGTGACGTTCGCCGACCCCTACTTCGGCCGGAGCTAGTATTTTTCGCGCGACCAACAACGGTATCATACTGTGCACGCGGGACACAGTCACGCAGGGCCAATTTCTTCCATTCCCACAGAGGCGGACTCAGGATGGTCTCGCGATGGCATCATGAAGTTCACTTATTCTTGCCACCGTGAGTTTTTTTCCCTTCAAGCCGTTCCCACAATCCCACCCGCGTGCAGATAGGTAGGTCAAGGGCTTTTTCTGCACTCAGCAACGACCGGTTAATCACCACTTCCCTAGACTCGGCCCCACGTTTAACCGCGACTCACAAATTGACTATACCCTGGCGTGTTGTTCCTCTGTACATTAATTCATAGAGTCGCTCTCGAGTCTTGTTCACTCCTTCAGTGATCCATATCGAGCTGGTTTACGGCTTGCACAGCGCCTCATTCAGTACCACCAACCTGTTCTAGTAGATCGTCCACTCAGCTAGCACCATAGGCACCCTTCCCGCAGGCTGGAGGTCCCATTTCCTGAAAGCCATGTAGCTGTTACAAGTTACTTTGGTGTCCTCCTAGGAAAAGGGACCTTCAACGGCGACATGGCCAGATATCACACACGGAAGGGGAAGGTGTAAAAGTTTTTCGTCGCCTGATATAACCTTTGCTGGTCTTCGCCAGGCGTCTTGGCCGGATTGGTCGATGCAATGCGGAGGGTGTCATAATGATACTGGAACTCTCATCAACTTTTACAATGTCGGACAAACTCAGACCCATCAGCATGCGGCAATGTGCTGGGCCAAGCTTCAAGCTTCAAGACCAGGCTCTTCTTGCTAAGTTATTCATTGCCTAACCGGAAGGATTATAGGAACGTGATGCCGTATATAAATGGATCAAAAAAAAAAAAAGAACGTGATGCCGTCACGAATTGACAGGAAATCGACGGGTGTCGACAGAAGACAAGCTCAGATAGGTTTGTTCCTGTCTGCCCAGCGTAGCCATGACATGACATTTATGGCAGTTGCTGTATACCGAGGCAGAAATTGTTCGGCCTACTAGAAGACATGCAGAAGAGTCAAGAGCAATTCATCGTCGGTAACTTCAGTTGGTGGAGTGACAAGTATCACTGTACTGCATACATCACCGCGTCGGCTACCACCAAGTTGAAAGTTCGCACGACGTGGACCTGGAGTGATTGGATTCCGTCATGACAAAACGGCTCAATACTCAGTACTCAGAGGCAAGAGGTCATCTTGTATTGGGGTTTTGATTGAGGTTGCACAAGGATTGAAACGAAAAAAAGTGCCGATACATTAGTATTACTAGTAGGTCTGCATTTACACCCAACTGACAAATGGAGATTCGCATGCACCCAAGCGATCTCTGACGTGACATGTTCACCTTTCAGTTGTTTAGTTTTCAGTTGTTACCCGAATATATTCATTTCTCATTTCCCCAAGGACTTCTGGGTTTTTTTTTTTGGATCCATAGCATGTAGGCTTTCAAGTTTTGCTTCCATACAGACTCCTTCCGATTCGATTCCTTGTTCGATTCGATGGAAGAAGGAATAATGGATGATCTATTTGATCTGCAAGGGTTCTTAATCACGTGTGCCCTCCGACACCATCCACCTCCAAAAACACGTGAGTAATTACAGCACAAGGGAAGGTCCACCATACAACCTAATGCATCATGAGTGGCAGCTGTTGTCAAGAGCCCTGGCATCAAAATTGCTGTAACTCATTAGTATGTATTATGACAATTTCGACTATAATCGGTTCTTCTTTCTCGGGTCGCTGCCAGGCTGAGCGTTTCTGGGCGGGGTTGTATGCTCTTGGAAATTACGAGTTCATTCTGGTGCCCCGGTGTCCCGAGAAGGCCTCCACCCTACTAATAGCGGACTACATAAAGCCATATTCTCAACGATCCGGATCCTGCAGACTTCCTTCGGTCTGTGGTTTCCGCCATGCGCCTTCCCCTCATCTCTCTTCTCTTTTTGAAATCCGTTTTTGCCGTGGTCTATACCGACCCTTCGTTGCTGCCCAATTCCCCTTACACATATATAGTCGTGGGATGTGCGTCCGAGCATCCATGGACCTATAGCGCTATCTGAAACTTTTCTAGCGGGCCCGGGGGGTAGTGTCTTGGCAAATAGGTTGAGCGCAAACCCGAACAATCGTGTACTCCTAATCGAAGCCGGACCAAGGTTTTTATTTCTACGCTCCTCTGCCAGTCGGGACTCATATACTCCAGCGATACGGTCAACACTAATATACCCACTCCGTACCTTTGCACGAAACTTGTACCGGCTGATGTCTCTTATAACGAGACCACTGTCCCTCAGACTGGTTTGGGAGGTCGGTCCATCGGGTATCCTCGCGGGCGCACTCTCGGTGGATCGTCTTCTGTCAGTAAGTTGGGTCACCTTTGGCCGCCATCACTACAGACTTAGTATTCCCCAGACTATATGGTTTGGACCCGTGGACCAGCGAGCGACTTCGATCGACTAGCCCATGAAACTGGTGACCACGGATGGTCATGGAAATCTCTTCGGAGAATCCTGACTGGGGTATACTATCCCCCCTCTCTGGCACTTTGCCGCCGCAGTCTGACTGTGTCACTAGGTGGAAAACTTAGTTCCTCCCCCGGATGGTCGCGACACGACAGGGGAGATCGATCCATCGATCCACGGTTCGAGTGGCCCCGTCAAGATCAGTCTTCATGACCCGACCCCTCTCGACTCTCGGATCTTCAAGGCGACGTCGCAGCTCGCCGAGTTTCCTTACAACAGGGATATGAACTCTGGGAACCCACTAGGATTTGGTATGTTCTGTTTAGCCCACATAAATCTACGGATGTAACGCAGACATTTGCAAGGTTGGACCCAATACTCAATCGGCGATGGTCAGAGGAGCAGTGCCACTGCCTCATACCTCACACCTGTGCTTTGCAGGCCGAACTTAGATGTTTTGGTTAACACACTGGTGACCAAGGTGGTCCAAACTGGCACCCATGGTGGTCTTCCCATTTTCCGCGGCGTCGAAATCGCCCAGTCCGCCTCTGGTACGTACGATGACCTCCGCACTTCTCACGAATGTCTGACACGCCCCCGCCAGGCCCACACTTCTCTCGTATTGCTACGAAGGAGGTTATAATCGCTGCCGGTGCAGTCAACACGCCGCAGTTACTGTTGTTATCTGGAATCGGTGACAGCGCAGAGCTCAGTCGGTTCAATATTCCGACGATCGTCGACCTCCCCGACGTGGGCAAGAACATGCAAGACCATGTCCTGCTTCTGAATCCATTCTCGGTTGATTCTAATTTCACCGGTGACGACATTAGCCGAGACCAGACGCTGTTCCAAGATGGTCTAGCACAGTGGGAAGCGTCACGCACTGGTCCGTTTGCCGCATCTGTTGGGGGTAACATAGGCTGGTTAAGACTACCGAAACACTCCCCGATCTTCAAGCAAGTCAGAGATCCGTCTTCCGGACCACAAGCTCCACATATTGAATTACTCACTGTCGTAAGCCTCACCCGGAAGCTTTCCCTCGTAGAATGTCGTTGAATTTGCGCCCTCAGAACCAGTTCTTTTCAGCTGTTCAGCCACCGCCTCCCACGGGTCACTTTATGTCGATCGGCACCATCGTGTTAACGCCTACCTCTCGTGAGTCGTGTTACTTTATAACAGCGCTTCTAAACATAGAATGGCGCAGGCGGGTCAATCACCCTTGCTTCTACGAACCCCTTCGACGTACCTATCATCGATCCTGCGCTCCTCAACTCGGACTTCGATATCTTCACTATGCGCGAAGCGGTAAAGGCAGCGCTTCGGTTCGTCGCGGCGCCAGCATTCAAGGACTATGTGATCGGACCATTTGGCGCCCTTGCTGATGCCAAGACGGATGCCGAGATCGAGGCTTATGTGCGGAGCCAGTCCAGCAATGTATTCCACCCGTCGAGCACCGCCTACATGTCCCGGAAGGGCTCCAAGCATGGTGTTGTCAACCCGGATTTCAGCGTGAAGAAGACAATTGGCCTTCGGATCGTCGACGGGAGCGTTTTGGTACGTATTCTTCGTTGATTGTGACCCCACGTAACGGCCTAATGCGGTTTTTTTTTTAGCCATACGTCCCGGCGGCGCACCCTCAAGCAATCATCTTCATTATCGCGGAGCGAGCGGCGGAACTGATTCTTGCCAGTAAGGACTCTCATTGTTCGTAACTTAACACTCGTCCGTTTCTTCGATCGCCAGCATTCCCGTATTTTCCATCCGAGTCAACTGCCGTATTGTTTTTGTCATATTTCTTGCAGTACTGGTCACCTTACTGACCTGACCGTGACTGAATGTTCTTGATAAACAATGTGAATCTTAATTCGCGTCTTTTTACGGCACCACGCGATATCGGGATCCAGTTGAGACCGAAGTACCCAACTTGCGACATACTTGTCGCCTCGTACACGCACGCAATTCCTCCTTGCGCCTTCACCTAGTGCTCACGCAGCCTAGTCTGGCTTTATGCGTGTTTTTTTAACTCCCCGTCCGTCGCTCGTTTCCGTATCCTAGTTCTGAAGAGACGGAATAGTCGACGCTCTCGCAGCTTGATTCAACGGCTACCGTATAACCTATATCGAGCTTACGGGTCCACGTAACTCAAAAGACGTTTTTGATTCGTTCGCTCTGGTTAGAGTCTGTTCATTTGTACCGGCGCCGGTAGTGGCTTCTATGGTTGTACTGTACTCTGGTCAGGAACAGAACGTCGAAGAATACTAGGAATGAATCGATCCGTCGAAAGTAATCCTAGATCGCACACCCATTCGCATTCACATTGAATACAACATTATGACTTTACCATGTCCATATGCGAATGAGCGACCATGAGCACCATACCATGGAGAGATCTACAGATGGCACAGTCGTCTCCTCCCGGTTCGTGGCACGACCGGACCCAATATCCATGTTACTGGTAGGTTAGTCATAGCATTTGGCACTGGCACGCCATCCCCTTGGGGACCTCACTCACCCGCGTGGTGCACACTGTAATACAGTACAGCCCTCCACACGCCGCACGTCCTTGCAGCGCGCAATTTTCACCCGCGCATTACGAGTGCAGGAGCGACGCGTACGTGCACGGATCTTGCACAGCGCGGCTGCGCGTGTGTACGTCATGATTTTCGCGACCGTGCATGCGGCAATCACGGCCAGTACTACAGTAATGTCCGCGTTGAATCACGTGACAAGATGTCGGCCATGGTCGGAATATCAGACCCTTGTCCTCAGGCTCTTGAGCCTCATGCCAGTTCTACTCTCTGCGTAGTGTCTCAAGCTTCTGAGTCAGTGATTTCACGGGGAAATATGGCCTTGCGGCGTGCACTCCACCATCACCCTACATCGGTCGGAAGGGCCGGGGTCGTGGACCCAATGACACCAACTACACCGCTGCTGTTGTCGGAGAACGAGTGGGACAACCTATACAAGTGTATCTCTCGGCGTTTTCGTCTTCCCTTCTCCCTTCCTTCTGTCCTGCATCCTCCCTTTGAGGCCTTCGTCGATACATTGCATGGTGCCTTGCGTCCTCCGTAGTTGAGCCCATGGTAGACTGGAGAGGTTTAGATACCGTCTTGGACCAACTAGGCAGGTCATCGCTCATATTGCCCACGACACCCTATGACGCAGACCCACACTTACTTTGGGTACTCAGAGGCCCTGCTGAAAGTCGTTCACTTCACGTCCGGGGTGTATATGTGAGAGGTCTTGCACCAATTCTGCCTCCTGGCTCGACTGAACCCGCGTCCAGATGGGAGTTTTTCAGCGCGTTGAACTTTGAATGGAGCTTCCTACGAGGGCGGCGGAAATGGAATTGGACTGTTGCGGTGAGGCTCTCATTTGGAAGTCCCGCGGCGCTGATGACTGACTGCCGAGCAGCTGTACATCGCATGTCGCGTGACCACGTTGGCGGCAGCGGTGTCCCAAATGACGGGCTTCAACTTTACGAGCGAGATCAGCTGCAGGGTGTGTCCGGATCATATCTTTTCTTATAGATTGGCGGTCGTTGACAACCACTCTCACAGACATGGCTCATCTTTGTGCGGGTCAGTCGCTCCATTCACTAGGTGTTTCGGCGTGGCTCACGAAAGCCTTCCAGATATTCGCGAACACATCAACAACCCTGGCTATGGCACTCTACGCACTGCGCAGGTGAGCCTGGCAACGTGAGAGACTCTCCCGCTCCGGCAATGACACGACCCACTAGCGTCGCCGTTTGGAAACGAAATGACTGGCTTATACTATTTGTCGTCGGGTGCCTCATCACCAACGTCGTCCTCTGGATGCGATGTGAGCGTGTTTGGGGATCGTTCCCATTCCTACATAATGACCGCTTGTCCGCTCCGTCCCTTAGTGACAGTCAGGGTGCGTGTTTAGTCATATCTTTTTCCACAAGAGTATGTCTTTTGTCTCAACATGACATTGTTCCAGCCTGCTTCACATTGGAACGAGGAGACTCACACGTGCATCGTCACGAATACCTACCGCGGGCTACCGAACAACGCATCGATGCTCGCTACGGATGTCGTCTTCTTTATTGTCATTCTCAGTGGTGTCTACCAACGAAACTCCGGAAGGCACATTATGATTACCATGTATCATGAGGTGCGCAGTTTTTCGCCCTGGTTTCGATTCCTCATGTTTCTCATGTCATTCTTAGGGTTTATTTTGGCTCGCGATTGCGACTTTGATACAGTTGCTCCCTGTGGTGAGAACCTGATTGGTAGTACCGTAACGCGAGCCTGACACTTCCATCACTAGATCTTCATTTCATTGGATCTTAACGGTAGGCTGCCTTTGCCTGCCTCTCTGAGACGTTACGCTACTACTGTACTACCATATTTGTAGATGTCATGAACCTTGTAAGCGCCCATGTCCCTTCTTTCCCCCGACAGCTTCTGAACTGAATCCCTGCGATAGATATTCCAAACACCTGCTAGTAAGTTGACGTTTTGAAGGGATCATGTCTCTCTAACGAACTCTGCTCACTCTTCCTCTACTGTAGTCATCTGCGCGTGAGCGGCCTCGTGGCCTCGTCCCTATCCACACTTACCGACTTTACAATGACATAGCGGAATCGGTGCAACGCGTATGTATCGCAAAATCTTTGACCGTCATGCTGGGGACATGTATGTACCCACTTCTCCTCTCCCCCCGTAGAGTCTCATCGCTCGTTCTCATTGATAACAGGCTCGAATATCTCGAGAGCTCGCGCAACGAAGAGACGGGGGAGATCCGATTTCGGCGGGCGTCGCTCCTTGTCGCGCGCTTGGGGCACGATGGCGACAGGAATGCCCCACGATGCGCGCCGCGGGCGGTCCCACCAGGGCGGGAACCAAATGAACTCTATGTGCGGCGGTTTGGGGAGTGTGAGATTAGGGTAGAGAGCGCTGAAGCCGAAGCAAGAGCGAGCGCATGACGAAGATCGACCCTGACCTGGTGCTGTAAGGCGGCGGTGGAGCCCCGTTCGTTTATTTATTCAGGTCGTTGGGGCACACAGTAACTTACTGTAGTGTATTGAACCCTATGTAGCACCAAACTAAATACAGTAAAGAAGTCACGATGCGCTCCCGTGTTGATGACCCTGAGTTAAATTACTCAGCGACTGGGGACGTGGGACTTTTGTTTGCGACTTGGCTTGCGACCGACTTGTGACTTTACCATGTCGTCTATATGACCATCTACTATATGCTCCGCGGACTAGGAAGTGAGTCTGAGACGAGAAAATGAACTGTTGATGAGCTATCTGCGTGCGTGAGGCGAGACGAGCGCAAGGCGATCTGCATCGGGTGCGACTTCGGAAGCGGCGGCCGGAAATTTGTTTTTAAAATTCCTCAGGGCCAGAAATTGTCATAGTAATCGGTCAATTGCAGTTGTATGCCGGTGGGAATGGCAAAGTATAGCCCGCTCGTCGATGTCGAGCGACCAGAGGTCACTGCTGTCTCTGAATCTCTTAAACTTGAACGACATCATGTCGTCTAATTATCGACGAGTCTGAATCTATTCCCCTGCTTAGTACGACCCGAAGCCAGCTGTGGTCGTCAAGCGGGATCTACACGACGGAGAGACTACGGAGAGCTGACAAAATGCGGCACCACACCACAGACGCCGTCGAACGGATATAACCGACATGATAACCAACCAGAATACTCCAGTCCTCGCCATAGTCGCCCACAACGACTATGCTGTACTCCTCGCCTTTTGAGTCTCAAAGGTGCCATTAATCGTGGTTATTCACTGTGATCCGCGGAGAGATGAGAGGAGGACGACACGAATTTTTAATATAATATACCATCGCGACTGAGCGCTCAGCTAAGCGAATTGTCCGCAGGGGGTAAAGTGGCCCAGCTTATCCGCTCCTGAGCCTGTCAAGAGAAGAAGTCAACTCGTTGTCCATATAACAGTCACCTGTTCAATATAACGTGGTTGCCTCCCTTCATCCCTCCCTCCCGCCCTTTCTCCCCCATTGTATGGGCCTTCGCTTGTAATCAACAATGGTCGACTGGCAAAATCCCGTCACAATCAGTCAACGAGTTCGGTACGAGTCTCCCCAGTTTCCTTTTATGTCCTCGTTTTCACTCATCAATGTTTTTCGCAAAAAAACGCAGAGTGCTTTCGTCAAGCTCATCCACGTTATAGATGGTATTTATATGTGCGTCCTGCTTCGTTTCCGCCCTTGCAGACATCTTATACAACTTCTCTCAGCTGGGAATTCATTTGCAACCTTAGCTTCGAGTGGAGTTTACTCCGCCGTCGGCGTCAGTGGCGATGGACCGCTGCTGTGGGTATCTCCAGCTCCTACATTACATTCGACTAATCTTCGAACAGCTTTACATTGCTTGTCGGATGGCTACCATAGCTCAGGTGCTGTCGGACCTCGTCGGGCTTAACGTGATGGGTCAAATAAATTGCAAGGTACGTTTCAGCTACCTACTTCTCGCATCACCTTTCATCTAAGCACCTCCCAGCTATGGCTTATCTTTGTTCTTGTATGTTTTCCTGGAGTCCTGGTTTCTCTTTCGTCGTAACGATGGCACAGGTGTTCGGTTATGCGGCGACCTCACTCGGCGCTGAGTTTATATGCCCTCCGCAGGTCCGTTCGCATGTGCATTCGTCAGCGTAGATGTTTAGCTTGGATTTCAGCGTCGCAGTGTGGCAACGCTCCTTGCCTATCACCCTCTTCTCCATCGCAATCATACTGACCAACCTCGGAGTTTGGATCCGTTGTGCGTACCGTCCTGTGTCCCAATCCGCTTATCTGACTCGTTTCGTTCTGTGGCCCACAGGTGTCGCAGAGGTATTCACCACTGCAACATAATGCCAGCAGATGCACTCATGTCAAATCGCAGGCTCAGTCCCAGTGGGTGGCTTTGTCCCAATCGTGTTCGTGGCAGGGCAGCCACAGGACGCTCTTGAATAACATCCTGCTCTTGAGCACAGAGGTCGTCCTCATTGTGCTCATGGCTAGTGGTATCTACAACCACAACCCCTGGCCGTCGTGCCTTCAAAATTATGTACCGAGAGGTGCGGGATCCAGTCTCACGTGGAAACCACGCTGCCTAGGAGCTGGACTAATCTGTTCGGATATGTTCATATTAGGGCCTCCTTTGGCTCTTCCTCGCAGCGGCGGTGCAAACTGTGCCAGTGGTAAGAAATACAACAAGTATGCCGAGTCCAGTTTCAGCGTTAAATCCTCACTAGGTTTTCCTCATTCTGAACCTGAATGGTGCGGTTACTTTTACACTTGTCGAAGGTTAACTGACATCGTCCGTCTTTGAAGAGGCCATGAATGTTGTACGTCGCAACCGTTATCTTTATCTACAGAGAACCGTGTCGCTGATGCGTCCATTCGCTGCATGGCATAGATGTTCATAATCCCGTCAGGTATCCATCATTCCCGTCGTTGCAATATTTCCCCATTCTGACTAATGGTCCCACCTTGACCTTCTCAACAGTCATTTGCACGTAAGTTAGCGCTCATGACGGCGTAATCTTCCCTTCATCCGTCACTGATCCAACCTTATGACACAACGTGTCAAACAGGTCAATAGGCGCGACGCGTATGTACCGCTCTCTTTCAGACAGACAAGCGGGCAACGTGTACGCTACGACCCTTCCATATTTCCGCGGGAGGTATCTCTGACAACGAGTGCTCTTTCTCATACACACAGACTCGACTTTTGGGAAACATCACGCGATGAGACGACGGGCGAAATTCGCTTCCGGCGGCAGACCCAGGTCGTCACGCGCACGGACGGCGGTCACGGCGCCGAAACGTCCTCCACGACGGCGCTGCCGATGGGCCGCCTGGTGCGCACGCAGCCGGCGTCGGAGGAACTCCACGTGGAGCGTTTCGTCGAGCGCTTCGAGGCGCACGCGATCGAGCGGGACGACGACAGCGTGTCGATGCCGGATGCCAAGTCCGGTCTTGATATGGAGGACGACAAGCCCGCGGTGGAATGGGTGACCCACGCCAAGTAGAACAGATAAGTGAGGACGATATTTTTCCACACGGCAGCCTGGATAGCGAGCGCCGTGCTTAATTGATATTTGCTTTCCCTTTTACACACGCCAGCGGGCACATACAGTCCCATTTTTTATGTTTCTTGATTGTACATAGCTCCAGGAAGAAGTCGATCCCTTTGATAAGGATCTTTAAACAAATTGTCTGAGGGCCACTTATATAGCTACTTGCAAGACGTGGTCAATATAGAAAGCGCGGGAACAGCATCGCACGTTGACTCTTGTTGTATGATATTCAGACCTCGATTGTCCTCTTGCCTCCGTCATCTTGCGCCCATAGACGTGGGGCCCATAAACAAGTGGTGTTGTACAAGGTCGTCGTTTCTCCGCCGGCTCACGATTCGCTGGGGTGGGAACTGGAGTTACTGGACGACGGGGATACGCTCTCGCCGCTCTCCGGCGGCGGCTTCACGTTGAAACCCGCTGAATGATTAGTTCCAGACAGTGTGCGTTTATCGCGCCGTGTCAGGCCAGTCAGGTCTAGACCGTCTAGCGCTGAGCACCCTGGTCACCTGCCACTGCCGGCGGCCGTCACCTACGCACGAGGCAAACCAGGCAGTGCCAATATTTTCCCAGCTAAAGGCGCTTCCCTCGACTCGCCCACGCACTCTTTTCTTTTCTTTTGAACTGTTTATACTGTATCCCGGAGTACAAACCCGAGGCTTAGACCGGACGTAGCCTGCTCCATTTACAAAGACTCGGATTGTACCTAATAGGGGGTGCCCTCGTTACCAGAACGGAGCAGGGAGAAAGGGGCATCTTAAGCAGTTGGCCCCGAGAGTTCGCAATCGTGCGGGAAGGTAGGCTGGGCGTCAGACATCAATTGAAGATTTCCGTGTATGAGTCCGCTGGACTCATGTGGAGTTTTCCTGCCTCCTCAGTCGGGTTCCGGGGGAACCTCTTCCCACAGGCCGGGGTATCTGCACGCCGGGCACTCCCGTGTCTAGGGGGGTCATTGGGCCGAAAGTGATCGACGTATGTGCCCGTGAAGGCATCTTGGTCTGCGTTCGTTTCGTCGACACTTCGTCTACCTCTTCTACGGCTTCGAAAACTGCCACTACAATCTCGTTCAAGCACTCCGCTCCGCCTCTCGCATCTTATTCTTCCTGCACAGTGCAAATTCAGTCTTTACGTAAGGCGTTCCCCCACAGAGCTACTGTGTACTGTGATCAACACTGTGATATGAACGAGGGAGGGCGCCGCCGTGGGGAGAGAGGGTGTAGCTTCAGGTGCGGTACGGTTTGTGGAGCGCTTACGTTGGTGTGCGGGAGTGGACGACCCTGCGTGGACGGCATCAAGGATGGCATGTTGGAGGGTCGATCGAATATGCTACACCCTGGCCTGGATAGACGACCCCGAACGATAAGCCCCCTGACGGGAGGCGTAGCACGGTGTGTGTGGATCTTGGAGACGTACTATGGCCCGGGGTAGCTCAAGCGTACTAGTCACGTACGCGCTTGTGCTTACGTTTTTTAATTAAATTATTTTTACTATTCTGTTACAATGTTACCGTAGTAAACTTAAATATTTCCCTATGTTTCACGGAGTATTATCTAAGCTTTTTTTACCCACGGACTTTCCTCAAACCGCCAACGTGCCACGTGCCAGGCTGACTTGTGTCATGGTCCTTGCTCAACCCTGTGATCTGCAGTGCAAGCTCCGGTGCTATGTTTCGCTGAGACCTGACGCTCTTAGCTCTGAGCTCACTATCTCTCACGTTGGCCCCACTTGAATCTCCTGGCACACCGAGTACTCGGCAATCTCTTGCAGGTGCAACGCACGTCAACGCACGTATGGAGTTACATGTTACAAACCAGCAGGCAGTTTCTTAATCAAACATGTGAGGAGATCCGACATGAGCTACGGGGATATAAGATCGAAGGGTTGACCCCTAGTCCCTCACCAACCTCTCTCGCAACCTCTCTTCTCCTATACAACGTCAACACACACTCTTCTATTTTTTTTGTTGTTCACCTCACTTTTCTAAACACACATGGCCATCATCGACTCTTTCAAGTCTAACGCTACCAGCGTGGAGGTACGCCTTGCTGGTACTTCGCTCTCCGTTGAAGGTCATAAATGTTTGCCATAGTTTTCGTGGCCCGCCGAATTGACTGGCCTTGAACGCATCATGCTTTCGGCCCGCGGTGAACTTCAACGCTTGCTTAGGTGGGTCTTTCCCTCTGCCTCCTTTATGGTCATGACCGGTTCTAAGCTTAAATGATATGACGCAGTGCCTTCTTTTCTCACACCATCAACATTAAAACCATTTATGAACATACCTCACCTCATACACACACCGCCTCGCCGGAGGAGCCCATCTCCCAGCGTCGCGAGGTCCACCTTCTCTGCGGCGGAAAGACCGCTTGCATTGCGACAAGCGACGTAACCATCACCGCACCTCTCCCCGAACGACTCTTCCTAGACGAGAAGTTCGCTATCGGGCAGATGTTCCGCCAGATGCAAACGCCGCCTCAGTTTGCAGCTCCTAGACTGTGGTGTCAAGGTCGAAGACGGCAAGGACACCCTTTGGCGGCGGTACACCTTGTCCACCGAGGGCTTTGTGTGCGATATAACGGAGGTGTTCCCCGACCGGAACATGTTTAAGCTCTGTGAGCAGTGGCTCGACGAGGAGCGCGTGAATGCCCCGAAAGCCGAAGCGGAGAACAGCAAGCACCGGTATGCTACAAACGCTGTTCCCATCCACGTTTAATCCCCCCTCCCTCCCAAACTACTTGTATCTCTGACCCGGAATCGGACTTGCACTGGTGATCCACGTGATCCGATGTACCCTTTCTGTAGCGCATATATAACTTACTATAAAGCAGTATAATTCTTTTTTAATTACGTTTCAATGTTGCAGGCAATATATGCGGAAACGCCAGTATCTCGCACCGTATCTCGCGTGGGTGTTAACAAAATAGGGCATTTAGAACTGGCGAACTCACACGTGGCATGTGCGTCGTCGACAGGCGTGACAACAACACACACCAGCGGCGAACTATGCGCATGTAGAAGACGAGCCATCGGTGCGACGTACGAAGAGCGAACACCCCTTCCATTGAGCAGGTGCCTATGTGGATGGGTTGATATCAAACATGGGCACTGTTCTTTGCTTATCTAGCTCGTACATGCAACACAAGACAAATACTAAGTTGCCTCATCTTCCACCACAATCGTTCACTTCTTTGGCGCAGTGATGTCGAGAACCTTCGTGGGGTTCCAATCTGGGTAGAGACCATTGTTGGGTGTGCCGTTCAGCCCATCCGTTGTTTAGTTGAGGTGGAGGCTTGGGTGGAGGCATGCGTCGAAGTCCCTGCGGTTTTCCACGAGCTTTGCGCGCAGCGAGTTGAGTGGGCGGTAGGTTAAGTCGAGCTTCTTGCCGATGCGTTCCTCGTAACCCTTGAATATCTCGTTGGAACGACTGCGAGGCGACAAATTGAGAGATAGCTAACAACTGTGTGATGTCTTTGTTAGCGGTTTGTCACGGTAATCATGAATTTCCCCGCTTTTTACAGTACATGGACTCTTACTATCGTGATTCACTGGATGCCAGTATTATGCAGCGAAATCGTAGGTAAAATACGCGCAATCCTTCTGGTCTCACGATATGTCACAGTCGCGACGCAACGCATGCTGTCATTTTATGCCATGCATTATCATCACGGTCGAGAACACCGTAACAAGGTGAAAAAATACAGCGATCCTTGGTCCGTAACATACATGGAGGGGTGAGTCTCACAAAGCCGCCGCCCAGCTCGGAGACGAGCTCCTCTCAGGAAGCAGCTCTCTCGTTTTGTTGATACCTTGGGGCGTCATATTTGCATTCATTTTACGATCTGATTGTGAGACAGTCGAGGTCTCGTTATTTTGGGACCTAGGCAGGGATGGTAGTGCAATGTTTCCGACACCACCTCTTCCTACCGAATGCTTTAATGGACGCACGTTCGTGAGTCTGAAGGCACAATTCCAGATAAACGGGGTGGATATACCATTTGAGCCGCGCGAGCAGCCTCATGTTTGCGTATGAGTGACCTTTCGTACTTAGCTTGCTCGGCCTCCGTTGTAGACAATAACTCGCTAGAACGAGCACCGATTACATCCCGCGATGGAGAGTGAACGTTCCCTGAACCTCCTCGTCCAGTGGAGACGATCTAAGAACATCAGCCCCCAGTCAACGATGGGCCAGTGGAATGAATTATCCACTTTTTCAGGGTGGGATGAAGAACGAAGTTCTCTGCCCTTTGTCGACGAAAAGTCCTCCGGACCATCAAATATAGATGCGCGTTGGCTGTAATCGGAAGCTTCGCGGGCATTCCCAGCACCACCGCGACCTGACGGTTTCTAGATATGAGGTATTATAAATCGCAAACGGCGACGAAAAAGGAGGTGTAGCAGATAGTTACATATTGACCGCCTCGAGATGTGGTTCTGGAAAGTTGATCTGGATTGAAGAAGACAACCACGTTAAGTCACAAGTAGAACATTCGAAAGCTGCGGAAGGGACGACATAAAGGAAGACGCAAGGAAGTGTGGACAGGGGGCGCCGGGGCGGTGAGAAGCACGGATAGAGAAAAAAAAATTGAAACACCCGTGGGTCGCCGTGTCCATCCCATTTCAATAACTGCCTACCTACCTTCGTTGCTCGGCTTAACGATCGTGACGGTGGAAGTGGTGGATTCTTTAGTCGAAAGTCTGGAGAGCTCGACAAGTTCGGGGCGCAGAGGTGACTGGATACTATGAGACATCGGTGAGACGGGTAAATTGAGACCTGAAGTGTGGGGTGGTTTGACCACGAACGCGGGGGTTCTTATCGTCTCCTGCGCCCGTATCGTAAGTGCGCCACAACATATCCAAATAGATGAAGACCTGGTCGTGTGCCAGTGTGGGAACACAGAAACCATGATTGTGGCATGGTGGTATAGGGTCCTTGCAGTGGTCACAACATGAGAAGTGACCAAAGAAAGGGATAAAACCATCATCCGAGCTCTCAGGCCTGTCAGAGAGGGCGCGCATTCCCGGGTCCGAGTTTCGGGATTGCAGAAAGAGAGGGCCACAATCCCATTCAGCAACGCAGACACAGCAAAAACTGGCGTATTCGACGGAAAAGGTGCTGCAGGATACCTCAGTGAAGCGAAATTCGCTCAACTGTAGCCGAAGCCACCTGTGAGATTAACCTAAGGTACAAACGTGGAATAGTGGTACCGGGCCGGGTACCGGTCAATGGATGTGACTTAAGGCCACTGGCACGCAGCATGGACGATGGAGTGTGCTGCGCTGTGTGCACGCACGTGTTCGTTTGACATGGTGAAAGCAGAGAAAGGAAGGATATGGGTCTTGAGAGGAGCATCCTTAAGACTGATAGTACTGATGCGTGAGGGAGATCAATGTCTTCAAGTTCTTGAGGGTACGGCCACATAAGGATCATACGCATGCAAACGTATACCCAGGACCAAGCATGGAGCATAAAACACAAGGGAGACGTCGTGATTGGGAGTGAGATCCAGCGAGACTAGCCTGAGTGAATGCAAGAGTGAGTGGCAGATAACGATGCAGTAGCGGTCCGGGAGGGTCCGGGAATCCAACTCGTTTACCCTGACTTTCGCTCACTGGCACAGGCTTGACCCCGTTTGAGAGGTAAGGCAGAAAGGTTGGCCTTTCTTATTATTTCCTCGACCTGTGATGGGACCGGCGCCATCCCATCTCCTGATTCTCCTCTTCCAGATCTGGTTCGAGCTGAATGGGGAATAGGAATCTCAAACCGCCAAGCTCGACGTGCCACTCGTCGTTCTATCGCCGCCTGTCTCGTAACTTACAGTGACCGTGGCGCAGGCCCGGTCACCAGTGAGCACCGGAAATCGACAAAAACAAATTTGTTTATTGTCCAAGCGACAAATGTAATGTCCTAGTGGAAGCTCGAGTGCCAGACCAGCGGGACGAGAGGGCACAAACTTCATGCCTCCCCCGAGGACTCTGCTTCGGTGCTTCCTTTGTTCCTTGGATGTTTCCCGCTTGGGGTCGTCTAATATTACAGTATGACAGCAGAGTGCCTCACATATTGTAGCGCGTTCCTTTTCTATGTTTTCCTATATCCCAGCGCTAATTTTTCTCGTTCTGTTGACATGACATTGACGTTTTCCAGCTGCTGTTTTGGTTCGCATTCTCAATCCTCGCGTTCCTTTCCAACATTCAGGGCCCAAAGGCCCCGCCAGCCAGTCGACGAGTTCACGCGGTGGGCGCGAAGTAATTGCACAGGCTCTTCCCCATCCATGACCGCCCGTGTATTCAAATCCTTCCAATTCGCGCGCATTTCCCCGTTCATATACACAACGATACCCACACTCCATTTCCCATCCCCGTTCCGATTATGACAATACGTGCATCGTTCTGTTCCCGACCCGGGGGCAAAGAGAAGTAGGTTCCGACTCGCGGTGTAACGAAACATGTACTCACGCAAGGTGGGACTCTACCAGTGGCCCTCATTCACTCCCTATCTTCCATTTCCATTTCCCTCGTCTTCTCACGACAGACTTTGCCTGTCCAACCTACGTGGTGTTTCGTTCTTCACTCGCCTCAGTCTTCCCTGAGGGTCGCGGGCATTTTGGTTGTGAGAGATGCGACTCTCACAGTCGGACGCGACGGTGACTCCTCACTTTCTCACGATCATACTTGCACGTAATTGGCACCATTGGCACGGGCACGGGAACTGACGTTGGCACCATCACTGGCACTGGCACACGAGGACTGGCACCATCACCAGCATGGGCACCGATGCTGATACTGGCACTGGCACTGCCACCGGCATCATCACCGGCATGGGCACTGGCACAGTGGCACCAGCACCAAGACCGGCACCAGCTTTCAATTGGCAATGGCACGGGATGGCACTGGCACCGGCACCGGCATCACCACCGGCATGGGCACTGGCACAGTGGCACCAGCACCAGCTTTCATTGGCACTGGCACGGGATGGCACTGGCACTGGCACCATCACCAGCTTTGGCACCATTGGCACTGGCGGCACCGCCCGTGGCACGTTCGGATACCGGCCCGTGCCTCCGCGAGCCTCGCGCCAGCGTTGGTGTCGTGGGGCGGCTGCGCTGAGCCTTTGCGCCATTGAACGACCCGCGTGGTGGGTTCCCACAACTGACGGATGGCACGTCCGGGTCGGGCCTACTTCGCACCCTATTGCGAGTCCGCGCGACAGATCGTGGGTTGCATGCTGTGCGTGCGTGGCACGCATAAGTATATATGTGATCGCTTGGCCTTTGCCGCAGGGCATTCGAATCGATCCACAGGGGCGCGGATGACGCCGAGCGCGAGCGCTAGTGATTCGCGGAGTGCACCCGCATGTAGGATGATTTGATGGTGTCCAGCACATGATACGTGTAGGCGTAAAGCGTCGCACCAAGTATCGTCAAGGGGGGCCTGCGGCGTACTAGGAGCGCTGTGGAATCTTCTGCAACCAGCTGACTCGACCGATCGACCTCACTGACCGGCTGGACCGAACGACTGACCGACCAACCGAGAGTCCACCTTGATTGGCTCTGGCAACGGGGTGATCATATGCGTGCAAGTGCTTGCGTACGTCAAATCCCAAGTCAAATGCAAAGAGAGGAGAGAGCATTACAATAAATGACCCTACTGTACTGTACTTTTTTTTTTTTCCAAATACCCCCCCTGCAATGTGCAATACGTCGGTTGCACGTTTCTCGTTGGCTGTCAACCAGACCCGAAGAGACAAACTTGATCCGCAGTAGGCTGTTCCTTCCCCTTCCCCACGCCCTCCTACCCATCCACCTCCTGAGGACACACAGACATCTAGGTGCATATATCCGCACCTCAAGTGCGAGAGGGTTTGTGTTCGCGCTTGTTCACCTTTCTTATGACTTCGGTGCCTCAATTCGCCAAGGTAACGTACATGGCTCACGTCATTTTCTCTCGTTCGGATGCCCCTCGTCCTTCCAATCCAATCTTATCTGTATATCACCATGTGTTCCATTCAAGTTTTTTTGACGGGTCTGAGAGAGCTGATCTCTGAGTCGGAACCGCGCCAGCGGCGTTATCGGAGTGCGCAGTAAGTAACACAGCCCAGTCCAGCCCCAAACCATATAACTGTCGTTCGTGTGCAACCTCTGAATCTGTCACGGAGGTTAGCATCGTCCGACGCAAACGGTTCGCAATTTTCTCGTTCGTTTTACAATTCTTTCCGAGAAGCGCTCGCCTTGGGATTGGCCCTGACGCCCGAAAGTACGCGGAAGATGCCCTCAACCGACCCAGCGCCAAAGTCAGCCCGGTCCAACAGTTCAATCCGGTCCAGTCCGATCCAATATAGTTTTACAGAATCCAGAACCGTCGGTCGACTGCGTTGGTTACCACCGTACGCCAAGGAGGATGACGAGAGAGATAACGATGGAAGAGACAAGGTCAGCTGCGCAGAAACGGAGTTTAAGCGTGCGTAGAGTGACGATTAACTTGGTCACCGAGGCGATGATGTCTTCATGCACTGCACAATATCATCACGCTAAGCGTATCAACCTCAGTTATCGAACGCAGAAAAATGAAAATAAGAATAGGGCGAGAGAAATGGACATTATACTTTGTCACAGGACAGGGGCGCTGGCTAATGATACAATACACGGATTACCGAGGAACGTACACTACCCCTGTAAAAAAAATAGATAGGCGCTGCACAGAAAGGGGAAAAGGAAAAGGGAAGAGAGAAAACCACTAGGAGACGAGAGCCGGAAATGTTGCAATTGAAGATGTACTGAGGTGCAAGGATGGATGGATGTGTGGGAGTGGATTCGTAGATGATGGATATGATAAGAGTGGTTGACCGGTGGCCACGCGTCTACACCAGTCGGCCGTAGCCAAAAATAAAATAAAAATCGAAAGCAGGCATCCGCAGCCGCAGCCGGAAAATGTTGGCGGCGGCAACGAACAAAAACCTGAGACGAATTCGAATTTTAGCAGGCGGCTCTGCGCAGCCATGGGGATATCTTTGCCGCCCGCCTCATTCCCCCTCCTTTCCGCAATTCCCCGCTAAGGCATCGATGATATGTGGGCAATTTATGCCCCTGCCTCGTCCTCTTCACGGATCGAGCTGAGCGACCGCATACGACCATGGATACGACGTGACGATGGGGCCTGTGGAGGTGGTATATTCGGTGGTGGGACCGCGGGGGTATAATTTGGCGCGAGGGGGATAGTCATAGCCGCGGGGGGCGATGGCGACGGTGATGGGGAAGTAAAGGACGGTGATGTGTTGCCAGGCAAGGGAGTACTATAGATGACGTATGGCTCATCGTCCTCGTCAGAACGACCGGCGAGGGATGGGCTGGAGCTGTAGTATAAAATAGGGACGTCCGCCGAGTCACGGGGCGGGGTATATTTGAACGGACCAGGGGAATGTGCGGACTTTGATGAAGACGTGGGTGACGGTGATAATGTGGGGGTCTATGAATAAGGCACAATATGTCAGAATAATTTCTCTATTTTCTTGACAAAAGCCCATCAAGGGGCCGAGCGCCCCAGAGGAGAGGACAAATACCGAGGTACGAGAATCGAGATGAGGGGTTTACTCACCATGCCATGAGAAATTCCATCGACCCAAGCAACAACGCGACGCATCCACTCGCGACGACGGAGAAACTCGATGCGACGGAGACGTTGGACTTCGAGCTCACGCTCGCGCTCACTAGCGCCAGAACTCGTGGACGAGTCCTCGTCAGCAAACGGATCAAAGTTGAAGGACTGCGGCCCAGGATGGGGAGCGAATGCAGGCACGGGAGGTGGTTTGAGTGTGAACCCCCCTACTGCAGGTGAATAAGGAGGAGAATACGGGCTATATGCGAGGGGATCAGCTTGCATTTGCTGGAGGCGAAAGAACGAGTCGTTGTCCTGGACGTGGGTTGGATAGGCCGGAGTGGAGGGTTCGAAGTCGAGCATTGATGGAAAAGGAGGGAGCGAGGGAGATGGGGGGAGGAGGGAAGGGACGGAAGACGCCTGGGGGTTAATATAGGGAGAAGCTGACTCAAGAGTGAAGGAGGGAGAGAACGGACGGACGAGGAGATTTCATGATGGGCGATCGGGATATTCTAGATCCGACCCAGTCCAAGCCAAGTCTAGTCAGGGACGGGTCAGCCAAGTCACATCCATTCCGATTCCGCCTTCTTGCTTCCGTGCTCGTTCGCTCCACCTCACTCAATCATCCCGACACACGCCGCTCCGGTTCCATATCCATCCATATTTCACACCGCTTATTTCCATCTTCGTCTCTCCCTCCGAATAGAATTTCCAGCACCGCCCAGTTTCCTATCGATAAGCGCACCGTGTTGCCGCAGTGACGTCTACCCATTTAGCCACCCGAGTCATCCACCCTCATATTTCTGTCAATCAAATATGCAGTGCCCCCAACAACCTGCTGCTGCTCGCATACGCGTTGTCGTGTTTACTTGACAAAACGTTGACGCCTAACTTAGTTATCGCGTCGGTCTTCGTCTCTGCCAGCGTCGTACTACCCAGACCCTTTGCGGACCTCAGGCTCGGCGACCATGAATGATGTAGAGACGGTTCGAGCGTTCGGCACATCTGGCGGCGCGTCAGTAGAACTGGACCTTATACATAATTGGTGCAATACGAGCAATCTAAGAATCGGGAAGCCCACTCAGAGATGCGAGACGTGACGTGCGAAATTCTCAAATGAAGGGGAAGAGAACTAGAACCACCTGAAGCGCAGTTGTTCATTCGTTTACAGAATTTGAATAGCTGCGAGAAACAGAAGGATGCTGGAGGCTCTGGCCATGATAAGTAGTTCTGCATACAATACCCACACGATTGATGCTACGGTGAGCCTTCGCGGTACCTGACACCTGTGTGGTTGAATGACTGATGCCGAGATGTTTTTATATTTCACCTCGCCTGTGCCTTGAATAAGGATGAATTTGACCTGTATTGATATTTATTACTGGTTCTCGGAGGTTGAGTGGACGTGCCATCAACATCCTTCACGCTGGCTGTGCGATTCTGACGCCGACGTGCCCTGGTTTACTCCCTTCCAGAAGCGAGAAACAGCTCTCGAAGAAACTCTGGTCGACATACGAATACTACCACCAGGCTGTGGCTGCAGACAAACGTGGCGACTTGATGTTGGGTGTGCGAAGATGTGTACATTTTCCCTTCTCTAGTCTATCTACTAACCACAATCACGGAAAGACAGATGTGAGAGGTTCCATCATGTGTGACGCATGCAACGGGTATTCTGGAACGTTGATTGAGAAGCGTTTTCCATGTCGAACAGACGGACGGGAAAGACAGCGAACGGCACAAAACCCCTACAAGTGCGGTCGTTGGGGGGATCACTGCCATCAAAAGAGTCTATTTCACCCCAATAACAATTTTTGGAGACGGCACACCCGGCTGGCACGCCTCAGACGGCGCTAACTTTGCTCTCTGATATATTCGGGGCGCGCAGGATTTGAGGCTGTACGTCGATGTCTCGTGTCCATGACACGGCAATCGGGCGCTCGTTCGCTGTCGCTCACATGAGGAAATGTGAGGTCTTAACCCGGTCGGGGCGATCACACCACCTCGTGCCCGGTTCCAAAACCCTGCCGCGGCAATCGTACGACCCATCCATCAACGTACAGTATCGACGCGCATCAACTCAGCCCATCGTTGATTCCAACAGCCAGTACGTAATGTATTATGACTTAGTCAACAGTCGGCGGCCTGTTTGACGGCGTTATATGTATCAAGATATGTATCCACTATGATACCTTAGACTATTCCCCTCGATGGCTGTCTGTGGCTTGACAGACAAAACAAGTACACGTGCCTGCTCTCAAGTATGCTCTCAAACTCTCTTAGAGTACTTAGAGGAGTACGTGGTAAGCCCAAGAACCGGAGTCTGGTGGAGTCCCGGACGAGTCCGAATGTCGGGACTTTCAGCTCAGATCGAGTCACCGGGGCTCGTGATAAAGCCCCTTTCCGAGCGCTCGGCATGTGCGCTTCTCACCGATTCATGTTCTGGGCCCCACGAGCACCCGCAAGCTGTGTTGCGGCAATCCGCTTTGGTTAGTCGTTGCTTTAATTTTTTTGCGAAGGTGCATTTGACCGCGCACGACTGCATCACGCGCCACATTTCCTTAGGAAATCCCCGTTGCGTCGCCTGGCAGAATGAATCAGATGTAGATGCTCCCGCTCGGTTCGAGCCTGCTCCGACCGACTCCCTTTCCTTTTCTCAGGCTCCGATCTACGACCACATATACACCGTTTTATGTCTGCCCGGGCGCATTTCGCGACGGTCTCGAAAAATAAACTGATAGAAAACAAGGCGCCGTTCCTCTCCGCCACGTATCCTCCGCTCTCCGGTCATTCGACTCGACCGACAGCGAGAGGGTGGAGCCCGAGCCTCGGTGTGTAGCCAAAGGGATCAACGCAACGACTAATAACTTGATATCGGAAGGTTCGCGATGACCCGCTGATTTTCTATTTTCCGTATGGCGATTCTGCGGGTTCTGCGGCGGTCCAACGCATGGTCTGACAGCGACACTGACTTGTTGTGCGCCAGCGGCGTGTGTCAAAATATGTTTGCCACTGGTCGAAATTCCGAGCGACGCGACAGATACATATATGTCGCTGGCATTTGCAGGTGGGGTCTGTGGCGTTCTGCCCCCTCACCTCCGATCGTCCCTTCCCCCCCCTTCGACTCGACCTGTCTTCCATATGCGCCCCCCTGTATTCGCAACAGGGACCAGGACCGGGTGGGGGTAGGTCCGGTGAAGCAGTGCAGCCGGTTCGCTCGCTTGTCATCGATGTCATCCCCGGTATTCCAATTCCGAGATGTTATTGGTTTTTTTTTTTCTTCAGTTTTGTGTCGCAGCAGCCTGCCACTTAGACCCCCCCCCCCCACAGCTGCAGCTGCAGCCGCTCGTCATCCCTCGGTTGTACGCAATGACAACTATCGGACGATCGACGGCGTTAGCTAGCCCACGTTCGTCTACTGTATGTATGGCCCTGCGGCGTTACCGGACTAACAGTAGCCCGCCCGCGGCGTGGGTCAAGGGCGCATTTGCCTGGGCCTCGTCCCAGGTTCGTCGGCCCGCGGGCTCGGGCTCTGCGATGCCCCCTCTCTTACCGGTTGCGACCCACTCTACGACAGACCCAGACCACCTACATGGAGCCAGAGGGTGGGTGGGTGTGCGCTCTCCCACTTCTGTCCTTCTCCGTTGGCGCTACTGATAGTTGCGGATTCCATGTGTGTCCGATGAGGATGCTGTAACGGCGCTCGTGGTGTTCCCTTCTTGCGTATCATGGGCAGTTCGCCGTTGTCCTCACCTGACGCCCCTGTTGGGTCTCGTTTCAGCATTCAGCGGTTCTTGCTTGTTGCCGGTGGCCGGTGTTACAGATCTGAACGTCTGTTACGGCCAAGTGTAGGCACTGCCTGTGCGTCTGTCCGGCAGTGACGGACCAGCCTCATCCCACCTTACGCCAGTATCATAACGAGCTTGATAGAATGAAATCTTATTCCATGTGGGAATGCTGTGCACGAAATGACCTATAAATAATATTGTGACGGCGTGTGACATGTGACAAACATTATGCATCCGCGGCAAAACAGGAGCAAAATGGAACACTGCATGTGCGTGCGTGCGAGTGCGTGCGATGGTCGGACAGTGGCAATTCCAGTTCGACTCACTCGGCCTTTGGCTTTGGCAAGGCCGCTTGTGACACACGTAATCGCTCACCCAACCACTGCCAGTCTTTCCTGTCAGCAAGCTGCCTTTTATGGCCCCTTCCAATACCAACACCACCCATGACCACGATACGCCATACCTCGACGCCCTCCTCGACGCCGTCCCGGATGATGTTATCCCCCTCGACCTAAAAACTGCGAGCACGTCCCACAGCGTCCCAAAGTTCGTCGACGCCGCGCTGCGCCTCGCGTCCGGCGGCTCGTCGCGCCAAGACGACGACGCGCGCCTCCGCGACGCCTGGCCCCAGATCCAAGCGTCCCTCCAGCACGCCCTACACGCTCTCGGCTCTCCATCCGCGCACGCAAAACGCAAGCGCTCCCCTTCCCCCTCTCCCGCACAAGCGCCGCCCACGAACAAAAAGCCCAAACACGAGGAAGAGGAAGACGGGGAGGAGGACCCACCGCACCTGACGCTGCACGCGCTCTCCGCAACTGCGCCCGTTCGGCATAAGGTCGATATCACGCTGCATGCGCGCTCCCTCCGCCTCGCGCATGCCACTACTGGTGCACTCGTTGCACGCTGTGCCCGCGCAGCGCTCACACGTGCGTTCCTCCTCCCAACTCGCTCGCGCGCCACCGGCGCACCACAGTGGACTGCGCTGCTCCTCGCTGGGGACACACCAACGCCAGCGCCGTCTGCCGCGTCTCGGAAAAATAACGGTGCTGGCGCCGGAGCGGGAAAAGGCGCGGCGAAGGGAAAGGAGAAAGTGAGCGCGCGATTCGAATTGGCCTGCTCGGTTCCCGAGGCCGGCAAGGTCCCGCACCTCACTTCCCACCGTTCCACATCCACGTCTGCGTCCTCTTCCTCCTCTCTGCTTTCCACTCCCTCCACCCCGCACTCAAGCCCTCCACTCTCTCCTATCCTCCCTCTCTACCTCTACCCCCACCGTGGGCACTGGTACGAATCCCGCTCCCAAACTCGTACAAATCGAGCGCGGCGCGCGACTCGCGGGAATCATCCGCCTTCCGTGGCGCACGCGAGACGTCACTCTGGTTCCTCGATGGCGCGGGGATCCTGGCGGATACGCGCCCGGCCGAGTTCTGGGCACTTGCGGACCTCGCGCGGGGCGACGCGGGCGTGCGTGTGCTTAGCGCTACGGGCCGTACGTGTACCGTCATCCTCACTAGGTGCCCGCCGCCCCATACAACCGAGGGAAGCGAAGAAGACGACGAGGGAGAAGAGACGGAGTTTCAGATGATAGATGGGAAGGAGAGAGAGGGGATCATGGAGTGGGTGAGGAAGCATAAGTCCGCGTTTGGGATCGCCGTTGCAGCAGAGGGCAGGGGACAGGTACAGGTACAGAGGGTGGGGTGGTGGCGAGAGGAGACTCGGATTCGGACTCGGATTTCGAGCAGGAGAGCGGGGGGAGTGACGGACGGGTCCCCGTCGTCCAGCGGTTCCAGTTCCGACCCGGGTGAGCATGAAGGTGGCGAAGAAAGTGGTAATGAAAGCGGGGCCGATGAAGGTGCCGAGGGTAGTGCCGAAGCAGAAAGCGACGACGACGAAGGGGACGACGAAGAGATAGTCGAACTGGACCCAAAGCGACACCCACTCTTACGCGCCGCGGCAGCAGGTGCAATACCCAAGATGTCGCGTGCTGCGGTAGACGCTGCAGTCGGACTCGTCGTTGACGACCTTGTCGGACGGGGGGCTGGCGGACCTGGGCCGGCCGGCACCACTACCGATACACAACGAGCATAGACACAGGCACGAGGACGACGGAGAAAGTGAGGAAGACGAACTCGAGGACTGAGTACTGAGTACCGAGAACTCCCAACGTTGTTGTACTGGGCTTCAGAGGCCAGATGCAGGCCGCCTGAGTCTCGAATCATTCGTTTGTCTTGTTGCATTGATGTACAGTCAATGTGGTCTGCGTGTGCAAAGGATTATATTGTCATGGCTGCGGGAGGCATCTGGCCCGCCCATATCGTCGCAGGTTG
Organism: Lactarius hatsudake; assembly: GCA_024734325.1. Lineage (NCBI taxonomy): Eukaryota > Fungi > Basidiomycota > Agaricomycetes > Russulales > Russulaceae > Lactarius > Lactarius hatsudake. The sequence goes on along the minus strand of JANSJP010000017.1, from coordinate 458,601 downwards.
GTCGTCTCAACATCTCGCGCTTTGAAGAGCTCCTCCAGTGGGGAGGCAAATCGGAAACGCGGTCGTGGAGGCCGTTTTGGGTGGCGCAACCAACCTGTCTCACATTACCAACCCAGCCTGCACAATGCGTAGCGGAGCGCCAGAGTGTCGCCGAGGTGTTCCCAACCATAGTTGAAGGGGTGAGACGAGTCAAATTGCCGGCAAGTTCTTTCAAAAAAAAAAGACACTGGCACGTCCGAGGATAAGAGACTCCGACGCATGAACGCGTGAATCCAAGGATGACCATTTGCATCTCCTCTGCCATCGACCTGGACACCATGCAAATTGCTTGAACGGAAGGACGAGAAGCGAGAGGTGGGGAGAAATTAAAGGGGAGATGACTCGGAGAACACCGAAAGCGAAGTAGTACGGGGGGAGGAGCTGGCTTGGCTCGTAACTTGAATTATTGGACTTGCAACTTGGGCCGTTGCTAGATAGACATCCTCGCAAGTATCAGACTAACTTATCCGCATTCAAGTTGAACTCGGGCTCTCGTAAGGCTCGCGGTTTGAGGCCTAGCACGAGAGGCTTCCGAGTCCGCCTTAGATTTTGTTTTGTCACCGTTCCTCTGCGTCACTGGCATCACCAGCCGCGGTCACTCGGGTCTAGTAATCCCAATGTTTGCAATAAGTAAGGCAAAACGGCTACTAATCTAAAGAGAAATGGACGGTAAACTTGACCGGTCAGATATTTAAGCGTCGATTCTCCACGCGTTTCTCCGACACAAGCCGAAATAACCTCGTCACTCTCGCCATCTACCAGAAGCGTGCTGCCTAAGTAATTGAGGTGTGGTCCTTGCATTCGTCCCTATTCCGTGCTTTAGTAAAAGGTGTGTAATACCGAAGCTCTGCTCGTGGGAGGAAAAGGAAAACTCACATGGGCCGCGGGCGTACTGAGACCAGATCTTAATCCGAGTCGTTCTCCGCCTAGGATTTCGCGTCGTAATCGAGCAGCACCCTCGCAATATCGAGCCGTCCACGATAGCACGCTACATGTAGTGGGGTTGCATGGTCCTTATCTTGTGCGTTTATATCCGCGCCGCGCTCCAGCAATAACTCTGCAACGCCGAGACCGTCATCTTGCAACCAATAGCCCCCTTGTGACACTAGGTGCAAAGGGGTCTGCGCTTGGTCGTTCTCTGAACTAGAATCTGCGCCATGGTCGAGCAACACCCGTACGATCTCGAGCCTCCCAAGGTGGGAAGCAGAATGTAATGGGGTGTTTTGATCCTTGTCTGGGGCATTGACATCCACGCCGCTCTCAAACAATAGCTGGGCAATGCCAACACCATGTTCGCGGGGGTTACATTCGCCTCGCGACACTAGGTGCAACGGTGTCTCTCCCTGATCGTTCTCCACGTTCGGGTTTGCGCCATGGTCGAGAAGCGCCGTTGCGATCCCGAGCCTCCCCCAGAAAGCTGCCGAGTGTAATGCGGTGTCATGGTATTTGTCTCGTGCATGGACATCCGCACCACGCCCCCCCAGCAATAACAATGCAATAACGACACCGTCTTCTTGGGAATCGTATTCACCCCGAGACACCAAGTGCAATGGGTTCTCGCCCTGGTCGTTCTCCACGTCCGGGTTTGCGTCGTGATCGAGAAGCACCTACGGTCCCAGAATAAAATGTAACTATTTTTTATATGAAAAAAGAGAAGTACCTGTGCGATCTCGAGCCTCCCCCTGAAAGCTGCTGAATGTAGCGGGGTGGTCTTGTTCTTATCCCGTGCGTTGACATCCACGCCAGTGCCCCAGCAATAGCAAGTGCAATAACGATACCGTCTTCTTGGGAATCGTATTCACCTCGGGACACTAGGTGCAATGGGGTCTCGCCCTGGTTGTTCTCCACGCCCGGGTTTGCGCCATGGTCGAGAAGTACCTGTGGTCCCAGAATGAAAAGGATTATTTTTTGGAAAAAAAAAAAAAGAAAAAGATAAGCCACCTGTGCGACATCGGACCTCCCTTTGAAGGCCGCTAAATGTAACGGGGTGGCCCCGCTCTTCCTCCTTGCGTTGACATCCACGCCGTGCTCCAGCAGTAGTAGTGCAATATTGATGCCGTCTTCTCGAGATTTGAAGTCACCTCGGGACACTAGGTGCAACGGGGTCTCGCCCTGGTCGTCCTCTGCGCCCGGGTTTGCACCACAACTGAGAAGTACCTGTAGTCCCAGAATAAAAATGATTCGGTTTTTAAAAAATAAAAAAGAAGCACCTGTGCGATCCCGGACCTCCCTTTGAAGGCCGCTAGATGTAACGGGGTGGCCTCGCTCATACTCCGTGTGTTGACATCTACGCCGTGCTCCACCAGGAGTAGTGCAATACCGATGCCGTCTTCTTGGAATTCGGAGTCGCATTCACCTCGAGACACTAGGTGCAATGGAGTCTCGCCCTGGTCGTCCTCCGCGCCGGGGTTTGCACCACGATCGAGAAGCATCTGTGGTCCCAGAATAAAAATTGATTTTCAGATTTAAAAAAAGTGACGCACCTGTGCGATCTCGGGTCTACCCTTGAGAACTGCTAAGTGTAACGGGGTGGCCTTACTCTTCCTCCGTGCGTTGACGTCCGCGCCGCGCTCCAGCAGTAGCCGTGTAATACTGACATGTTCCTGGGAGTCACGTTTGCCTCGTGACACTACGTGCAACGGTGTCTCACCCTGGTCGTTCTTCACGTTCGGGTTTGCACCGTGGTCTAGAAGCGCCTCTGTGATCTTGAGCCTCCCCCTGAAAGCTGCCAAGTGTAACGGGGTGGCCATGCTCCTCCTCTGTGCGTTGACATCCGCGCCGCGCTCCAGAAGTAGCCGTGAAATACCGACGTGTCTTCGAGATTCATGACCGCCTCGTGACACTAGGTGTAGCGGTGTCTCGCCCTGCTCGTTCTCCGCGTTCGTGGCTGCACCATGGTCAAGAAACATCCTTGCGAAATTGAGCGCCCCACTAAAAGCTGCCATATGCAATGGGGTCCATCCCTTCAGTATCCTTATGTTCGTGTCCGCACCGTGTTCCAGTAATAAGCGTAGAATGCTGTGGCCATTGTCACCGTCATTGTCACTGTCCTCGTCACTGTCACAGCCCGAGTCACTGTCACTGTCAATGTTACTGTCAAAGTCACTGTCACCGTCACCATCCTCGTCACCGTCTATATCACGGTCATTGTCGCCACTGAGCAGTCGGCACAACAAGGTCTTGCCCTCTTCGTCTCGAGAATCGACGTCTGCACCATGTCCAAGTAGCACTCGAGCCACCTCGAGCTCATCATTTTCTACCGCCAGGTGTAGTGGAGTAAGGAGATCGTCCGCCCGACAATTTACATCCGCGCCATACTTGAGTAGAAACTGCACTACGCTGACGTCTGTGATTGCTCCGTGGAGTGGCGTACATTCCCCCGTTCCCCGGGCATTAACATTCGCACCGTGTTTAAGTAGGATTTCCGCAGCCCTGACGTGATCCTTGATTAGTGCTGCAAGCAGCGGAAACTCGTACAGGCCACCAATAGCATTGACGTGCTGCGGGTGTTTGATGGCGAGGTGTTCAACCAAGTCGGAGAATCCACAAAGTGATGAATAATACAAGGGAGTAGGTATCTTTGACGGCGATTCGTCTATGTTGTATATCCCAACCCATGTCGCGAAATGGGGTTTGTCGCAGTCGAAGAGAGATACCATCCCATCCTTCACAAGTGGTGCGACATCGTCGAATTGCGCATGCATGACCCAATGTTTGGCCGCGTATTCCGCCAGAGGGAAGCTCTTGACGATCTCTTTATTGGCGTGGTCGTCCAAATGGAGAAGAGATCCGAGACATGCCTGGGCGAGGATCGTGTGCGCGGGACCAGGATTGATCTGATACTGAGAGAAGTCTCCGAGCCGATTCGACATCAAGAACTCCTTTACGGAGAAGTGCGAAAACTGGACGACCTGAAAACCCTGGTCTTCGACGATGGAAATCAGACTTGAGCACGTGGACAACACGGCATGTACTTTATCATGCGGCGTCCAATCCGCGCGGTATTTTGGAACTGCTCCCTGGGCTGTATCGAATTCGAATGCAAGCAGTTCTGCGAGTTCTTCAACTTGGAGCGGACGGACAGCCACCATGAGGCACTGCAGCATACGATGGGCGTGCGCTTGGTTCGCCTGGGGAATTTGACTGAGTACGCGTGCATATGTCTCGTCTAGCGTTTTCGGTAACTGGTCAAGAGTTTGCCGAATACTTGCTGGGAGACAATACCGCAGCACCTCCAGTTGACAGAATACCCATCTGAACCTGTATGATGAAAGATAAGAGGACCAATCGCCGAATATGGGGGTATACCCTTACATTCCGTCTGCTTTTTTAGATAGCTCTTCAATAACCAGCCCTTTCTCTCCAGCCCGCCAGTTCCGCATCTTCTTGTCTGAGTAAACCACGTCGCCCACGTAGTCAGAAATATCCTTCTGTTGTCCGCTTTCATCGTGAAGTGAGACAACACAATATGCTAGTGGCTCGAGTGCGTCCTTGATGTCGACTTCCGGGCGGCTAGTAACGCACAGATGCAAGGACGGGAGTTGCATCTCAACGAGATCTTCTAGAAGGCTAAGGACCGTCTCTCTTGGGGTCGGCATCCCAGACACGTCGGGACACTCATCAAGTGCGTCCAGTATGACGTAAACCGGCTGCTGGGCGACGACTCTGAGCATCTCCTTCAGACAGTTCTTCAGGGCACCAACACTCGGTTGTTGCGCACCCTTGGCGTGTGTAAAATAAAGACGGGAGATTATACCACAACAAGGTTCCGAGTAGGCAGAGAATTGAGTGAGAAGTGAGGTGAGAAAGTTCCGGACGTTTTGTTTTTCTTTGTCCCGGAAGTCGAAATAGAAGAACGCCAGGGTTGCCAGTCCGTCATCGCGCAAGGATATAAGGTGTTTTATGATTGAAGTGCTATAGTCAATATGAGTTTCCTCCATTGGCGACGAAGTTGGGGAAAAAAACGAACCAAAGGATGCTCTTTCCCGAGCCCGCTAAGTAAATGGTCAGACCATCTGGAGTAGAAGTAGTGAAAGTTAGGAGGGACATACGTTTTCCGTGAACCCAGAGGAGGGAGCCAATCAAATCCCACTCCTTGAAAATGGTACCTTCGAAGAACCACGTGGCAGTTCCCTCGTGGTAAGCCTCGCACGCGGTGTTGTAATTCACGGTCGGGTCCGGCGAGAAAAACCATTTTCGGACGTCTTGTTCTATGTGGATCCCTGCGGCGAAGTTTCAGTCACTACGACGGAAATGATGGAGGTAGCAAATCACGAACACATTATCTCGTCCACATTATACTTTATCTTACCCACGGTGTACATCATTTCGTCTACATTTCTGGCTATCTCTTGCACAGTTCCGTAGGCTTTCTTAGCATCTAGAGGAAGGAAGTTAGCGTGGAGGGGGTGACTGTTCAAATGCTGCCGCGCACCGTATTTGTGCTCACTAGTGGACTTCAAGACCTGCGCTAGCGCCATCCGGACCTCCACCATCGCCATCTGAAACTCCTCCCGTGTCAGGCTATCCAACCTTTTTAAGGCGTCCTCAATATCCGTCCTTCCTACTAGTTTCTTCAAATATGTTTCTGATTAAACATGACAGTAGTCAGGTGTTAATCGAGTATATCTCGTAGAAAACAATAAATAACTGACTTGTTCTGCTCTGTTGCATCTCCTTTGTCGCAATAGAGAGTATAGAGAGTACCTCAGCCACGATTTTCATAAGTATCTCAACCATATCCTTGGTCAGTGAAATCTGAGTATGAACCCCAAGACGCTTGAGGAAGAATTGAATACGCTCAAAGAGGTCGACGAGTGCGTCGTGGCTTGACTGAACATCCTTTGCTGCCTGTAAATACCAGCATTATGAGGGTGTATAAAAAGGAATACAGATGAACGAACAGCGAGGAGGACACCAATTCCAACAAAGACTGCTTTCGCAGGAGGAAGCGCCTGCACAGCGATGTTACAAAGCACCTCGGTCATCACAGATTGTACGTACGATGCCGACACCCTCGCCAAGGGTCGAGGAAATTGTGTAGAGGACGTGCACCGATGAACGGACCCATTTCATCAACTTGTTATCGCCATTCCTAAACTTATCAAATGCCTCGGCGTGACTTTGAATTATGTCCAGGATGGCCTCGGCGGAATCGCAGCTCTGTAGTTCCTTGGCGAGCCAGTTGTCTAAAAGGTCGTTCCCGGTAATTTTCTTGTACTCGGTCAAGGCGCCATCAAGGATTGATTTGAATTGTGAAGATGAGACGGGTATTTGATTTGAAGACATGGTGATACAGGAGCTTTGGTAGTGAAGATAGTAGACTGTCAAAAGAGCGTGCCAGTGCAGTGGGCGAGTCCGAGGAGGGGGGAAGTATTTGTTGTCTTTAAAATTCTCACTGCATTGATTGCTCACCAGTTTACCTCGCCTCGCGCCTCGTGCAGTCTCGTGAGTGTCCAATCTCGTGTAATTAAAATAACTTGCCGATGGCAGTGCCAGGTGACACGTGACTGGCGACATGGTGCGGCGATAATGTGATAATTTGATTCGGACTCGGGCGGCGGCCACTGGCAGAAGCATTAAGGACGCTACTACTGTACTGTATAACGAGCTTGGCCATTGGCCTGGTAGGACCAAGGGTAGGACTCGGAAGTGCGTAGTATTACTAGACGACGAGGGTCCCCTCAGTCCGCGGGAGTTAGTACCACCCTGTACTGCTTCTCTTGGCTGTACTGTAGTACCGCCTCGTACTGCCGTAGCTTGAAGCTTGAAGTACCGCCTTGTACTGCTATACTACCGCCTTGTACTGCCGTAGTATCGCCTTGTACTACTGCTGTAGTATCGCCTTGTACAGTACATACCGCCTATCCAACGTCGACCCAAGTCAGACATAATTCTTCACGCCTTTCTTTTGACACGAGTCGAAATAAGGTCATGGGCCCGTCACTCTCGACATCCACTTTACCGCAAATAGGTATCTACGCAATCCCGTGCCGTTCATAGTACTGTACGATGCCTGAGTAATTGGGCTGTGAGTGCTTTGTTTCGCGCGTCGAAATATAGCCGTGCTGTCAAGAGTGTGTAACACAGAAACTCTTCCCGTGAGCGGAATTCTCACCTGAGCCGCAGGTGGAATAAGATCGAATATTAGTTCTCTGCCTGGGCTTTGGCCGTCATAGTCGAGCAGCGCCTTTTGCAATATCGAGCCGTCCGCGATGGCGAGCTGAATGTAACGGATGTTGCAGTGATTCTTATCTTGTGCATTCACATCCGCGCCACGCTCCAATAATAGTTGTGCGATGCTGACACCGTGTGTTTGAGAGTCATATTTGCCTCGTGTCACCAGGTGCAATGGGGTCTCGCCCTTGGCGTTCTTCGCGCCCACGTTTGCACCATTGTCGAGAAGCACGTGCGCGATTTCGAGCCTCCCAGAGTAGGAGGCAGAATGTAATGGGGTGTCATGGTCCTTGTCCGGCGCGTTGACATCCACACCACGCTCCAGCAATAGCCTCGCAATGCTGACGCCGTGTTCTGTGGAGATGTATTCACCTCGCGACACTAGGTGCAATGGAGTCTCGCCCTGGTCGTTCTCCGTGTTCACGTTTGCACCGCGGTCGAGAAGCAGTCTTGCAATCTCGAGCCTCCCCCTGAAAGCTGCTGAGTGTAATGCGGTGTCGTGTTCCTTGTCTTGCGTGTGGACGTCCACACCGTGCTCCAGCAATAGCCGTGCGATACCGAGACCATGTTCTTGAGAGTAATAGTCGCCTCGAGACACTAGGTGCAACGGGGTCTCACCCTGGTCGTTCTCCGCGGCTGCGTTTGCACCATGGTCGAGAAGCGCCTATTATGGTCCCGGATTATCCACGGATTAACAAAGCGAGAGAGAAAGAGAAATACCTGTGCGATCTGGAACCTTCCCCCGAAACCTGCAAAATGTAATGGGGCCCACTTGTCCTTCGTCCGTGCGTTTGCATCCCCACCGTGCGCCAATATTAGCCGTGCGATGTTGACGCCGCTTTCTTGGGAGTTATATTCGCTTCGTGACACGAGGTGCAACGGCGTCTCTCCTTGGTCGTTCTCCGCGTTCGGGTTTGCACCGTGGTCGAGAAGCACCCTCGCTAGCTCGGGCCTCCCCCTGAAAGCTACCGAGTGTAACGCGGTCTCGTGATTTTGGTCTTGGGAATGGACATCCACACCGTACTCTAGCAATAGCCGCGCAACACCGATAGCTTGTTCTTGGAAGTGGAGTTCGCCTCGTGACAATAGATGCAACGGCGTCTCGTCCTGGTCGTTCTTCGCGGTCGTGTCTGCGCCATGGCCGAGAAGTACCCTCGCGATCCCGAGCCAACCTCTGAACGCCGCTGAATGTAACGGGGTGGTGATTCTCCTTCTCCCGTGCGTTCACGTCCACGCCGCAGCTCCAGCAACAGCCTGTGCAAAGCTGACGTCGCGCTCCTCGTAGTTATATTTGCCTTGTGACACGAGGTGTAACGCCGTCGTTCCCATGTTGTTCTCCAAGCTAGCATCAGCGCCATTCTCAAGAAGAATCCGAGCGCACTTGTACATCCGACGGCCCAGTGCCAGATGTAACGGAGCATTCTTGTTCTTGTCCGTCTGTTCACGTCCGCGCCGCGCTCCAGTAATAACCGCACAATATCGCCTTGTGACACTAGTAGGTGCAACGGTGTGGTTCCGTTGTTATTCTCCGTCCTAGCGTCTGCGCCATTCTCAAGAAGAACCCGAGCGCACTTGTACATCCGACCGCTCAGGGCAAGATATAACGGAGTATTGTGGTTCTTGTCCCGTCTGTTCACGTCCGCGCCATGCTCCACTAATAACCGCGCGAGATTGAGAACATCGTCATTTTCACGATACTTGTGTTTAAATAATAGGTGCAACGGGGCCTCGCCATCGAAGTCCAGAGGATCGACGTCCGCCTTGTGCTCAAATAGCACTCGAGCTACCTCGAGCTCTTCGTGACATACCACCAGATGTAGTGGAGTGCGATGGTTGTCCTGCCGGCAATTTACATCCGCGCCATAGTTGAGTAGGAGTCGCACTATACTGGCATCTTTGATTGCTTCGTGGAGTAGCGTCTGTTTGCTACTCCTCGGATATCGACGTTCGCGCCGTGTCTAAGTAGGATCTCGACAACCCTGACGTGTTTCTCAGCTATTGCTGCACGCAGCGGAATCCTGTGTCCGGCCACCAATAGCATTTAAGTGCTGCGGGTGTTTGGTGGCGAGGTGTTCAGCCAAGTCGGAGAATCCACAAAGCGAGGAGTAGTACAAGGGGGTGGGTACATTTGACTTCCGATAGGTCTGATAGAACTCATCAATGTTGTATGTTCTGACCCACGCCGCAAAATGAGGTTTGTCGGGGTCAAAGAGAGACACCATCCCATCCTTTACACGTGACGCAACGTCCTCGAATTGCGCATGTGTGACCCAATGTTGAGCCGCATATCCTGTGAGAGGGAAGCTCTCGACGCTCTCTTCATCGGCATGATCACCCAAATGGAGAAGAAATCCGAGACAGGCCTGAGCGATGATCGTGTGCGCGGGCCCGGGATTGATCTGATATCGAGAGAAGTCTCCAAGTGAGGACGCGAGGCGATCCGACGTCAAGAACTCCTTCACGGAGAAGTGCGAAAACTGGACGACCTGCGAACCGTGGTCGTCGACAATGGCGATCAGACTTGAGCATGTAGATAGCACGGCCTGTTCTCGGTCATTCGATCGCCAACCCGCGCGGTATCTCGGAACCGCTCCTTTGGCTATATCAAACTCGAATGCGAGCACTTCTGCAAGCTCTTCAACACGAAGCGGACGGACGGCCACCATGAGGCACTGCAGCATACGATGGGCATGCGCTTGGTTCGCCTGGGGAATTTGGCTGAGTACGCGTGCATATGTTTCGTCCAACGTTTCGGGTAACTGGTCGAGGGTCTGCCGAATACTTGACGCAAGACAATGTTGCAGCACCTCCAGCTGGCAGAATACCCAACGGAACCTGAACGATCTAAGATAAGAGGATCTATGGCCGAGAATGGGGGTCCTTACATTCCGTCTGCTTTTTCAGTCAGTACCTCAACGACTAGCTTCTTATCCGCATCTCGCCATTTCCGCATCTTCCTATCCGAGTTTACGACGGTATTCACGTAGTCGGAAATATCCTTCTTCTGTCCGCTTTCTTCATGAAGTGAAACAGCACTATAGACAAGTGGCTCGAGAACAATTTTAATGTCAATTTCCGGGCGACTAGTAACACATATATGCAAGTTTGGAATGCACAGGCCGAGAAGGTCCTCCAGAAGGTCAAGGAGTACCGCTCGTGGGGTTGGCAGCCCAGAGATGTTGGGACACTCATCGAGTGCGTCAATGATGATGTAAACCGGCTGTTGAGCGACAACTTTGAGCATCTCCTTTAGACACTCGATCAAGACACCAATGCTCGGTTGCTGCGCGCCCTTCCCGTGCGCAGAATACAGATGGAATATTCTGTTACAACAAGGCTCCGAGGAGGCGGAGAGTTGAGTGAGAAGTGACGTGACAAAGTTGCGAACGTTTTGTTTTTCCTTGTCTCGAAAGTCAAAGAAGAAATACGCTAGTGAAGCTTGTCCGGCATCGCGCAACGATATAACGTGTTTGATGATCGCAGAGCTTTAGTCAATATGAGCTCCCCTGCTTGGGGATGATGGTAGGGAAATGACAAACCAAAGGATGCTCTTTCCCGAGCCCGCTAGGGAAAATGGGAGACCATCAGGAAAGTAGCGAAAGATGCTAGTAGGAAGAACACACGTTTTCCATGTATCCAGAGGAGAGAACCGATTAGTTCCCACTCCTTGAACATGCTCCCTTGAAAGAACCACGCGGCAGTTCCCTCTTGGTAAGCCTCACGCGCGAAGTTGTAATTTACGGACGGGTCCGGGGAGGAGAACCATCTCCGAACGTCCTGTTCTATCTGGTTCCCTGTGGCGGAGTCTCAGTACGGAGACAAAGGAGTGAACCGATCACGAACATATTATTTTTTCCACGTCATCCTTTATTTCGTCCACATTGTTCGCTATCTGTTGCACAGTCTCGTTGGTTTTCTTGGCACCTAAGTAGGACAAAGTTCAGCGAGGGGTGGGTGTCCGTCAATGGGGCTATGCACCATCTTTTAGCTCATTGATGGCCTTCAGAACCTGAGCTATCGCCATCCGAACTTCCTCTTGTGTCAGGCTATCTAACTTCTTTAGGGCGTCCTCGATATCCGTCCTTCCCACTAACTTCCTGAAATATGATTCTGATCAAACACGAAGAGCGGTCAGGTGTTAATTAAGTATATCTCGTAGAAATGACCTACTTGTACGACTTTGTTGCATCTCCTTCGTCGCGATGGAGAGGATAGAGAGTACCTCGGCCACGATTTTCACAAGTATCTCAACCATGTCCTCCGTCGGTGAAATCTGAGTATGAACGCCAAGACGCTTGAGGAAGAATTGAATACGCTCAAAGAGGTCGACGAGCGCGTCGTGGCTTGCCCAGACGTCCTTCGCTGTCTGCAGATATCATCATCATCCAAGTTGAAAGAGTCGACAAGAAGGGACGAACAGCGAGGAGGACACCAATTCCGGCAAAGACAGCTTTCGCCGAAGGAAGCGCCTGCACACGACGTCGGGATGCACCTCAGGTCATCACGGATTGATGCGTACCATGCCAACACCCTCGCCAAGAGTCGCGGAGAGCGTGTAGAGGACGTGCACTGATGGACCGATCCACTTCATTAGGCCTCTATCGGCACGCCTAAACCTATCAAATGCCTTGGCCTGGTATTGAATTATAGCCAGGACAGCCTCGGCGGACTCGCAGCTTTGGAGTTCCTTGGCGAGGGAGTTGTCTAAAAGGTCATTCCCGGTCTTTTTCTTGTACTCGGCCAACGCGGCATCAAGGATCGATTTGAATTGGGAAGATGATACAGGTGTTTGGGGTGGTGAAGACATAGTGCTGGTGATGGGAAATCTGTTGGTGAAAGTAGCGTGCCGGAGCGAGTCGCCACAATACAGTAGTAATACAGTTACAGTACTTCTTTGGCCGGGAATTCTCTTCTCTAACCGGGAAAATCCGCGTTTGATCGCCGTGACTCACGAGACTGCACTAGCGTTTATGGCGGCATAACTTCACCAGCCCTTGTTAGCGCCACTCACTCAGCCTTCTTTATTGCCTCTTATGGCCCCTCTCGATACCAACCCACAGGATCACGATTCGCCATACCTCGATACCCTCCTCGACGCCATGATTTCCTGCTCGACCTAAAATTTGCGAGCATGCCCTACAGCGCGGTGAAATCCTCTCAAAGTCTATTGATGCCACGCTTCTCGACAAACTCCTCTGCGACGCTTTACCCCTACCAACACACACTCAGCTCTCCACTCATGCATGCTACACGCAACACACCCTCTTCCCATCTCCCATACTAGTTTTTCCTACGAATATAATAATACAGGCATTACGGGGAGGAAAAGGAAGACAGGGAGAAGGATCCACCGCACCTGACGCTGCACGCGTCTCCTCCACGTCGTGCATTCCACAACCGGCACGCCCTTAGTGCGTTCCTCTGATGCGCACCCGTACCGATAGCGTACGGTAGTGGACCATGCCTCTGAGACACGCCCATACACCACCACCTCTCCCGTCCCTCAAGAATAACAATAACAACGGCGCTGGCGCTGGAGCGGGAGTGGAAAGAGGCGCATCGGAGGGCGGTGGAAAAGGAGAAGGGTAGCTCGTGGCTCGAGTTGGCCTGCTCAGCTCCTGAGGCTGGGGTCGTCCCATGCATCAATCTCCGGCCCTCCACATCCTCGTCCACGTCCGCAACCCCGTCTTAGTCTCTGCTACCCGACACGGGTTTACCTGGTCTTTGCAATTCCGCACCTCCCTCTTCTCTGCACCAAGCGCTCCCTTCCCCCCTCCCTTCCTCTCCACCTTCACCACCAGCACTACTACCCACACCGCTCCTAAAATCGTCCAAAAGTCGAGTTCGGTGCGCGGCTTTCCGGAATCACCGCCCACCGCGCGCCCCACGGGGAATGTCGCACTTGTTCCTCCATGGTGTCTCTGCCGTCAGCGGGGCGTGACGCATCCCGGCGGACGCACGCTAGGTCGAGTTCTGGGTGCTTATCCATTCCGTGCGACGCCATACCGGCGTGCGCATGCGCGATGACGGGCCATGCGTGCACCGTCATCCTTACAAGGTACCCGCCCACCTCATCACCCAACTGAGGGAAACGAAGAAGACGATGAAGAGGCGGATCTTCGGATGATCGACAGGGAAGAGTGGAGGGAGATCGTGGAATGATTGCGGGCATAAGCCGCATGCTGCGGTAGACCCCGCTGTCGGACTCATTGTTGACGAAGAGGGGATGGTGGACCCGAGTGCTACCTTCAAAATACGACGAGCATAGACACGGGCACGAGAAAAGTGAGGAAGAAGACGGGCTCGAGGACTGAGTACTAGTACTGAGTGCCGAGTGCCGAGCTGATGTACAATGTTTTCCTTGCACTCTCTGTTTTCAGAAGGGGCTCCATATGCGGTCCGCTGAGTGGTTGGTTTGGAGATTCTTATCAAAAGGCTAGTCCTGTTTACTCTGATACTACAGTGAACAAGAAAAAAGAAAAGTCGTCTATGTGCGAAGGGAAATCAAGCTCTACATGTCCGTGGCTGTCTGTCGTATGGGCTAATATCGTCCTCATTGCGTCTGGGCCACCCACATCGTCGTTGTCCAGGTCAGTGCTACAGTAGACTTGGCCTCACCCATCAAGGCCGCAACCGCTCATGCGCATGACGACCTGTCTCACAACACCGAACCCACCTGCGCAAGCCAGATTCAAGGTCGTCGAGTATACTATCTAGGAGGGAGGGACTCCATAATTAAATCAAATAGCCAGCATCTTTCCATAAAATACACATGCGAGGACTAGAGACTCAGGCTTGACGCGCCGTGAATGCGTGAATCCAAGACGGACCCAAACACACTTGCCAGTGACTCGGTCACGTGTATGTACAGTCCTTACGATGTACTTAAGTCGCCCTATGCACACCTGGCTCCCCAGTCGTTTCTGATAACTTCTGGTGTGCCAGCTCGCCCATCTCCTGCGCCGTTGCAACACACTTGACTCGGGAATGATTTCCCGTCAAGCATGAATGTCCATGAAATGTGTATGCCGCCTATGGTGCGAAGTGCATCTTTTCGTGGAGTTTAGGCTTCTTTTCGGACCTGCTTCCCAGGCCTACGTCGTCCGCCTTCCTCTTTGTTCCTCGACTGGCAGGTTCGGCACCTGTTGCGCCGTGCTCGAGCAATAGCCGTGCGATATCGAACTTCCCAAAGTAGGATGCAGAATCAAATGGGGTGTATTGGTCCTTGTCCGGGGCATTGACATCTGCGCCGCGCTCCAGCAGTAGTCGTGCAATGCCAACACCGTCTTCTTGGGAGTCATGTTTGCCTTGTGACACTACGTGAAGCGGTGTCTTTCCCTGTTCATTCTCTGCGTTCGGGTTTGCACCATGGTCGAGAAGCACCCTTAGCAATCTCGAACCTACCCTTGACAGCTGCTAAATGTAACGGGGTCCACTCGTTCCTCTTCTGTCTGTTTACGTCCACGCCGCGCTCTAGCAGTTAGCCGGGCAATAACGGCACCACGTTCAAGATTCTTGGGAGTCATATTCGCCTCGTGACACTAGGTGCAGCGGTGTCGCTCCCTGGTTGTTCTCCGCGGCCGGGTTTGCACCATGATCGAGAAGTATCTGTGCGATCTCGAGCCTCCCAATAGTAGGATGCGAAGTGTAACGGAGTGTTTTGGTCCTTGTCCGGGGCATTGACTTCCATAGCACGCTCCAGTAACATCCATGCAACACCTGACACCAGTGGTCTTGCGAGTCATATTTGCCTCGTGATACTGCATGCAATAGCGTCTCACCCTGCTCCATTCTCCGGATTCACGTTTCCACCGTGATCGAGAAGCGTCCTTGCTATGTCGAGTCTCCCCCTGAAAAGCTGCAAAATGTAGCGGTGTCCACTTGTTCTTCTGCCATGCATTCACATCTGCACCGTGCTCCAGCAGTAGCCGTGCAATACCAGTACCATGTTCTTGGGAGGTGTAATCTCCTCTCGACACTAGGTGCAATGGGGTCTCTCCCTGGTCGGTCTCCACGTTCCCGTTTGCACCATGGTTAAGAAGCATCTGTAGTCCGGGAATATAAATGTATTTTCTTTTCAGAAAAAAGAGTGAAGCACCTGTGCGATCTCGAGCCTCCCCCTGCAAGCTGCCGAATGTAATGGGGTCCACCCGTCCTTATTCTGCGTGTCCACGGCCACTCCGTGCTCCAGCAGTAGTTGCGCGATGCCGACACCATGTTCTTGGCGGTCATATTCTCCTCGGGACACTAGGTCTAATGGGGTCTCGCCATGGTCGTTCTTCGCATCCGCGTTTGCACCATGGTGGAGAAGTACCTTTGTGATCTCGAGCCTCCCCCTGAAAGCCGCCGAATGTAGCGGCGTCCACTTGTTCTTTTGCCGTACATTCGCATCTACGCCATTCTCCAGCAATAGCCGTACAACAGCGGCACCACTGGCATGGTCCTGGGTGTCATATTTACCTCGTGACACTAAGTGCAATGGGGTCTCGTCCTGGTCGTTTTTCGCGTCCCCGTTCGCACCGTGGTCGAAGAAGGTGTGGTATACTGTAGCTCCTTGTCAAGCATTAAAGTTGGTTAAGTGTGCGTGCCGCCCTTGGTGCCGCCATGGCACAAGGTAGTACGTGTCTTCGTGGTTTGGACCTCTTTTTGGACCTACTGCCGCCTAGTACGTCGTTCGTATTCCTCTTTGTTCCTCGACTGGCAGTTTAGCATCTTTTGCGCCATGCTCGAACAACTCTGGCAACCGTGCGATATCGAACCTCCCAATTAGCTCGGTCGTTCTGAACAGCGAACAAGAGCTTTTTCCAGGTCCATTATTGTACGAGTATTGCACGCCTGAGGGTAGATTACAGTATGTAGTAGACTTCACAACTAGCTAGCTTCTTTGGATATCTATGGTTGCCTTCCCCTTCGTCACAAGTAACCCCCACCTCCGAATTATGATGAAATGGCATAGTACCCCCGTCAAACATTATGGTCGATGAAGTGTGCGTGCCGCCATGGCACGAGGTGCACATCTTCGTGGACTTTGGGCTTCTTTCCGGACCTGCTTCCTTCGTCGTCCACCTCCACCTTCGTTCCTCGACTGGCAGATTCGGCATCTGTTGTATCATGCGCGAGCAATAGTCGTGCGATATCGAACCTTCCAAAGTAGGAGGCAGAATCAAATGGGGTGTATTGATCCTTGTCCAGGGCGTTGACATCTGCACCGCGCGCCAGCAATAGTCGTACAATGCTGACACCTTGGGAGTCGTATTTGCCTTGTGATACTACGTGCAATGGTGTTTCACCCTGCTCATCTGCCGCGTTCGGGTTTGCACCATGGTCGAGAAGCTCCCTTGCAATCTTGAACATCCCCTTGACAGCTGCTAAGTGTAGTGGGGTCCACATGTTTCTCTTCCTTCCGTTGACGTCCGCACCGTGCTCCACCAATAATCGTGTAATGCCGACACCATGGTCATATTTGCCTCGTGACAGTAGGTGCAATGGTGTCTCTCCCTGGTCGTTCTCCGCGGTCGGGTTTGCAGCATGGTCGAGAAGTACCTATCGCCCTAGAATATAGATAGATCCAACGAAAAAAAATAAAATAGAAGTACCTGCGCGAGCGCGAGCCTTCCATTGAAAGCTGCAGAGTGTAATGCGGTGTTGTGGTCTCTGTCTTGGGCATGGACATCCACACCGCGTCCCAGCAATAGCCGTGCAATGCCGATGCCACGGGAGTCATGTTTGATTCGTGGCACTTCGTGCAACAGTGTCTCACCCTGTTCGTTCTCCGCGTTTGGGTTTGCGCCATGGTCGAGGAGAAGGCGTGCGATCCTAGGCCCGTGGTTGAAAGCTGCCGAGTGTAATGGGGTGTTATGGTATTTGTCTTGGGAATTGACATCCACGCCACGCGCCAACAATAGCCGTACAATGTTGAAACCGACTTCTGGGGGCCAACGTTGTTTACTTTGTAACCTTTTCCGTAACACTACGTTCAATGGAGTCTTGCCCTCATTGTTTTCTGCGCCTGCGATTGCGCCATAGTCGAGAAGTGCCTGTACGATCTCGAGCCTCCCCTTGAAAGTTGCTGAATGTAACGGGGTGGTCTTATTCTTGTCTTGCGCGTTGACATCTACGCCGCGCTCCAGCAATAGTCGTACAATGCCGACACCGTCTTCTTTGGAGTCATAATTACCTCGTGACGCTCGGTGCAATGGGGTCTCGCCCTTATCGTTTTCCGCGCCTGCGATCGCACCATAGTCGAGAAGTACCTGTACGATCGCGAGCTTCCCCCTAAGAGCTGCTGAATGTAACGGGGTGGTCTTGCTCTTGTTCTGCGCGTTGACATCTACGCCGCGCTCCAGCAATAGTCGTACAATCCCGACACCGTCTTCTTCGGAGTTATAATCACCTCGTGACGCTCGGTGCAATGGGGTCTCGCCCTCATCGTTTTCCACGTCTGTGATCGCACCATAGTCGAGAAGTACCTGTACGATCTTGAGCCTCCCCTTGAAAGCTGCTGAATGCAACGAGGTGATCTTATTCTTGTTTCGCGCGCCGTTGACATCTACGCCGCGCTCCAGCAATAGTCGTGCAATGCTGACACCGTTTTCTTCGGAGTAATAGTCACCTCGTGACACTAGGTGCAATGGGGTCTCGCCCTCATCGTTTTCCGCGTCTGCGATTGCGCCGTAGTCGAGAAGTACCTGTACGATCTTGAGCCTCCCCTTGAAAGCTGCTGAATGCAACGGGGTGGTCTTGCTCTTGTTTTGCGCGTTGACATCTACGCCGCGCTCCAGCAATAGTCGTGCAATACCGACACCGCCTTCTCCGTAGCGATAGTCACCTCGTGACACTAGGTGCAATGGGGTCTCGCCCTCATCGTTTTCCGCGTCTGCGATTGCATCGTAGTCGAGAAGTACCTGTACGATCTCGAGCTTCCCCCTGAAAGCTGCTGAATGTAACGGGGTGATCTTGCTCTGGTTCTGCGCGTTGACATCTACGCCGCGCTCCAGCAATAGTCGTGCAAAGCCGACACCGTCTTCGGGGTAATAGTGACCTCGTGACACTAGGTTCAATGGGGTCTCGCCCTTGTCGCTCTTTGCGTCCGCGATTGCACCACGATTGATAAGCATCCGTGCGATCTCAACCCACCCATAGAAAGTCGCCGATTTGATCGCCGAATACAATGGGGTGGTATTGTTCTTCTTCCGTGCGTTGACATCCGCGCCACGCTCCAGCAATAGTCGTGCGATTGCGACACTGTCATAGTCATCACCTCGTAACACTAAATTAAATGGGGTCGAGCCCTCGTCGTTCTCCGCGTCCACAATTGCACCATGGTCGAGAAGTACCTGTGATTCCGAAATATAAATGGATTCTTTCGAGACAAAAAAAAAAACAAACCTTTACAATCTCGAGCAACCCCCTTAAAGCTGCCGAATGTAATGGGGTGTTTTGATGCTCGTCAAGGGCGTTGACATCCACGCCGCGCTCCAGCAATAGTTGCGCAACTCCAGCACCGCCGTCTTTGTAGCGTGGATTTTTCGACACTAGGTGCAATGAGGACTCGCCTCGGCCGTTCTCCACAACTGCGCTTGCACCATGGTCAAGAAGGACCTGTGTTCCCGAAATATGAATGAACTTTGCTTTTCGTTTGCGTTTGAAAAAAAAAGAAGTACCTGTACAATCTCGAGCCTACCGTCCAAAGCTGCAGAATGTAATGGGGTGTTTTTGTCCTCGTCTTGGGCGTTGACATCCGCGCCCCGCTCCACCAATAGCCGCGCGATATCATGATCGATGGGGTGGTGGTCGCGTGGTTTGTATAAGCCCTGTGACACCATGTGCAACGGAGTCTCTCCCTCTATGGTCTTTGCGTTCACATTCGCACCACGGTCGAGAAGCTCCGCTACGACATCGGGCCAACCCCTGAAAGCTGCCTGATGTAGCAGGGTCCACTTGTTCGGACAAGGTGTGTCAACTTCTGCACCATGCTCCAGTGATAACTCTACATTGTGGATAATGTTGTATTCGAAGTCGCAGTATTCGTCGGGATCAAGTTTGAATTTATCCCGGTCTTTAAACAATTGGTGCAATGGGGTCTCGCCGGCATCGTTCTCCGCGTTGGGATCTGCGCCAAGCTTAAGAAGAATTCTTGCGCGACCGTACCACAACGTGTCCGTTGCCATTGCCAGATGTAACGGAGTATTGTAGTCCTCGTCCCGTATGTTCACGTCCGCACCATGGTTCACCAATAACTGCCCAAGATCGAGAATACCATCATCGTCATGGTCAAGGTATAGATCACTGTCTTGATCACCGTCTTGATCACCGTCTTCAATCATTAGCTGAAACGGGGTCTTTCCCTCGATATCTCGAGAATGGACGTTTGCCTTGTGCTCAAGCAGCACCCGAGCTACCTCCAGCTCTCTGCCACGTACCACCTGATGTAATGGAGTACGGAGGTCGTCCTGCCGGCGATTTACATCCGCGCCATGGTCAAGTAGGAACCGAACTACGCTGACGTCTGTATTTTCTTCGTGGAGTGGCGTCCGTTCTCGCATTCCGATATCGACATTCGCACCGTACTTGAGTAGGATCTCCGCAACCAGGACGTGTTCCCCTACAAGTGCTGCAAGCAGTGGCAACTTGTGCCAGCCACCAACAGCATTTATGTGCTGCGGGTATTTGATGGCGAGGTGTTCAACCAAGTCGGAAAACCCACAAAGTGAGGAATAGTACAAGGGGGTAGGTATCGGGGGGTCGTCCCAATAGGGGTCGTCCCAATCGGGCACATGGTCGATGTTGTATACTTCAAGCCACGCCCCGAAATAAGGTTGGTCACAGTCAAAGAGAGACACCATCCCGTCCTTCACACATGATGCGACGTCCTCGAATTGGGCGTGCGTCACCCAGTGTTGAGCCGCATATTCTATCAGAGGGGAGTCCTCGACACACTCTTCATCGTCGTCATCATTCCAATGAAGGACTCCGAGACAGGCCTGAGCGAGGATCGTGTGCGCAGGTCCGGGATTGATCTGATACCGAGAGAAGTTTCCGAGTGATGAGGATGTGAGGCGATCCGACATCAAGAACTCCTTCACAGAGAAGTGCGAAAACTGGACAACCTGAGAACCGTCGTCGCCGACAATGGCGATTAGACTTGAACATGTGGACAGCACGGCTTGTTCTTGGTCGTTCAATTGCCAACCAGCGCGGTATGTCGGAATCGCTCCCTGGGCTGTATCGAACTCGAATGCGAGCACCTCTGCAAGCTCTTCGACACGTAGCGGACGGACTGCCACCATAAGGCACTGCAGCAGACGGTGGGCGTGCGCTTGGTTCGACTGGGGGATTTGACTGAGTACGCGCGCATACGTCTCGTCTAACGATTCGGGTAACTTGTCGAGGGTCTGCCGAATACTTGCATTGAGACAGTGTTGCAGCACCTCCAGCTGACAGTATACCCATCGAAACCTGGATGTCAGAGTATGAGAGGACCCATCACAGAAGGTGGGTGATACCCTTACATTCCGTCCGCTTTTTCGGATAGCGCCTTAACAACCAGCACCTTATCCACATCGCGCCATCTCCGCATCTTCCAGTCCGAGTTTACGACGGTGTTCACGTAGTCGGAAATGTCCTTCTTTTGCCCGCTTTCTTCATGAAGTGAAACGGCACTATAGGCAAGTGGTTCGAGAACAATTTTGATGTCAAACTCCGGGCGGCTGGTAACACATATATGCAAGTTTGGAATGCACAGGTCGACAAGGTCCTCCAGAAGACCCAGGAGTACCGTTCTTGGGGTTGGCAGCCCAGAGATGTTGGGGCACTCATCGAGTGCGTCAATAATGAGGTAAACTGGCCGTTGTGTTACGACAAAGAGCATCTCATGAAGACATTTCGTCAAGGCGCTAATGCTGGGTTGTTGCGTGCCCTTCCCGTGGTCTGAATAAAGATCAAAAACCATCTTGCGACAATGGTTCGAGTGGGCAGAAAGTTGAATGAGAAGCGAGGTGAGAAAGTTGCGAGTGTCTTGCTTTTTCTCCTTGTCTCGAAAGTCGAAGAAAAAATACGCCAAGGTGGCATGTCCGGCATCGCGCAACGATATGACGTGATTGATGATCGCAGAGCTTTAGTCAATGTGAGTCCTGCGCTTGGGGAAGATGGTGGAAAATGACGAACGAAAGGATACTCTTGCCTGAGCCCGCTGCGGAAATGGGGAGATCATCAGGAGTTGAGCAGTGAAAGATAAGATGATGGACGCACGTTTCCCGTGTACCCAGAGGAGGGAACCGACTAACTCCCACTCCTTGAATATGCCACCCTGAAAAAACCACGCGGCAGTCCCCTCTTGGTAAGCCTCGCGAGCGATGTTGTAATTTACGGACGGGTCCGGCGGGGAAAACCATCTCCGAACGTCCTGCTCTATCTGGTTCCCTGCACTAAGATTTCAGTCCCCACAACGGAGGAGATGGAGATCTCAGATCACGAACACTTTATTTCACGCAGAGCCTCGTCGACTTTCTTGGTAACTGGTAAAAAAAAGTTCAGCGAGGAGTGGGTGCTGCCAGTGGTTGATGGGGCTCCGCACCGTCTTTGAGTTCATTGATGCCCTGCAGAACCTGAGCTATCGCCATCCGAACCTCCTCCTGTGTCAGGCCATCCAACTTCTTTAGGGCGTCCTCGATATCCGTCCTTCCCAGTAGCTTCCTGAAATATATATCTAATCAAATACGAGAACGGTTAAATGTTGATGATGAATATCTCATAGAAAAGGCCTACTTGTTTTGCTTTGTTGCATCTCCTTTGTCGCAATGGAGAGTATAGAGATCACCTCGGCCATGATTTTCACAAGTATCTCCACCATGTCCTTGGTGGGTGAAATCCGAGTATGAACGCCAAGTCGCTTTAGGAAAAATTGAATGCGCTCAAAGAGGTCAACGAGCGCATCGTGGCTCGCCCTTACATCCTTTGCAGCCTGTAAAAATATCAGCGATAAAAGAGTCGAAAAAACGAAAGGCAGATAAACGAACAGCGAGGAGGATACCGATTCCGGTAAAGACTGCTTTCGAAGAAGGAACCACCTGCAAACGATGTTGGAATGTACCTCAAATTTGTTTCTTGATACGTACCACACCAACGCCGTCGCCAAGAGCCGCAGAAATCGTATAGAGGACGTGCACCGATGATCGGATCCATTTCATCAACTTGCTCCCGCCATTTATAAACCTATCAAATGCTTTGGCTTGACCTTGAATTATATCCGTGACGGCCTCGACAGAGTCGCAGCTTTGCAGTTCCTTGGCGAGCCAGTCGTCTAAAAGGGTTTTCCCGGTCTTTTCCTTGAACTCGTTCATGGCGGCATTGAAGATTGATTCGAACTGCGAAGATGACGCAGATGCTTGAGAAGATGAAGACATGGTGCTGGAGACGGGGATGAGGTGGTTAGTGAGGCGGACAGCAGACCAGTAAGAGTGAATAAAGGGTGAAGGTGTGAAGCACGACTGCCTGGGAACACCCGCACCGCCTGGTTTGCCTCGTGTATAGCCTAGTACACGATAGCCGCCGGGACAAGTGGTCGGGTGACACCTCGAGACTGGCACTGCCTTCAGTGATACATCGTATGAAACCATCAATCGACACAAATGATGTCCAAGTTTCGGAGTTGCAACCCTCAGGGTGTTGCACTACAACGCCGAAATACCCCAGAGAGTCTGGACATCCCCGCATTCTCCGGAGGGGCTACACGCTAGGAAACGACATGGCTTTCATTAAGTGGTACACTAGTAGTACAAATATCTACAAAGAATTGCGTCGTTGTTCCCTAACAATACTGTATGAAAACCTCAGAGGGAAATGCGTACATGAGAGCGCCAAACAAGAGAAACGTTGCAGCAAAGACATCAAAGCGAATGATCGTTCGACATCTTTACGGTCCGCCGAAGGTACGATCACCTTGTTCGCGTCCGCACGATGCGCACCCAATACTACTGTATCTCCTTGACCCCACCGACAGGTGAGACACGTCCGCGAAACTTAATCTAGACCAAACATTAACTCGTCTCAGGCACAGGCACCTCGCCGGTCATTGCTGTAGTTGTTGGTGGCACGCACTTGCCCGTCAAGAGCGATACCACCGCGCATACCTGCCCAACCCTCGAGTTGAGTAACTGGAAATCGGAGGAAACAATGTCCGTATGCGTACCATGGCGACACCCGCACTTGGTCCACCCTTGTTCTGCGCACCAGCAGGAAGATGCAGGTGCACGTCTATCGTGGCGTCCGGTATCCGCAGAGGGTCATGCGCACGCTTACTCGTGATCCCTAAATCATACGAGTGCGTCTTCACCCAACTAAGCGCCAGTTCCGCGCTCTCCTTGATCACCTTAAAACGTGACATTTTAGTCGGGCTATCTGGCAAATCCAGGTTCTGGACGTACATCACCAAGTGAAGCGGTGAGCTTGAGATGCGACTACCACTCTCACGGGCATGGTCTCACCCTCATCCATCCCAGTCACGACCAGCCCCCAAACGACTCCCCGTTGCGCCTCCCGCTCACGGTCCTCGCCCTCAAAACGTGACAACCTAGAATCTTCTCCAGCTCGTCTGCTTCGACGATGGGGTTGTAGCCCACGCCACCTTCTTGCCGCGGTATCTGAGGCTTCGGACGCCAACGGCAAGGGAGCTAGCAATGACGAAGGCGCCAGGCCCTGCGCACTCACATGCGCGGCCCACTCGACCGTCTTGAACCGTATGATTCCGCCAATAGAATGCTCCAGTGAACGCACTCCCGCCTCCCGCATGTAATGCGTGACCGTTTTGAGAAGCGCGGGTTCGGTCAGTTGAACGTGTGGCCCTGGAAGCCCGTTCTACGTGAGTTGCTTAGGAATCGCCGTGCAATGTGCAGTTTCTCGTGCGTGTACCCAGACAATTGAATGACCTCACACCCGATCGAGAAGCGGCGGTGAAATGGTGTCAAGCGAATTGGCGGTGCAGATGAACAGGATTTGTGACAATCGATCGGGACATTAAGGACGTGACCCTAGTACCGGCCATCTGAATCAGAAAATTCAGAGCGGTGTGTTTGAAGAAACATGTACGTTGAAGGCCACATTTTGTTCCGGGTCGAAGGAACTCGAGCAACGCCATGGATGGATCACCGTGGTAATTCGGCTGACCAACCTTATCGATCTCATCTCTGCCGTCATTGCTGCCGCTAAATCTGCGAACTCCGGAAAGTGGGGTAAAAACTTACAATAAGAGAACCGGATCCATACGACCGGCCTTGCGCAGGGCTTGCAAGTAGACCAGGTCCACTGGCAACGTATGTCTGACGATGATGCCGTATCTCGGCCTCATCGCGCACTCTACCAAGAGCGGTGCGCTGGAACGACCAACCAAGGGCGCGAGCGATAGATTGTCTTAGAAAGGTCTTTCTAGTACTCAGCGGCCTGATGAAGCTAAACACATGCCCAATAACATTACTAGATGACGAGCGAAGTGATGACGAACTCACAGTAGAATGGGGGCTTTGATGCCCTTGGCCCTCGACAGGCTTTGCGGGGGTAGAACTGGCGTACTTGTGGCAAAGTCGGGATTTCGCTTGCTTTGAAGAGCCTTGCACCCATTCTCTTTCTGGCCATCGGCTGCATTCGTACCCGCTGCTGGATCATCGATAACCTTCTTGAGTGTGACCTCCTGCGTATCTGCCTGCTCCGTCTCGGCTTCTTGCGCGATCAAGGAGCGCAGGCGGACGACGGCGACTCCATTAACCGACGCTTGACTTTTTCGAGCCCATAATGGTCCGCGTCGAGTTGTGACTTTGAGTTGGCGAGAAAATCGGATCGTGTGAGTGTTTCTGAAGCGGTGACAGGGGAAGTCCATGGTAACGAAGTGAGCCATTCGAGCTGGAGAAGGAGGTGGGTCAAGGCAAAAGCAACAAAGGAAGATGGATCTACACACATATGTCCTTATGACGCCGTGGTCTGCATTCTGAGGAGGGATCCGCTTCAGGCGGCAAGCCTCGGCGGTAGCCACGCGGCGCATTTCACTCCCCACGGGGAGTGTGTCGACGCGACGAATGAGCAAATCCAGCTCATCTTCATCTTCTACGCCATTTCCCGTGCCATGAAGATCGGTATTTCCTGGCTCGAGATGTTGTAGCTCGGCATTAATGGCGGCAAGTTGTTGACGCAAAAAGAGTGTCTTATGTTGCCTGGAGAGACTCGCCGACAGCCGTAGCAATCTTAGAGCTGACTTCGACGATGGAGAGTTGTTTCGCGAGAACATTCGTGACATGTTGGAAACGCAGCGATAGTGATTCAGTGGAAAGGAGTATTACGGAGGATGTCAGTCATTTCCCACGGTGTTGCAAAGAGGAAAAGAGGAGGCCGGCGTGCCACGGGATAATGGTGGGTGTCAACTCTGTGCTTGGGAAGGGGGGATACCCCACACGAGCGTGCGTGTGGGCTCCAAAAATACAATATGGTGCCAATAGTATCAGGGATGATCAGAACAAAGCACCGGACCCACCGAGTTTATCAGCGTGTACAGCGCCGACCGCGGAAATGATAGCACCGATCAGAGCAGCAGCCTTGTGCGGTTTGCTCTCAACTAGATGGGCGATGCGGGCCCAGCTCTTGCGCTTGCAGGTGCCCTGCGAGAAGCGCTCTAGCAGGCGGATGACGGCGGCCTTAAAGTCCTGGACGACGTCTGCGGCCGGAGGCGAGTCGGCATCGGGTGGAGGTCAGAGCCCAAGCGGGGTAGAAAGGGTCGTTGACACGTTGACAACTTGTGGGGGGTGCACTCGGGCGTTGCCGGTGAGAGTGGGACAGACAAAACGGGTGATGCGGGCACCCAGTGACGGCCCACTTGTGGGCGATTTTTCCGTTGGTTTGGACGAGGGTTACGGCAGCAAGGATGGGGTCTGCGAGCCTTTGTCGGCGCTACGTTCTTCTGGCTGTTCCCAATCCGCTATACAATCGCTATACCACGCCGTCCAGGGTCAACGATGCCATCTACATCAACCTAAAAGTACAGCGCAGTGCAATCCCAGAGTTTATCCACGCCGCGCTGCACCTCGCATCTGGTGGCTCGTCGCATGACCTTTGCAATGCCTGGCTCAAGTCCAAGTGTCACCTCAGCTTCAGCACCCATGCGTTCTCGGCTCTCCACCCGCACACGTTAAATCGCAAGCCCTCCCCTTCCTCCTCTCCCACACAAGCGCAAACACGAGGCAGGCGCGTATCACGGAGAGGAAGATGGGCAGAGGACCCACCATTCCTAACGTTACACACGCGTTCCCTCCACCTCGCGCATGCGATCCGATCATAGGTGTATTCGTCGTGCACAACGCTCGCACGTGCGTTTCTCCTCCACGTGCGCGCCAACTCTACAGGCGAACTGCGCCGTGACTCACTAGTACTCACTAGCCGGGCACACCCACGCCCACGTCAACTTCCGCGTCTCAGAAGGACAACAATAATAACAGTGCCTACGCCAGAGCAGGAAGAAGCACGGCGAAGGGAAATGAGGAAGAAGATGCGCGGTTCGAGTGGCCCGCCTGTTCGGGTTCCCTAAGCTCACCAGCCTCCCTCCTCACCACTCTACAACTACATCTGTAGTATCCACGTTCGCGCCTTCGTCCTCGTCTCTACCCCGAACTGCATGCCCTCCATCTCCCCCTCCCCCTACCCCCACCCCGCACCAAGCCCCCCTCTGTCTCCGTCTCCCCTCTCTGCCCACTACAACCACGGGCGCCTACCTCGTTCCTGAACTTGTACAAATCGAGCGCGGCGCGCTGCTCGTGGGATACGCCGCACTCAGTGGCGCGCGAGACGCACTCTGATTCCTCGATGGCACCTCCGTGAACGGGATGGCGGAGACCCTGGCGGATGCGAGCCTGGTCGAGTTGTAGTTGCTTGCGTGATGACGCGGGCATGCGTGTGCGCAGCGCCACGGGCCCCATGTGTATACCGTCGTCCTTACTAGGTGCCCCACATCACCCCGATGGAGGGAAGCGAAGAAAGAGACGGTATTTCAAATAATCGATGGGAAGGAAAAGGGGTCACAAAGTGAGCAGAGAGAGGCTGCAGGTGCAGAGGGTGGCGAGGGGAACCTCGGACTCAGACTTCGAACAAGGACAGTGATGATGGGTCCTGTCCTGAGCGAGCTCGAGGTCAGCAAAGTAAGTGATAACAGAAGGGGGACGTGCCAAAGGTAGTGCTGAAGCTGAAGCTGACAACAGTGACGACAAAACAGTTAAGGACCCAAAGTAGCACTCACTTTTACGCACGGTGGCAGCGGGTGCAGCACCCAAGATGTCGCATGCTGCGGTAGACCCCGCTGTCAGACTCGTTGTTGACGACCTTGTCGGACGGGGGTGGTGGGCCCGGACCCCCAGCGCTACCCTCTGTATACGACGAGCATAGACACAAGCACGAGGAAAGTGAGGATGAAGACGGGCTCGAGGACTGAGTGCTGAGTGCTGAGCCGATGCGCGATGTGTTTTCCTGCACTCGGTCCGAGTCTCAAGTGATTGGTTAGGTCTTTGTCAAAAGGCTAGTCTCCTTACTCTGGTGTACAGTCAATAAGACAAAAGTTGTCTACGTGCGAAGAGAAAATAAGTTCCACATGTTCGTGGCCATCGTATGGGCGAATATCGTCCTCATTGCATCTGGGCCATCCACTAGCACATCGCCGTTATCCAGGTCAGTGCTAGACTTGGCCTCAGCCATCCAATTGCCGCCGTCGTCTAGCTCGATGACCGGCTCCACGAACCGCGGCAGAACTGCGCCGGTTGCATGTTCAATTCGGTAATGTGGTCACGGAGGGCCGGAGGCCGCATCGGTGCCGCAGCCGCTCGTGCCCTACCCACCTGCGCAATGCGTAGAGGCATCGAGGTATACCATAGGAAGGAGGGTTTTCATAATGAAGTCGAATAGTCAGCATCTTTCCATTAAATACACATCCGGGGACAAGAGACGTGAATGCGTGAATCCAAAGACGGACCCAAACACACATGACTCGGGAATGGTTTCCCGTCAAGCATGAATGTCGGTGAAATGTGCGTGCCGCCATGGCGCGAGGTGCATCTCATTGTGGAGTTTGGGCTTCTTTCCGGACCTGCTCTCCACGTCGTCCGCCTTCCTCTTCGTTCCTCGACTGCCATGTTCGGCATCCGTTGCACCATGCTCGACGAAGAGCCGTGCGATATCAAACCTCCCAAAGTAGGAGGCAGAATCGAATGGGGTGTATTGGTCTTTGTCCGGGGCGTTGACATCTGCACCGCGCTTAAGCAATAGTCGCGCAACGTCGATATCACGACCGTCTTTGGCGCCGAATATGTTTTGTGATACTTTGCCTTGTGATACTACGCGCAACGGTGTCTCACCTTGCTCATCCTCGGCGTTCGGGTTTGCACCATGGTCGAGAAGCGCCCTTGCAATCTCGGGCCTCCCCTTGAAAGCTGCTAAATGCAACGGGGTCCACTTGTTCCTCTTCTGACCGTTTACGTCCACGCCGCGTTCCAGCAGTAGCTGTGCAATACCGACATCTTCTTGGGCATATTGATATTTGCGTTGTGATACTCGGTGCAACGGTGTCTCACCCTGGTCATTCTTCGTGTCCGCGTTCGCACCATATTCGAGAAGCACCTGTAGCCCTGGAATAAAAATCGATCCAAAGAAAAAAAGAAGAAATTTACCTGTACGGCACCGAGTATGCCCACGAAAGCTGCAGAGTGTAAGGCGGTGTTGCGGTCCTTGTCTTTGGCATGGATATCCACGCCACTCTCCAGCAATAGCCGTGTGATGCCGACACTGGCACCGTCTTCTTTGGAGCATTGTTTACTTCGTGACACTAAATTCAATGGAGTCTCGCCGTCGTCGTTCTCTGCGTCCGCATTTGCACCATGGTCAAGAAGTAGCCGTGCCATCTCGAGTCGCCCCCTGAAAGCTGCTGAATGTAACGGAGTGGTCTTGTTCTTCTTCCGCGCATTGACATTCACGCCACGATCCAGCAATAGCCGTGTGATGCCGACACCGTCTTTATCGGAGCAATGGTCACATCGTGACACTAAGTTCAACGGGGTCTCGCCGTCGTCGTTCTCTGTGTCCGCGTCTGCACCATATTCGAGAAGCACCTGTTGCCCTGGAATAAGAATCAATCCAAAGAAAAAAAGGAGACTATTACCTGTACGACATCGAGCGTGCCCTCGAGAGCTGCAAAGTGTAATTTGGTGTTGCGGTCCTTGTCTTTGGCATGGACATCCGCACCATGCTCCAGTAATAGCCGTACAAGGTCTCCATGATGGTTATCATAATCAAAGTCATCAAAGCTACTTCGTCCCACGAGGAGCAGTGGAGTCTCGCCCTCGTCGTTCAGCGCATCCGTATTTGCACCATGGTTGAGGAGCACCTGGGTGCTGAAATATAAGTGGGATTTTGTTTCATTATTAAAAAAAGAGCACCTGTGCAATATCGAACGTCCCGTTAAAAGCTGCTTCATGTAATGGGGTGTTCTGACTGCCGCTCGGGAAATTGACATCCGCGCCACGTGCCAGCAACAGCTGTGTGACGTCGGCCCGTTTGTCTTTGAGGTAAAATCGGCGCTGTGACACCAGGTGTAACGGTGTCTCACCCAACGTGGTCCCCGCATTCGCGTTTGCACCGTGGTCGAGAAGCACCTTTGCGATATTGGCCCAATCGTTGAGAGCTGCTTCATGTAACAAGGTCCACCCGGACGGCGTCCGTATGTTCATATCCGCGCAATGCTCTGCTGATAACCGTACGACGTCGAAAACCTCGCATTGAAACGCGTTGTAATCTTCGAATTTAATGTGATCAAGGTCCAACAGATGGTACAATGGGGTCTTGCCAGCGTTGTTCTCCGGGCGAGCATCTGCGCCAAGCCTAAGAAGAATTGCCGCGCACTCGTATCGCCCCCAGCATATTGCCTCATGTAACGGGGTATTGTTGTCTCTGTCCCGTCTGTTTATGTCCGCACCGTGCTCCAGTAATAACTGCACAAGATCGAGAATACCGTCGTCGCCACGATTGCCTTCATACAGTAGGTGCATCGGGGTCATGCCCCTGTCATCCAGAGAATCGGTGTCTGCCTTGTGCTCAAAAAGCGCTCGAGTTATCTCGAGCTCTCCGTCATATGCCACCTGATGTAGTGGTGTCCGGAGATTGACCCCCTGCTGGAAATTTACATTCGCGCCATGGCTGAGAAGGAACCGAATTACGCTGATGTCTGTATTTGCTTCGCGGAGCGGCATCAGTTCTCGCATTCCGATATCGACGTTCGCACCCCACTTAAGTAGGATCTCCGCAACCCCGACGTATTTCTTGACTAGTGCTGCAAGCAGTGACAAAGTGTGCCAACCTCCACCAGCATTTATGTGCTGCGGGTATTTGATAGCGAGGTGTTCAACCAAGTCGGAGAAACCACAAAGCGAGGCATAGTACAAGGGGGTAGATATCGTTGGGGGTGAGTTCCAACGGGTCCGGTAGGGCTTGCGGTCAACGTTGTATATTCTAACCCACGCCTCGAAATAAGGTTTGTCGCAGTCAAAGAGAGACACCATCCCGTCCTTCATACGTGATGCGACGTCCCCGAATTGCGCGTGCGTGACCCAGTGTTGAGCCGCATATTTCGCTAGAGGGAAGCTCTTGACGCTCTCTTCATTGGCGCGATCGTCCAAATAAAGAAGAAATCCGAGACAGGCCTGAGCAAGGATCGTGTGCCCAGGTACGGGATCGATCTGATACTGAGAGAAGTTTCTGAGTGGGGATGATGCAAGGCGATCCGACATCAAGAACTCCTTCACGGAGAAGTGCGAAAATTGGACGACCTGAGAACCGTGGTCGTCGACAATGGCGATCAGACTTGAGCACGTGGATAATACGACCTGTTCTTGTTCACTCTGGCCATTCGATCGCCAACCGGCGCGGTATTTCGGAACCGCCTCCTTGAGCTACGTTGAACTCGAATGCAAGCACTTCTGCAAGCTCTTCAACACGAAGCGGGGCGGATGGCTGCTACGAGGCACTGCAGCAGACGATGGGCATGTGCTTGGTTCGCCTGGGGTATTTGACTGAGTACGCGCGCATACGTTCTCGTCCAACGATTCGGGTAACTGGTCGAGGATCTGCCGAATACTTGCCGTAATACAATGCTGCAGAACCTCTAGCTGACAATATACCATCCGGAACCTGCATGACAGAGGATAAGAGGACTCATCGCCGGGGATCGGGGGATATCCTTACATTCCGTCTGCTTTTCCGGACAGCACATCGACAACCAGCTTCTTATCATCATTGCGCCATCTCCGCATCTTCCTGTCTGAGTTTACGACGGTGTTCACGTAGTCGGAAATATCCTGCTTTTGCCCGCTTTCATCATGAAGTGAAACAGTACTATTAGCTAGTGGCTCGAGAACAATTTTGATGTCAGCCTCCGGGCGGCTAGTAACACATATATGCAAGTTTGGAAGGCGCAGGTCTACAAGGCCCTCAGAATGCCAAGGAGTACCTGCTCTTGGAGTTGGCAACCCAAAGATGTTAGGGCACTCATCGAGCGCGTCAATGATGAGGTAAACTGGTCGTTGAGTCGCGACAAAGAGTATGTCGTGAAGAGATTTCGTCAAGTCAGGTAGTGCTGGGTTGTTGCGTGCCCTTCCCATGTTTCGAATAAATATCGAAAAGTATCTTGCGACAAAGGCTCCGAGTGAGCAGAAAGTTGAATAAGAGAGGAGAGTGAGAAAGTTGCGAGCGTCTTGCTTTTTCTCCTTGTCTCGAAAGTCAAAGAAGAAATACGCCAAGGAAGCATCGCGCAACGATAGAACGTGTTTGATAATCGCAGAGCTTTAGACAATATGAGTTCCCGTGCATGGGATGAGAGTGGGAAATGACGAACGAAAGGATGCTCTTCCCCGAGCCCGCTAGGCGAAACAGGGAGGTTATCAGGAGTTCAGCGCTCAGCATTTAAAGATAAGAGGAACGCACGCTTTCCACGTATCCAGAGGAGGGAACCGACTAACACCCACTCCTTGAATATGCTACCTCGAAAGAACCACGCGGCAGTCCCCTCTTGGTAAGCTTCGCGGGCGGTGTTGTAATTTACGGACGGGTCCGGCGGGGAAAACCAATTTCGAATGTTCTGTTCGGCCAGGTCCCCTGCGGCGACGTTTCGGTCCCCAAGATGGAGGCAATGGAGAGAGCAGACCACGAACACTTTATTCCCCTCACGTCGTCCTTTATTTCATCCACATCATCCTTTATTTCGCGCACCGTCTCGCTGGCCTTCATGACATCTAGCAGGAGAAAGGATCAACGACGGGTGGTTGCTCGTCAATGGGGCCGCGCACCGTCTTTGAGCAATTTGATACCCTGCAGAACCTGAGCTATCGCCAGCCGAACCTCCTCCTGCGTCAGGCTATCCAACTTCTTTAGGGCGTCCTCAATATCCGCCCTCCCCAGTAGCTTCTTGAGATATGTTTCTGATTAAGTACGAGAGCGGTCAAATACTAATTAATTATAGCTCGTAGAAAGAACCTACTTGCTCGACTCTGTTGCATCTCTTTCGTCGC
The DNA here is from genome assembly GCA_024734325.1 of Lactarius hatsudake. NCBI lineage: Eukaryota > Fungi > Basidiomycota > Agaricomycetes > Russulales > Russulaceae > Lactarius > Lactarius hatsudake. The sequence goes on along the minus strand of JANSJP010000017.1, from coordinate 425,809 downwards.
GATGGAGAGTATAATGATAACCTCGGCCATGATTTTCACAAGAACTTCAGCCATATCCTCGGTCAGTGAAATCTGAGTATGAATGCCAAGGCGGTTTAGGAAGAATTGAATACGCTCAAAGAGGTCGACGAGCACATCGTGGCTCGCCCGGACCTCCTTTGCCGCCTGTAAAAATATTAACGTTAAAAGGGGCGACAAAAAGGAAGACAGATGAACGAACAGCAAGGAGGACACCGATTCCGGTGAAGACTGCTTTGGCAGAAGGAACCACCTGTACACGGCGTTGGAATGCACCACAAAATTGCTTTCTTGATACGTACCACGCCAACGCCGTCGCCAAGAGTCGCAGAAATCGTATAGAGGACGTGCACCGATGAACCGATCCATTTCATCAACTTGCTTCCGCCATTCCTGAACTTATCAAATGCCTTGGCTTGACCCTGGATGATGACCATGACGGCCTTGACAGAGTCGCAACTTTGCAGTTCCTTGGCGAGCCGGTCGTCTGAAAGGTTTTTCCCTGTCTTCTCCTCGAACTCTCTCGAGGCGGCACTAATGATTGATTCGAATTGCGAGGACGACACAGATGTTTGGGAAGACGAAGACATGGTGCCGGGGATGGGTATGAGGTTGTTAGTGAGGGCAATAGACTAGCAAGAGCGAGCAAAGGGTGAAGCTGTGAAGCACTGGGTGTTCTTTGGCTGGGAACACCCGCACCGCCTGGATTGCCTCGTGTATAGTACACGATAGCCGCCGGGGGCAGTGGTCGGGTGTCACCTTTATCTGGAAGCACTGGGCCCGGGTCAGCGAATCCCCGAGTCACCTCGAGACCGGCACTGCCTTAGGCGACACACCGTACGAAACCATCAATTGACACAATGTCGTTCAAGTTCTCGGAGTTGCAACCCTCAGGCTGAGGGCGTTGCACTCCAAGCTCCAAGGCCGAAATACCCCAGAGAGTCTGGACATCCCGAATTTCCCTGGAGAGGCTACATACTAGGAAACGACATGACTTTCATTAAGTGGCACACTGGTACAAGTATTTAAAAAGAATTGCGTTGTTGTCCCCCGACAATACTTTATGAAAACGTCAGAGGGAAATGCGTACAAGAGAGCGTTAAAACAAGAAGAACGTTGCAGCAAAGCGAATGATCTGATGGGTCACAGAGGTTGCTTCATGTATACTATGCGCACGAGAAACGCGCGTCCAGTCCAGTCTATAGCCTGCTCTCGACAACCGGCGTGAGCGTGCGCCACGGCAGCGCCCCTTCGCCAAACGCCGCATCGAGCACCTCGCGCACCGTCCGCGCAAACACGAACTGCATCCGCGCTCGCACCTCCTTCGGCACGTCGTGCTCCACATCCTTACGGTTCGCCCAAGGTACGATCACCTTGTTTGCGCCGGCACGATGCGCGCCCAGTACTTTCTCCTTAACCCCGCCCACAGGTGAGCACCCGTCCGCGGAGTGTGATCTAGACCAAATGTTGAGATTGGAAACATGTCCTGTGGAGGGTCCCAGCAACACGCACCTCGCCAGTCATTGCTGTAGTTGGTGGCACGCACTTGCCTGTCAAGAGCGATACCATTGCGCATACCTGTCCAATCTCGAGTTGAGCAACCGGAAATCGGAGGAAACAATGTCCAGTATGCGTACCATGGCGACACCCGCACTTGGTCCGTCCTTCTTCTGCGCACCAGCAGGAAGATGCAGGTGTATGTCTATCATGGCGTCCGGTATCCGTAGTGGGTCCTGCGCACGCTTACTCGTGATCCCTAGATCATACGAGTGCGTCTTCACCCAACTAAGCGCCAGTTCTGCGCTCTCCTTGATCACCTAAGAACGCGACCGTTTCAGTACAGCTACCTGGAAATAAGGTTGAGACATACATCACCAAGTGATCCAGGTGAGCTTGAGATGCCCACTACCAGGAGTCGCAATGCTCTCGACGGGCATGATCTCACCCTCACCCATCCCAGTCACGACCAGTCCCCAAACAACTCCACGCCGCGCCTCTCGGTCACGGTCCTCACCGTCATAACGGGACAGCCCCAGAATCTTCTCCAGTTCAGTCCGCTTCGACGATGGGGTTGTACCCCACGCCACCCTCCTTGTTGCGCTTGACCAGCGCATCCGAGGGTTCGGACGCTGCTGGTAAGGGAGTTGGCAATGACGAAGGCGCAAGGCCTTGCGCGTCGACAGTGCGCGGCCCACTCGACCGCCTTGAACCGTACGATTCCGCCGATCGAACGCTCTAGCGAACGCACTCCCGCCTCCCGCGTGTAATGCGTGACCGTTTTGAGCAGCGCGGGCTCGGTCAGTTGTACGTGAGGCTCAGAAAGCCCGTTTTGCGTGAGTTGCTTAGGGAGAAGGAACCGCCGTGCAATGTGCAGCTTCTCGTCGTGCGTGTACCCAGACAATTGGATAACCTCACACCGATCGAGGAGTGGCGGTGAAATGGTGTCAAGCGAATTGGCTGTGCAGATGAACAGGATCTGTGACAGATCGATCGGAACGTTCAGGTAGTGATCCTAGCACCGGCCATCAGTATCAGAAAAACAGGTTTCAGGCGGGGTGTTTGAAGAAACACGTACGTTGAAGGCCACATTTTGTTCCGGGTCGAGGACCTCGAGCAACGCCGCAGACGGGTCACCGTGGTAATTCGACTGACCAACCTTATCGATCTCGTCTCTGCCGTCATTGCTGTCGTTAAATCTGCGAACTCCGGAAAGTGGGGTAAGAGCCTACAGCAATAGAACCGGGTCCATACGACCAGCCTTGCGTAAGGCCTGGGCAAGTAGACCAGGACCGCTGGCAACGTATGTCCGACGGTGACCCCGAATCTCGGCCTCATCGCGCACTCCACCAAGAGCGATGCGCTGGAACGGCCGACCGAGGGCGCGAGCGATTGATTGACCTAGAGAAGTCTTTCCCGTACCCGGCGGCCCGATGAAGCTAAACACATGTTTAATGACACGACCAAATGATGAGCGAAGCGATGACGAACAGTAAAATGGGGGCTTTGATGCCCTTGGCCCTCGACAGGCTTTGCGGGGGTGGTACCGGCACGGGTACTTGTGGTAGAGCCGGAATTTCACCTGCTTTGATGAGAGCCCTGCACGCATTCTCTTTCTGCCCATCGGCTTCATTCGCACCCGTAGCTGGGTCATCGATAACCTTCTTGAGCGTGACCTCCTGCGCCTTTGCCTGCTCCGTCTCTGCCTCTTGCTGCAATCAAGGCGCGCAGCCGGACGACAGGCGAGGTATTCCATCAATCGACGCTTGACCTTTTCCAGTCCATAATGGTCCTGCGTCAAGCTGTGACTTGGAGTTGGTGAGGAAATCGGATCGCGTGAGAGTTTCTGAGGCGGTGGCAGGGGGAGTCCAGGGTAGCGAATGTGAGCCACTCGAGCTGCGTGGCGGGTCAGGGGAAGCACGACTATGGAAGCGGGGTCTACGCACGTATGTCCTTACGACGCCATGCTCTGCATTCTGAGGAGGGATCCGCTTCAGGCGGCGCGCCTCGGCGGTAGCCGCGCGGCGCACTTCACTGCCTGCGGGGAGAGTGTCGACGCGACGAATGAGCAAGTCGAGCTCATCCTCATCCTCCACGCCATTTCCCGTGCCATGAAGGTCGGTATTTCCAGGCTCGAGACGTTGTAGCTCGGCACTGATGGCGGCGAGTTGTTGACGCAAGAAGAGCGCCTTCTGTTGTTTGGAGAGTGACTCGTCGACGGCGGTAGCGATCTTGGAGCTGACTTCGACGATCGACAGTTGCTTCGCGAGAACATTCGTGACGTGTTGGAGACGCAATGATGGTGATTCGGTGGAAAGGAGTACTACGGAGAGATGTCAGCCATTCATTTCCCACGGAGTTGCGAACGGTAGAGAAGAAGCCGGTGTGTCGCGGGATAAAGGTGGGTGCCAACTCTGTACCCGTGGAGGGGGAGAAACCCCGCACGAGCGTGGACGCGGACTCCACAAACAAAATATGATGCCGCAACAGCATCAGGGATGATCGGAACAAAGCATCGGACCCACCAAGTTTATCAGCGTGTTCAGCGCCGACTGCGGAAATGATAGCATCAGCCAGAGCTGCAGCCTTGTGTGATTCGCTCTCCTCGACGAGATGGGCGATGCGGGTCCAGCTCTCGCGCTTGCGGGCGGACTGCGAGGTGTCCTGCGAGAAGCGCTCTAACAGGCGGATGGCGGCGGCCTTGAAGTCCTGGACGACGTCTGCGGCTGGGGGCGAGTCGGCATCGGGTGGAGGGTAGGAGACGTCCAAGCGGGGTAGGGGTAAGGGATCGTTGACGACGTGTGGGGGATCGGTCAAGCGGACGCGGGCGATGCCGGTGAGAGTGAGGAGGTGGGGTTCATCAGAGTTGGCGCGGGGACGGACGAAGCGGGTGATGCGGGCGGTGACGGCCCACTTGTGGACGGCGGTGTTTCCCTCGCTTTGGACGAGGGGTACGGCGGCGAGGACGGGGTTGCTGGGGGAGGATTCGATGAGACGAAGGAGGGCGTCTGCGAGGTTTGCAGGTATAGGAAAGGTGGCGCGTGCACCTGGAAGGAGAACTAGTGGGAAAGGTAAGATGATGAGAGGGAGAGTGGGTTGTTCCATGTCTGTTGTCGTGAGAGACGAAGAGATCGGAGGATTCAAGTATTAGTCCTGATTGCGATAATCACATGACCAGAGTCGAAACACTGAGTGGCAGTTTGTTTCGTCAGGGTAATCTTCGCACCCGTTCGGCTTTTGTCAATCCACGGCGTTCGAAGGTAAAGTAGCATGTGCAAGTGTGTCGGTGACACGTTTCTCACTTTTCAAGAAAATAAAGTGTGTATGGGGTCTGGAGCACACTCTGCTCAAGGTAGTGATATCGATCGATACAGGTGGGGGTAGAGAAAGAGAAAGAAGAGCACAGAAACCAAAAAGGAGAAAAACAAGTGAAAGAAAATGGAATATTCAGAGTGGGAAGAGAGAGAGACCGTGGCTAGTATACCTTGTAATCTGAGTCTGGGGAATTTGGTCTACGTAACGTACGAACTACTACTACGACTATAACAAACACTGACTGACTTGAGCTTGACTAACTATGACGTTTGCAGAGATCGCGATGCTATTGAATTGTGCCTCCTTCAGATGGCGGGTGATTGTGATGATACGCTTGCATAAAAAGTAGAAAGAAAAAAAAAAAGAAATGAGAAATGACGGAAAGAACGGCAAGTCAGGGCGACGGTGGGAACATCGTCAGAGAAATGTAAAAAAAAACGAAAACAAAAAAACAGAGGAAACACGTTGGGAACGGAGATTAGCAAACCGCTGCTCCCTTACGCGGTTGCGCGCTTTACCATCTAACAACCAAGTCAAATGACAATAAGCCTTGAAACGGAAGGAAATTACCTCGCGCGCCCACTTGACCGTCGTCTTGGTTTCCTTATCGTAACCCTTCCGCAAGACCAAGCTCGCCGCGATCCACTCCGCCAGCAGAACCGGCTTAATCTCGCCGTTCGGGAACGCGTCTGCGAGGTCGCCAATCACGCCAAATGCGAGCTTGTCTAGCGGTTCTCCACTGTTGTCGTCTGCAAGAACCTTTTGCACAAGCTCGAAAATTGCAGGCACGTGTGAGACTAGTAATTGAACTAGTACAAAGTAAGCCCAGGTAGAACTAAAAAAAAATAGGCAACGTGGACGTACCCCGCTCAGTCTTCTTGAAGCCAGTAATAATGCCGGTATGAGCCTCAAGAATGCCTTCGCGCAGGTTGGCGATGTAGTCGATGGATTCGTAGTCGAGCTGTAATAATTCAGTAATTCTACAAGGGTAGCTCCTTGAGAGACACGCACCGGGTTCGCTTGCAAAGCCGCCGCCTGTCTGAGCTACCGTCATCGCCGTCTCTAAGTATGGCTCGAATTTGGGTCCAATCGCTAGCGCAATGTCACCGAAACAAGCCAAAATGGATATCTTCACGTTCCGGTTCAAGAACCTCGCTCGACAAGTTCTCCAGCAAGACGGTCACAAACGCTTGCGCATATTGCTTCCGTCTGGTCGCCGAGCGCACGCGTGAATGTCGCCGATGATGCCAACGGCGACCGTACACAGCTGCGTGTCCTCGTACGCCTTGAGAGCCGGGTACAGGAATGGAAGGAACGCGGGAATGTAGGGAGCGAACTTGACTTCGATGGCGGCAGACAACGAGCCAACGACAAGGAAAGCGTCTTCTAGAATTGTCGAGGTCTTGCCGGCTGATTGTATCAATCGAAGGACGAGGGTCATGATGCGATCGGCAAGGGGGAGGATACCCGCGCCTAGTTTACGAATCACGCTCTACCAGGTATGCGAGAGTTGCGTCAGAGGAAACATGGCAAGAAGGGGGACGAGATGGAGATGCGTACAACGGTGACACTGCACAGGTTACTCTGTAGGTCGTTCCAATTATTGCGGTCATCGGCGCCTAAAATCTGGTTCTAATTGCAACGTCGTTAGCCCTATGCCTATGCACTTATATGCACCTGAACGTTGTACCTGAACGTTGAGGAGGTGTTCCATGCGATCCAAAATCTTGAGCGTCGTGTTGGACACGACCTGCACGCAGTCAAGCGTCGCCTGCTGGACAAAGGACGTGATGGCTTCGTATGCGGAGGTGCGGTAGTTCGACTCGTTGCCCGCACTAGCAGGGAAACGATAGTTAGCACAGAAACCGTACCAACGGGAAGGTCGCTCACGTCTCTGTGACCTGCAGCAACGCACCGACGATTCCATCAAAGTACGGCGAAAGCGGGCCAGTGCTCTGCTCCTCGCTCGATTCGTATAGCTCGTACAGCCCATCCGCAAGGTTCATCAAGGCCCAACAACAATTTGCAATGATATGCGGGCTATCTTGCAATCCCTGCCACGAGGGCACTCACGAGGGCATGTAGGTGTACGTCAGGCTTGATCGACGTAATGAGGCTCTCACAGATGCGACCAAGCGTCCAGGCGGTCGTATCCTTCACCTGTGGCTGTGGGTCTGACATCATATTGATTAAAATGGGCAGCGCTTGGTTGACGAGCGGGGTAAGCACGACGGGATCCGGTCCAACCAGGATAGAGCCGAAGGCCATCACGGCAGCCTCACGTTGGATGCCAGTTTTCCTGCTTGATGTTCGCTTCGATGAAGGGGATCACGGCAGGGACAATCGGGTCGTGCACTGCCTGAGCAAGGAAGGAAAGACATGTGCCCGCGGCCATCGAAACGTTCCATTCGCCTTCCTCAGCATCCTCGTCTTGGCGAGTGAGGAGTTGGAGTAGTACAGGGACGACCTCTGGCAGAGCGATCTTCGCAAAGTACTTGGGGGCATCAACTTCTCCGTCAATGAGACCCTGGGGATGTGTAAGCTAAATCACGTGAGACTGGAGAACAAAAGTAGCAGCGTACCTCCTGGGCGTCGAGATAATCACTCTCGAGATTGGTCTCCTCCTCGGCAACGGACGTCCAGAACTCAATTGCCTGCAGCGCAACAGCCTCCTCTTCGGATTTCATACCCATTACGGTTAGCTATGACATATAGTCAGTTGAGGCACATGAGATAAATTTTAAAAAAAAAAAAAAAAAAAAAAAACATTACCCCGAAGAGCGCGCGCTCCATGTAATAGGCCATCTTGTTATAATACAGTGACATTATCCGGACCAGACACTCGAAGGCTGTGGCCTGCACTTGAACGGATGTGCTCTGGGTAGCCTCGCATACGACCTGCATGATGTAATTGCGCTCGCCCTGCGGAGTTAGTTGAGCGGCTAGGTCAGGGTCAAAGGTGGTACGAGCACGTACTTCTCGCTCAAAGTTATCACGAATGAACGAGAGAGAATTGAACAAGGCCTGCATAGCAGCGAGTTGGACATCTGTCGATGGCTCCTCTTTCCTCGCCCCATGGACGACCGCAGTCAAGATCTCGTCCGCGCACGCACTCAGCACCTCGGGGTCCTAAATAGCGATATTGGGTGTTGTTGAATGGGATCAGAAAAAATTCTAATCTGTATGAACAAAGACGGACCAGTGACTCGCAGATAAATCCGATTGCGCTCAGGGTCGACTGCCGTAAGGGCACGCTCGTACCAGTGTTAACAAAGCGCAGGAGGATCTCGATTAGATCCGGCCACTGGGCGTGAGGGAGCTCTACGGTTGCGATAGCTGCGACGCTCTGCGCAGCGACGGTTCCCGCTTTGACATGTTCAGAGTGCAGGCCGCGCAGGACGAACTCCTTGATCTCGCTGCGGATCTTGACATCGAGGGCAAGCCATCGGTTTGAGTATTCTGCTTGACGCGCATTGTCCTGTAGGGGCCGGAATAGGAGTGAGTGGAGAGGGGGGGAGGGATGCGATACGGTAGTGGGTGGGGGAGTGGGGTGAGGAGCCGAAGAAGGCGCTACGTACGCGGGCAGTGAGAGCGTTCTTCAGAGCGAGGCCAGCGGCGTTGCGGACGAAGACGGCGGTGGCCTCGTTGGCGAGCTCAGAGGCGAGCGTGTGCATGTACCCGGGCTACGCGCACAAACGTCATCGGAGGGTCAGAGAGGAGGGCAGCGATAGCGGGTTCGGGGCGACGCACGTAGTTCTCCCGGGAAGCCTGCTCGAGTTTTTGGGTGGCATTTTCACGCGTAGCCTGATCTGCGAGTTGGGGGACGAGGATTAGAGATTTGACGCGCGACGGGGGGAAGACTGAGAGAAAAGAGGACGAACTGTACCTGGTGATAGGGAATTAGGCAAGGAGCTCGCCGGCGTTCATGGTCGTAAAGTGAATGGGAAGCACGAAGAGATGTGAGAGAGGAAAGGAAAGAGGGAGAGACGGGGCGAGGAGGAAACGGAGACAGGGAGAATTGTGAGGCAAGCAAGGTCTGAGCGACTTTGATTCACTTCACCACAATAAAAAAAATTATTATTAAAAAATTATTAGGGCATTTATCACGATATCCCTTCTTCCACACAAAAGGTCATGGCAGATCGGGTACGCAGTTCTCCTCCTGTTCCACCCAGGCTGATCGTCATTCTTAGGGCCGTGGCACATTCCGAGGAGCCCAGCGAGGCACTTCTGCATCGCGTGGTGGACGCCACGGCGGGCCTCAAGGTCCCCAGCCCACCCTCGACAAACCCAAACGCGAGGCGATTCTCGATCTTTCCAAGTACGTCAATGCGCGTATCCGTGTAAAGTTTACAGGCGGGCGTGAAGGTACGTTCCCCCCCCTTCACCGATACCGCATATATCCTCACTCACGGAATCCTCTGCCATATCTCCCCGGTGAACAGTGACAGGCGTGCTCAAGGGGTTCGACCAACTGCTTGAACCTCGTACTCGACGATGTGGAGGAACAAGTACAAGGTAGGCAGACCCATCCTGACCGCACCCTATCACTTTCCCTTATCGCCTGCCATCATGCTCATCCACTGTCTGCAGACCCAGAACCGCGCATACGCACACTCGGTCTTGCCGTTCTCCGTGGGCCCACAATCACCTTGCTAAGCCCCGTCGACGGGCTTGAAGAGATTTCTAACCCCTTTCTTGCTCAAGAATAAACAGATAGACCCTCTTTCACACGACGATACGAACCCCCCCCCCCTTATTTCACAGGCCTTCCTTTTCTTTTCTTCATTGCAATCAAAAAAGAGATGTATGCGCGCCTATCTACTTGTCTACAATGCACGTGCATGCATATATATTGGTCGAAAAACAGTTGGGCACCGAGCATGCGGCACTGTACCGTAAGGCATTGTACGGCCATGTGTCTAGTCTTATCTGCAGTTCCAACACAGCGCGCGCCAATGGTGTGAGAGTGACGACACGACACGACACTACGTAACGCCGGTAGCCGAAAATGGGAGGGCGAAAACGGGGGGAGGTTGTTGGGGTGAAGGTAACATAGGAGTAGGGTAGCAAGTAGGATATCGGAACGAGACCTGGATGTCAGAAACAAATGGGACATCGGTGCGAAGACGATATCGGGAGCACTGGTGTGAGACCACTACGAAGCAACGGAAGAAAGACAAACACGTTGGGGGGAGGGGTCGATGTGGGTCGATGCAACAGATGTGATGTGGGAGGCGTGCACACGCAGGACACGCGCGAGACACAATAAGGTATGGGTGACCAGACAGCTATGCCCTTGCGCTCGAAGGTGGTATTGAAGGGGGTTATGACGATGGTGGTGACGGGGACTCAGAAGGCGAATTTGTCATTTCCCGCTGCCCGGGACTCGGTTAGTACAGCAGGTCCTTACGGCAGCAGCAATCACCCTTCGGCTGTCAGAAAGCCTACGGGGGTGGTGTCCCACGCGTGGGTCGCGGTACAGCCTCTTCGCCTTCTTTCGCATAGGGATGTGAGAGAACATCCGCGGGCACCTTCGCTTGCACTCCTCTCCACCCACCGACTTTTCCTCCTCCGTCCACATCCGGGGCCCCGTCCTCCTCACCCTCCCATCTGACTAGATCGGCGCCCGCATCGCACTGCGAACTCAGCGACGACGGTGCAGGCGAGTCGCTCCCGGCAGAGAGCGAGTCCGGCGGGGAGGGCGACGCCGAGCCGGTGCTTTGGGTACTATCCCCACGTGATCGATTGGTGAACACGCCCGTTCTCGGGGATGGCGTCCGCGCATGCACAGTTGTCATCGAGTGCGAGTGCGCGTGGTGAATTTGGAAATGCGAGTGCGCGGTGGGCGTGGCAGTGGGCGATGGCGCCACCCGCGCACGCGCCGCGACCGACGCCGCGGCGATGGCGGCAGCATGATGAAAACGTGGAGGGTAGCGTGGCGACACGGGATAGGCAATCGTTGGCGACGGCGCACTTTCATAGTATACATACGGCTGGGAGGATTTGGGGGGTGGGGGGGAAGGTGAGGGAGGAAGTGGTGTCATTACCGCCCTTGTCAGCAATGGGAAGGGCTTGGCATTGAGCCCCGCGGATGAAGGACCTGGGGGGCCTGAGTGAGAACGACGTGGTGAATTCAGACGTGGCGAGGTCTGAATGAAATCGAGGTGGCGTGGCGCGCGGCCGCGGAGCCCCGCGAGGGTGTTCAAGAACGCTGGCGGCTGGTAGGGCTCGCGTGGTGGGACATGAGATACCTTTGTGGGGACGAGAATCCCTTCGGGTATGGGTAATTGTGGTGAGTACGCAGGCGCACTATACTGGGGATGCTTGTGGAGAAGAGGATGCTGGCGATAAACTAGGGAGTGACTCCGATACACCACCGCGCCGATCTCGCGAGCGCTCTGGCGCTTCGGAAAGTGACAGCGATTGTATCGATTGAAGGTCGTCCCCGTCATCTGTAAGAATCTCACTATTATTCGACGACGAGGCGTAGCCAGCATTCATTTGCCGGGCGTCCGTTGGCAGGGTCGCAAGGGCTAGACCCAAATCGAGCTGCCCTTCGAACTGAGAACGGTCTTCGGCCGAAGCAGAGGGTGGCGGTGGAGAGGTCCACTTGAAGCGCTTCGGTGCCATATGGTCGGGTGTCGACGTGGATGGGTGCGGCGCAGGTGAAACTTCTGATGGAGGCGGCGGTGTCGACGGCGCCTCCGAAACGTTCTTAGGGTCTGGCACATCAATCTTTGTTTGGCGCATGGGTCTTGAGCCAACCGTGTAAGGAGTCTGAGGCGGGAATGGTGATAGCCGGGGAGGCACGAACGCCGCAGTGGGTGATGTTGCAGGGATCAGGGCCTCCATCCGTTCTTCGCACAACTGCGCGATGGCGTAGATAGTGCGCTCGGGGCGCGTACTCAGGATCCTGGACGCCCGCATAAACTCACCACGAATCTGATCAAGGAAAGTTAGAAGATAGCCGCGGAAAGAAAAGGAGCTAGAGTAAACACGCTTACCGTGTATAGGCCGTCTCGTGTGACGCATCGTGCCACATTGAAATCAGTCTCAAAGGGATCCTTTCATAGATGAAATCAGTATCGCACAACCGTATGTTTCAAAATGCACCGAGGTCTTACCTCAATGCAGAAGCGATTTCGTTCACGGGCATCTTTATAACGCGCAGGATCGAGCTAGAGGAACAGCATGAGGAATTATGCCACCGAAGTTAGAACGGTATTACATCGTTCTGCCAGCCTTTGCTGTCTTTCTTGAGTAGACCCGCTCGGATCGATGCGACGCCAGTATTGTACAAAAAGTCACGGGAGAAGTATTTGAAGAAATCTATTAGTCTGGGAAACCAAAGAAAGTTCAGGAACTACGGTCATCGCCGAGGTGACAGAAAGAGACGCACAATTGGCCAACGCTATCGGTATTCGCAGACTGCCATCGCTGTCGCAGCAGCTCGACATCGTCGAAAAACCTGTAAAAGATCATCAGACCCAAGAACACTCGTAGCATTGCAAGCTCGCAAGATATGTACCAAGTGTTGTGCCCTCCGATGTGAGTATCCTCCTGTGCGTGCATATAAGCGAATAGCCAAGAAAGACGGGAGGAGATGGTGCGGACATGTGAAATAGGCCGCATTGGTGGCATTTGTTGTAAGTTAGGAAGTACGGGAGGGTTCTTGACATGAACCAGGAAATAGATAACGAGGAGGACATATCCATACGATGACAGGGTCCCCTTGTATGGAGAGTTAATTTTCCTGGGGCAGAGGGGATGTGATTGTGAGCACGTAACGGCGCCAATTCAAAAAAACACGCGGTACCTTCGCTTGCACCACACCTTGACTGATTGGGAGGGTGAAGAGGCGTTAGCAGGTCCGGGATGTGATCAATTACAGACTCACGGAAGAGAACCAAGGTTCGCACGCGGGCGGGGTCGATCATGGCATAACAGTATAATAAGCGTGTGTTCTCTAGAGCCAGTCTATTTTCGAAGCCAATGTCACAAGCGATGCCAAGAGGGAGTGCAAGAGAGGGGTCGAGTGAGAGCTTGACGATGGGTATACGCGCATGGGGTAGTGGCTTGACACGGAACTTCGTTTCTAGGTCCCAAGATGGAACGAATGAGCATATATCCGAGTGGGGCGGACATGATGCTATACGTACCTCGCTCAAGTAGGTCTCCGAGCATAGTGACAAGGTCAGTTGCGGCGAGCCGCTCCTCCGAGTCGATTAAACAGCAGAGATCCATATCTAGGCCGGATGTAGCATCCACGCGGGGGAGCGTGGAGAGGCGAGGGATGCTTACCGGAATTGCGGAGGCTGAAGCCATTAGCGGTGCTGCCAAAGGAGAGCAGACGGCTGTCTGGCTCTATGGTGCGGATGAGGCGCTCAAGGAGCTTGCGAACATCCTCTTTAACAGCGAGCTCCTCCACCGTGGGGAGAAGCTGGACGACAAACTCAAAAAGACACTGAGAGAAGTCAATAACGAAGCGTTGCCTGGACGCGCGGGGTTGGGCAGGGTCTGGGTGGGAATGCGGAACATGACGGGAGGCTGCCTTTGTGGAGTGCTGCGTCGCAACGGCCATGTGAGTGTGGCGGAGGGGTGAGAGAGAGAGGAAAGAGACGGGCAGGCAGAAGGAGATTTGGGGCCAAAGCCGAAGGAGGGATGGGAGGGATGCCCTTGGTGGAGGAACCAGCCAAGGTGAGAGAGATGAGATGGGTGAGACAGTCTAAAGCAAGCCGCTGGGTTTGACAACAATTATCTCATTGACTTTCTCGCCCACGTCAACAACCATTATTGTAACATTATAAGTAGATACGCAATGTATTTTTGGCAGATTTCGGGCGGTCCCATCACCGCCGCACGTATCGTATACTGTAGGGCCAAGAAGGAATGCCCCTGCGCCTGTGACTCGCGTGATTGTCCGTCCTTCTTTCATGATTGCGCACGTTGGTCCGTTGGTTCACACTAGGCCTCACTCGTCACCTCCCCAAAATGTCAGTGAAGGTGAGCACACGGGCGCAATGTGGATCTGTCTGGTTGAGTCACAAGCCTGTCCAACGTAATCCGGTGGACCGAAGTCAATTAGAGATTGTTGGCTCCCGTTGCCGTTACTCGACTTTCGCACGTAAACGCATTTTCATGAGCCTGCTTGTAAGGTCTTTATTGTGAACGGGGTGCATTTTCCTGGAGAGATGCCGGAAGTTTAGATCGTTCAGAAATTGTTACGGATCATGAAATCAGCCATGCACTGTCATACACTGTAAGGCGCCGGAGTGGCGGTCGGGGGTCGCAAGGGGCATCTAGGGCGGGGTTTAAGACGGCGGGCGCTTCTTTTGGGGTTGTAAGTAAAATATTGTTCAGCAACTGTAGAATTTCGGGAATTTCGGGATCGGCTGTACCCATGTGGCCCATGACCATGATGTGTTCCAGACAGTTCCACCCAGGTGTAGAGGGTTTTGTATCCAAGGGTTTTATTCCAGCTGTATAGTAGTTTACAGCCACATGATATCATACACAATGGCTTGCCGTAATGAAAATTTAGGGGAGCCGTACACCTTTGGTCGCAGAGATCCGGTGCCAGAATGCATAGAAGACTCCAATGCCCAAATATAATACCACGTGAACTTGTGTGAACCTGAACTCTTCGGCGCTTGCATCAGAGCGTTCAATGTGACCGCGGCCCAGCCGCTGGAAGCATCATATGGTTCACCGGTCAAATGAGCTGTATCAGGCCCACCCTCGAATTGAAATTCATATGAGTGCGGATGTGGCCGCAGTGCCCATTGAGGTGGGCGGAGGGTTATGCTAGTCACTTTTCAATGCTCAAGCCCTCGCTCACACCTATGACAACACGTGAAAATATCAAAAGCAACGATTCTGACACGAACTGGTTCACGGCAGTAAATGACGGAACAGAAGTGCAAAAATATTTTTGGTAGTTTTCGAGTCTTTTTTCCATATCTACCTATTTTCTTCATCCTCTATGGCGCATACTTACCTGCGGGTGTCCAGATAGGGTAAGAGTGCTTCATCTTTGCGACAGCTCCCTGAGAACCAAAGTTCATTTAGAGAAAGAGGATCAAGATATACTGGGAGATGACATACGCGAATGCCGATGCAACGCATGCCTTGATGTCTTTGTAGCTCACAACGAGCACGCTCTGCTCATCGCGCGACACGAGCATGACGCGCTCGTCCGTCCCTGCATCCAACTTGATTCGATCGAAACCGTCAGTCTAGGTCAGGTAGGGCAGGAACTATGCTTACCTTGTTAAGACACGAGAGCACATGCGAGAGGCTTAAAACGGGACGCCCGCGCTCGTCGACTTGATGGAAAACGTAGTCACGGAAGAGCTTGATGATGTACCGATCGCCCGTTTCGCTCCACCGCGAATCGCGCGCAAACCTGCCAGGAACAACTTAAAAAACAGAACGACAGCCTTCGGATCGTATAGAACATACTCAGGCCGCTCATTGATAAAACCAAATTTGGTGAGTAAGCGGACGAGCCGTGCGTTCTCGAAGCTCAGAAAACAGTTGACCCTCAAGAAAGTCCATGCCGCTGCGCCGAAGCCACTTAGATCATAGTCGCAAGGTTGGGCTTCTGACTCACTTTTGCAGATCGTCCATTTCCGTGAGAAGCCTCGAGCCGATCATGTCAAACAATTGTCCGATATGCTTTCGGTATTTGAAGTCGCGTGTTAACACGTAATAATTCCGATGGGCAGGAGCAAATGCAAAGACGTTACCTTGTGTGCACCCGGCTTGGAGAGACAAAACAATGCGACGTTCTTGAGGTCTGCACTGTAGTGCTGCGTCACGACCTCTAGCGACTTCGCAAAGTTGCTCGTCGCTGCGACGTTGTTGCAGCATCAGCGCCATGATGAGCTTTCCAAACATCACCAGGTCTTCTTGTATCTGTGCCGCAGATACGGACACACCGGGCGAGGCGGGGTTGTAAGTGAGTACGTCCGCGAGTCCACACGAGCTGATCCGCACGCGGTTCCGGCCCGTAACGATGACTTTGGTGACGTCAATCATGCGCACCGCCAAGCCCTGGTCGTGGGCGGCCTTCATCGCGCCCGCAATCTGGAATAATGTAACTCCAGAGCGTCCGCTCCGGCACGTGAGGCTGGGCGACCTGCAATCGACCATGTACGAACGTTGGCGGGCGGGGTTTGATATGCGCGTCGTACAGCGTTTGGGCGTTCGGGTGGTAGGTGTAGGCAACGACAAGTGCTGGGAGTGGTTGAGAAAGGGCCAGGAGAAGTGAGTGACGGACGGACAGTTGTCACCAAAGGAGCGAGTCGTGAACGCTTCATGCACCGGGACGATACTGGGGTGGCGGAAGCTGTGACCATTGCTCGATTGAGTGGAACGCGGCTTGATGTGCCAGACGAAAGTCTTTTCTCACGCGTCATTCAATAAGGTCCATGCAAAATGTGGACACGAGGGCATACCTGATACCCGTCGCAAGACGTGGCTACGACTATCTTTACCTGTCGCTCGGTACACTGTGCTGTACCAATTACCAAACTTGCGGCGCTCGCCTGTTGTGCTTTCGAGGGGGACGAGTGTGTGGTAGCCCTGTATTTCATCCGGAAGATTTAGCCCCGGCGCAGGCGCTGTGTGTACGATCTCTGAACGCAATAACAGGTCGGCGTGTAAGGTTGGAGAGATGAAATGCGAAGGCGGCGGCGAGGGCGGAGGGTGAGAATACAAGTGGTAATTGAGCTAAAATAAAATAAAATAAAAACTTGGCGTGAGACATCGTGAATGGAATGTTAAAGTTAAATTATGAATGCGCGTACCGGCTGGCGGATGAAAGTCGACTGCGGAGGGTAATAATCAAAACTTTGCTCGTACTCAGGCTGGAACTGCGATTCGTATAGCTTGTCATATGGATTTACGTCGAGCTGAAAGATATTACGTCCATCTCAAACATGACACAGCACACATGCCATACGCACGGCTTGCATCTGGGGAACCACGGCTTCTGGGGTGTACATGTTATACAAGCCGTTGTTGTCACTCGAAATATAATAGTTGGGATCGTAAGGGTCGTGCTCGTCATAGTCGGTCGCGGGTGGGGAAGTCGACAGCGAGCTTCTGTCATTAGTCAGCAGCCCGACCTAACGAAACTAGGACGAAGGATGACTCACGCTGTGGGTGGTGTCTGCGCCTGCGCACGGGAAAGAGTGGGAGATGCAGGAGGGAGTGACTCGGATCTTGGAACGAATACAGGGGCGTTGACGGCCTGAGAAAGCTTCGCGGTGGATGTAGGGGTTTCGGGTTGAGGCCTGAGTAAATTCGGTTAGCCAGTGCGATGAGAATTTGCAGAAACATAAAGACAAGGTGCTCACGTCGACGTAGAAGGCGGGGTTGTCGGACGCTAGCGAACTGTTCGTTAGGATTTTGTGCCACATCGGCGGTGGTCCGAGCTCACCGGAGGATGAGAATAGATACAGCCTTTATCTTGAAATTTACATGAACTACGCGGGGATCAATCGAAACAGTCACCGATGGTGGGTCTGATACACTCACCCGTAGATGAGAATATTCCTACATTGTCGTTGGGTAGAATCTACAAAGGCGGGTCCGGGTGAGGACAAAGGGGGAAAAAATAGAAAGTAAATTACCTTTCTTCGGAGACGTTTAGTCGGGTCAGCCGAGGCCGTGCTCGGGGCAACGATCTTTACAGCAGCACTGGCAGACTGTGGCCTAGCAAAAAAGGCCATGGTCGCCTGTGAGGTGTAGGAGAAGGAGAGGCGAGGCGCGGCGTGGCGAGACTGAGCGTGTCCGGGGGCAATTGACACAGTAAGCAAGAGCCCACAACAGTCACACTGGCAGCTGCCACTGCCATAACTGTACATACCACTGCACACATTCAATGTCCAGCTTAGCCAAAGATGCTGCAGCATTCAAAAATACTCTTCAAAGTGCCAATATGACCTCTTGGCACTCTAGTCAAGCTTCCGCGTCCTCATCTCAACCTACAACTCCACCAGACAGCGACGCGAGCAAGAAGAAGAAGCGGCCAAAAGCGAGCATGTCTCGTTCTTGCCTCTCTTTCTTCTGCTTCATTGACCTTCGCGCTTAAGCCGTCGTGTACTCTCAACCCGCCGACACTGGGACAGGCACCGATGTGAACACTCAGTTGCTCTATGCGATCAATCATCTCAAGGTATGTTACTTCTCCTCGGAGCTTTCTGAGAATGACGTATATTCACCCTTACTAGGCGAATAATGGACCTATGCGCCTGGACGATCTAGCAATTAGGACCCAAACGCCTCTTGACACCGACAAGGTCCTCTTGGAAAAGTTTAAATCCCACGAACGGGTGGAGTTTGACCCGAAGACTAATCTGTACTCATTTAAAGTGAGTCGCTCGCCCCTCTCACCTGTCATCGAGTCCTGACGCGCCGTCCAGCATGACTACAGCTTTCGGAACAAAGCGGCCTTGCTTACGGAGATCCAGCGATCTACACGACGCGGCGGCGGCATTTCCGTGCGCACGCTCAAAGAGTCATGGAAAGATTCACCTACCGCAGTCGAAGAACTCGAGAAGGAAGGCGAGGTATTCGTCACACGCACGCTCAGAGATGGCCAGATGCGTATGGTGTTTTGGAATGAGCTCAAGGCGGACCCCGCCGAGCTGGCAGAGGAAGGACCTGATGCGGTTGCGAAGCGGGACGCCAGCAAGAATGGAACAGGGCTCAGCGTCGAGAAAGGTGCGGCTTCTGAGCAACTGTGAAAGTTCGCTCTCTTCTGACACTTGGTAGAATTTTACGATTTGTGGCACAACCTGAGCGTACCGAATGACGTCGATCTACTCAAGCAACTCCAGTCTGGTATGCCATCGTTTTTTTTACGACTTACCCTCTGACCTGCTGTCTCTCCAAGGTGGGCTACAGGAGACGGCCTCGGAGGCCCCGGTCATAAAGACACCGGTTGGCAAGAAGAAAGGCAAAAAGTCGGCGACGCGGCAGCGCACCGCCCGACTTACGAACACTCACTTGAAGGATACGGGGATCGACCTGAGCAAAGATTATGTGGCACCTGGAAAATGATGAGTTTAGTTCCATTCCCGAGCCCACTAAATACATTTGATCACAGTACATGTATTCTACCTTTTGACTTCTATCAATTAAAACGACCTTTGTGGACAACTCCTTTGGTGATCAGTGCTCTCAGTCCTACCTCTCAGGCTCAACTAACACAATCGAGCCCTGGCATGGGTCGGTAAGCGTGACGGACCCATTCCCCCTCTTGACGACAGAGCAAGGCCTTATAAAATTAAATAAAAAGTGTGTGTTAAGTTAGATGGAATAATTAATGCATTTGGTACTAACTTAAGTTAGCTTATACACCGGCACTGGAACCTATTATCGGCATCGGTGCTTACAAACTGATCACGGCTCTCTCTCAGGCCTCCGCCTGGTGAACGATGACCGCTGAAAGCGACTCCCGGCATTTGCGCAGCGCTGGTTACTATTCCGCAGCATCGCTTATCGGAGACTGCAGCTTGCCGCCCGGAAAAATAGTACTCTGGATGTATATATCGTCCGTCTTATCTCAGTAAATCTACCAGTTGTGAGTGCCATACCATCACAACGGGCTACAAAACGGGACTACTCTGAAGCCCGAGGCCTTTCAACCCCCACGGTCGCTCTTATTTACTGTCCTCCTACTTCCATAATGTGGCAACTGCTCTGTGTCCTTTCGTCCCTGCTAGTAGTAACGGCCTTTGTGCTCCCATCCGTACCTTCTCGTTCTAGCGACGGTCCACTTCAGGCCACTTTTCAAGTGAAGTCTGGGAGCCCGGTGAATAGCTCGGATCGAGAATGGAACTTGCCCCCGGATCTGAATTCGACCCACCACCTCATTTTCAACAGCGTAAGCAGTTTGCTACAACGATGGCCCAACACTCTCCGTAGAAATGGTGCGTTACATTTTCACCCATCTCACGTAAAGGTGTGCCCACTACTCGCGTCCTGCACCAGGTCACAGTCTTTTACCCTGCGACAGTCCCCAAAGGAACGATTCTATACCACGGGCGCACAGACGGTCGAATCCCAAGTGAACCCGATTGGCTTGCGTTCGACTTTGAACACGCTTACTTTTTCGGCCGTGGGCCCAGCTATGTGATCTCGCTGCAAGCAAAGCGCGATCCTCCGTCTTGTATACTTTGATGGATCAAGCGCGGCGAAAATGAAGGACGGTCCCATGGACTCCCAGGATGTTATCTTGTGGGGGCGGCCCCAGGCCAGATAAGTACTTCTCAGAACGGGAGCGCATCAAGGCTTTGTGTGATTGGGGCAGGCCATTTGGCCTAGATGGCTTCGTTCGAATGGAATTTCATTTGTGCGTGCATGCTATTACTGGATGCCCTGTCTTGAGTGCTGATTTAGGACAGCGAGGTTATGATATGCGATGTTCTGGACCCCATGGAAGTCGTCACCTTCCTCAGTCTTTTACCCAAGAATCAAACTTCTCCACCCCCTGGCAGGCGCCCCCCGGGTGGTCCACACCGTCCAGAGCGTCCCATTCCATTCCCCTCACCACCTTCGTCAAAGCCTCCATCTGGCTGGCGTGGCTCGCTCCTGAGTGACCGCCGCAGTGCCCTCGAGACATATCTCGCTGGAGGTTGGCACGACCGCGCGCCGGGAGAAACACGCGTCCACCTCGACTACTCGGGGCTTGTCACCTTCTACGATCCTTCTTTGACGAGCCTCGTCGAATCGCGCTACGGCAAGGATAGGTTACACCTTCGTTTGGAAGGGATTTCGGTACTCGATTCTGAGCGAGTACGTGCAGAGCTGCAGACGGTGCTCACGCGCGAGCAAGACGGAAAGGAGCGGCGTCGATTGGGGCAGCATCGCGCGAGTCGTCACGGAGCGCTATGCTGGTCGCCTCGAGTATCTGCGTTTCCTACTCTCGCCGAATACGACGTTCGTGGATCCTCTTCGAGCGAGTTACCATAGCGCGCGCGCAACTGCTCGTCATGCTCGCGCCATATATCACAACAGCGGATGTCCCAGAGCGTCTTCCCGCATCGGCCAACTTGATTTGGGCGGCACCGATCGCGGAACGTTGCGCAACGACTCAGACGTCGCACATCCCGCTGAGCATACTCACGCCGCAGGAGGCACGGATCCATGCTGCAGTTGAGAACACACTTCCAGGAAATATGTCGACGACTGGTGACTTGTATGGGTGGAGTTCTTCGACGTAGAAGCGGCAGACGAGGCGAGAGCTACGGAGTTTCTGAAATGGCGCATGAGCAGATTTCTGAGCTGATGGCTTGGCTTGATTGGTCGGTATGGGTGCGGTGCGAGACCTGGTTGCGGTCTTGGGGTACGTCGCTTGGTTCTCTATTTATTTATTTTGGCGAGGACTGACGCGCGTTGGCGGTGAACAGGAGGTTTGTTACATTCCGTCGTGGCCGTTTCAAATGATAGGAGATGACCCGTATGACATGACGCCTCGTTGTGTATCGCTCAATACGGATCATCACTGATACCCGCACTTTCTTTCTCTTTGAGCTGTTGAGAGTGGAGTCCCCAGTCCTAAATCAGGTCCCACTTCAGCGCTTGTCAACATTCTGAAAACCAAAAATTGGTACGAGATGCTGTACAGCTCGAAGATCTTTACGACGCCGTGTTCTGCATGCTGATGAGGGATGCTCTTGAGGCGGCGCTCCTCAGCGGTAGCCGCACGCCGCACTTCACTGCCCACTGGGAGAGTGCCGACGCGACGAATGAACAAGTCCAAGCATCCTATTTCCTACGCGGTAGGTCGGTATTTCCAGGCATGGTAGTGGTGGCGGCGAGTTGTTGAGGCAAGAAGAGTGCCTTCTGTTGTTTGGAGAGTGACTCGTCGACGGTGGTAGCAATCTTGGAGCTGACTTCGACAATTTCTTCGCGAGAACATTCGTGACATGTTGGAGGCGCAACGATGGTGATTCTGTGGAAAAGACTACGAGGGCGTCGGCCATTTCTCACGGTGTCGTGCCAGTGGAGCGCCAGAAATCAGTGCTCTCAGTACGGTCCTGCAACATAATCGATCCCTGGCATGGGTCGGTGAGCGTGATGGACGCTCTGCTTCACGACACAGCAACGTTTTACACAAAAAGAGGTTCGTTGAGGGGCTGCTAGACCCGGGCCTCATGCATCACTCGAGTTTGATAGTGTTTCAAGCTTAAGCAAGGTTTTAAGGTTAGCTTACACACCCACCGGAGCCTCTTATCGGCGCTTACAACACACAAACTGACCATCGAGTTGGCTGTTTACAGTACTCTCTAGCCTGAGGACTATGTAGTCCCGTTTTGTAACCCGTTTGTAATGGGATGGGCCACTCTCAACTGGTAGACAAAACCACAAAATGGGTGTGCACGAATTCAATATGCTTTCAAGCTTCAAGACTCGACTATTTTTCTGGGCGGCAAACTGCAGTCCCCGATAAGTGATGCTGCGGAGTAGTAACCAAAGCCGGGCGTCGCTTTCAGTGGTTCGAGTCATCATTCTACCGCTCTTACAGTATCGGCTGTCCATCTACCGCCATGATGCGGAAACTGTTCTATGTCCTCTCGTTCCTGCTGGCAGCAACGGCCTTTGTGCTCCCATCCGCGCCTTCTCCGAGTCGTTCTGGCGACGGTTCACTTCAGGCAACTTTTCGAGTGCAGTCCGGGAGCAATGGGCCTGATCGGGAGTGGAACTCGCCTCCGAACCCAAATTCAACCCACCACCTCATTTTCAACAGCGTAAGCAGTTTGCTACAACGGTGGCCAAACACCCTCCGCAGAAATGGTGCGTTACATTTTCACCCATCTCACGTAAAGGTGTGTCCACACTCGCTCCTGCACCAGGCCACAGTCTTGTACCCGCGACAGTTCCCGAAAGGGACAATTCTATACCACGGGCGCAAAGACGGTCGGATTCCAAATGAACCCGATTGGTTTGCGTTTGACTTTGAACACGCCTACTTGTTCTGCTTTCAGTCCTGCTATGTGATCTCGCTGCAAGCAAAACGTGATCTCCGTCTTGTATACTTTGATGGGTCGAGCGCGGCGAAAATGAAGGACGGTCCCATGGACTCCCAGGATGTCATCTTGTGGGGGCGACCTCAACCGGACAAGTCCTCTTCAGAACGGGAGCGCATCAAGGCTTTGTGTGATTGGGGCAGGCCATTAGGTCTGGATGGTTTCGTTCGAATGGAGTTTCACTTGTGCGTGCATACCATTGCTGAATGCCTCGAATGCTGACTTACGACTAGTGAGGTTATGATATGCGATGTTCTGGATCCCATGGAAGTCGTCACCTTCCTCGGTGTCTTACCCAAGAAGCAAGTGACCACACCCAGGCGTCCCCCGGGCTTTCCGCCCCTTCCAAAGCCTCCCATTCCGATCCCTTTACCACCTCCATCCAAGCCTCCGCCAGGCTGGCATGGCTCACTCCAGGGTGACCAACGCAGTTTCCTCGAGGCATATCTCGCAGGGGGTTGGCATGACCGCACGCCAGGGAGAAACACGCGTCCACCTGGACTACTCGGGGCTTGTCACCTTTTACGATACTTCTCTGACGAGCCTCGTCGAATCGCGCTACGGCAAGGATAGGTTACACCTTCGTTTGGAAGGGATTTCGGTACTCGATTCTGAGCGAGTACGTGCCGAGCTGCCAAACGGTGCTCGCGCGCGAGCAAGACGGAAGGAGCGGCATCGATTGGGGCAGCATCGCGCGAGTCGTCACGGAGCGCTATGCTGGTCGCCTCGAGTATCTGCGTTTCCTTCTCACACCAAACACGAAGTCCGCGGACGCACTCGAGCGTGTTGTGATAGCGCGCGCGCAGCTTCTCGTCATGCTCGCGCCATATATCACAACAACGGACGTCCCAGAGCGGCTTCCCGCATCGGCCAACTTGAGTTGGGCGGCACCGATCGCGCAACGCTGCGCAACGACCCAGACGTCGCATATTCCGCTGGGCATGCTCACGCCGCAGGAGGCACGGATCCATGCTGCAGTTGAGAACACGCTTCAAGAAATATGTCGGCGACTGGTGGTTGTATGGGTGGAGTTCTTCGACGTGGAAGCGGCAAACGAGGCGAGAGCTACAGACGCCTCTGAAATGGCGCATGAGCAGATTTCTGAGCTGATGGCATGGCTTGATTGGTCTGTGTGGGTCCGGTGCGAGCCCGGGTGCGGTCTTGGGGTACGTCACTTGGCTTTCTATTTTTGGCGAGGACTGACAGGTGCGTCGGCGGTGAACAGGAGGTTTGTTACATTCCATCGTGGCCGTTCCCAATGAGAGGTGACCCGTATGACATGACCCCTTATTGTGTATCACTCAAAGACACGACTGATTAGTGATACCCGCATATTATATGACTTCCTCTTTCTCTTTCTGCTGTTTAGAGGGGAGTCCCAGTCTAAATCAGGGCCCACTCACTGCTAGTCGACATTCTGAAAACCAAAAATTGGTACGGGGCGCTGTACAGCTCGAAGAGAGGTTGGGGTTGAATGAATGTATGTTCCGACAACAGCAACGTTTTTTCCATGGGAGTTTTTGCTCGCAGAAAATATTTGGAGTCCCCCATGATACGTGTGTAACGGTAACACTGACGCTTACAGACCGAGAATTACAAGATAACTGCTCCATAGACGCTTTTCCTTCTCTTTCGACCTTTTTCTCACCACTTACAAGTAACTGTGCTTCTTTACTCTGACCCGGTAATCAGGGAAATGGTTCAGGATCGTGCTGTGATATTATAAAAAGATGTTGACAGGCGCTTTGCTAGACCCGTACCCACTCACAAAAGTAAAAAGAGAAGAAAAGAATATGTGTATCATTAATGAGCCGCACCTGGGAGCGATATGCAACGAGCGTCATATCATATGGGTCGGTCATCTCCATGTGCGAACGGCCACGATAGAAATCTCCTATTTTCCGCCATCGTGCCCGTCAGTTCTTACTTGGGAAAATAGAGAACCAAGCGACGTACCCTCAGGACTGCAACCGGGCTCGCACCAGTATACACTCTGGCCAGTCAAGCCAGGGAATCAACTCAGAGATGTGGTCACGCGCCATTTGAAGAGCTCCCGTAGCTCCCACCTCGTCTGCCGCTTCTACGTCGAAGAATTCGAACCAGCCTCCGACATATTTCATGGAGCGTGTTCTCGACTGCCGCGCGAGCATGCCAGGCGGAATGTGCGACGTCTGCTGCGGCGCAGCGCAGCGCGACAGGTGTTGCCCAGCTTGAGGTTAGCCGACGGGGGAAGCCGCTTTGGGATGTCTGTTGCCGTGATATACAGCGCGAGCATGACGAACAGCTGCCCGCGTGTAACGGCAGCTCGCTCGAGTGGATCCACGCTCGGCATTTTGACGAGAGCAAGAAACGCAGATGCTCGAGGCGAGCTGCGTAGCGCTCCGTGACGACGCGCACGATGCTGCCCCAGCTGATCCCGCTCCCTCCGTCTCTCTCGCGCGTGAGTGCCGTCCGCAGTTCGTCACGTACTTGCTCGGTGTCCAGTGCAGAAATCCTCTCCAAACGAAGGTGCAACCTATCCTTGCCGTAGCGTGCTTCATTAACGAGGCTCGACAACGAAGGATCGTAAAAGGTGACGAGCCCCGAGTAGTCAGGGCGCACGCTTGTTTCCCCGGTCGTGCCAAGTTCCCGTAAGCGCCTCAAAGGCGCAATGAAATCACACGTGATTGATTAGGAGCCTCTACGCGTTGCATCGAATCGGGAAGGAAGGCTGCTAGACCGCGACATCATGGTCAAGTAAGGTTAGCTTATACTACACCCGGCCTCTTATCGCTCACAAACTGATCATCATCGGGTTGACACAGTACTCTCCCGTGCCAGACTGGTCCCATTTGTAACCCATTGTAATAGAATTGGCCACTCTTAACTGGTAGACAAGACCACAAAATGGGTGTGCACGAATTCAATATGCACTCAAACTTGAAGCTTGAAGGTTTCAAGTCTCGACAATTTTTCTGGGCTGGCAAGCTCAGGCTGCAGTCTCCGATAAGTGATGCTGCGGAGCAATAACAGTCCTGTGCAAAAGCCGGGCGTCGCTTTCAGTGATCCGAGTCATCGTTCAACGCTCTTATCGGCTGTCCATCTACCGCCATGATGCGGAAACTGACTCTATGTCCTCTCGTCCCTGCTAGCAGCAACGGCCTTTGTACTCCCATCCGCGCCTTCTCGTTCTGACAACGGTCCACTTCAGGCCACTTTTCGAGTGCAGTCCGGGAGCAAATCCGGGAGCAATGGGTCTGATCGGGAGTGGGACTCGCCTCCGAACCCGAATTCGACCCACCACCTCATTTTCAACAGCGTAAGCAGTTTGCTACAACGGTGGCCAAACACCTTCCGCAGAAATGGTGCGTTACATTTTCACTCCATCTCACGTAAGGGCCCGGGTGTGCCCACACTCGCATCCTATACTAGGCCACAGTCTTGTACCCGCGACAATTCCGAAAGGGACAATTCTATACCACGGGCGCACAGACAACCGAATTCCAAATGAACCCGATTGGCTTGCGTTCGACTTCGAACATGCCTACTTGTTCTGCCTTCAAACCTGCTATGTGATCTCGCTGCAAGCAAAGCGCGATCTCCGCCTTGTATATTTTGATGGATCGAGCGCAACGAAATTGAAGGATGGTCCTATGGATTCTCAGGATGTTATCGTGTGGGGACGACCTCAGCCAGACAAGGCCTTCTCAGAACGGGAGCGCATCAAGGCTTTATGTAATTGGGGCAGACCATTTGGTCTAGATGGTTTCGTTCGGATGCAGTTTCATTTGTGCGTGCATACCATTGCTGAATGCTCTGCCTCGGATGCTGACTTACGATAGCGAGGTTATGATATGCGATATTTTGGACCCCATGGAAGTCGTCACCTTCCTTCGTCTCTTGCCCCAGAGCCAAACGCTGGCCATACCCGAGGCTTCCCCCGGGCTTTCCCCCCGGCTTTCCCCCCCTTCCAAAGCTTCCCATCCCGATCCCTTTACCACCTCTATCCAACCCTCCATCAGGCTGGCATGGCTCACTCCCGAGCGACCAACGCAGTTTCCTCGAGGCATATCTCGCGGGGGGTTGGCATGACCACACGCCAGGGAGAAACACGCGTCCACCTCGACTACTCGGGGCTCGTCACCTTTTTACGATACTTCTTCTGACGAGCCTTATCGAATCGCGCCACGGGAAAGGATAGGTTACACCTTCGTTTAGAAGGGATTTCGGTGCTGGATTCTGAGCGAGTACGTGCCGAGCTGCAACGGTGCTCGCACGCTGAGCAAGACGGAAGGGAGCGGCATCGATTGGGGCAGCATCGCGCGAGTCGTCACGGAGCGCTATGCTGGTCGCCTTCGAGTATCTGCGCTTCCTTCTCACACCAAACACGAAGTCCGCGGACGCACTCGAGCGTGTTGTGATTAGCGCGCGCGCAGCTTCTCGTCATGCTCGCGCCATATATCACAACAACGGACGTCCCAGAGCGGCTTCCCACATCGGCCGACTTGAGTTGGGCTGCGCCGATCGCGCAACGTTGCGCCACGACGCAGACGTCGCATATTCCGCTGGGCATACTCACGCCGCAGGAGGCTCGCATCCATGCTGCAGTTGAGAACACGCTTCAAGAAATATGTCGGCGACTGGTGCTTGTGTGGGTCGATTTTTTCGATATTGAAGCGGCAGACGAGGTGAGAGCTACAGACGCCTCTGAAATGGCGCATGAGCAGATTTCTGAAGCTGATGGCGTGGCTTGATTGGTCTGTGTGGGTGCGGTGCGAGCCCGGATGCGGTCTTGAGGTACGTTGCTTGGTCTTCTATCTCTTTTTGCGACGACTGACAGGCACGTTGGCGGTGAACAGGAGGTTTGTTACATTCCATCGTGGCCGTTCCCAATGGGAGGGGACCCATATGACATGACTCCTCGTTGTGTATCACTCAAAGACATGACTGATCAGTGATACCCGCATATTATATGGCTTCCTTTCTCTTTGTACTGTTGGGAGTGGATTCCCAGTCTAAGATCACACTGCTAGTCGACATTCTGAAACCGAAACATTGGTACGGGGCGCTGTACAGCTCGAAGAGAGGTTGAGATTGAATGTATGTTCCCACACAGCAACGTTTTTCTCACGGGAGTTTTGGTCAGAAAATATTTGTAGTCAAGAACGTGTAACGGTAACACTTGCAGACCGAGAGTTACAAGATACAGTAACTGCTCCATAGACCTTTTCCTTCTCTTTTTTATTTATTTATTTTTATATCGACCCTAATATATATATTCTCACCACTTACAAGTAACCATACAGTATTCTTTACTCTGACCCAGTAATCAGGGAAGTAAGTCCACATAAATAAGATTTCTGGTTTACACTGCCAAACGAACCGGAACCCTGTATGAGGGTCTGGTCACCCAGGGTTGGACCAGGGTCCATGCGGCCCCAGTTTAGGCTCATTCGTGTGCCGGCCGAGAGGAGTCACCTCAAATGGCAACAAAAAAAAACCAACCCTGGAACAAGGCTGACACAGGGTCGACTCAGTGTGGGCCGTCTGAACCCGGCCATGGGGTCCGGGTGAATTGGCAGTGTAGGATCGCGCGCGCTGTGATTAAAAAAAAGAGTTGACAGGCGCTTTGCTAGATCCGTACCCACTTACAAAAGTAGAAAGAGATAGAAAGAAGATGATATAATACGCGGGTATCATTAATGGGCCGCATGTGTGAGCGATATGCAACGAGGTGTCATGTCATACGGATCATCTTCTTGTAAAAACGGCCACGATGGAGCGTAACAAATCTCCTGTTCGCCGCCAGCGTGCCCGTTAGTTCTTACTTGGGAAAACAGAGAACCAAGCGACGTACCCCAAGACTGCAACCGGGCTCGCACCGCACCCACTCTGGCCAGTCAAGCCACGCCATCAGCTCAGATATGTGCCCACGTGCCATTTCAAGAACTTCCGTAGCTCCCGCTTCGTCCGCCGCTTCCACGTCGAAGAACTCCACCCACAACAGAACTAGCCGTCGACATATTTCGTGGAGCGTGTTCTCGACTGCAGCATGGATCCGTACCTCCTGTGGCGTGAGCACGCCCAGCGGAATGTGCGACGTCTGCGCCGTGGCGCAACGCAGCGCGACCGGTGCTGCCCAACTCAAGTTAGCCGATGGGGGAAGCCGCTCTGGGACGTCCGCTGTCGTGACATATGACGCGAGCATGACGAACAGCTGCGCGCGCGCGACGGCAGCTCGCTCGAGTGAGTCCGCGAACGTCGCCGTATTGGGCGAAAGTAGGAAACGCAGATGCTCGAGGCGACCGGCGTAACGGTCCGTGACGACTCGCGCGATGCTGCCCCAGTCGACGCCACTCCCTCCGCCTGGCTCACGCGCGAGCACGGTTTGTAGCTCGGCACGTACTCGCTCGGAATCTGATGCCGAGATCCCATCCAAACGCAGGTGCAATCTATCCTTTCCATGGCGTGATTCGACGAGGCTTGACAGTGAAGGATCGTAAAAGGTGACGAGTCCCGAGTAGTCCAGGCGCACGCGTGTTTCCCCCGGCGCGCGGTCGTGCCAACTTCCTGCGATATATGCTTCGCGGGAACTGCGGCGTCCACTCGGTAGTGTGCCACGCCAGCCGGTTGGGGGCTTGGATGGAGGTGGTGGGGGCAGTGGAAACGGAATGCCAGGGAAACGCCTGGGTATGGTCGTTTCATTCTTGGGTATGAGATTGAGGAAGGTGACGACTTCCATGGGATCCAGAACATCGCACATCATAACCTCACTGTTATAAGTCAGCACCACGGGTGACGTCGTATTTAGGACCTTAATTTTAGGTATAGCATACACGCACAAATGATACGCCATCCGGACGAAGCCATCTAGACCAAACGGCCTGCCCCAATCACATAGTGCCTCGATGCGCTCAATTTCTGAAAAGCACTTGTCTGGTTGGGGCCGTCCCCACAAGAGGACATCCTGTGAGTCGATGGGGCCGTCCTTAATTTTCGCTGCGCTTGATCCATCAAAGTATACAAGACGGAGATCGCGCTTTGCTTGTAGCGAGAACACATAGCAAGGCCCACGGCAGAATAAGTAAGCATGTTCGAAGTCGAACGCAAGCCAATCGGGTGTATTTGGGATTTGGCCGTCTGTGCACCCGTGGTATAAAATTGTCCCTTTGGGGATTGTCGTGGGAATAATACTGTGGCCTAGCGCGGGAAACGAGTGAGCACACCTTTACGTGAGATCGGTGATAATGTAGAACGCACCATTCCTGCGGAGGGTGTTAGGCCATCGTTGTAGCAAACTGCTTACGCTATTGAAAATGAGATGGTAGGTAGAATTAGGGTTTGGGGGCAAGTTCCATCCCCGATGCGACCCAGACGTGGAGCTGTCGGGAGGTGCTCGAAAAGTGTCCTGAAGTAGACTGTCGCCAGAACGCGAAGGCACGAATTGGGTCACAAACGCCGTTGCTGCTAGCAGGTTCAGGCCCGGGAGGACAACGCGGCAATACAGCCACATATTGGTGAAAACGCTGGCGACGGGCCGAGGCCCCAGGCCGCCCCTGACTTTAAACTCACATCTAATCCCGAAAAACCTACGGTAAGGGGGGATGACACGGATATTCGATCGTGGCCAGGTTGTACATTCGGAATGACATACTCAATTGTCGTAGTTCAACATGGGTACTCAAACCGCCCAGTCCGTTCTAGAAAAACAGCTCGATGTGCTCACCAACGAATCTTATGAAGCTTCAAGCGGAAGACAGTTGCTACTGCTTCTCGTGAGAACTTGGATAGCTGTTTGCATATGGCATGGCGCGGAGGCATTGTGCTTGAGTTAAACGAATGAGATCTAAGGTGCTACTGCACGCTTTGGGAGGTCTCGTGCTCGGTGCAACCCTACCGGCCTACCCCTTATGATGAAGCAATCAAATGAATTACGCCCAATTACAGCTGTGTGTGAGCCAGACAACAAGCCGTGTGTACCCAAATTCTTTGCACCTTCGAGTCTCCCCAGCCACGTTCGCAGGGCAAGAAGTCTCTGATAGGCGACGGCTGCGGAGCTGTCTGAACGCCCGACATTCGTTCTGAGCTAACAGTCTGACTACCTTCACTTATGATGTGGCCTCTGCGTTGTGTCCTCCCATACCTGCTAGCGGCGACGGGCTTTGTGCTCCCGTCCGTGTCTTCACGTTCCAGCAACGGTCCACTTCAGGTCGCCTTCCGTGGACAGCCTGAGAGCCTGACGCCTGGATCGGATTGGGAATGGAATTCGCCCCCGAATCCGAATTCGACCTTACCACCTCATTTTCAACAGCGTAAGCGGCTTGCTACAACAATGGCCCAATGTCCTCCGCAGAAACGGTGCGTCGCTTTAGATCTGCCCCGGTCTACTCCGATCTCACGTAAAGCCCTTCCTATGCCAGGTCACAGTCTTGTTCCCGCGACAATCCCTAAAGGGACAATCTTGTACCACGGGCGTGCTGACCCTCAAATGCCAATTTCACCTGAATGGGCTTGCGTTTGACTTTGAACATTCTTACTTGTTTTGCCTTGAATCCTGTTATGTGATCTCGCTGCAAGCAAAGCGCGATCTCCGTCTTGTATACTTTGATGGTTTGAGTGCAGGAAAAAGGAAGGACGGTACTCTGGATTCTCAGGATGTCATTCTGTGGGGACGACCCCGACCAGACAAGTACGACTCAGAAGCAGAGCGCATCGAGGGTCTATGTGATTGGGGTAAGCCACTTGGCCTGGATGGTTTCGTTCGAATGGAGTTTGGATTGTGAGTGCATGCTATCGCTGAATGTCTCGTTTCTCCAGGGTGTTGACCTATCGTAGCGAGGCCATGATATGCGATTTTCTAGATGCCGCCGAAGTCGTCACCTTCCACGATGTCATACCCCAGAACCAATCGTCCATTCCCGAGCATCTCCCGGGCATGCCGTCTCCACTCCCCCAACCAGGTCCGCCCAATCTCCCATCCGGCTGGCGTGGCTCACCCCCAGACATGCGGCGCAGTGTCTTTGAGGCATTTATATCGGGGACTTGGCACAACCGCGCCCCGGGGGAAACACGCGTACGCCCCGACTACTCCGGGCTCGTCACCTTCTATGACCCTTCATTGTCGAGCCTCGTTGAAGCACGCTATGGCAAGGATAGGTCACACCTTCGCTTGGATGGGATCTCCGCACCAGACTCCGATCGAGTACGTGCCGAGCTACAGACGGTGCTCACGCGTAAGCAACGCGGGGGAAGCGGCATCGACTGGGGCAGTATCGCGCGAGTCGTCACGGAGCGCTACGCAGGTCGCCTCGAGTATCTGCGTTTCCTGCTCTCGTCAAACACGCCGAGCGCGGATCCACTTGAGCGAGCTGCCGTTGCGCGCGAGCAGCTGTTCGTCATGCTTGCGCCATATATCACATCCACGGACGTCCCAAGGCAGCTGCCCGCGTCGGCCGACTTGAGTTGGGCAGCACCGATCGCACGGCGCTGCGCCACGATTCCAGACGTCGCTCATTCCGCTAGGCACACTCACACCGCAGGAAGCACGCATCCACGCTGCAGTGGAGAACACGCTCCACGAGATATGTCGACGGCTGGTTCTCGCCTGGGCCGAGTTCTTCGACGTGGAAGCGGCAGACGAGGCAGGAGCTACTGAAGCTATCGAAGTGGCGCGTGGGCCCATCTCTGAGCTGATGGCGTGGCTTGACTGGTCGGTGTGGGTGCGGTGCGAGCCCGGTTGCGGTCTTGGGGTACGTCGCTTGATCCTGTATTTTCCACATTGGGTCTGATGGGCAGTCCTTGCGCTTTGGGGTATACAGGAGATATGTTACATTCCATCATGGCCGTACTTTGAAGAAGATGATCCGAATGACCTGACACCTCGCTGCAGATCGTTCGAGGGTTTTGCTCGTAGGCCGGGTGTATCACACACAGGAAATTAAGTCCGAGGGCTCGTTTATTGATCGCGTTCGTGACCACGTTTACCCATAAGACGATTCGCCATCACTTCCTCTTGGTCTGCACGGACGCACGTAAAGTCGAATCCTTTCCCCATTTCAAAACAAGCTACGTCTGCAGGGGATGAACGACGTGTATGCAGTGTCCGATATGTAGCGATCAAGTCATGAACGCTTGGCATGAAGCCGATGTACAAGACCAATAGTTCCATGCTATGCACTGGCTAGAATGAACTACCGCCTTGTCCAATCGCATTCAAGGGCCTGCAGTTTGATAGTGCGGACACGAAACTGATGGGTACAGTAATGGATGAACGATAACGTTGTGTTTTGTGATCCTAACCCTTGTCCTGGCCGGGTTTTTCGTAGCTTTCGGCTTGAAATATCTCGGGCCTCAGAAGTCTGAGCAGTTACCAATGTGGCTTGGACCCTGCCCAGGCTTTCAGGCCACGGTTTTTATCAGATGGAGAATAGCTTGAAGTTATATATGATGTCGTGCAGGTACTGTAACCCGGCGTGCACTGTAATGACGGCCGGACCCGGAACCCGACTTGTACTATTGTATGATGTAATGGTATGAACACCATTGACGAAAGTCAATAAATTATTAGCCGAGAGTGTGCACAAATTCAGTGTATCTTCAGCTTCAGAGGCCATGTCCGCGGGGCAGTCCCCATTGAATAGCGACGCCGTGGAGCTGGTGACCGTCCGGGCATCAAGCATCTGTTTTGGTCAACAAGTCATCTTCGTTTATGATGTGGCAACTGCTCTGTGTCCTCCCGTACCTGCTAGCAACAACGGGCTTTGTGTTCCCATCCGCCCTTTCTCGTTCCAGCAATGGTCCATCTCAGGTCGCCTTCCAGGGCGAGAGCCCGACGCCTGGATCGGATCGGGAGTGGAACTTGCCCCCGAACCCAAATTCCACCCACCACCTCATTTTCAACAGCGTAAGCGGCTTGCTACAACGATGGCCCAACACCCTCCGCAGAAATGGTGCGTCACTTTAGATCTGTGCCGATCTCGCCGATCTAACATGGAGCTACTTCCTACGCCAGGTCACAGTCTTATTCCAGCGACAATCCCCAAAGGGACAATATTGTACCACGGGCGTGCCGACTCCCAAATACCAATTTCACCCGATTGGGTTGCATTTGACTTTGAATTCTCTGCCATATTATGCATTCGGTCCTGTCATATGATCTCGCTGCAGGCAAAGCGCGATCTCCATCTTGTATACTTTGATGGATTGAGTGTAGCGAAAATGAACGATGGTCCACTGGATTCTCAGGATGTCCTCTTGTGGGGGCGACCCCGACCGGACAAGATCTTCTCAGAAATAGAGCGCATCGAGGCTCTGTGTGAGTGGGGTAGCCACTCGGTCTGGATGGCTTCGTTCGAATGGCGTTTCATTTGTGCGTGCATGCTATCACTGAATGTCTCATTTTTATCCGGAATGCTGACCTATCGTAGCGAGGCCATGATATGCGATTTTCTGGACACCATGGAAGTCGTCTCTTCCCTCGATCTCATACCCCTCGACCGATCCGACCATGCCCTAGGCATCTCCCGGGCGTTCCGGGGACATTCCCTCAGCCCAGCCCACCCAATCTCCCATCCGGCTGGCGTGGCTCACCCCCGGACATGCGCCGCAATTTCTTTGAGGCATTTTTTGCGGGAACCTGGCACGACCGCGCGCCCGGGGAAACACGCTTGCGCCCTGATTACTCGGGGCTCGTCACCTTTTACGATCCTTCGTTGTCGAGCCTCGTTCGAAGCACGCTACGGCAAGGATAGGTTGCACCTTCGTTTGGAGGGGATTTCTGCACTGGACACCTGAGCAAGTACGTGACGAACTGCGGACGGTACTCACGCGCGAAGAGAGACGGAGGGAGCGGCATCGACTTGGGGCAGCTATCGTGCGCGTCGTCACGGAGCGCTACGCCGGTCGCCTCGAGTATCTGCGTCTCCTGCTCTCCCCGAATACTGACGACGTTCGCGGACGCACTTGAGCGAGCTGCCGTTGCACGCGAGCAGCTGCTCGTCATGCTCGCGCCGTATATCACAACAACGGACGTCCCACAACAGATGCCCCCATCGGCCAACCTGAGTTGGGTGGCACCGGTCGCGCAGCGCTGTGCCACAACACAGACTTCGCTCATCCCTGTCGACATACTCACGCCGCAGGAGGCACGCATCCATGCTGCAGTGGAGAACACGCTCCACGAGATATGTCGACGGCTGGTTCTCGTCTGGGCCGAGTTCTTCGACGTTGAAGCGGCAGACGAGGCGGGAGCTACGGAAGCTACTGGAGTGGCGTATGGGCACATCTCTGAGCTGATGGAGTGGCTTGATTGGTCGGAGTGGGTGCGGTGCGAGCCCGGCTGCGGTCTTGGGGTACGTCACTTGATCCTCTATTTTTTCCACATTGGTCTTGACGAACGTCCTTGCGCTTTTGGGACGTACAGGAGTTCTGTTACATTCCGTCGTGGCCCTACTTTGGCGAGGATGATCCATACGACATAATCCCTCGCTGCATTTCGTTCGAAGGTTTTGCCCGTGAATCGGGTGTATCATAGAAACTGAGTCTGAGGGTTCATTTGTTGATTGCGACCGCGTTCAGTACCAAGATGACTCACCATTCATTCGTACTCTCACGTTCCATTAGTTCAGTTGCTATGCACTAGCTAGAATGAACTACCGCCTTGGACAATCAAATTCAAGGGCCCACAGTTCGGTAGTGCGGACACGAAACTGATGGGGTACAGTAATGGATGAACGACAGTGTTGTGTTTGTGATCTTGGCCCTTGTCCTGGCCTTGGTCCTGGCTGGGCCTTTCGTAGCTTTCGGCTTGAAAAAAAATCAATATCTCAGGCCTGAGCAATTACCAACGTGGCTTGGGCCTGCCCAGGCTTTCAGGCCCACGGGTCTATATTAGATGGAGAATAACTTCAACACATGATGCAGGTACTGTAACTGGGGGCATGACAACAGCCCGGACCCACCTATTATAAGTTGAACCTCTCATCATGCCTCTCATGGGCGCTTTTGCACTGTGACTTACAGCAACTCAAACTTGCCAGCCCATTGTAAGCTATGTGGTGGTATGAAAACCTTCTAATGATGAAAGTAATAATAAATTAGCCGAGACGTGATGAGTGTGCACAAATTCTATCTTCAAGGGGCCCAACTTGGGTTGGGCACTTGAAGCAAAGGCCATGATCGCGGGGCTATGGCGTGGAATAGTGGACATGCGTCCGTTTTGAGTGGTCAACAAGAGTCACCCTCGTCTATGATGTGGCAACTGTTCCGTGTCCTCTCGTACTTGCTAGCAACCACGGGCATTGTCCCATCCGTCCTTTCTCGTTCTAGCAATGGTCCATTTCAGGCCGCCTTCCGTGGACAGGGCGAGAGCCCGATGCATGGATCGGATCGGGAATGGAACTTGCCCCCGAACCCAAATTCCACGCATCACCTCATTTTCAACAGCGTAAGCGGCTTGCTACAACGATGGCCCAACACCCTCCGCAGAAATGGTGCGTCACTTTAGATCTGTTCCGGTCTCGCCGATCTCACATGGAGCTACTTCTTACGCCAGGTCACAGTCTTATTCCAGCGACAATCCCCAAAGGGACAATATTGTACCACGGGCGTGCCGACTCCCAAATACCAATTTCACCCGATTGGGTTGCATTTGACTTTGAACTCTCTGCTATATTGTGCCGTCGGACCTGCCATATGATCTCGCTACAGGCAAAGCGCGATCTCCGTCTTGTATACTTTGATGGATTGAGTACAGCGAAAATGAACGACGGTCCCATGGACTCACAGGATGTCCTCTTGTGGGGGCGACCCCGACCGGACAAGATCTTCTCAGAAATAGAGCGCATCGAGGCTCTGTGTGATTGGGGTAGGCCACTCGGTCTGGATGGCTTCGTTCGAATGGCGTTTCATTTGTGCGTCCATGCTATCACTGAATATCTCGTTTTTCCGGAATGCTGACCTGTCGTAGCGAGGCCATGATATGCGATTTTCTGGACACCATGGAAGTCGTCTCTTCCCTCGATCTCATACCCCTCGACCGATCGACCCTACCCAGGCATCTCCCGGGCATTCCGAGGCCACTCCCCCAGCCCAGTCCACCCAAGCTCCCATCCGGCTGGCGTGGCTCACCCCCGGACATGCGCCGCAATGTCTTTGAGGGGTTTGTTTCAGGAACTTGCCACGACCGCGCGCCCGGGGAATCACGCGTGCGTCCTGACTACTCGGGGCTCGTCACCTTTTTCGATCCTTCGTTGTCGAGCCTCGTTGAAGCACGCTACGGCAAGGATAGGTTGCACATTCGTTTGGAGGGGATTTCTGCACTGGACACCGAGCAAGTACGTGACGAACTGCGGACGGTACTCACGCGCGAGAGAGACGGAGGGAGCGGGATTGACTGGGGCAGTATCGTGCGCGTCGTCACGGAGCGCTACGCCGGTCGCCTCGAGTATCTGCGTTTCCTGCTCTCCCCGAATATGACGACGTTCGCGGACGCACTTGAGCGAGCTGCCGTTGCACGCGAGCAGCTGTTCGTCATGCTCGCGCCGTATATTACAACAACGGACGTCCCGCAGCAGCCGCCCCCATCGGCCAACTTGAGTTGGGCAGTGCCGGTCGCCCAGCGCTGTGCCACGACACAGACCTCGCTCATCCCTCTCGACATACTCACGCCGCAGGAGGCCCGGATCCACGCTGCAGTGGAGAACACGCTCCACGAGATATGTCGACGGCTGGTTCTCGTCTGGGCCGAGTTCTTCGACGTTGAAGCGGCAGATGAGGCGGGAGCTACGGAAGTCACCGAAATGTCGTATGGGCACATCTCTGAGCTGATGGAGTGGCTTGACTGGTCGGAGTGGGTGCGGTGCGAGCCCGGTTGCGGTCTTGGGGTATGTCACTTGATCCTCTATTTTCCACATTGGGCTTGACGAGCGTCCTTGCGCTTTTGGGACATACAGGAGTTCTGTCACATTCCATCAGTGGCCCTACTTTGGCGAGGATGATCGGTATAACATAATACCTCGCTGCAGTTTGTTCGAAGGTTTTGCCCGTGAGTCCGGTGTATCACACGATAGAAAATGAGTCCGAGGGCCCATTTGTTGATTGCGATTGCGACCGCGTTCGCCACCAAGACGACTCACCATTCATCAGTACTCT
Organism: Lactarius hatsudake; assembly: GCA_024734325.1. Taxonomy (NCBI): domain Eukaryota; kingdom Fungi; phylum Basidiomycota; class Agaricomycetes; order Russulales; family Russulaceae; genus Lactarius; species Lactarius hatsudake. The sequence goes on along the minus strand of JANSJP010000017.1, from coordinate 387,806 downwards.
CACGTTCCATTAATCTGCACGGACGCACGTACAGTCGAATCCTTTCCCCATTTCAAAGCAAGCTACGTCTGCAGGGGATGAGCGACGTGTATGCCATGTCCGATATGATATACTCAGACACCGCAGGGATCAAGTCATCAACGCTTGGCTGGGAGCCGATGTACAAGACCGACAGTTTAGTTGCTATGCACTGGCTAGAATGAACTGCCGCCTTTCCCAATTACATTCAAGGGCCCGCAGTTCGGTAGTGCGAACACGAAACTGATGGGGTACAGTAATGGAGATGAACGACAATGTTGTGTTTGTGATCTTGGCCCTTGTCCTGGCCGGGTTTTTCGTAGCTTTCGGCTTGAAATATCAATATCTCAGGCCTGAGAAGCCTGAGCAGTCACCAACGTGGCTTGGGCCTGCCCAGGCTTTCGGGGCCCACAGGTCTGTATCAGATGGAGAATAACTTGAAGTTACATATGATGCCGTGCAGGTACTGTGGGGCTTGCACTGTTGACGGCGCCCCGGACCCGGAACCCACCTTAATCGGCCTAACCTCTTATGGGCACTTTTGCACTGTCTCGGGCTCGCCCCGTTTGCCAGCCCATTGTACAGTAAAGTATGTACTGTAATGGTATGAAAACCGTCTACTGATGAGAGTAATAATAAATTAGCCGAGACAGGACGAGTGTGCACAAATTCTATCTTCAGAGGCCATGATCGCGGGGCGGTCCCAGAATAAGCGACGCTGTGGAGTAGTGGTCCGGCATGCGTCCGTTTTGAGTGGTCAACAAGTCACCTTCGTTTATGATGTGGAGACTGCTCTGTGTTCTCCCGTACCTACTAGCAACAACGGGCTTTGTGCTCCCGTCCGTCCTTTCTCTTTCCAGCAATGGTCCATTTCAGGCCGCCTTCCGTGGACAGCCTGAGAGCCCGACGCATGGATCGGATCGGGAGTGGAACTCTCCCCCGAACCCAAATTCCACCCACCACCTCATTTTCAACAGCGTACGCGGCTTGCTACAACGATGGCCCAACACCCTCCGCAGAAATGGTGCGTCACTTCAGATCTGTGCCGATCTCGCCGATCTCACATGGAGCCACTTCCTACGCCAGGTCACAGTCTTATTCCCGCGACAATCCCCAAAGGGACAATCTTGTACCACGGGCGTACTGACCCTCAAATACCAATTTCACCCGATTGGGTTGCATTTGACTTTGAACTCTCTGCTATATTGTGCCGTCGGACCTGCCATATGATCTCGCTGCAGGCAAAGCGCGATCTCCGTCTTGTATACTTTGATGGTTTGAGTGCAGGAAAAATGAAAGACGGTCCCCTGGATTCTCAGGATGTCCTCTTGTGGGGGCGACCCCGACCGGACAAGATCTTCTCAGAAATAGAGCGCATCGAGGCTCTGTGTGATTGGGGTAGGCCACTAGGTCTGGATGGCTTCGTTCGAATGGAGTTACATTTGTGCGTACATGCTATCACCGAATGTCCCGTTGCTCCGGAATGCTGACCTATCGTAGCGAGGCCATGATATGCGATTTTCTGGACACCATGGAAGTCGTCTCTTCCCTCGATCTCATACCCCTCGACCGATCCACCATGCCTAGGCATCTCCCGGGCGTTCCGGGGACATTCCCCCAGCCCAGCCCACCCAATCTCCCATCCGGCTGGCGTGGCTCACCCCCAGACATGCGCCGCAATGCCTTTGAGGCGTTTGTTACGGGAACTTGGCACGACCGCGCGCCCGGGGAAACACGCGTGCGTCCTGACTACTCGGGGCTCGTCACCTTTTTCGATCCTTCACTGCCGAGTCTCGTTGAAGCACGCTACGGCAAGGATAGGTTGCACCTTCGTTTGGAGGGGATTTCTGCACTGGACACCGAGCAAGTACGTGACGAACTGCGGACGGTACTCACGCGCGAGAGAGATGGAGGGAGCGGGATCGATTGGGGCAGCATCACGCGAGTCGTCACGGAGCGCTATGCTGGTCGCCTCGAGTATTTGAGTTTCCTACTTTCGCCGAACACGACGTTCGCGGGTCCTCTCGAGCGAGCTGCCATAGCACGCGCGCAGCTGCTCGTCATGCTCGCGCCATATATCACAACAACGGACGTCCCAGAGCGGCTTCCCGCATCGGCCAACTTGAGTTGGGCAGCGCCAGTCGCGCAGCGCTGTGCCACGACACAGACCTCGCTCATCCCTCTCGACGTACTCACGCCGCAGGAGGCACGCATCCATGCTGCAGTGGAGAACACGCTCCACGAGATATGTCGACGGCTGGTTCTCGTCTGGGCCGAGTTCTTCGACGTTGAAGCGGCAGACGAGGCGGGAGCAACGGAAGCTACTGAATTTGCGTATGGGCACATCTCTGAGCTGATGGAGTGGCTTGATTGGTCGGAGTGGGTGCGGTGCGAGCCCGGCTGCGGTCTTGGGGTACGTCACTTGATCCTCTATTTTTTTTCCACATTGGGCTTGACGAGCGTCCTTGCGCTTTTGGGACATACAGGAGTTCTGTCACATTCCATCATGGCCCTACTTTGACGAAGATGATCTGTATAACATAATACCTCGCTGCAGTTCGTTCGAAGGTTTTGCCCGTGAGTCGAGTGTATCACACGATAGAAACTGAGTCCGAGGGCCCATTTGTTGATTGCGATTGCGACCGCGTTCACCACCAAGACGATTCACCATTCACATGTACTCTCACTTTCCATTAATCTGCACAGTCATGCACACAATCAACTCTTTTATCCTAATTTCAACCATCTATGTCTACCGATACGTATGCAATCAACAATATCCGATGTACTGGGATTCGGCAGGGGTCGAGTAATCAATGCTTGTCTGGATGGCGACGTACGAGGCCGATAGCCTGGTTGTTATGTATACTGTTTAGAGTCGATCTTCCGCTAATTTTATCCAATGTAACGCATCCAGTGACTCGCAGTTCGATGGTGCGAACATGAACTGATGCGGTATGACGACATTCATCAAGTACAAGTTTACATCATCTTCTAGATGTAGAAGCCAAGCAACTTGGAGCAACTTTTGTGAGCAACTTTGTGTACGATGATCTCCCATAACCGATACCCGTTGGCTCCGATAGAGAGTATCATCAATATCAGTCCGAGTCGAGTCGGCTGTACACATATACACGCTAACTGATGCACCACCTACGGCTGGGCTTTCTGGGGTCTGATTCGGTTCTCATGATAGTTCCCCTTCCCAGATTTGTGGTTGATTGTTTCTACTGGCCGACGCATGAGCGTCGGGTTGGATGTGGTGATTGGCGTCGTTGCACGGGGGAGCCGATTCGTCGATATCACGGCAATATAATGGGTCAGAACCATTTAGCAAATGCCCTAGACACCTCTAAACACTTCTCAGTTTCACAGATGAGAGAATATTAACCGTGCCTTTAGCCTGAGAGGGTGTTCGATAACGGCCCGGGGGAACTGCACCAGAGCCGGGCCACTCAGTTATAGTTACTCGAGAGTTTCCATTTACGGAGACTTCCCACGGGTCCGGCTCCAGTTGTGGCGCTACTTACTGTATGAGGCATCGGTCTCGAACTGTCGACGAAACCGTGATAATATTAATAACCATAACTTTCACGGGGATTTGCTGATGGCCCGGATCAAGGGCAATTCAACAGCAGCCACATACTCTGCTCGATTCTCCTGAGTCGTCCCCTAGCATTCGGACCCCTTCAACAGTGACACACGGCCCTTGCAAAACCTTGAAATCGAAATGGCTCGTACTGACGGTACGTGTCTAAATTCTGGTTGGAACTCGTATGGTGTACTGAGTGGCACGGCACAGAGGAGAGTAATATACATGTAGCAACAATCAACATCCTCCTAGATGATATCTTTCGGGAAATATTTGCCATCTGTCTATTAAACCCTAATGAGCACCCCGCCCGATGCATGTGGGAATGGCAAGGACTGGTGCAGGTCTGCCAAAGATGGCGACAAGTCATATATGCATCACCACGCTATTTCGATCTACACCTTTGCTGCTCAAATGAAACACCGTTCAGGAAGGATCTCAGTCTCTGGCTAGAGCTTCCCCTTATCATTCAATATTACATTCAGGAGGATGAAGATGGTCTCATTGCTGCACTCGGGCACCCTGGTCGTGTACGCCACATTGAACTTGACTTAGCGAGCTCAAAGGTGGTCGAGGCGGTCACGGCGATGGAGGTGCCATTTCCGTTGCTGACACATCTAGAGCTTGTGGGATACAAGGACCGGCCCAAGGGCATACTTTACCTTTCCAATAGATTTTTGGGCGGGTCTGCCCCATGCCTACAACATCTCTCCTTAGTAGACGTTGGCCTTCTAGATCTACCAAAGCTCCTTTTGTCAGCTCGTGACCTCGTTTCTCTCCGACTCGAGAATATTCCCCCGTGGGGGCGCATTTCACCGGAAGAGATAGTTGGGGGACTGGTCGGGTTGACCAGGCTCAGAACCCTTTCCATTACATTCGCCTTTCCCTATAAACGATGGGCCAGCCCTATGGATCCGAGTCCCCAATCGTGTGCTGTCCTTCCCGCTCTCACCAAGCTTGAATTCCAAGGTGAAGCAAGTACTTGGATGAACTCATGGCCCAAATTGACACGCCTCGAGTCGAGGACGTCAGAATCGAATACTCCGAACTGGATGTTCAAGCTCCCCGATTTCCAGAGTTCATCAAGCGTTCCCAGTTCAAGCGTGCGCGGGTAGGCTTTTCCAATTTCTACATCAAACTCGATCGTCCACAAGGTGAATGCAATCAAGCCCGTCATTCCTTGATAATCTCGGACCCGGTGTTCGAAGGATTCACAGATCCGGACATGGCCCGTGTACTTGGTCAACTCGTCCCTATGCTCTCCAATGTGGCTCATCTCTCCGTCCTTGGGAAATATGGTGTCAATGATATGCTTCCGTTCCTCCGCCTATTCCCTGCTGTGGAGGTGATGGACGTGCCTGGGAAAGCGGCAGAGGACATTGCTTCTGCGCTCGAAGACATCGCTGAGGATACGGTCACCGAAGTATTGCCGGCGCTCCAATTGCTATTGTTAGATGGCGACGACACCAAGCTAGAGGGGTTCCTTTCCTTGCGCCGGCTCTCCGGTCGCCCTGTAACCATTGTCAACACGCAAGACGAGTTCGTTGAAAGGCTCAATGCGAAAGTCTAGCAGTTGCCTCTTTGTTATTTGATCGTGGCCACTACATTAAATGGTGATAGACGTCGATAGGAATGTCTGGAGACAATTTCCACGAATCATACGCGCCACTCTACAGCGAGTCAGATCGCTGTATGTTGTTCTTGACTCGATAATAATAATGCAGCATGAGCACTATACTGAATGACGAACATGGTGACAGTTACACGCATATGACAGTAATTTGGAAGTACCACACGTCACGTATTCTACACATTTCGCTAGGGCTCGGGCTCGGGTCTTTCTTCATACTCCTCAGACTGATATTCTTCTGCCTTATAGTCTTCCGACGCGGGCTCTTCTTCGACTTCTTCGAACAGGTGGAGAGGCTTCGTCATCCTCGACGCGCCCCGCTTCGACCACTATGCCCTATCTCAGCTCTACAGCTTCGGCGAACCATCCCGAGCCCATGGACCTTGACGCGATGAACATGAGTCGGGACCCGCGCAAGCCGCCCGCCTCAGCCCGTTGTTACAACCGCAACGCAGTCCGGCCACCATTCTCTTTTCCGCGCCGTGGATCGAGCGTCGCAACGGCTTGCGGCATTCTCGCGCGAAGTGCCCGCACTCGTTGCAGTTGTAACAACGGGCTGAGGCGGGCGGCTTGCGCGTCATGTTCATCGCGTCAAGATCCATGGGCTCGGGATGGTTCGCCGAAGCTGTAGAGCTGAGATAGGGCATAGTGGTCGAAGCGGGGCGCGTCGAGGATGACGAAGCCTCTCCACCTGTTCGAAGAAGTCGAAGAAGAGCCCGCGTCGGAAGACTATAAGGCAGAAGAATATCAGTCTGGGGAGTATGAAGAAAGGCCCGAGCCCGAGCTTCAATACCCTCCTGAACGATACGCGGCTGAAGAATACACACCGGAGAATTATGATCCTGACAAGCCGGATCTGGAGCTGCAATATCTCACCACCGAAGCTAACCTGATGGACGATAAAGGTGGGCCACTCACAAAGGAAGGAGACGGGCCCAAATCGTCTACAGCGAGTGCGAAGGAGGAGACGATGACTGGAGCCAGCAATGGCCACCCGTCTGCTTTATGCCCCCCAAAGATCCTGGCTCGCCCAGCGAGGACGTAGTAACCGTGACCCGGAAGAGGAAGCTCTGCGACCCGAAGTGTGATGTCGCCCACCTCCGTGACTTCTATGACTAAGGGAACTGTGATGGCAGGGAGAAGTGGGCGAGAGAATTCCGTTTATTCCAGTCGCAAACTCGCTTGAATACATGAGAACTACGCGCTTGCGCGGCCTACTCCTATTCATACAATAACACATCGCGGAACCAAGCTCGGAATATACAGGCTTGCGCGTCGTCTGAATAATACCCGTGAGTCAGGTGGGTCATGAGTCCACAACATTACCGCTACATGAATCACCACTAATAGGTTGATCGCTGTAGAAATAATCATGTACGGTAAACAAGCAGGGCAATCGTCACTCACGTAGGTCAACAAGTCAACTATACCCCGTCTCGTTCGTTCATCGCGCAGCGTGCTGGGAGAACAATCGTATAATTTCCTGTTTCTCGGGGCCACGGACTACCTCAGATGCGGTCTTTCCACTGAGGTTGCGCAGCTGCGCATCCGCACCATGGTCTAGCAAGAGCTGTACAACTTCTGGGTATCCTCCGGGTCTAGAAGATTCCACGTAGCCCTCTGATGCTAGGTGTAATGGGGTCGATCCCTCGTCATTCTGGGTATTGACTTCCGCACCGCGCTCGAGAAGTATCCGAGAAGCGTCGAGAGAACCGGACCGCGCCGCCCGATGTAGCGCAGTGTTTCCTTTGTTATGACTGCGGACATGCACGTCTGCATTGTGGTCCAGTAAAAACCGCAAAACATCGTTTCCATTCTTCGATGCCGACATAAGTGGAGTAATACCGGAGACAGTCCGGGCGTTGACCTCCGCATTGTGCTCAAGTAGCATCCGAGCAACCTCAAGGTCACCGTTGCGGGCTGCCCAGTGCAGCGGGGTCAGGCCGCGCGGCTTGTCCTGGGCGTTCAGCGTCCACACCACAGTCAAGCAGCCACTTTGCAGCAGCGAGGCGTCCGTATATCGTCAAAAGGTGAAGTGGTGGTGTCATCAGTGTGATTGTACGCATTGAGGGCGTGCACGTCAGCACCATGCTCTCTAAGCAGCTGGGCGACCTCGATGTGGCCGTAGAACAGACTCGCATGAAGCGGAGTCCCCTTGCGGCCGACTTGGGAATTTACGTGCTGTGGACATTTGTCAATGAGGCGTTTTACGAGACCGTGGAATCCACAGAGTGCAGCATAGTATAAGGGAGATGCTGAGGTCAGCGGGGCATCCGCCCACGACTGGTACTCGTCTACGTCATGCATTCGGACCCACGCTCGAAAATATGGCTTGTCCATGTCGAAGAAATAATCCATTGCATCCTTTATGCGTATTTCCACATTCCCGACCTGGGCATGCCCGACCCAAAATTTGGCAGCATATCGAGTAAGAGGAGCCTTCTTGACGCTGTCCTCGGTGTGACCATCAGGCGGGCAGAGTAGGACGCCGAGACACGCCTGGGCAAGAATCATGTGGGAAGGTTCGATGGGAATATGAAACCGGGACACCTCTTCCGTGGAACATGCGAGGCGAGGTGATGTCAGAAATTCCTTTACGGAGAAATGCGAGAACTGAACAACCCGCGAGCCTTTGTCGATGATCACCGTAACCAAACTGGAACACGCGGACAGCACCGCCTCTTCTTGGTCCTCCCACCGCAAGTTCACGTTCAACTTTGGGATCCCTCCGGCATTGAGCTCAATTGCTAGCAGCTCCGCAAGTTCCTCTACCCGAAGTGGTCGAGAAGCCACGGTGAGACACTGCAAAAGTCGATACGAATGCTCCCGGTTTGCGTTGTTGATCTCCTTCAGGATCCGCTCGTAGGTCTCGTCCAGCGATTTGGGTAATTCCTCGAGGGCGCGACGCACATTGGCCGGAAAGTAGCACCGAAGAACCTCCAATTGGCAATAAACCCACCGAAACCTGTCCAGTGTGAGAGCATGAGAACGTGAGACGATCGTAAGCACTCAAAGGTACCCCTTACATGCCGTCCGCTTTCTCTGCGAGTTTCTCGATCACCGTATCCTTTTCTTCATCTCGCCATCTCTTCATCCTTCTGTCTGACCGAACAACATCCGTAACGTAATTCTTAATGTCCCGCATCTGTCCGCTTTCGTCGTGGAGAGATACTTGTTGAGTTCGCCAAAGGCTTGAGCACGGTACGGATGTCAAACTCGGGACGACTTGTGACACATAGCCGCAGAAGTTGGAAGGCAAAGCTCGACAAGTTCATCCTACGAGGTCCAGTAACTTTTCACGTGGCGACGGTAATCCAGATCCGTACGGACACTCGTCAAGAGCGTCTAGGATAAGATAGATTGGCACTGGTCCTGCGGTCGTCAGCATATACTTGAGGCATTGTGAAAGTGATTCGTCGGTCGGTTGTTCCGAGCCTTGTTTGTGTGCGGAGTACGAGGAGAAAAGAGCGTCACAGAATATATCTGATTGATCAGAGAGTTGGACAAGAAGGGAAGATAATAGAGCACGGATGTCCTGCTTTGCTTTGTCCTTGAAATCGAAGTAAAAATAGGCCAAGAACACCGACCCAGCATTGGACATGGATTTAATATCACCGATGATCACGGAGCTTGTTGACCATATAGTAAGTCCAATGGGTTACCACTCAACAGGGGATAGCGCACCTGAGAATACTCTTCCCAGAACCGGCTATCAATCCAGGAGTTGGTTAGTGGCAATTAAGACCCAGATGGAGACAGGATATGTACGTTTTCCATGAATCCACAACAAGGAGCCAGATGCTTTCCAGTCTGCGAGGGTGATCCCTTTGGTGCACCACGCCGCGGTACCCTCGTGATGGGCACCAGAAGCAGTGTTATGATTGACAGATGGGTCGGGGGGAGCGATCCATTTTCGAAGGTCCTTGCGTAACTCGTTCCCTGTGAGAGAGGTCCAGTTTCGCGATCGACTGAGGTTAGAAGACGACGAACGGTTTAGGTCGCCGACTTGATTGACCACTTGTTGAATTGCTACTCCGTTTTCCTTCATACCTGACAGAGTAAAAGGCTGAGGCGAGATTGGGGGCCGGTTAACGCAGGCATAACTCACCATGAGTGACTGAATCGACTTTGTTGTCAACGCTCCGCACCCTCTCATCAATGCCACGAGTGATCGCCAGGGCTTCTACTCCGGCCATGCTCGCCTCCTCTTGCGTCAATTTGTCTAGCCGCTGAAGGGCGTCCTCGACGTCCTTCCTTCCGAGCAACTTCTTAAGATACCTGACTACAAGGTGATCGATATTTGGGGATATATCAAACGAGAAGGACGTACTCGTTCGTCCCTGCTTGATTTCTTTAGTCACGATCCCAAGGATTGAGACTACCTCAATCATGATCTTTACGATAACGTCTGTCATAGCTGCGGTCGGCCGAACATCGATGTATTTTTCGAGCCGCATAAAAAAGTATTCCATGCGGTCAAACAGGTCTGCAAGAGCATTTTGGCTAGCGCGGACGTCCTTTACGGCCTAAGAGATGGAGGTGCTCAACAGGACACAAACGCCGGGCCAAGGGAGATGCACACTTGGAGGAGGACGCCAATTCCAGCAAAAATGGCTTTCGCGGGTGGGAATGTCTGTCACGGTAGCCATGATACACGTCAGAGGGTACGTCTCAAGTAGCTTAACGTATTGCCATTACCAGCCCAACACCCTCACTGAGGATCGCAGAAAAAGCGTACAAGACATTTACAATGGGATCCAGCCACTTTGTCAACTTTTCATCTGCGATTTGAGATTGGTCGAACACCTGTACTTGGGCCCGAAGAATGGAGAGAATTGCACTAGGGAGAGTCACAGGACTGCAGCTGGGTGGCTAGGGGATGGGAGGTGATGTCTTTCTTCGTCTGCTTCTCGTACGCTTCCAACGCCGCTGCGAAGATAGTATCAAAGTTTGTATAAGACCTGGTGGTACTTGTGGCGGTAGACGGAATTTGAGACATAGTGCAGTTAGAGGAGCCTTTGTGGATGCTTGAAGGATCACAGGAAGATTGTCCTGGGAAGGGAGGGTATGAAGGGCACAGCACTTGAATTTGATTTCGGCTTGGTCGCGATGCGGGACGCCTCGTGTGCAACAAATAGCCGCCCTTTTATTCCCGGAGCCTGCAACTTAGGCGCGCACACAAACGAACTTGGAATAGACTCGCAGGAAAGCGCCAGATCTACGTTTATCGCACTACGACAGGTGTGAGTCGAGAATCGAACCGCCTTCACGAGGAGCCTGTCTTGTAGACTCGTAACCGGCCGTTCGAATGAGGGGTCGCAAACGACTGGAGGATCCCTCGATTCTCTATCGTGCGGTCCTTGCGCAGCTGGCACCCTCATGGAGCGAGCGGTCACCGGTTTGGCCATCAACCCGCACTTCTGAGGTTACCATAGAGTCGATTCCCATCGAATCACCAGTAATCATATGACGATATTCAGATTACACCGAAAGACTCCAGGCAGGAACGTGTCGACGGATGCGAATGCTTTGGGGTGACTGTCGTGTTTTGGTTTGCCTTACCACCCTTTTCCGGATTTGTGGTTTATTAACCTTTTCTGCTGTCTCCTGTTGGACGTGGTGGCTACTGGTGGCCTTGTTGTATGGGCAGAACATATTCCGACGTTGATATCATCACAGGTCTGCAGGTTTGCAATATCTCGTTTATAATTATTAGGTCAAGCGTCCGAAGTAAAACTGAGATGTGGTCAGAACCTCTCTATACATACCCCGGTTGTATGCCAGTTCCTTCACCCTCAACGATCGGAACTTTGGGGCACGCTGTGTCCAACAAAACGCAACATCTCGCTAGCTACAACAAGACGTAAGAAAAAAAACAAAAAAATTGCGATGTCTGTACAAATGCGGGAGGTGAATAAATAGATATGAACAAAATCAATGAAAAAAAAACCAATATGGTCACAAGAAACTACCATAATGTATAAAAAACGCGAGACCAAGGGAACGAAAACAAAAACAAAAAAGATATAAAGAGTTCCCTGTGTGTGTATGTGGATGCAAGCGCACGAAGAGCATAATATACATGAATAAAAGAAAAAAAAAACCTCCCGTAAGACACATGGTCTGGACAAAAGGCAGATACATGACGTCAGTCGATGTGTGAGAGTGAATGCTCGTGATGTGCGATGTTCTGGGCGAGAACGAAATCCCTACATGAACGTACTCTCGAGCCCAGCCTTACTCACGCGCCGCATCGGCTGCAGCGTGTTCTCGTCAACCGGAGCGCGGCGCGCGTGTCGATACCGCCCGTTCGCGTCCTTCACTTCCATCTCTTGCCCCACGTCCCCTGCAACGCCGCGCACGGTGCTCGGAAGTGGACTAGTCGTGCCGCCCCCCGCGGACCACGCAGGGCGGTAAGCTCTCGCGCATGTGCGACGGCCGTCGTCCGCTAATCCCGACGCCAATCGCCGCGCCGCGGTTGTGCGCGTCCCCATCGGTGTGTTCTCCGTCGCCCACACCACCGGCGGATTGCGGCTGTTTGACGACGCCGACGGATTTGCTACCGAGCTCGGCCTCCTCAAAGTTCATGAGCTCCGACACGAAACCGATGTTCGGCGAGATGCCCTTGCGCCGCTCGAGCACGAAGGTGTAGGCACGCGACAACGTCCAGTGGTTCGCGTGGATGAGGTAGGCCATCACGGCGGTCACGGAGCGTGATTTACCGGCTTTACAGTGTACGTAAGTTGGCGCGGAATGCAAGCTTGCGTCGTCTGCCATAGTGACGTAAGGTTTGAGGGTACTCAGCAGAAGGGAAAAAGGGACAACGTACCAAGGGCTTCGCAAGCCTCGCGTACACCACGAACGATATTTTCCTCTTCGACCGTGTCGCGCATCGGGATCTTCACGTAGCGTTCAAAGCGTTCTCGTAATCGGAGTCCGTGATCGTCATCGCATTCCGCGGCAATGTTCAAAATTCGGCGCACGCCAAGGCTCTCCAGTTCGCGTGCATCCTCCTCGGCCGTGATCTCCGGCCCCAGATAAAGAAAGTTGGGTAGGATTGTCGAGATGGTAAACGTCGGAATTGCCTCTTCAGTCGAGGGTGGGGCGGAGAGGTCGGGACGCGCAGTACATGGACTTGGAGGAAGGGGAGTACGAGGAGAGGAAGGCATGTTCGGAGAGGGTGGTGGGAGGAGAAACTCACCAAGCCTTGCTGAGGCTGGTGGTGTATGGTTGGAGTGAGCGAGGGTGAGATGGGATGGTGAGTGCGCTCGCGGAGAGCTGCCTCCACCTCCGGGCCATAGCCCAGCGGAAGGAGAAACGGCGAGTGTGGCTGAGCGCAGGGTGCGCACCTGAAGTTTTGGCGGGCCGAGGCGCTCGGCCGATTTCGTGTCAAGTCTGCGAAGTGCCGTAAGGGACGGTCGGCGTGGTGGAGATGGACGGGCAAAGGCAGATTGTGAGGGGGGAGGGGACGGTGAGGCGTCGATGATGTTCCAGGGACTGCTGTCGGTGTTTCCTGGCAAAATATTGGCAAGCATCGGGACGGGTGATGAACCCGCACTGAGTTCGATTTCTGGAAGAATCCTGGAGGAGCGCGCAGCCGTCGCAGTGTCGAGCTGAAACAGGCCCCCACCTTTCTTTGGTTTGGGCGGAAATGAGAGCTTAGGCGGAGGAGGCGTAGTGGAAATCTCTTGCACCATATTTGGTGTGTCGTGGGAAGAATCGATGGATGAGGTGATAAATTTCTGGAGGCCGGGGTGCGCACGAGCAGCGAGCATCCCACCCTCGAGATAGTCAGCCCTCCCGCGAACGAGGAGAGGCGTGATAACAGGTAGGAGGGCCCAAGCGGTAACTTGCGGATTTAGCCTATCTTGTGGGTTCATTTCCTCGTCGTAGACGATCACGTCACCATCCCAGGGACCACCGGGAGCCATGAGTGTGTCCCAAGCATGTCTGCAGGGCTCTGTAGTGATGAACTGACGGAGGGCATCAATGGAGCCGAAGCCAGCGCCGGGTTTTCGAGAACGCTTGAGTATCAACGACGGGATGGCAAAATTTATGCTGGACTTTATGTGGGAGCCCAAAAAGGCGGCAGCCGGACGAGTGTCGATGAGGAGTGGGCGGCGAATAGGATTGTCGAGGCGGGAGATAACTGAGGCGGGGTCGATGGAGCGCGAGGGGCTACGTGGTATATCTAGGATAGGTCGATCAAAAGCAGCAGAGCCAATGTAGTGCGCGCTAAGAGGGGGGGATTTGGGATCAGAGATAGGCGTGTAGTATATGCTAGGGGATGTAATGCTAGACGCTGGGCTGGAAGAACGGGGCTGGGTGAAGTCGGACCAATTTGAAGCAGGATGAAAGGGGTCGAGTAGGGGAGCGAGGAGGGGAAGGGGAAATTGGGATGGGACGAAGACGGAGATTTTTCTGTACGTTTCGTCGAAGTTGTTCGAGAACGGCGAGCTTGATTTGATATATCATCCGGGGCCTTTATATGGTCAGCGTCTGTTTCTGAGTGACCATAGGCAGAGAAGGCGGCGGAGAGGGGAGTAGCATATATGGGGGAAGTCGGGGGGGTGAATCTATGAAGAGAGTGATGATCAAGTTCGTCGATGGGAGTTTCTAGCTCGAGCAGCGAGGGAGAGGTAGCGGATCTCTTTGGCGGGGGTGATAAAGCGAGATTGGGAGGACGAGCCCTCTTTGCCTGCGCTGCGATTGAGGAGCGAGCAGCTGGACCGACGACGACCGCAGGGGAGTTCATGGCCTTGGTCGTTGATTGTATGCTGCCAGAGCTATTAAAGAGTAAATATTTAACACGCCATAAAGGGTTATAATGAATCTCCGCTGGGGCGATATCCCACTTGCACTTCCCGGTGACTTGACCTGACCCAACACTCGTCATGTCGACCACCGTCAAATCGTCATCCTCAACCTCTGCCCCAGAATCTAAACGGCATCACCACCCCCATCAGCCAAAAGTACCTGATCAATACCGTTCCCAGGTACAACAGCTGCGGGAACTCTTTCCTGACTGGTCCAACGATGGTCTGTTTTACCTTATTCAATTAAGCTTTTCCTCTTCGCGTCCTCATCTCTCGCTCTTTAGACCTCATTTCAACCTTGATCGAAGTAGGCGGAGACATCACACTCGCTGCTACACGTATCACTGAAGGTCAGTATCCTCCCAGGATCACCATGTCTTTTCACTCATTCCACTCAATTAGGTCACGCCGAACAATGGGGCGCCGTCACCCGCAAAAAGGACAAAAAATCCTCAGCTCAAACAAAGGATTCCGCTCCTGCTCGAGAGAGGGGTGAATCTCGTGGAGGCAGGGGTGGACGCGGTGGACGTGGCGGCCCAGGCCGTGGTGGCGCTGCAGGCGGTCGCTCTCTCAGTGCCCGTGGTGGCCATCGCGACACCCACCGCACATCTACCTACGCTCCCAGCGGCGCCCCTGCATCGCCTCCCACTAACGGCGACACTCCTACCACCGAGCCGTGGGTTGAACAATCTGCATTCACTAGCGCCGATACTGGCAGCTGGGGCACCACCTCAGAGACCCAAGCTGGAACACCTTCCGCCTCGGGCTGGGGTTCCACTGCCACTGATACCTGGGGTACTAACACAACCACCAATGGCTCAGTAGCGGCCTCTCCTGCGGTCAAGCCACAGCATATCGCAGCCCCCCGAGCCGTCGTCAAGACTCCCGCCACTTCCAAGCTTTCCTGGGCGCAAATTGCCCGGTGTGTTTCCGTCCCTTCATCATCCCATTCTATTTTCATACTCTACTTCACAGCCCCGCCGAAAAACCGCCCACTCCTGCCCCTTCTACCACCCATCAAACTGCCACCCTCCCTCCGGTCCCCCCCGCACCGCTTGAACCTCCTCGCGAACCCACTCCTCCCCCCGCACTTGCCCAGGAAGCTGAGCCTACGGAAGAATCTCAAACAGGCTGGGAAGAACCCACAACCGTACAAAATCCCCCTTGGGAAGATGATTTGCAATCAAAACCTCTGGTCCCTGCCACCGAACCTTGGGAGACGACTCCTGAGGAAATTAAAGTCCACGATGAAGTAACACCTATCTCGACTGATCATCCTCAAGTACCCGCGCCTGAACCGGTACCCGAGCCCATCGCGGTATCATTACCTGCGCCACAAGCCAAGGAACCTGTCAGTGGCAGCGGGCTTAGTGAGGCAATCCCAATCCCCAAGCACGTGGCACCTATACATCCCAGACCGAGTAGTGCGGCACATCGGCACAGGTTCAAGACTGACCAGGCTGTCACACTTCCGAACAACTTTGGTTCTGGCCTTGAGAAAGTCGGCATGCAGTTCGGTAGCCTCAGTATTGGCGGTGACTGAAATTGTAGACGCTAAACTGTGAGTGGCCTTTGTATCACCTAGAGCAGTACCGTGGACTTATGTTTGTGTAGTGAGTCCGTGGCACCACCTGCTCCTGAGCCGGTTGCGAAGCCTCCGACTGAATCACCTGTAGCACCCGAGCCCCAGAGGGTCCCCTCCGCACCTGCACCTCCTCAACCAGAAGCGCCTGTTACTTCTCCCCCAGTTGCCCCCTCTCTCGGCTCAGCACCGAGCTTCACTCAACAGACCCAGCCACAAGCAATTCCCCAACAATCACATACACAAGCATCTGCCCCGCCACACCCCTGCTCCTTCCCATCTTCCCACCTCCGTCTCACAACCAACGCTTTCCACACCCTCAGCTGCTCCCCAGGTATCCTCTCCCATGTCTAAGTTACCCGCACCAGTCACAACAGCCGCAACAATCACAACCTCAACCACAGCAGCAGCAAGTGTCGCCCCCCTCCCTCAACAATCATCAGCAACCTCCCCATCAATCGTTGCAGCACCAGTATGCCCAGCACGGGGTTCCAACTCATCTCGACCCCACACAAGCACAGCACCAGTCACCCCTTCCCCAACAGCAAGTGCCGTCGTCTTTCTACCGCCAGCCGGAGACGCAGACCCCCTACTTTCATGCGGGGGCAGGGACGCCACCTACTTCCCAAGCCCAAGACAGTTCGTATGGAGCGTTTAGTCAGCTGGGCCAACAGGGCCCTGTTTCCCAACTTGGTGGATTCGGCGGCACTGAATATGCCTATGCCGACAGCCAACAACGGGTGAGTTCTCCTGGTTTGCATATACGCTTGCGGAGGATCTGTAGCTCTGCTTTTAGAACTTCTATGACTCATATGGTCAACAGCAGACTGGCGGGTTCGGCACACGCAGTGGGTTGCATGACGACGTTAAAGGGCTGCCTGGCCTCCAGCAGCAACAGCAACAGCAGCCGCAACAACCGCAACAGCAGCAGGGCGGACCGGCACCTCCTCCGGGCAACGCTCAGCAGGGTGGCCAGGGCTACCCGCCTCCCATGGGTTATTACCAGCCGTATCCACAGAACCAGTACTATGGCAACCCGTACAACTACGCCTACAGCGTCCCGCAGCCATTCGTCAAATACCCTGTCTTCCCCCCCGGTCCAGGCTCTGCACCGAGTCCCGCAGGCCCGCCTGGGAAGCAACCTCAGTCATACGGACAAGGTCAGGGCCAGAGTCTGTACGGGCAGCAACACCAGCAGGCGTACGAAGAGCCACAGCTGAGCTACCACCCGCACGCGCACAGCCACTCGCACCAATTGAGCGGCAGCCTTGGCGGGGTCGGCGTCCTCCCCGGCACGGACTACAACAAGCCGCTGTACGCGCACCAGCACCAGCAAGGGCTCGGGGCGCGCGGGGCGGCCACGTCGCCCGAGGCTGCGTTCAAGCCGTACGTACAGGGCGGCGCGGGCGCGAAGGACGTCGGAGGCGTCGGTTCGGGCGCTACGGGAGGCCCGCAAGGCCGCGGTGGTGCGCCCGCGCAGGCGGCGGGGTTCTATGGCGCCGCCGCGGGAAGGTTCGCGCAGGGCCCTGGGGCACAGGCGCAAGGCGGCGGACCGGGACAGGCTCAGCAGGCGCAGGGCGGGCCCGCGGCTCACCTTGGGTACCCGCAGGGGGCGTCGGACGGGGCGTTCTACTCGGCGTATAACCCCGCTGCGCAGCAGGGAAGGCAGCAGGGGTATTGGCAGTAAAGCACACCCGCGGCCGTGTTGAAGGACCCCATGTTTTTTTTTTTTTTTTTTCGTTCTGCTTCTCCGCTTCGTTGTTCGGTATCATACACGTTCGCGTCTTTTTTTCTTCCTCTTTCTTTATCTCACTCTCCTCTCATTCTCTCTCTCATACGTCTCTGTCCACTCACATCTTGTACGTTTATCGTCAATTACTCTATGCAACGTCGAGTCATTGTGCGGCTTGCGGCAGTCCAATTCGAGTGTGTTCGTTATTACGTGCGGGGAAGCACCAACGAAAATGATTACAGGCAATGTACAGACATAGAACAGATGGAGGAAGCAAGTGGACGGACTTCATGTTTTGGAAAAGAACGATGTGATTTTGGGGGTCGGGTTGGCGGGTTTGGATTTCTTGCGGGGCGACGGCGGCGTGCCAGGCTAAGACAGTCAGATTTGGGAACTAACGAAGACGTATTTTCCGTACCTTGAGCTTTCTCTTCGGGGCCGGAGACGACTTTGAAAGGAAAAGAAGTGAGTAAAAAAAGTAATATTACGGGTGTAATGCGAACTCACCCGGGCCGGATGGAGACGAGAGGAGTCACCTTGCGTCATCTTTGGCTTTGCTCTTGGCATATTTGGTTGGCTTTCCTGTGGGAGACGACAGTGGAGTGAGGTGAGGTGGGGTGGGGGGGGGGAAGCAGAACCACGGACGGAAAGGGAGAATCTCGACGTCGCTGTCCGCCGCCTCGCTCGCGTCAGCCGTGTCGTCTACGTCTATGAGCTCGGGCGTGATCGTCTCGCTGCGATCGAGGTGCGACACGGACGGCTCGCGCTTCCTTTTTCTTCCACCCACAGGGGATGCAGAGGACGCCTTCGCGGCCTGACGTGTGAAGAGCGCCTCGATGCCGTCTTTGCGCCCCTCCACCGGCTCGATGAACGTGGGCGACTCGACGCCGACCCTGCCTACCTCCTGCGGGACGGCATAGCTGTTTTCGAGTGTCAGCAGTGAACAAAAAGAGGGTTATTGCCGCACCATTCGAGTGGAGTGTCGGAAGAAGGGTCGAGCAGACGGCTCAGTTTGGGGTCCCAGGTCTGCGTGGACGTGTCGAGCCATCTGTCGAGCGCGTCTTGAGTGGTGAGGATGACGGGCTGGCGGTCGTGCAGCCACGCAAGGTCGCTGCTCGCCGCGGTGGTGACGATCGTGAACGTCCAGAGAGGCTCCGATTGGCCTGACCGTGCATCAGTCCCCTTCGCCGGCTATATATGGCACATGCCCACTCACCGTCCAGGGTCGCCGAGTCATATAGGCCGGCGAATAGCATGAGCCGCCGATCTTTGCTGTCGCGTAAAGTGGGGGATGCGTTGCGTGCCTTTCTTGAGCCATTCGTAGTAGCTGGGGGGGGGGGGGGGGGGCTGAGCATGAAAAAACGTGCCGGAAGAGTAGAAGCACGCACCCTTGGGCGACGACGACGCAGCGCTTCCTGCCCTTGATGCTGCCCCACATACCCCCGCCCTCCTCGAGGTTCTCGGCCCTCGCGTTGATCGTGTTCAGAGACGGGGACTCTGCCTTGCTCCAGTGGGGCACAAGACCCCACTTCATCGAGTGCATCACCAGCGCGGGACTCCCCCGGCTGCGCGCGACGAATGACGGGCGCGCGGGTGCGGGGCGCGACGTTGTAGCGGGGCACAAAGTGGTCTCTGTCGACCCACCGGTCGATGCGAAGGGCGGGGTAGCCATCGAGCTGCTCGATCTCGTCTGCCTGTTCAACGTTCAACGTGGGATTGGTAGATTGATATATTTGGAACTGACTCGGAGAGCGAGTGCGAACCTGCCACACATTGTACGGAAAGTACCGGGCCGAGGAACGATGACATCTTATCTCGACTAGCGCGTACTAAATGCGGTAGAGATAGACCCGAAAGCGTGCTCTAGACTAGAACCAACTCCGGCAAAAGCCGCGGACATCTTCCCTGACCCTATTACTGTGCCCCCATCCACATCAGCTCAGCCGACCGACCAACCATGTCACCCGAACCACCCGCGCAAATTCTATCCGATTCCACTCTCGTCCCACCCAACGATCCACCCCCTCCCTACCCTTCTCGCGATCGCCGCCACAGACGACGCCGTCCAACCGTAGAGCTCAGCAACACCGACTCTGAAGATGTTCCTTTTCCCGCACACCCATGCCGATGAAACCACACCCTTGCTCAGCGTCTCTTCGCCTACACGCCGCCCCCGCACGATGTCGCTCTCGAGCGGAGCCAGCGTCTCACCGAGCCTCGCACAAACAGTCGTTTCCGCCTTCCGTATAGATCTCGACTCGGATGTCGAAGACGACACGGAGGAGACGAGAAACAACACCCCACACGCAGACGCCGCCGCCGCCCCGCCCGATAATCACCTCCCCACGGCTCCTGCAATCACACGGCGCAGAGCACGAGGCGACCGTTCCCGCTGGCGACTCTACTTTCGCCCGATGGGCCGAAGCGCCTATTGGTCTGCACTCCTGCACCTTCTCGTCTTCAACTTTTTCTATGCGCTCTTCGCATGGGTCTATCTGTTCGTGTTTACCCTGGTACGCACGCATAATCCTCTCGTCTCTCTCTCTCGAGTCTCATTGGCACAGCTGGGAACCATTCTACTCGTCGCGCTCCCACTCGGAGCCGTCCTGTGCTTTTTCGACCTGCTTGGCGCGAGAGCCCTTGCACGTGGTGAGGTGAGTATTTTTTTTTTTTCGTACGGGCGCTTCCACAGTCTCTGACGCAGGGCTCCACACCCGTACGCCCTGCAGATCGCTTTGCAGAGCACCTTCCATGGCCCACTCGCGTATTCGCTCCACGGTCACGAATACCCCATATTCACACGCTTGCGGATGCCGACATCGGACGAGGTCGAGGCGGGGTTGGGAATTCGGAACGAGCGCTCGTTCTATCGCAACTCGTTTTCAATGGTGAGATCCAGGACCGTGCTCCAGCGCTGCGGCGCCAACACGTGGGGTGTTTCTGACGCACAATGGCTTGTTCCCAGTTCACGGACCCGACCTCATATCAAGCCCTCTTCTACTTCCTCGTAATCAAACCGGGAATTACGATACTGCTGACTTTACTTGTCCTTATCGTCGTTCCCATATCGCTCGTGCTGGTCGTGCCGGCACCGGCCATGTTGAGGCTCGTTCGGCGGCTGGGAATTTGGCAAGCGAATGTTGCTGTTGACGGACTATACTTGGGAGGAGGGTGAAAAGAGGAAATGGATGGGTGGGGTGTACGATAGTTCATAGCGGCGTTAACTTAGTGAGGTACGAGACAAGCGCCGGGAAGCGCCAGGGGGGTTATAAGGGCGACGACTTGTCCTCGTGTACTGATTTCACTCTTGACTCTTTCCGACTCATTCTTGGTTGGGGTTCCCAGGGTCATCATCACGAAGCGCACAGCCATCCTAATACTAATACCCCGTCATAGCCTCCCCATATAAGCCCTCCCTTGCATCCCTCCATTTCCTTCTCCCCCTTCCCTCCTTCATACCCATTACTACCGCCATTTTCCTATTTTTCTTTTAACGAAATGGATGCACTAAAGAGCCTCGTACAACCTCTGGTTGGCAACGTGGCCGGTAACTCCGTCGTCGACGGTATGAAACTCGTCGTCCTTGGTGGCACTGTCGAGACGGCGAGGCGCATGTCCAGCTCAGCATGGCAAGTTACTTCTCCCCCCACTCCCGTATCCTTCCTTGCTCACCGTCCCTCTCACGCCAGGTCATCCTTTGTTAATTGTGAGTCATCGCCCCACCGCCCCCAAATTTCTCTCATGTGACGTGATGTATTCCCTAACCTGCACCGCCACTCAGCGTTCTTCCTAACGGCGCACTTCTCGGAGGAAGATTACCCATACGAGTGGCTAATGCTGTGGCTGTCCCGTCGGCCCGAATGGCAGCGCTCGCGTGAATTCGAAACGACCACCAACTCGTCCTCCCCCGGGTTCTACGGCTACCGCGAATCAGACAACGCTTTCTCAGAAGAGGAACGGGTTGATGACGAATTTACCGGAAAAACGCGCATGCGCGTCGTCTTCCAGCCAACATCGGACACGACCCACACCATTTTTTACCGGGGGCATTGGCTGCGCGTAAGACGTGGGAGGAAAAGCAACGGATACGAGATGTTGTCCATTAGGTACGCGCCAAACCCGTGGCTCCCCCCCTCCCAATCTCCGTTGACTCGATCCATCCCCCCCCCCAGTGTCGTCGCTCGTAACAATTCGATCCTCAAGCAGCTCGTCCTCCAGGCGAAAAAGGAGTACGAAGCCGAAGCCGTCCACCGCATTCAGATCTATTTCGCAGATTCCTATGGCTCTTGGCGTTATACCGACTCCCGACACAAGCGCCCGTTGTCCTCCATTGTACTCAACCCCGGCGTAAAGGAGATGCTTGTAGCTGATGCCAAGGACTTCCTCAAGTCCGAAAAGGTCAGTGCATATTTGCCGTAGATACCCGTGTTCTGACGCCCTATGATAGTGGTACGCGGATCGAGGGATTCCCTTCCGTCGTGGCTACCTACTCTACGGTGTCCCCGGCTCGGGCAAGTCGTCGCTCATCCACGCCCTCGCGGGAGAGCTCACGCTCGATATATACGTCGTCTCGCTGTCATCGTCCTGGATAAACGATTCAACTCTCACCACGCTCATGGGCCGTGTCCCTTCGCGTTGCATCGTCCTACTTGAGGACCTCGATGCCGCCTTCACCCGCTCGGTTTCCCGTTCCAAGGATAAGGACAAGGATAAAGACAAGAAGAAATCCGACTCCAAGTCTGACAACGAGGAAGAGTCTACCAGCAGCTCCAGCGGCCGAAGCCGTAGGAACAGGAACAAGGAGAACCTCTCAGATGTTAATACCCTCACTCTCAGTGGGTTGCTCAACGCCCTCGACGGTGTTGCCGCAGCTGAGGGCCGCATTCTCTTTGCGTAAGCGATCCCCATTTTTTTATAGGACTGGACTGATCCTCTTTTTCTCAGCACCACGAACCACCTCGACCAACTTGACCCTGCGCTCTGCCGTCCCGGTCGCATGGACGTCTGGATCGAATTCAAGAATGCCTCAAAGTTCCAGGCCGAGCACCTCTTCCGCAACTTCTTCCCGTCCTCCGACGCAGAGGCGGCGGCGGCAGCCAACATCGAACTGGACACCGAACTGGAATCGCTCGAGATGCCCGCCCCGTCCTCTCCCGCAACGAGTCAGCTCAGTTCCCTCTTCTCCGAGGCGCTCTCGGGCTTGTCATCCGCGTCCTCGCGCTCCGGCTCCCTCTCACCGCTCTCTTCTCCAACCCCAGTAGGCAGCCAGAGTCGTAGCCGCCGGAGCGAAAGCGTCAGTTCGCGCGCAGGCGCCAAGAGCGAGGAGGCCTCGGAACTATCGTCGGCGGTGGAAGAACACGTCGCCGCGTGTGCGCACGCCGCGCCGCCGCTCAGCGCCGCGCGCCTAGCACAGCTTGCGAAGCAGTTTGCAGACTCGATCCCGGACGAGGGCTTCAGCGTTGCGGCGCTGCAAGGCTGTGAGTGTCCCTTCCTCCCCTTTTACGGTATATCATACTTTTCTTTTTTTTTTTACGTGGTGGGTTGCGTGGCAGGACCGTAACGCTTGCTGACACTATATTTTTTATATGCGTAATAGACCTTCTCAAAAATAAGTCCCGACCAGAATCCGCGGCTGAGGGCGCAGCAGCTTGGGTCATCACCGAGCGTGAGCTCCGTGAAAAGCTCAAGAAGGAGCGCGAGGCCAAAGAACGCGAGCTGGAAAAGGAG
Source organism: Lactarius hatsudake (assembly GCA_024734325.1). NCBI lineage: Eukaryota > Fungi > Basidiomycota > Agaricomycetes > Russulales > Russulaceae > Lactarius > Lactarius hatsudake. The sequence continues at coordinate 364,709 of JANSJP010000017.1, read as the reverse complement.
GTGCGTGTGCCTGGCCTACGTTCGGGTCCATTCATTACTGAAGTGATTGTCAAAACAGGAGAAGGAGCGAGAGGAGGAGGAGAAACGAGCAGCGGAGGCAGAGAAGGAGAAGGAAGCCAAGGCGGCGGATGATGCGGTAGTAGAGCCTGTCAACGATGAGAATGCCGCGCCGGCGACAGCGGAATCCTCCGAGGCCGCCGAGGATCAACAGTCCGACAAGACGGACGACAGCAAGAGCACGACTGATTCTGCTGCTTCGCCCTCGGACGCAGGTGTGACATGGGTGCGGGTCACCGAGACATCCGTGGAAGGCTGAGCTCGAGGCCGAGTCCGAGAGCAGCAGCTGACTGCATGTGGACCCGCCGGAGCCAGAGGTCCAGGGTGGTGGTGCGCTGATACTACGTGCTCCTCCTCCGCCGCCTCTCCTCGCGCCGGCCGCTCTGCTCCGCGTCATGCATGCCCTTCTCCCGGTGTATGCCGTCATCGTGCGTCTTGCCCAATTCACGCTGTGGCGCCGCCGGGATTAGAGAGTGTCGTCCGTAGCGACAAAAGAAACGAAACTGCCACGCGAACTTTTTTTTTTCTCTTTGTTTCTTAGTTATGACGAAACGCTTTTCTTTTCTTTCTCCCAGAAAAATTGCTGATACCGGTCGCACATAATGTCCCCCCATCCCCCCCACCCCACCCCCAATTTTTTCTTTCCTCACAATTTCTCAAACCCTCACGGATCTCTCTCTCTCGCACAAATTTTTTTGCTGTATATCAATTTCAAAGACTCTATATACACCTAAAAAAAAAAAAAACATGACTGCTGTGGCCCTGCCTATTAGCAACGGTATTTTCTTTCATATTTTTTTTTTCCATATTTTTTTTTTTGCCCACATCAACCAATGTGTTATAGCTGATGACTTCTTGAAAGTGTAACCAATTGAACTAGACATGACAACAATGCCCTTGTTGGTCTGGGAAGGCTCAGAGCCGGTCGGGAGTTGATTGGGAAGACCGCTCACTTGCGGATCTCGCAGTCATACAAATCCCCGCTTGGACTACTACTCTCATTAACGCGACCACAAACCCAGTTCGGCGGATCACCGCACACCCATCCCCTTGGGCCAATCCGGCATCCCTAGTCTCCGACATTGTCGCGTGAAGGAAGAATAAAGCGCGTCCTCCATCATTCAATACAATCGAAATTTGCAACGTAGCAAAAGTCAAATGAACGGGCGCGCGCGCTTTGGCTACTACCGCCACCGCCGCACTGGAGAAACCCGCCACAAATTGCGACTATCGATGTTTCGCCGACCCTGTCATAGAAATGAAGATCAAAAACGCGGCAGCGTCTCTCTCCGTGGACTTGGCTCCTAGCTAAATGAACAGTACTGTATTGGGGTGCGATAAATTCGCTGTGGGGCGGGCGGAACGGAACAAGGTAGCGCGCTGCTGACCCCGACTTGCTCAATAAGGCAGTACGGTGGTGGGAAAACGAAACGACGAGGATTTTTTTTTTCCGTTTCGGCGTTTATCGGCCAACGCGCAAAAACAACGAAAAGGCTATGATGGAGCCAACTGTCCGCACCGCGTGCGAACCCAGCAGCCCGGCGATGGCCTGTAATATCACAGTTACAGGCAAGTTTATGTATAGCACAATCAGAGCTTCGCAACTTTTATACAATGATAAGAGATTCGACTGCACACGTCGTCTCAGCTGGTCCGCGGATGGATGGTCCGCGGTAGCGACGGCCTGCCGTAAGATCCAATGTGACTCAACTCGACTCCGGTACAATGAGGACATGCGACAGCGTTAGCTAGAGGCTCCCATACGCAACCTGGCCGTCTACGACCGTGGCGAGCACGCGGGTGCCCAATATCTCCTCCAGGGGCACCCGCACGATATCGCGGTCCAGCACGACAAAGTCCGCCGCGAAACCGGGCGCGAGTTGCCCACACGAATGTTCTACGAACGCCGCGTAGGCCACGTCACGCGTCATGCCACGTAGCGCCTGTACGCGCGTCAATGCCTCCGCGGGATACCTGTCGAAGGGTCGCACGTGTTCATTCATGGCAAGGAGAGGAACGCACCACCCGCCCGGACCGTGGGGAGACGTGCCCTCGGGAGTAATGCGCGCAATAGCCGCGTAGAACCCTAGAAGTGGGTTGATGCCCTCAACGGGAAAGTCAGAGCCAAGCGGCAGACGTTTTGCCGGTGAGACCCTGCAGGACAATAGGCATCGCTACAGTCAGCAGGCAAGGTACGATGGATGGAGTGACAGCTACTGGAGGAGCTTCTGATAGGCATATGCGCTTTTAATACGGTCTGGGCCCTGGGGAGAATAGGGGCATCAGAGTCGAGAACGCAGGGAAGAGGGGGCCAATAGACCAGGCGGGATTCGGCGTAACTCATGTCGCTTGTTCTGTGTCATTTTACAGTTATTATGGAGGTTGCGAAGGCGTCCAAACAAGAACGTACGCGTGGGTCGGTTGGACGCTCGCAATGACTGTCCATTGATCACGTCAAGTAACATCGGAGATCGTAAAAGGCAAGAGCTACCCCCAAGCCTCCCGATGCGCTCAAAGTCGCTCGGTCGGAAGATCTGAGCATGTTCGATTCGTGGACGCCATGTGTTCACGTCCGCGCCTGGTTTCTTGAGGATGTCCTCGAAGATGTCGAGCACAACTTCGTTCGCGTGGTCACCGATAGCGTGAACGTTCTGTGTATCACATTAAGCATCGAAATGGGGTATGACAGAACTACATTTAGCGTACCACTTGAAATCCGTCCTCGTAGAATTTTTCAGCTTGTTGATGCAATGTTTTGGTTGGGGTTAGTAGAAATCCTTGCGTGTCTGGTTTGTCAGTATACGGGGCCTTGAGAGCGGCGCCCCACGAGCCGAGTGCGCCATCAGCGAAAAGCTTGACGCTACGAACGGTTAGGCGTTTGTGGCGACCGTAGTTGATTAGGCGAGGTATCGGGGTGTTTAGATAGTCATTGAAATCGACATGGCCCATCATATAGACCTTGATCTATCACGAAGTGAGGATGGTCCTAAAACCTTTGAAAGTAAGCTTACCGGAAGACGGCCTTCATCGGCCATTCTACGAGGCGTGAGCGCAGGTCGAAGCTGCGAAGTGAAACAAGAACTCGCCGCTGGAAGAATGCTATAGTGCTTGGTGGCGAGCCGGCATCATGAACGGTGGTTAATCCGACACGTAGCGCATCACCCATCGTCGTCTCGAAGTCTTCCAGTATCTCAGCATCAGTTGGGTCTGGTTTGTGGATGAGGGACATCGCATTGTCGACGAACACGCCTGCTCGGAAGCTGATGGGACATCCGACGACGAAGGTGAGATGAGGAAGCCAAACAAACCAGTAGGCTTTCCAGTCTCATCGCTGACGATGAGACCACCGTCGACAACTTCGGGTAGGTCTGTCAAATTTGAAAGAACCGTATTGGAGACCCAATAGGCGTGCCAGTCGATGCGCGCGAGCACGATAGAACGCCCGCGCAGAAGAGGCTCGCGGTCAAGATCATCCTGTACAGGACTCGCCAGTAAGAAAAGGCTGAAAGCGCAACAGGATAACTGTACACACTGCAGTGGGAAACTGCCCACCTGGCCAGCCGGTCTGGTCCCAACCCGAGCCCAGGATCCAGCGAGTAGGGTCACGAAGTATATCCGGATGGGAAAGGAGGTACTGCTTGATCCTGAGGAGTACATCTGCACCCTTAAATGGGATATGACAAGAGTAGCGCTGATCTCATCGCCTACCATCAATAGATGCAGATCCATGAAGAGGTAGTCTTTTTTTGGCGCCCCAGTGAAGAATATGGCCATGGGCATCTGTGAGATGAGATCGCCTCGGAAATCGCCCCATGTGAAAGTGGTCCTACCAGCTAATCCTGGAACTATGACAGAATTTGGTGGTATCTGGAACGTTTTCAACGATACGTTGGGGTTATAGGCGCCCCAGAAATTACGAATATCCTCTGGATTACCCATTTAGCTAGCACAGAGCTCACAGTGGATGTTCAGCGTACCAACACTTCCTACGGCAAGAATAACGCCATTTTCGACTAGCATACATTCTGCTGTAGAATCGTCGTCGTCGACTGTGTATATGCTATTGGGCGGGGTGCATATAGCATATGTATTGGGGATACCAACGGGGGCTATTGTTAAAATGAAATTCGGGTGACACACGAACGCGAAAAAGTGTTACGCACAGAGATCGCCCCCGGTCATAGCGCGAGCGAGAGTGTGGACGGAAACAATAAATTAAAAATGGAATAGATGATAAGATAAGATAAAAAGAGATGAAGTGACGTGATTACGGCAAATTGCGGTCCCACTGGGCGTTTCGTAAAGAGCGTTGCTTCAGGCTCTCGTTGATTTCACTTCCGAAAATTCCTTTTTTTTTTTTTTTCGCCCCCAAAAAATACAAATAATGGAACCCGCAGAAACGAACCACCATAAGAGAATTCTCCACAGTAAAAGGTCCTTTGGCAAAGCCCCTGGTCATAAAATCGACTCTCCGGCTTATGATGCGTCCGTCTTCTATCCTTCTCCCTCCCTCCCTCCCACTCCGCTCACAGACCTCCAGCTCAGAGGAGGACAACGACCCTCTTACCGACGATGGCTCTCCTGCACCTTCCTCATTGCGCCACAGCGCCGCCGCTCAACATGTTCAACACCGTGGCCAAGCAACCTTGACAGCACGTCCCGGCTCTCCTGCTCGATCTCGCTTGAAACATACTCTGTCACCTTATGTGGTATCCGACGATGGGGTCGATTCTCCCACATATGACGGCGACATCGAAAGCAGTACCACGGTCGGCCGCGACCGCGACCATCCTTCCCCTGTTCAGCCACATTCTGCTGTAACCTCGACACTTCCTTCCCCCGCTCCTCTTGTCCAGACCCTTCCTGCGGTCGTCACAGTCATTCCACCCCCGTCCACTGCGTCGTCATCTGACGCCGAAAGTGGACCTACGCGTGCGCACGCCCTCAGAACGGGCTTCCGCCCATGATGCGGCATTTACTCCTTCCACGCTTGCTCCCGAGGATATACAAGCCTTCGTGCGCCGTGCCATCAATGGCGAGATTCACCGCAAGTACAAGATTAACGAACCCCCGACTGACCGGCCTGTGCGCGTATATGCAGATGGTACGTATTCGGACCTGCTCCTCACACCTCTCTCGCTAAGTCGGCACAAGGCGTGTACGACCTTTTTCACTTCGGGTAGGCCCTAACGAGTCTTTTCTGTCTTAACCAGGGCTTACGCTTAGGGGCGTCGCAGCCACTCTTTACAGTTGCGCCAAGCAAAGCTTTCTTTCCCGAGTGTGCACCTCCTCGTTGGCGTGAACAACGACGAACAGGTGAAACATCACAAGTTCAAATGTATTATGGACTATGCAGAACGCTGCGAGGCAGTCCGACATTGTCGTTGGGCGGACGAAGTCGTCCCTGATGCTCCTTGGGTCATCGACGCTGCATTTATAGAGAAGTACAACATCGATTATGTGGCACACGACGAGGAGCCATATCTGAGCGCAGGGCACGAAGACGTGTACGGATTTGCCAAGTCCATAGGTTCGCTCACTTCTCCCTCGTGCGCGTGTCAATTGTGAGCCCTCACCTTCATTAGGCAAATTCATACCCACGCGCCGCACCCCGGGCATTTCAACGAGTTCGCTCCTCGAACGCATAGTGAAGAGCTACCGAAAGCGCGACTTTGACAAGAAGCTTGAAAAAATGGGACATGCGGAACTCATGGCACAGGGATCGGATTACGAAGACAAAGCTGGAAGTGACGAAGCCAGCTCAGGTGGGAAGGCATCGCGGTGAGCCTGGGATTGACGCTTTCGTATCGTGTGAATAGCTGTTAGACGACCCGCGTATCATTAGGGTTACAGTATTGATTTTTCTCAGGGATGGTGTCTTACTGTCACCTGTGTCTCTTCTTTCCCATTTCCGTGCGCATTGGGGTACAGAACCCTATGCGGTACTTCATACTTGGTATTGCTAGTAATCTTCACCGTAATCAACTTCCTTCCCCATCTATGACCTCCCCAGTCTCGGGTAGGGGTGGCCTTGCGGGTCGTCAAGCTTCAAGTGTCGAGGGTGCTAAGGCGGACTTGTGCTCCAGGACGGGTTGGAGAGTGGGTCGCGCTCAATCTTGTGCCTCAATCTCGTGCCTTGGATTCGGAATTTGGATTCGGAATTCTTTCCGCTCAGCGGTCAAATTTCTCACAGCTGGTTCAAAGCCTTGTACCATGCTCTGTACTGTCCCTTACCCGGTGTTCGGCAAGGTGTTCGGACGGCACCTGGTTGTCGGACACCTCGATTTTCTCTTGTCCGATCCCTACAAAATCAGGCATACACCATCTAATACCACTTTTTAACATGCCCCATGTTTTTAAGATAAACATCCTATTGTGTCGCAAAGAACGAGAATTGGCTGTGATCACGCTTGCCGACCTTGTTGCCGATTGCGACTGTACAGCCAGGTGCTGTCCCGGGCCGAGCACTGGGATGTTTGCTCCCGCTCCCCCTTGCTTGCGTTCACAAGCCCTTAGTTAGACTAGTGGATAAATTCAGTTTCCGTCTTTCCTGCCCTAGGCTTGCCTCACCGTCACCATGAACAGGGATTCTCTTGGGCTACCCACTGACAATAACCTCCTGTCGAGATTTCGGAAGGTACTGCCATATTTCCCCTAGGGTGTACCGCTGTTGTGACATCAAAGGACGGGACGAGGTCGCCAATCGACGCTTATGCTCGGGATGAGATTCGCTATACAGGTGTGTTTGAGACACCGTATTGCCTCAGCGTGGTCATGCCGTAACTGTAGCCATCACCACGAAACGGCTGAATTTGAGGCATGTCGAGCTCGAATGCGATAGTGATTCGGATGGTTTGGCGCCTGGGTCACGGTCACTGGCACCACGGTCATCGCCGTTTGATGGAAATCCACCTCCCATCTGCATTGACCGGCTCGCGATCCCCTCACCGCCGAACATTTCGTCTGAACCCCTGGCTGATACTATTGTGTTACTACTACTATGTCCCAAACTCCCTCCACGTCTACACCTTCCTCCAATTTCCGCACCATCTTCGTCGCTGCCCTGAAAGAGTATGAGAAAAAGACGAAGACCGACCTTCACACGCATCCCCTTGCGACGCAGCTACAATCCTGCGAATCTTCCAGTGACATCCTTGCTGTGCTTCATGACAAGGTCAACGAGTTTGATCAGTCTAAGAGTCGCAACGAGAGATTACCACGTTGGTTGGGCCCGACTATTAACATCCTCTTCGCATTCTCCGAGACTCTGGGCGGTGGTGTTGGACTAGCAAGTCTTAACTGGTTAACTCGCATTCTATCCGACCCTAGATATTCTCCCCCGCAAAAGTAATCTCTGCCGGTGTTGGTGTCCTTCTCTTGGTAAGCATCTTCTGTGCCAGACTCGGAGGGGATTCAAGCGACAACGATCGGACAGGTCGCTAAGGATGTCAACGCGAGTCAAGAAACCCTTGCCGATCTCTTTGAGCGTATTGAGAACTTCTTTAAACGCCTTGAATTTTACGCGGAAGTGCCACCAACTGATGCGATGACTGACATGATCGTGAAGATAGTGGTTGAAGTTCTGAACATCTTCGCGATTGCGACGAAGGAGATGAAGCAGGGTCAAGCCAGTGTGTCACTCCCTAGAGATACATGAATGCATGCTAATCTAGTCTTAGAAAAATTCTTCAAGAAGCTTGTGGGAAGGAAGGACATGGAGGACGCGCTTAAGAGGTTAGACCAATTGACGCAAGAGGAGGCCCGGATGACTGGCATGGCGGTTGCGCAGATCCTAAAGCTCACGCACAGCATCGAGAATGTGGACGGCAAGGTAGATGCTGTCTTGCGTAGTACGTTGAGCACGCTCGCTGCTCAGGGGCCCTATCTCCATCGTGCTTATGCTAGCTAGACGGAAAGGACGCAAAAGTGGTCCTCCAGCAAATCTCAACCAGCATAGATGACTTGAAATGTTTGTGATCACCCCTTTCATTACTGGTGTCTCTTACCTGCTCACAGGGAACCAATTGAGAGAGAGCCTTAGAAGGTGGGTTACCCCTCCCGATCCATCGACGAATCACAACTTCGCATGCGACATTCGCCATGGGGGAACGGCCGAGTGGTTCTTTCAAGGCAATATCTTTGGCGAATGGAATTCCGTGGGCTCTCTCTTGTGGATCTACGGCAAACGTATGCTCTCTTCCCACTCTTCAGATCGACCCCTGATTACCATCCGCATTCTTAGCCGGCTCTGGCAAGAGCATCCTTTGGTCCGTCATCGCTCAGTATCTACGCACACCTCCATAGCTCAATTTAACCTCTAGTTCTACGATCATTCAAGAAATCGTAAACCTACGTGAGGCAGGGTCTGCTCTGGCGTACTTTTATTTCGACTTCAGGGACTCCGATAAGCGACATTGTCGCAACCTCCTCCCCTCCCTCCTCATCCAGCTTTCTTCTCAGTCTCGTCCTTATTGCGACATCCTCTTCCAACTTTATTCTGCATACGACAACGGTGCACAAAAGCCCAGCGATAGTGTAATGACGCGGTGCCTCAAAGATATGCTCAGAGTTCCAATACAAAGCCCCATTTACATCATTTTGGATGCACTTGACGAATGTCCAAACTCATCCGGAATCCCATCACCTCGTGAACAGGTCCTTTGCCTTATCAAGGAGCTTGTTGACCTTCGCCTACCGCATCTCCATATAGTGACTATGTGTCACCAGCCGTCCCGAATTCGACATTCGAGCTACACTCGGACCTTTGGCGCTTCACTGCGTGTCCCTGCACGAAGAAAGTGGACAAAAGAAAGATTTCATCAATTATGTGGATGCTGTGGTTTACTCTGAGTCCGAGACGATGATGAAGAGATGGCGAGAGGACGATAAGAAAATAGTTGCGGAGACGCTGTCAGCAAAAGCCGACGGAATGTAAGGGCGTCGTCCTAACTCCATGACGCCTTTTCATGTCACCATCCAGGTTTCGATGGGTGTTCTGTCAGTTAGATGCGCTGCGACATTGTCTTCCATCGAGTGTGCGGCACACGCTAGAGGAACTTCCGGAATCTCTATGAGCGGATCATAACGGATATCAAGAAGGGAAACCGGGTGCATGCCTACCGCATGCTACAATATGGCGGTGGCAATTCGACCACTTTCTGTTGACGAGCTCGCGGAACTACTTACTCTGGACTTTGATCGTGCGAAGGAGGGAATCCCTAGCTTGAATGCGGACTGGCGCTGGAAAGATCACGAAGAAGCCGTACTTTCAATATGCTCAAGTTTAGTCTCCGTCGTCGTCGCCAATGATTCCCGGGTTGTCCATTTTTCGCACTTTTCGGTGAAAGAGTTTTTGATGTCGGATCGCCTTCAATGTCAACGAATGATATCTCCCAGTGTCACATCGTACTCGAAGACGCCAACACGGTGCTCGCCCAGGCTTGTCTTGGCGTCCTAATGCGGGATCCTGTTGATCAAGACGTCGCCGATAACATTTCTCTAGCGCCATACGCCGCTAGACACTGGGTGACCCACGCGCAGGTCGAGAATGTGGCCTCGCGCATCCGTGATGGGATCCAATATCTCTTTGACCCGAGCAACCCGTACTTTTCCTCATGGGTTAGGTTGCACAACGTCGACTATGCGTCCCTTCTCGATGACTTCCATACCGAGATACAGCCTGAAGCAGCGCCATTATACCATGCCGCCTTTTGCGGACTCAATGAGGTGGTTACAAACCTCGTTTTCGAAAATCCACAGTATGCGAGTGCTATAGGCGGTGGTTGTGGGACTGCACTACATGCGGCATCGCTCCAGGGTCACGTCCAAGTTGTACGGTCATTGCTTCAGTGCGGTGTGGATGTGGATGTTCGGGGCTTATGGAACTGGACACCGCTACATTATGCATCATGGTGGGGGTCTGTGAACGTTGTGCAGTGCCTACTCGACTACGGTGCGGATGCAAATTCGCGGGGCGAACTTCAAGCCACGCCACTATCTGTTGCAGCAATCCGTGGGCGCCTTGACGTTGTTCGGGTGTTACTTGTTCACCGCGCGGATGTCAGTTGCCGGGACAGTAGAGGCCGGACCCCGTTGCACGATGCGTCGTCCGATGATCTCACCAAAGGCGATCATCCCCAAGCAGTGAAGCTATTGCTGGAGCATGGTGCAAATCCGAATGTGCGGGATAATAATCGCAAGGCCCCATTGCATTTGGTGCCATCTTCGAGGCTCGAAGTCGCGCGTATCCTGTTGGAACACGGTGCAGATGTAGACGCGGAGGACCAGGAAGGAAGGACCCCATTTCTGGCGGCATCGGAGGAAGGACGTGACCCGATCGCGCGGTTGTTGTCAGAGTATCGTTTGAGGTGAGCATTACTGCTGTTTCTTGTTCTCTGCCAGTGCTGTCTTTGTTTAATCTGTCTTACGTCCACGTCCACCTGTCCCGGCATTGACGCTTGTGTTTAACGTCCCACTGGTACGATGCTATACCGTACGGTCTTCTCAACCGTGACGTTGTGGGCTTTGGTGCCAGTGTATAACTTCGGGTGTCTCGGAATGTGATGTACTAGCCCTAGCTCATGAATACATGACATGACGCGTAAGATGCATCCCCTCAAGGGACACTCACTGGCAGGCTAGTAATCGTGTTAGTAGATCTATCTCGCAGATATCGAAACATATAGCACATCTACAAGTCTATTATACTGTACCCCAGCTCCTGGTTGGTTGACTTGGTTCGATATGTCGTTTTATCTCCAAGGCTGCGGAATGGAAAACTTGTCCTATTTAGTGTCCCTTGACATCATGTCCATGCAAGTGGAGGTGTCTCGGGACGGGCCCTATTTTCCGACTCCGGCGGACTAGTGGGCTTCAAGTTGGCCGGAGAACAGACCGCCACCCCTCAGGCTGCACGCAATCACTTCTGGGCTGTTACAGTCGTCGTCGCATGCTGCTCGGGCACTCGGCGCGTACCGAGACAGAAACTTTTGAAGGCGCAAAAAATCAGAGGTTCTTGATTACTTGGCCGTTTCTTCCGTTCCTCGACACCTGCGGGCGGCGCCGCTGGTTTGGCAGTGTCTGGGACGAGCGGAACTTCCTCTCATTCCCGCTAGACGCTCAGTTGTCTCGTATTCGGCCTGGCACGATATGCACGTACCGATTTCAACGTGGGTACATAAGAAGTCGATGGCATGGTACTCCCTTCGTGAGGCCGCTGTATATGTACTACTTGTTTCACCCATGCAATATTGGACGCTCTATGGACACGCCATTGGAGCCCTTCCGGAGAAGTATGCCCGGTCTTCGTTCCGCTTTTTTTCTGCCTTCAGAACCACCACTTGCTGAGGACGTACTATCTCGCAAAGGACCTTATAGTTTGATTGCCGTTGAGTTCTCAGCACCGCAGTTCGTGCTTCATGACACTAACTTTCTCCTCCCAGATTCCTTTCTCCCTTCCACTCGCAATGCCCTCCCAATAAATTTTCGACTTTGATCACCAGCATGAGACTAAAAAAGTGGTGTGATATCCGACACGTACTCGGATCATATGCCGGTGCGGTCCGAGCGGCGTTGTTCGTGAAAGCCTTGGGCAGCATTCAGTAACCCCGCCACAAAATGCGTGGGTTCTGCTCCAGGTGATTTGGGGTACATGGTACGCCACCGTTGTAATTGGAAGGCGAGAACGGAGAGCCGCGTGTCAAAGAGTTAACCTGACTGATGTCTACATGTGAGTCACTCGGGATTCCCTCCCATGAGAGTATACTCGTCATGGTTCCACGGGACTTCGCGGGTCAGTCTATAGTTTCGGGCATTAGCGACCTGAGTGTCTTGCTTGCGCCGCTGTGCAGTAGGAGATATTTGTACCAGAGATAACGCCTCGTGTTATGTTTGCTCTCCCCATAAGGACGTCGATGAGCTAAATAGAGTTTAAAGACTGTGGCTACAAGCAGGTCGCTAGGCCAAATGGGTTAAATTTGCTGGTGACGATCTGTCAGCATCGTCAAATCTGCAGATACAGCATCCACATACAATCTATCATATAGCGTTGCGTTCGTTATAAGGTGTTAGTTCCGACTCGGATGCGATGAGGCTCTGCTGATCCCGTAAGCGTGAATCCTCCCACTGGCAGCTAACTTACTACGATCCGGACGAATTGAACCGGACTTTTCATAAATAAACGCCGCCCCTCAAAATGTGGGGTTACACAGTCAGACAGAGGCATCCATGGTTATTCTATTCGTTGCGTCGTCTCTCGCGGAAGGAAGTGTCGCATCTTAATCTTATCTGTGAAGATAAATTATGTAAATTAAGAGGGTTGGCGGCAGTTGCCGGAGATGTTGGATCGGCGACTGAATCGCTGCTCCTGACCACCACAACAGCGAGCTCGCAGTCAACGACGACAACGCGAGGACGAGCCTGACGTACCATCTCGCACATGGACGCCAGTTCACACAAATTACTCGAGAACGTGGTTCTTAAGACGCTTCACGCCCACAGCTTTACACGGTCATCGTCCCAGGCCTCCCTCGTGCTTTCCGATCTTCTCTCGCGGTACATCGTCCTGCTGGCGACAACGTGCTCCCAATATGCCCAGCACGCCGGACGATTCAACCTCACTGTCAGAGATGCGATGAGTGCCCTCGACGAACTTGGCGTCAGCATGGACGAGCTTCACGAGTACTGTGGTACGGAAGGCGACGAGCTGGCGCGTTATTCTGGCCACTCTGCGAAGCGACAGGAGGACCTGAGCGAGTTCAAGGGTCAGTTGGAACGTGATGCCTGCATCTTTTGTATTAACGCGTCTGCCCCTCGCGTTCAGCGTCGTTAGCCGCTGGGCTACCTGCCATGCGCGAATCAATACCGTTGGTGTGGGCGCCGCTCCCGGAATCATATTTGGAGGACTTGGAAGAAGATGAAGAGGACTTACAAGAAGAAGGGGACGAATACGGGGACGTTGAAATGGTCGACGGTACCGTCGCAGAAGACGATAGCGAGGTCCCTGTCCCTCCCGTTCCACAAGACGTCGGAGGACGGCAGTTGACGCCCGCGCGACCACCATCCACCCCCCCCTTACCTTTATCTCCTGTATCCAATCCGACCTCTCCTACGCGAAAACGGCCACGAACAGAGAGTTGGAAACCCCCACCACACATACCTAGTTTCCTCCCTCCCTTCCCCGCCGAGCGCTCGTCTCCCGAGCCCGACTTCCTCTCCCTCCCCCCGCCCGGCGAGCCCTCCTCCTCCTCCACTCAGCTGCTTCCCTCGAGGGTCGAGCCCACAGCCCCCCTCGCCCGCGTCTCATCCACCAACCCCGCCGACTACACGACCATCGTGCCCTACTCCCTTTCCAACCTCGCCTCGACCCCCGAGTGGCATCTACCTTCCACGTTGCGGGAGTCCCGGACGATGACGGACGCCGCGCCGGCACAGTTCCCCATCCCACAGATCCAGCCGTCGCTGCTCGGCGCGTACCACCACATACTCACGCACCCGCCCCCCGCGAACCCGAACGTCGCGAATCCCTCCCGCCACCGCGTAGCCATGGTGCTGCTCGGCCAGGCAGAGAAAAACTCACACTGGGAGCACGCGGACAGCCTGTACGCCACCGTCGCGCCGAATGCGCCGACGGTGGCGCCCGTGGGCCCGTCCTACGCCATCCCGCTCTCCGCCCCCGCCGCTACAGACGAGAAGGACAAGGACGGGAAGAAAGAGGACGAGAAGGACAGGAAGTCGAATTTGCCCGGCGCTGCGCCCCGTCCGATCGGAACGCAGGAGAGGATCGTTCCCCTCGTCAGCCACCAGACTTCCCGAATACCGGAATTGGCAAGGGAGGCGCTTTCGGTGCGTGTTTTCTCTCGCCGCCCCATTTAACTCTAACTCATATCGTAAACAGGGCGCAGTTTTGTCGCGCATCACGCGTCTGTCCCATCCCTCGGTGCTCCAGCGTGGCTCCGAGAAGCTTACGTATGGCTCGGGTATCCCCGCCCCATGGAATTCTGACAAGTCGTCCGCACCGATACCGGCGCCATCGATGGCGAAGGGCAAGGAACTGGCGAATGGCCTGCCGAATGGAAAGGGGAAGGAGGGGGAGAAGGAGCCGGTCCTACCGGACGCGCGCCTCTTCGCCACGTGGGAGCACGACCAGAAAAGTTTCCGGGAGCCCCTCACAGTTCCCCGCCGTGTGAGGCAAGGAAGTGTGCATACGAGCTTATCTTCGAATGTCCCAGGGAGGGCAAGGGGAGAGAGCAGAGCGGGGTAGGAATATGATCTCTTTCGTTGACCGTCGGTTTGCCTTGTCTTCGTCGCGATTGCTTTCACGTTGCTGTCTTATATATTGAGGTAAACTTCGAGGCAAGGGCGTGTCACCAATGCGTAGACGACTAACGGGAATACCTTCATCACTATATTTTTCCACAGTCAACCGTGAGACAATCTAACTTGCAGCTACTCGTTGCGACACCGAAGGAGAGGACAATGCAGTACACACGCTGAATCAAGCCATGGGAAGTACATGCACAACAGGATGACATCCTTAAGGACGTTAAATGAAAGGGGGTGAAATGCAGGTACACGAGGGAAAGACGGGAAATAGCGACGAGATGAGCGAGGGTAAGGACTAAGAGCCTTTCGGGGCTTCCTTAAACGAAATAGCCTAGCAAAACTGATAAGCACGCACGGGAGCCGGTATGTACGCACGATGCTTACCTGCTCTTCACCCATGGCGGAGATGATGGTGACGAGAAGATCTTTACCTTCATCGAATCCGGAGGAAATTTGACCGCCAAGGTCACCCTCAGGGACCTTGACATCATCCTTCGACACGCCATCTGCAGTCATCAGATTAAGGAATCCATCGTCAATGTTGACCTTGGAATGGTAAGGCTCAGCCGCAGAAGCCAGAGGATAAAAGGGGGGCGTACGAGTTGGTATTCGTTACGCGAGACATTGGGGACATCCATGTTGTGCGTGGAAGGACAGATATCTTCCTGTGATTCCCAATTAAAGTAACCTCTCACATTAAAGGGAAAAAATGCGGTGCATTCCTCAAAAACTTACCAATTTCTTGCCAGTGAAGATCTGGCTGGGTCGTGAGACAAAGATGCGTCAAGAACTAAACGAAACGTACATCGATGGCGACAAGATGGACCTTTGCATGTCCGTGCTTCCCGGTCTTAGAGGTAGACATGTCTACGATCTTGCAGGGGCGACCTGACATTGACCACGCCCATCAGCCACGAAATCCGGATTTCCTAGGAAATCGCCACATACTCTTGATAACGACGTGCCCGTTTTTGCGGAGAGCAGAGCATTGCATGGGGTAGGTGAGGGAGGCCCCGGCACTGGCCTTAGAACGAGAAGTAAGAAAGTCGGGAACGGGGAAGAAGGAAGGAAGGAAAGGACTACCTGCTCAAAGGTCTGGTTGTGCTGTTCGTCGTCAGACATGGCTGGCCTTAGGGATGACTTTTTGGATGGAAGGGAAAGAGATAGAGGGGGATGTAAGGTGTTGTGGCAAAAAATCAATCTTGCCTAATCGCTTTCAATCTCCGACTCATATCCGATTTGGGGAAAGAATTGCTCTGTTCACTCGTCCTTCGCGAATAAAATAAACATAACAAGCAAACAACCTCTGTTAAGTCCACCTAACTTGCCCAATCACGTCTTCTACGACCCAGAATTCCCCCTCTCGTCGCGATCATGTGAGCCTATTCGGCCCATATATTACATAATCACAGTTCCTACTAAGCTGTGGTGCAACCCCCGGCGATCACTCCTCCATTCACCATCACCACATCCTCCCCCCATTACTCTTCTACCACCCATTACCCATACAGATGCATCCTTTCGGGAGGACCCCCACATGTCCGAGGTGCTCAAAGGCTGTCTATGCTGCTGAGCAGGTGAGTTTTCCGGTCGTCAGCTTCGTCTTCTATGGAAAACATTTTACAAACCCTTCAACAGGTGATGGGACCCGGTAGAAAAGTATGATTTATCGCATACCCTCTATTCTTATACGCCGCGCTAATGATATTTCTTTCCTAGCTGTATCATAGAGTACGTTTCTAATTGACTGTTATAATAGGCCGTACTCATTGGTGCCCAGCCATGTCTCACGTGTACGAGCTGCGGTGTCCGATTAGACTCCTTCCGCCTGCTTGAACACGAGGAAGAAGTGCGTATGGTTTCAATCTAGACGGCTCTGGTCCGCTGATATACATCCGCACCTAGCCATATTGGTATGAAGTCCAGAGAAGCCCTCCGTGAAAGTATTCTGACCTCTTCACACAGTAAGAACTGTCACAGCAAGATGTTTGGGACACGCGACCTACGTCAAGCCAACCTGCCTCATCACGCCGTAGACCCATCTGTATCGCCCTCCCTTGCAACGGAGACATCCCCCTCCCCAACCCAGCGTCCCAGAGCGAGCCCACCTTTATCTCCACCTACTCCCCCTCCACAGACCTCGACCCGTAAAGGTACCTTGTTCCCCATGACTATCGGTCGGAAAGACACCTCTGGAGATTTAGCAAGTTCACCCGGACCGCTTCTTCGTCCTACCCGTGTCCTGAGCCCTACTCGGGGAAACTTCGTCACCGCTAACACAGATCAAATGGACACTGTTGACGACGCTGCGGAAGACGAAGGCGACGACCTACAGTTCACGCCGTCACACACTGGACGCTCCGAGGGCGGCCTCCCCCGAACCGTGCCACTTGCCAGCACCCCCAAACGCGCAGACTCGCCCACGAAGCGCCCAACTCCTGCCACGATTGGCGTTTCCACCCTAGGCCGTACGCTCTCCGTAGGCGGGAACGGAGGCCCTGGGACGCGCCGAATCGGACCGTTGGTCGCGAGCTCGACCGGCACGCGCTATGGTGCAGCACTCTCAGGTGAATTACGTTCCACGGCTACGGGCGGCTCTACGCGACAGTGGGGCAGTGGGACACCCCAATGCCCACGCTGCAGCAAGAGCGTGTATTTCGCTGAGCAGGTGCGACTCTCCAATTAAATTACGGACCTCACCTCCTAATTGGTTGGATTTCTAGGTAAAGGCTATTGGCAAGACGTGGCACAAAGGATGTCTTCGTTGTTCGGAGTGCGGTACGTCCCTCGATTCAAGCCGCCTCACAGAGAAAGACGGGGACCCGCTGTGCCATCGATGCTACAATAAGGTCTGTAGTTTATTCGCTTTGCCGATGACCGGACTGTCGCTTCGGTGCTCACTCGGACTTTCAGTTGCATGGCCCTGCTGGCAGCGGATACGCCTTGCTGGGAAAGGCGGGCGGCTGAAACATGGGGTGACAATGCATATGCACCGAAGGCAGAGACGATGTATGGCGCAATGTATGATGGTTCATGATGTTTGTAGCACTCTTTGCAGTACCATCTGTTGTGATTACGACCCCACCTGGCCTGACGAATCTTTGTTTTTTTGTTCACCTTATATAGCCTTTAACAATCCAATAGAATGACGAGTAATAATTATTCTCTGCTTCCGTTTTCTTCTTGTGATACAGAAGTTTGCATATCTTAGATGATGTCACTGCATAGGACACTCAAGGAAACAGCTTAATGCTAAAACTGGTCATCGACCTCGCATAATAGAATGCTTGCGAACGATTGCTCGGTAAATACAGTTTAGTACACGAGTCATGAATAGGTCAACTGTTGCTCGCATCTCTGACGAGAGCAAATCTGTCGACAACAGACGCGACAATGTCGCGCCATTCGACCATCGCGCCGACGCCGACGTCGCCGCACGCGAGACTCTTGGAAACAGGGCCAACGACCTCATACCCAATCACGTCCCGGACGGTCCGGATGTGCTGCGCGGTCAGCGGGTGTTCGTACATGAGCGTGTTCATCGCAGGGTAAACGTATGTCGGCGTCGTCGGGGCCAATGCCCGTAACAGCGACGTCTTCAGTGGGGTCGCGGGGTCGCGCCGAGGGGAGTTAAGGAACTTAGCGCCTAGAATAAGGTGGGTGCTTACTATGAGATTATCGCAGATGCCGCTGGCGATCTTCGCGAGGGTGTTGGCGGAGCACGGTGCGATGAGCACGACGTCGGCCCAGCGGCGAAGCTCGATGTGCAGAATGGGATATCCGACGCGATAGTTCGGCTTAAAAAGGGGGGGTGAGCAGGAGAGAGATGGTGTAAAACCCGGTGTGGAGAGCGCACATCCCATTCGTCGTCGTCGGTCCACACATTCACTCCCAAACCGCGAACGTCCCCCGGCTGGAAAAAGGTGAGAGACGGCTTGGTCGCTGCCACTTGCACGGACACATTCTTGTGCTGATACGCTCACGATGAATATATATATATCGCAAGCTGGGTGCAAACCTTGAGGAGCTCCCCGACTATGAGAGGTGCCTTGATAGACGCAACGCTGCCCGTTGTGATGAGAAGAACATGTGTGTGTCCTTCACGCCTGTTTTCTGCTGCGGTGAAGTTATTAGCCATGCTCGAGCGCAGTGGCGCTGGTGACCGGTGACCGGATCCACGGCTACTGGACTCCGGAGGCCCGCTTGTCGGTTTCGTGGCGCCAGTCGGGCTTGTCTGGTTTGAGCTGACGACGACAGCAGAGGACGATGGCAACCTTGGTTCTTGCCACCAACCACGAAGAAACCAATTGCTGGTCCCCATTATCCCTGGTCATCTACTATCTGGCTGTGCTCGACATTGGACAAATGGTCGACAGGAAATATGATACAACCCCAAGCTAACGCTCAAGTTCTTCCGCAATTTGGACGTTGATGAGGCGAGAGCGCAGATGCTTGATAACCGGTGGCCATAGCGAAGTTGACACCTTATCAAGCGCCCAAGATTGACATCATGAGCAACGCAACGGTACCCCTGTGGCGGTACGCGACGTTGGTCGTCAACGCAAGGCCTAATTACCTGCCTAGATTAGCAAGTACGCAAGACAGAGACGAGCCGTCCCTGACACCTCTCGTCACCCAATTGAACTATTTACTTGCTTGGCGTCTTCGTGTCAATTGTACCGTACGGTACCTTTTCTTCTTCAAACTGCGCTTCCCCTGTGTCAGTTCGAGGTGAGTGAACGACTCACCCGTATACATCGTCGATCTTCTCAAACCGGCAGGGACCGCTCCCTCTATGAGGTGCCAGCTCTGCTAGTAGTACCTCGATGGACGAATCGAAGATTTTATGCTCATTCTGCGACTGGCCATGATCTTATGATCTTCCTACTAGTCTTAAATTATGAGGCGATCGCCTCTTCTTTGACGCTGATCTATGGTACTACCTTGGTCATTTGGCCCGCTGACAAATTTACTTACTAGGCCAGTACAGTATCGTTTCTCAAAACGCGAACGTGAAGCCCGCCATCCTTTTCCTGAACAGCTGCTACGAAAGGAGTAAGTTAGGCCGACCAGAAGAGCGACTCGAATTGAGGACTGCCACTGCTGCCACACGCCAAAGTAAGGCTGCCTTGGCCTCTGGCAGCTATAAGCTATCACATGTCTGGAAAAAATTGCTATTCTCGATATGTACCGAGCTGTGATCGCTCCCGATCTGGCCGCCACACTCTCGTTCCCTGGAAAAGCCCAATATCTAGCTGGTACGGCCCCCGCTCCCTGAAATAACACTCCCCATATATACTTGCCTCTACACGAACATCGAGAAGCTTGCGGTTTCTTTCCCCTTTCCCCACACCCATTCTTTCAATATCCCGCCCGGCAGTTCAACTCGGAGTAATGGCCATAGGAATAGTCGAGGCAACCGTCACTGCTGTATCACCCAGTGCGGGTGCACTGGCGGCAGACAATAATCTACGCGTTGCGTCGCTGACCATGGCCGCTTATGAGTGTGTTGTTGATTGCATATCGTGACCTTTCGTGGGGACCCACATTCGCCTAGTTATCTCCTCACCCTCCCTGCAGAATATCGATTATATAAGTCTTCTAATCGGCGAAGGCGAGCAGCTTTAATTCCATGTTTCACGAGGTCTACCTAACCAGTGCGCATTGGCCACGGATAGCACGGGCCTTATACTATTTGTTCTTCTTCGGTGGGTCTGCTCACTTTGTCGATTGCGTAACCTCAGGTTGCTCACATTCGATGCAGCTACTCGAGTATAACGGTATTGGTAATCAGTAATGTGGGATTTTTCTACCACAACTTCACTCCCGAAATCTGCGGTCATTTCTACATGGTTGCCCCTGTATTCAAAGGCACGGGCTCAGTATACGCTGCGTCGGTGCTCCTCGCTAACCAATCCGACAGTGATCCAAGTAATGACGTCGCAAGCAATCCTAGCTATTCGGTGAGTCATGGTTTGATTGTACTGCTTTCGTCTCGAGTCTGAGGGTGGCCCCTAGGACGTATGGTATTTCCCAGCGCAGTCCCTGGGTAGGCTGGACCCTTTTACTGTCATATATTCTGGGTACTGGGGTTCGTTCTCTTCGCCCCCAATGCGATGTTTCCCGTTCTGACTTCAAGCAGTTCCAATGGTTTTCTTGTCTATATAACCGGATTCGTGAGTCAGGAACGCCTTTCCTCAGACGTCATTGCCTTACGGACGTTGCATCATTTAGCTACAATGATAGGTGTGAGTGCAGCCGTTGGCGTTCTCGCGCACAGTGATTAAAGCCCGATGCCCATTACCCCTGATCAGGGAAAGTACGTACCATTCGCGAATGCTAAAGTCCAGCCTTCCTGACGAGACGATAAGTTGTACAACCGGTACCCCCCATCCGCATAGTGCAATCTCTACTTGGTTGTTTTACTTAGTAGCGATGTTGTTCGATTGTCTTACCTTGTCAATTTCAACCTTCTACCTTATGAGGGTCAAGGCCCTAACATCTAGGTAAATATTTACTGTCACGTCAGACCTGCCTTGCCACTGACTCGCACTAGTAGTACCTCGCAGCTCTGTAAAATGTAAGTCGTTCCTGGTGTGGTAATTATCCAACGAGTTCTTACTAAGAATCAAGATTGCTGTACGACGGTATCGGATA
Organism: Lactarius hatsudake; assembly: GCA_024734325.1. NCBI lineage: Eukaryota > Fungi > Basidiomycota > Agaricomycetes > Russulales > Russulaceae > Lactarius > Lactarius hatsudake. Next base: position 343,673 of record JANSJP010000017.1, on the reverse strand, counting down.
TCTCGTTGCACTGACACGTATGTTCTCCCCGCCGATTGTCGTATACAGCTGACCGCTTTCTGCGCAGTCACGAATGCGGTGAACATAATGTTGTTTCGCGGCTTCCACAATGTCATTCAGAACACCGGGTATTTCCCTATTCTCGCTCCACGTTTTTTAACACAGAACCTTACGGTATCGTGTTGATCCTAGCGCATCGTTTGAGTATGCGGTCACGTGGATCATGAGCCAGCGGATTCTTCTCCATCCTCGTGGTACGTGAACGCGTGAAGTATAGTTCGATCGTCGCGTGGTTACTGAGAGGTTTCCAGACTCCAGGGTAGACCAGACGTCAGTCGTTTTGTCCCGGATACCAAGTTCCCGCGCGATCATGTCCGCTTTGCGCTTCGACAAGGGGTCGCCACATCCAACAACAGTCGAACCAGGTGACTCGCCAGATGACGAGTGCGGCAACACGGAGAGCGACTTTAATCTGCAGGTGCGGGTTGATAGGTCGATAGTGGTGAATGCTAGAGCCGAAGACGAGTGCCCCAAAGACAAAGACCTTTTTTGGGATCGGGTTTAGTCTCATCGTAGCACTATTGATGGTTCACGGGAGTCTGACACTGACTCTGTCCTGCGGCGTCGGGGCAGGCCGGGTTCAAAAATGTACAGTCATCTGGTCGGCAGACATTGTTACGAGAACATGGGCATAGTCAAAGCTGTAGCCTTGTTGTAGCGTTGTACTGTAGATGTGTACGATCGTTAACGCGATACTCCCAGTTCCTGGAATTGTGTGACAGAGACGACTCGGAACGATACCTGCAAACTTGAGGGTGTTGACGAGATACGACTGGGACTGGAAGTGCATGTAACTTAGTCAGTCCTTTACGATCGCAGCAATGACATAATGACACGTCACTCTGGACCTGGGGTCTGTGCAACACCCTTGGCAGCACGGCCAGCACCTTAATCGTAACGGGAGTTGGCCGGGGCGTCAATCATGAACCCTGACCTGAGAGCCGAGGTTGTCGAGGCGAGTATGTTACTGTAACGCGGAATTGTGTGTCCGGTCGTCGTAATACGAATTTGTCTAGTGAATTTGCAGCCGTTCATATACAGTATGTGCCAGCAAATATTGGCAGGCCCAGGCCGAGGAAGACACATGACATGTATGACCTCCCAATTTAGAGAAATGATCGGAGGCTCACTGCAAAATCTGCCCTAAACCAATGTTACGCGGCATGGACTGGAAACGTTAACTCTACTCGGAGCTGATGGTAGATACGACTGTTCTTGAGGAAGCACGCTGAGCCAGCCGCCGCTACCGCCAGTGTATCAATCCTCCTACCTTATGATACTGTATCAGCAACCGACTCACATTTCCCGAACGCAGGTGCAGATCAGGGATCTCCAGAGAGTCAGTCGTGATTTCGGTTAGCTCTCCTCCGTAGCATAGATGTGCTGTAGTACGCCGATAGAGCGAAAGGCCTAGTAAATGGGCAGGCGGTTCAGTGAGAGCGATATTTCTAGGTACTGTAGAGGTGGTTTGCCCGGGTAGCAAGCTCCGCCTGCGATCTACACGCCATCAGATCTAGTCTCGGGCTCGGGGCAAATACAGCGCTGATCGAATGGTACGGTGCGAAACCGCGGGTCTTCTCTCACGTCAAATATGTGCGACGCGGCGGAGGTCCCCATTCTGTATTTGGTGTCGAAGTTCTTTTTCTTTCTTGGGTTTGAATCCCATCGGGGAAAGCGGCGGCCGCACTAGGTCTAAAGTGGCGGGCGCCTCTACAGATTGCGTGCCAGTGGCGCAACTTGAGGGATGCACTCAAAAACGAGACAACTGGAAATTCGACACAAGTCGAGAAATACTGAATCAAACGGGAACGGAATCAACCCTCCTTGACCTCGTACCACCACCTTTCCCTTTTAGGAAGGGGGGGTGTGCCCGGCTACAGTTTGCAGCTGTGGGGCTTCGCTCACCATACCACCCGCTCCCCCAACCTCCTGTCGCTTCTCCCTTATGCGACATGTTCACTCTTTCCCCCCACGGAACCTGGGCTTCCTCTGGGAGGTGCCCCTAGTCCACCTATCACCCATCCACTGGCTGATCGGCATTGATCGATATTGATCGCCCATCCCCGACACCACCTGAAACCCCATCCAAACCCTTACTGACCCTGCAGACCCCACTCATACTGAGAGGGGGGGGGCGAGTTGGGCAAGGGACGGGCAAGTGGAAGGGCAGAGGGTTGGTCGACTTACGCACTGGATGGCATGTGATCTGTTGTTGAAGGCTTGAGGCGCACGTTCTTTACGTTACCTCTCGTAAATCTCGCTCTGTAGGGAGTTGAGGACCGGCTTTGTATGTTCCACTGCCCCTGCGATTCAAAAAAAAAAAAAAGGGAGCGGAATGGAAACCAAGTGTGTGGAAACCCTCAGTGCTACAGTATGTTAGTTCGGGTCAGTTGACCTCAAAGATTCTGCTTAGTCACTACGGCTTGTGCTGACGGGGACAATGGCCCGCCCAGCCCGAAGTTGTGATTAAAAAGGAAAGTGGTGTGTGGGAAAACACACGTGAGTAATGAATTACGACACAGGATTTTCCGAATAAGGTATCACACAATCTGACTACCCGACCCGCGTCATGACAACACTGGCCAGCTTTGGTACAAGCCCAAGGGAGTGGCAAGGCTCATAAAGAAACTCCAGGTTGTCCAGACCAACATGGTCAAACTGGTAATGGATTTCTTCCGCACCGCGCCGCGGGAACCCCTTCTTGTCTTCACTCGCATCATGATGCTCCTTATGAGCGTGTATATTGAAAAACTCACTCACACCTCGGCGCTTTGGCTTTACAGGCTACCCCGGGCATCGCAACTACTCCGGCGTCTTGAGCCCGCATGATACGTCCCGGGCCAGGTGGTGACCTCCTTTGGTTGTCATATGCCCATCCGTCGTGCCTGGTCGGCGAACCCGCGCCCCCATGGCTCTGGAGGCTCTCGCCTCACGTGTCCCTCCAGACTGGCCCCGCGTCGACATCCATGCAACTGCACCTTGGGAGGTACCCAACTGGGCTGCGCATCTAACGCATATTGGGGCTGGGAACCCCGCGGAACGTCGACACTGGACGCAGACCCTCACCAGGGGTGCAGGACGTGGAGATATCCTTCTCATCCACACACAGGCAGTAGTCTCATCCGGGGGGGCCGATGGCCTCAAGGTGGGTGCAGCGGCAGCCACATTTGCGCGAGGGGAGGAGCTTTAACTTACTTGAGCTGGACGATGGGCATAGAGGTACTTCAATTCGACGCAGACACGTTCGGTCTCGCAAATACAGCAGAAGCTCTAGCCGTGTATTATACGGAAGAGGTGCCCCCACCTACAGAGGTCTTTCTTGTCTCTCCCTCTTCCTTCGCTCTTTACGCGATTAAAAACTCGTGCTCTGTAACCGTGCAATCACAAGCACTCATGTTCCGCCAGTCTCTGACCATGTTCACACTTCGTCACAGGCCCATATTTACCTAGTCTGGACCCCAGTGGACCCCAAACTAGAAGGGAAAGGATGGGCACGGACACGGGCCACCGAGGCCTGCACGCGGGAACCCCCTGAGGGTCTTAACCGCATCCAATCTGCAGCATTTCAGAAGGCAAGAGCGCGCAAACTGGCCTTCCGCCACTGGCATGAACAGTCGTCCAAGCGGCTTATCCCCGCCTTTCGCCGTAACGATCTGGGAGAGCCATTATCATTCGTTTCCACCCACTCCGATGTCCATCCCCCAGATGCACAAAAACGCCACCCACTCTGGCTGCAGGCCACAGCAGTCGAGACAGACGCACGAGGGAAAAAAACAAAAACACCGAAGCGCTCCCGCATAACCACCTCTACCCACGCCTTCATGGGCACGTATGTCCAGCGCTTTCGCACGAACGACCCGGGCCACCTGAGGCGATCGAATGCCCATGCGGTGCCCATATTCGGTCGTCGCGACACATCACCCACCACTGCCCGCGCTACTTTCAAGCCTGTATAGACACGGCACAGCCTTTACACCTATCCACCCCCTATTCTCTTTCTCCGACCTCTTATCCACCCGCAAAGGTGCTGAACGTTTATTCAACTTTTTGGCTTACACCCGCACCCTTTCAAAACCTGAATCCAGTCCCCCCCTCCCAAACATGCCTCCCGAACCCGACTAGGTAAGGCGCACACTGAGGTTTGGCCTCCCCTCACGGTCTCTTTGGCTTCCGTCTAACTGGTGGATACTGACTCGCTTCTATTATGTACGACGGCCTTCCTTTTGCGGTTCCCACCACTGCGAACACTTCTCTGAGCCTCGGTTATTTACGTACGACTCAGGGACACCTCATTAGGTTGATGGTTTCTCTGCCAGTGGCTTCTGAGGCTCTGGCCCAAGGCACACGGCTGTTCTAATGGCGGACAAGGTCCAAAGGAGAGAGTATCCGATCAAGAACACGACATCTATCGAACAATTCCTGGCAGTCACTCGATCGTAATTTTCACCCTTGTTGCCACCCCACCCCATCGTTTCGAGCTACACCAGTCGGAGAATCAAGGATCCTTTACCCGTTACTTGCGACTCATTCGTACAGATTCGAACGCAGCCACCAGTCTACCGAGGATTTCAATTCTATCTTCATACACCTGTGGCGTGCGTCCCAAAATTTGCGCCCAATCTAACAGAAACCACCTGCCACGATGCACTGGTGACTCCAATGACACGTCACGACCCGCCAATAGTAGATGCAGTGATGGTCAAGTCACGTTGCCCCCTCACCTATAAAACAATTACGAGTGCAAGGGGCCATCCTCATCATGTCCCTCTTCTCTCCACAGGTGTCTGGCTATCTTGTGGCGCTCACCGCCATCTTGCCAATGAGCCTTTTCGTTTGGCGAATCGTATACAATTTATATTTCCACCCGCTCTCCCACTTTCCTGGACCCAAAATTGCTGCCTGTTCCAGGCTATGGCTGGCGTATCGCGAGCTCATCAAGGGCGAGTCCTTGAGCGATTTGCGCGCACAACTTCACCGTCAATATGGTGTGCAAAATATTTTGTTATCACTTTCCTTGATATAACACCTTTTCCCTAGGAGAGATTATTCGCTGGGCACCTAACGAGGTTCGTCCAAATTAAATGCCGTTACGTTGTTTTCCCCGTGCGAAATTACCTTGCTCGTAGCTTCACTTCTCGAATCCTGCTGCATATAACGACATATACAACAACAAGAACAAGTGGGACAAGGACCACTCGCTCTACCGCGCCTACGACCTCGATACCTCAACATTTGGCCTCACACACTACTCTGACGCTAAACGGCGTAGAGATGTTCTCGCCCCTTTCTTCTCCAGGACATCGATCGTCCAATTACAGGATCTCATACAGGAACGGGTAGGACGCAGTTTCACCGATGAAGTAGCTGCTTCATTTTCTTATCAACCGTCAGGCGAACGTCCTTTGCGATGCCTTAGCTCAACAATTTGCGGCAGGTGAGAGGGCCTTTTAATTTGAACCGGCATTGTTGATCACACTTTTGGTTCTTGCGGTACAAAAGATAAGTCTAGCGATCTCGTGCTGGGCTTCCACTGTTTTGCCGTCGACGTAATCATGAACCTCTGCTACGGGAAAAATTGGGACGCGACAAAAGTGCCAGACTTTCGCTCTGATATTGTCCTCGCTTCCCAAGCGGTCTTACCTATCTTTACCATGAACAAGTATTCAGGCCCTTTGTTGAAGATGATGCGATACATTCCGATGCGGCTTGGTAAGAAATACGGCACCCCTGTGACCAAGGCGTTGTTTTTTCTCCGCGAGGTAAGTATTCGCCCTAAATCCAAGCCTTAAGCAAGAGTGGTAGTTGAAACGTTCTCCCACAGACGTTGATGCACCAGGTTTACGGAGTCTTACGCAACCCAAGCAGCCTGGAAAATGCGTCCCACAAAACCATTTATTATTCGCTGCTGGGTCGCGATGCCAAAGGGAGACGATCGCTCTCCAAGGTGAACTTATGGCACGAAGCAGGGGCATTACTCGGTGGAGGCTCAGACACAATCGCAACCGCCTCGACGACAATCTCGTATCATGTTTTACACAATCCCGAAGTACAGCGACGACTTGTAAACGAATTGCGTACAGCGTGGCCAGTTCTGGAAGAGGTACCGCGTTACGAAGTTTTTGAAAAGCTACCGTACTTGGAAAGTCCTCACAATGACGACTGGTTCAGCTCGAATCCTGAACAGCCTTTTTGCAGACCGCGGTTGTGAAAGAGGGGGTTCGCATGTTTCCAGAAGGTGCATCACTTCCGCGTGTTGTCCCCCCAGAAGGAGCTACGATAACTGGAACTTTTATTCCAGGCGGCGTAGGTGCTTGTTAATGTGGTCCAGCCGATTCTGATGCATACCTACTGGATCCCAGGCTATCGTCGGCCAAAGCTATGTTCATGTAAACTTTTCGCCCGCCGTGTTCCCCGACCCGCATGCGTTCATCCCAGACCGTTGGCTAGGAGAACACTGCGAAGGCACATGAGGCCGCGTTGGCAACATTCTCGAAGGGCCCGCGAGGCTGTGTAGGCATAAACTTAGCGTATTGCGAGCTCCAACTCGTCATTGCGGCCGTTTTCCGTCGCTTTGACGTGACCTTGGACGCGAAAAGGTTCGGATTATATCTTGCCATTGCGATGTTACCCGGTCGCTGAAGGAGGCCATGTAGGTCGGGAGACCTGACTACTGTGGAGCATTTTGTGCCAGTATTCAAGGGCCCGCATTTGCGCGCGTACTGTAAGCCCGTATCGGATTAGTATAGATTCTCGCAACAGGGGGCTGCGTCTAGTTTGAGCAAACGATGGAATAGATTAGTCACGCTCAAAGTTGAGCTGCAACTTTCGTGGTTCGTGGTTGGGGGTCATCGCATAAGTAACAATTTGAACACCGTCTTGTCACCGGCCGGTAGACAAAACTCACGTAATTGGCGCTCACGTAGTCGTCTTCATATTGCAGCAAATGATGGTAACAGTAGAGTCATGCAAGGATGTTCTCTGCACCAGTACTTATGCTTTCTCGAAGCTGTCAACAATTTAATGTTGATTTAGACACATTACTCGCTCTTCATGTAGCTCGCTACCTCAATGGCCGGGACCGTTTTGCAAAGTCCGGACAGATCAAGGACAGATTACAACCCTATTGAACATCTTCGCTTCTCACGAATACTCTGCGTCCCCCCACATGCTTTCCAGGCAATTACATGGCTTCTCAAGCTCCGTGATCAATTTCCAAATGAGCTCTCCCTCATTGCCTGTCCAATTGATCGCAGAAATGCTTTTGGTTTTGCCATTAGAAATATATTATAATGGAGTGTTGCGGATTATGGATATACAGTATGGGCCTAGAGCCAAAGGCGTCCTCCAAACGGTCGGCCCATCATGCATCATGTGTCTGAGTCAGGGGAAATGATAAGAGTGTAGTCCCCTATGTCGAACTTAAAGCCAAGAAGCTGCTCCCAAGGCCCGCTAGCTCGGGCTAGCACTAGCACTAGATCCGGCAAAGTGTCAGATAGCGCAAGACGCTCGGACGTACTGTACCTCCCAGAATGAGGTCCGTCATTGGGCGGCGTCGAAGGGCCGGTACGTACGGTCGCCGTGACCAAAACAAGAAAGCAGCAATGACGGAAAGGCGCATGGCGGAAACCGCACAAACAGAAGGAAGTCCGCAGCATTGGGACCCTCGAGAACACGATTCAATGTAGCCCGCTGTTCAATCTTTCCGTGCGGCTCTGGCAGGGCGTGCCAGGGGTCTGCTCGAATAAACTCGTAATTTTCGAGGGGCCATCAAGAAGTGCGGATTGATGAGTAGAACCACTCTGTCCCAGAAGTGTCCCAGACCCGAGCATCGGGAACAGTATCGGGACCTATTCGTCGGGCGGCCCGGACTCTTGTTTCTAGCTCAGCGCTCGACATTCAACTCGACCAAGAACTCGATTATTCCTTAATATCCCTGGGCAAGTGGGGCAAGTGCTGTAACTAAGACAAAAACCGGTCGGGCGCTTCGTCGGGCATGGTCATTGGTACAACATAGTATATAGGGGGCAACCATTCGCGTCGCGTAGATCATTGGAAATAGTAGGACCTCGTTCGGGTCGTTGAATATTTGGAAGAATGTTGAACGTTGAAACGTTACAGTACGTACTCGTCGCAAGGCGACATGCTACACGGTAATACAGTGGATCAGGGAAAAGTTTCGGGGTTTCCTGCCACGCGCCACTTGTCAGCCTACCCCCGTGTCACCGACTACTTGGGGCTCTTGTCTTGGGCTCTAGCATCCCACCACTATCGACTTGTCAATGCGCACCTGAAGTTCAAGGTCGCTCTTTGTGTTGCTGAACTGGTCCTGTGACCCAGGAATGTGACCCTGCTCGGTCCTTTTCTGGTGTTTCGCACGGGAACTAGGTAGTGGGGCCAAAATGACTGGCGTCTGATCTGTCCTGGCGTCTGCTAATATCTCTGTAACTACACAACATTTGGGTCATACATAATTTACGCACCACGAAGATGGATGAGAATGCGTTGGCTCATGATCCACGTGACTGAATACTCAAAAGATGCACTAGGATCAGCACGATAAGGTTTGTGGGGAATGCATGGAGCAGGAATAGGAAAAAATACCCAGTGGATTGAAGGAGATGATCAGTGCCCCGAAACATCAATATGTTTGCCAAATTCGTGACTGCACGGAAAGAGGTCAGCTGTATTCGATAATCGACGGAGAGAACATACGCGTCAGTACAACGAAATATCCGAGACCATCGTACAGCAATCTTGCTTTCCAGTAAGAAGGATAATTGTCACACCAGGGACGACTTACATCTTGAAGAGCCGCGAGGTACTGGAGCGAGTTAGGTCAGCAGACCTGATGAAACTTTATAGGAACGCGACTTACCCGGGTGCTACAGACTTGACTTTCATAAGGTAGACGGCCGAGATCGACAATGTAAGACAATCATATAACATCGCTACCAGGTAAAACGACCAGGTAGAGATTGGGCTTTGCGGATGAGCGCTGGCGACTGTGCAGCTTGTCATCTCGTCAGGAAGGGCTGGACTTTAGCATTCAGGGCGACGATACGTACTTTGCCTGACCGGGGGGTAGTGGGAATAGCCATGCGGGTTTCAATCACCATGCGCGAGAACACTGATGACCGCACTCACATCTGTCATCACAGCTGAATGGTACAATGTCAGCAATGCAATCGCGTCTGACCCTCCTTACTCACGAATCCGGGCATTGAGACTGGAAAACCATTGGAACTGCTTAGATATAAGAACGGGGATCATTGCTCTCGAGTATGGGACGAAGACAACGGACCGCGGCACCCAGAATGTAGGTTGATAAGAGGGTCCTCGCCACCCAGAGATTACCCTGAGAAATACCATACGTCCTAGAGCACACCATCAAAATCAAGACTAAAGGAGTAGAATGGGGACTCACCGAATAGCCAGAATTGCCTGCGACACCATCATTTGGACCACTGTCAGATTGGTCAACCGGGGAGTGCTCGACGCGCTGTAGCTATTGAACCCGTACCTTTGAGCGCAGGAGCAGCAAGGTGGTAGTGCTCGCAGGCTTTGGGCGTGAAGCCGTGGTAGAAAAATCCAACATTACTGACGACCAGTACAATGATGCTCGTGTAACTGCATGGAATGTGGGCAGGTTACCCAATCGACAAAGAGAGAAGACCCACCGAATAAGAACAAATAATACAAATCCCAAGCTACCCATGGCCAGTGTGAACTGGTTAGCAACGCTTCGTGGGCATGAATTAAAGTTTCTAACCTTCGCCGATTAGAGGACTTATATAACCGGTATTCTGCGGGGAGGGTGATGAGATAACTAGACGGATATGCCATGAGTCCCCACGAGAGGTCGCGATCTGCAATCAGCAACATACTCATAAGCGGCCATAGTCAGCGACGCAATGCGTAGATTATTATCTGCGGCCAGAGCACCCGCACTTGGATATATAGTAGTTGCGGTTGCTTCGACTACTCCAATGGCCATTATCGGCTATTTAGAGGTGGAAGGAAAGAATGGTGGGTGGAGGGAATAGAGACCTAAGCACCATGGTGTTTGTGTGGAAGTAAATATGTATAATGCAGACTGGGGCCCCGGGCCCCGCTGTTGTTTCAGGTCAGGGAACCGACCTAATGCTCAGAGATTGAGCGCTATACAGAAGAAGCATTCCATTGCTGGGCAACGCGCGTGGGGCGCCTAGGTTGGGGGTAATCACAACTCTGTTGTCTCGTAATTGCAAAGGACATAGAATCAAATCTTGGACTACTAGAGGCCGGGACAACCTACTTTGGTGTGTGCAGCAGATTCTTTCACTACTGTATGCTCAGGAACCAACGATCCGCCCACGACAAATTATGAGCTAAATGACCAAGATGATGGCACCATAGATCAACGTTCACATCAAAGGTGAGAGAAGAAGTGATACTGTATCAGGAAAAAAAGTTCAAAACAAATTTTTTTGCGGCGCAGAGGAAAAATTGCTTACATAAATTATAATCTTAACACGAGTCTAACACGCAAATTTATATTAGGGTGTGCCTCGGCCCGGGCCTGCAAAAACGGTAAGTGTCCATCTACCTACGACCATAGGGTCAGAGAGGTGCCATGGGCCATTAACGAATGAGAACTTAACGAGTGTCCGATGGGACATTTACCTGGGCGTCTAGTGGCAGCCATGGAGAAACTGGATACCGGAAGTCGCGCTAGCCCGGTTGCATTGACCAGCCCAATTTTATTCTGTGACTCAACCGCATCAGCGTTGTGCCACGTGGGTGTGTTTTCTTTCTGTCTCTCTTACCAACACATATCAAGACAAGGGATTAACTAATTGAGCTCTTTTGCTGACGTTAAGAAAGCCGACGACGATACTGAAGCGGAGGTGCTGGTAGGTGTTGGAGGAGAGGTTTACACACTGCTGCGATCCTACAGGGCGGAAACTTAAAAGGTCGTGGTACGGAGATGCTCCAGCCGTGCCTGGACATTCTCGCATGGTACCAGGTCTATCCAAGAATTAGAGAATGGAAGGAGCATGGAAACAGACGGGACGCACTTTTGTTGAGTACGAATACAAACCGCCTGCCCTTTAAGTTGTCTCGGATCTGCGAACCTCTTTGACTAGCTAGCTGTAGCACCCAGCCAGGTCGCACGGATGGGGCACGAGCAACACAACCTCGGCATCTCCGATAACGAGTAACTTCATTGGCTACATTTTCGTCTTGCTACTCCCAGAAGACACCCTGTCGCGACGCAGCAGACGCAATGTTGCGAATGGCGGCATACTTGTGTGGACAACCGGCAGCGCCAATGGTAAGTGGAGTCGGTCTTGATGTTGTCTGTTACGAGGTTGTTGGACACGAATGAAATGTGCCAGCGACAAGGCGAGCGATTTAATTGATGCAGGTATAATGATGGAAACCCATACCTTCAGTACCATCTTGCATGTATGGACCTTTCAGTCTTTGCCTGACCTGAGCTGGACTAGTGAGGTTTGTTCGACGTGTGCCGGAGTTGAAGCACACTGGCAGTCATACAAAGCTCAGCTGTATACTGTATTTGGACGTTAGACAGTGCGGGAATAAACTCCCATATATATACAGTAGATAAGCGCTCCTACCTGAGCAGGCTTCAAGTTGGGTTGTATTTTATTACACTTCCGCCGCGAGCTCCTTGATCTCATCCGCCGAAAAGGCAAACCTATCTCACATAACTGCAATGTTGACCGACAACAAATATCCACAGACTGAAGCACTACTAGGTCTTGGAGTGGTCTTGGCAGCCGCGGGCTCGGCTGGACAGGCGAATTTTTATTGCGATAGTCGGAAATACAATTTCGCCCTGTTCGCATGAACGTACTCGCCTCGACTTCCACGGCTGTACACCGCGGTCAGAGTTCATGCGTTCATGACTCATCGACGCACGGCTCACTCCCGTTACGATTAAGGTGTTACACACACCCTCAGGCTCAGGTCGAGAGAGAAGTGTCGTTGCCGTGATAGCAGTGTTGGCGTAGGATTGATTGCATGCACTCCAGTCATCTACATCCTCGAGTTTGCAGGTATCATCGTCATATACGATGCCAGAAACAGGGAATATACGATAACGATCGAACTCATCAACGGTACGATGTTATAACATGACTACAGCAAGCTCGCGTCATTCTCGTAACGGTATCTACCGGACCAGGTGACCGCAAATCTTTGATACTCGGTCTGCCTTGACGCAGGGTAGAGTGCCTGACTCTCGTGAACCATTAATAGTATACACAAATGCGATGATGAGACTAAACCCGGTCCAAAACAGGGCCTTGGTCTTTGGGGAACTCGTCTTGGGCTCTAGCATTTACCACTATCGACCTGTCGATGCGCACCTGAAGATCAAAGTCGCTCTTTGTGTTGTCGAACTGGATCTGTGACCCTGGCATGTCACGTTCGACCCTTGTCTGGTGTTTTGTCCCCTTATCGAAGGGTGAGGAGGACGTGGTCGCATGGGAATTTGGTAGCCTTGCCAAAACGACTGACGTCCGACTCGGATCTGTCCTGGCGTCTGCTAACCTCTCGGTGACCGCGCGACGTTTGGGAGATAGTTTACGTACCACGAAGATGGATGAGAATGCGTTGGCTCAGGATCCACGTGACCGAATACTCGAACGATGCGCTAGGATCAGCACGATAAGGCTTGTGGGAAGACATGGAACGGAGGTAGGGAAATACCCGGTGGCTTGAAGAACATGGTCGGTGCCCCGAAACATCAATATGTTCGCCAAATTCGTGACTGCATGGAAAGAGGTCAGCTGTATTCGATGACCGACGGAGAGAACGTACACGTCAGTACGGCGAAATATCCGAGACCATCGTACAGCAATCTTGCTTTCCAGTAAGAAATTTTGAGATGACTGCCACACTAGAGACGACTTACATCTTGAAGAGCCGCGAGGTACTGGAGCGAGTCAGACCTTGACGGTAAACTTCAAAGAAGCATGGCTTACCCGGATGCTGCAGACTTGACTTTCATAAGGTAGACGGTCGAAATCGATAATGAAAGGCAATCATATAACATCGCTACCATGTAAAACGACCAGGTAGAGATTGGGCTTTGCGGATGAGCGCTGGCGACCATGCAACTTCTGTATCGTCAGGAAAGGCTGGACTTTGGCATTCAAGTAAATGATACGTACTTTCCCTTGTGTGGTCATGCGGATTTCAATCACCGTGCGCGAGGAAACTAACGACGGCACTCACATCCGTCATTACAGCTGAATGGTACGATGTCGGTATGATAATGGTTCGTGCGGAAAAGGTTCTCGACTCACCAATCCGATCATATAGACTGGAAACCCATTGGAACTGCTTAGATATCAGAACAGGGATCATTGCTCTCGAGTATGGGACGAAGAAAACGGACCGCAACACCCAGAATGTAGGTTGATAAGAGGGTTCTCCCTACCCAGGGATTTCTCTGGGAAATACCATGCGTCCTAGAGCTCGTCATCAGACTCGAGATAAAGGCAGCAGAACGAAGACTCACCGAATACCCAGGATTGCCTGCGATACCATTATCTGGACCACTGTCATACTAGTCAGACAGGAGTGCCAAGGCGGTGTAGCCATTGAACGCGTACCTTTAAGTGCAGGAGCGGCTAGGTGGTAGTGCTCGCAGGCTTTGGGCGTGAAGCCGTGGTGGAAAAATCCAACATTACTGACGACCAGTACCATTATGCTCGTGTAACTGCATAGAGTGTGAGGCGTTGTTGCCCAATCGACAAAGAGAGAAGACCCACCGAATAAGAATAAATAATATAAATCCCAAGCTATCCGTAGCCAATGTGAACTTGTAAGCAACTCTTCGCGGACGTGAATCAAAGTCTCTAACCTTCGCCGATCAGAGGACTTATATAACCGGTATTCTGCGGGGAGGGTGATGAGATAACTAGACGGATATGAGTCCCCACGAGAGGTCGCGATCCGCAAAAAATAACGTACTCATAAGCGGCTATAGTCAGAGAAGCAACCCGTAGGTTATTCTCTGTCGCAATAGCGCCAGAACTGGGATATATAGTTGTGGTGGCTGCGGCTACTCCTTCTGCCATTGCTTATGTTTTTAGTTAGTGAGAGGCAAAAGGCAAGAATAATAGGTGTAGGGAAAAGGGAAAGGAGAGCAATGTGTTATCGTATTCGTGTGTGATTCATATAATGCAGGGGTGGCCGAGTTGTTGTCTCAGGGAACGAGGTTCGTGTCAGAACTTCCAAACAACGAGAGTACGGCGCGCAGATATGAGGAGCGATGACAGCTCTATTTCCTCGCGAATTGGCACATAGAGACGAAACGGCTCGCGAAATCGTTCAGCGCCCAGATGGGGCTATGAAGGGAGAGTCCTAGAAGGCGTTAGCAATTTTTTGCGCCCCTGCGCCTATCAGGCACGCTAATCTAGGTCACTTGGCATGGGGATCCTTTTGCGCGTTTGTGCAACTAACACCAGCACTGGCAAATAGGCTTCAAGTTGAACGAATCAAACTTGTAACTGTACTAATGAATAAGATGATGATGTGAAAAGTAAGCGGCGCTAGCGAGCTTCCGGCCCGGATCCGAGTCTAACTTAGACACGCCGGCTCCAGAAGCCAAGAGAGGTGCTCACACATCTTCCGGGTCTTGTGCCTCAGGCTTGCTTGGAATTAACTATAAACAGCTTAGTGCTAACTGTAACGCTCATCTATCCGGGTCCTCCTGAGCTGTTGCGGCGACAGCACAAGCACACTCAGTCCGTCTCAACGGCATCGCAGAGGACTCAAGGCACGAGTAATACAAGTAAATAAGACAACGTAGACTAAACATCATGATATTCCCGTTCGGAAAAGGATTTGGGAGACTCGGAATCGTAATAATCTCGCTCTCTGGAATCCTTGATTTGCAGCCCACCATGATCCACAACTATCGACCTTTCAACGCGCACCTCGAGATCGAAATCGGTCTCTGTATTGCCGCACTCGTCTAGTGACCCTGGAGTGTCATTTCGTTTAATATTTGTCTTGTGTTTTGCCTCTCCATCGAAGCGTACCGTGGACGTGATCGCACGGTTTGTGGGGAGCTGGGCTACAACGACAGAATTCTTTTTCATTCTCGTCTCTGGTAACCTTTTTAGTCGACAAGGCAATTCGAGCAATTGCTCACGAGGCCTCACGTACCATGAAGATGGATGAGAATCCGTTGGCTCATAATCCACGTGACGGAATACCCAAGCGATGCGCTGGGATCGTCTCAATAGGGTAACAACAGGGAGTAGAAACTAGGGAAATACCCGCTGTTTTGAATGGCATTACGTGTGCCCCGAAACAGGACTATGTTCACCGCATTCATAACTACGCGGAAAGAGGTCAGTTGTATTCGATAATCGACTAGAAAGAACATACGCGTCAACATAACGAAATATCCGAGGCCATCGTAAAGGATCCTTGCTTTGCAGTGAGACTTTTTATGAAAAATTACCAAATCATATCACCTACACCTTCACGAGCCACAAGGCACTGCCACTAGTTCGAGTCAGATGAGACAGTAGACGTTATAGGAACACGACATACGAAAATGCTATGGCCCTGACTTTCATCAAGTAGAAGAACGAGATCGATAATGTAAGGCAATCAAATAACATCGCTACCAGGTAAAATGACCAGGTAGAGATTGCGCGTTGTGGATGAATGCTAGCGCTCGAGCAGCTTGTCATTTTGTCAGGAAAATCTAGACGGTAACATTGAAGACAAGCTATACGTACCTTCCCTGATCAGAATTAGTAGGTATGGTCCCGCAGACTTCAATCAGCATCCGCGAGTACAGAAAGGGCTGTGCTCACATCTATCAATACGGCTGGACGACACCACGTCAGTACGGTAATGATGTCTACGGAAATGACTCACGCATCCGGGAAAATAGACTTGAAAACCATTGAAACTGTGCCTCAGTCAGAACGGGAAAACATCGCCTCAGAGCTGAGAAGACGGACTCCAGTGGCCATAATATACACCAACAAAAGCGTCCGGCCGACCCAACGCTTGCGTTGGGAAATGTTATACGCCCTAGAGCTGAACATCAGACTCGAGATGAAAATAGTATAACCGGGAATCACCGAATAGCCAGGATTGCTTGCGACACCATTGTTTGGACCACTGTCAGGTTGGTCAGCCGGGGGTACCGATGCGGCGTAGTGCACTGAACCCGTACCTTTGAGGGCGGGAGCAGCCAGGTAGAAATAGCCGCAGGTATTTGGCGTGAAGCCGTGGTGAAAAAACCCCACATTGCTAACAACCAGTACAATTATGCTTGTATAGCTGCAGAGAATGTGAGAAGGTTATCTTATGCAACTGAAAATGTGAGAAGACCCACCGAATGAGGACAAATAATACAAGACCCGAGCTATCCACCAATGTCAAGGCCGATGTGAACCGATCAGGAACACTGCGAGCATGAATTGGTGCCTTTCACCTTCTGCGATTAGAAGACTTATAAAATTGGTATTCTGCAGGAAGGGTGACGAGATAACTAGGTGGATATGAGTCCCCACGAGAGGTCGCGATCTGCAACTGACAACATACTCGTAGGCGGCGATGGTCATCGACACAATACGTAAGTCATTATCTGCCGTTATAGCACTCGGAGTGAAAGCTATTTTGGAGACAGCGAGCTCGGACCGTCCCATGATCATTAGTGCTGATTAGTCAGAGGGGTAAGGAAAGTATGATGGGTGGAGGGAGAAGGGATAAGGGATAAGAAACCGCAAACATCTGGACAGTCGGGTAGAAGTAGTGAATATAACTTCAAGGCAATCGCGCTCGTTCCGGCGACAGAGAGTAGTGCCAAGCAGCGAGTGTTCGGCCCCTCGATCAGGGGACCATAGCCCAGTAGCCAGATACGTCGTCAGTAATCAGTGATATCTTTTTTTACCTGGTTTGTGGCATGTGACATGTTACAGTATCCGGGACAACCTACTTTGGTACGACCGGCTATTAACCTTAGGACGTTGAGTGGCGATACGATACCTACAAGGGATTCATCCGCCAGCTGAATGACCATGTCAGCGCCATAGAATAGTTTCAAAGAAGAGCGCGTGAGTGTTAGTCGTCTCACGATATCGGGAAGTGTAAATTCTGTACACGAGAAAGCCATCCACTCTAGTTCGAAAGAGAAATTGAATTTTATTTATTTATTTACCTGACTAATGCCCAGAGAATGCCTTAGATGAGGGACGAGAGGGGTCGAGCTCGGCCCGCCAGGTTGGCAACCGACGTCTGCCACGGATACGACGCCAATACGACGCCACGGATACTCCAATAAACCATGGGGACAGGTACCAAGCATGCTCGAGGTGGGGAGGGCGCACTACGCCATGATCACAAGGCATCCTTCTTTTCTGCGCCACTCGGCCCGCGCCCCTTCAACGTCCAAATTACGATCACGTTTAAGCAAAAGGGCATGTTCTACTTCTTGCGGACTGGTATCAGTAGGGAAAAGCGCTCGTCCAAGTGCAGAATCAGACAAGTTTAGGTCAATATCGAGCCCATATAGACCCGGGACGACCAAAGTGAGTCGGCGGGGTTCGATATCAAGCGTCGCGGACGCGATAGTAGCATGAGTCTGGAAGATGCTGTGGTGTAGCCGGAGCAGAAATAGTAAGGAAACCGAGGGCGTACAAGTCTCGGAACTTGGATCGTGATAAAAATGTCTTGATCTTCTTTCCTCCACGTCCAGGAAGGACACTCGGAAGCACTTCCGTGAAGCTCCGAGAATCCTTTAAATGGGTAAGGGGAATAAAGATCTCCCGACCCGTCGACACTGGGGACTTCTTCAACAAGTCGCTTTGTCGAGGTATTACCTGGAGATACATCCCGATGGCGATCTTTGGGAAATAATTCAGCGGGGATGGAGACTATTCGCTGCTCAAGGGCGCCTTTCGAGGTGATGTTTGGCTTTCCAAGTGTGCGGGACAATGAAAGCGAGTTCTGTATCTCAATCTGTTTCAGGGCGCGTTCTAGATCGTGGTGAAGGAAATGAGCTTCAATAGATCTGGAAGTACGAATATTGCAAAAACGGAGTCATTCGATCGAACGGCACAAGTCCAGTTACAACTCGTGGATGACGATGACGCTTACCGATCAAAAGGTTCTTAACATCGGCATCTTTCAACACATAGCTTTTGAACAATGTGTGGTAGATACAGTCAAACACGACAGAAGGGTTTCCCGCTAGGCAAAACAGCGAGTTAGCGAGACAAGCCCCTAGCCATGACGCGTAGCACCGCACCTTTGTCGGTATCCAGGCGCCCGTCGGAGACGAAGATGTAGATTGGGATGTCGCCCCCGTTATCTGAGAGTGTTTGATGGTCGCCGGTTGACGTCGCCGTGGCAAGTTCGAGGGTTTTTTTAACACTATTAAGAGGTGGAGGGACATCTTTCGACCAGGCTACGTTAACGAAAACCTTAAGACCTTGAGGGAGTGCAACTCGGTTGAGAAATCCCGGGTGTAGTAATTTTGATTTGACGCAGAAGCCGGGCGAAGGCGAAATGTTGATATTCATGGCGATCGATAAGGTCAACACTCTTACTCTGCAACCTTAACTTCCCAGTCGAGCCACAATGGACGAACAGGCCCAAAAACACTCTCTATCCAGATTCAGGCGTCAGTTCTTCAAACTTTGCTAATCTCTCGTATTCATGCGGTTCATTTAAGCCTTCAATGTCGTTTCGAGCAAGCCCGCGGCGGCAAACACGCCCATGCCAAACCTCGACGACGACCTGAGCACGCAAAAGTACATTTCGGACCGCAGAGTCATAGGTGTATGCTAGTGACTAACCCCTTGACTCGTTTTTGCACTCACGAATCGACCTAGTATGATCCTCTCATTCAACCTGCCCTCCTTCGGCACGAGATTCAATCTACCTCGGAGTCACACCGCACCATTGCCTCTGCTCGTTTCAACGCGGCACGTATCGTCGCTGGTCACGATGATCGAGTTCTTGTCATCGTTGGCCCTTGTTCGATCCATTCACCTGAGCAGGCGCTTGCTTACGCAAAGCTCCTTAAGGAGAAGATACCCACCTGGCCAAATCTCCTTATTATCATGCGTGCTTACTTGTACGTTCATCCTATTATGTCCTGATTGTGCTCAGTGATCGACGCTTGCTCCCTTTAGCGAGGTGGCTTATTTTTTCTTTCGGCGGGAAATTTGTTCCTGACATCCGCCCTTCCTTTTATCTAAGAAACCGCGCACGACAGTCGGCTGGAAGGGCCTCATCAATGACCCCGCCATAGATGGCTCGTTTCAAATCAACAAGGGGCTCCGTCTCGCTCGCCAACTCCTCTGTGATCTCACCAATCTTGGAATTCCCGTCGGCTCAGAGCTCTTGGACACTATTTCTCCACAGTATCTTAACGACCTTCTTTCGTGGGGCGCGATTGGCGCACGCACTACGGAATCTCAGCTCCATCGTGAACTCGCTTCCGGCGTGTCGTTCCCAATCGGCTTCAAGAACGGCACCGATGGCAGTGTCACGGTTGCCGTCGACGCGATGCGCTCGAGCAGCAACCCTCACGCGTTCATGGGCGTCACGGAACAAGGTATAGCTGCTATCGTCAAAACGCGTGGAAACCAGGACGTGCACGTCATCCTGCGCGGTGGTACGAAGGGTCCAAACTTTGCTGCTGAGCACGTCCGTGAGGCTGCGAGCACGATTGCAAAGGCACGCCCGCAAAACCACCCCTCTATCATGATCGACTGTAGCCGTGCGTGTCTGCCGTTCCCATGAATCGCAATACATACTGAGACGAAATGGACAGATGGCAACTCGCAGAAAAATCATAACAATCAGCCAAAGGTGCTCGACGACGTTTGTACGCAACTACGTCGTGGCGACAAGGACATCACCGGGGTGATGATCGAGTCCCATATCAACGAAGGCAGGCAAGATGTTCCCGCAGAGGGACCCGCCAACCTTAAATACGGCGTGTCGATCACCGATGCGTGCATTGACTGGCAAACTACAGTCACTATGCTCGATCGTTTGAACAGTGTACGTATTTTGTTGTTGTGCAACGTCGTTGCGCCCAACATTCTCTGTAGGCCGTGCAGGAACGCAGGACGGTTCTTATCAACGCGAGCTTGAGCAAGGTTGCTCACGAGAACGGAGTTTAAATAAATAAGAATAAGTCAGCAATGGTTCTAGATCGTCTCCGTCTCTGTCTCCGTCTCGTCTCCGTCGCAAAGCCTTGTATCATTATAATACAAATACAGATGTCATCCACAGCAATTACTTGGGAGAAGAGGACGACACATCACGAGGTCGAAATACGGGGCTACAAGTGGGGAGGTGTGCAGAAATCATTGAAATAGACAAAATGTAAGACGTGGACCCTAAGTTTTTATCTGCTCTGCAGCCGACCCGGTTCGCCATACGTGCAAGACCTCGTCGAGAGAGCGCATAGCCCACCCAGATCCAAGTGTCGTGGTCATTTGTGTACCTGTGGCGTGGAGTACCTCGCGTACGCCACGTTCCAGTGCCGCGGCGTCTCCGCCCGATCCTTCTGGAGGAGGCAATTCGACACAGGCGGCGTGCGCGCGCTGCGCAAGGCCCTGGAGTACCCTGAGAAGCGTGGAAACCGGCACGTTATTCCGAAGCAGGTACCAAGCGATCGCGCCTGCGCCGACAGCGTCTACCACGGTTGTCGGGATGGCCTCCCCACGCGCATATACCCCAAGGGCAGACAAGAAAGCGGGGTCGGTGCGGACAGCTTCGAGCTGCTGGTCGAGCGCAGACAGCGTGGCGGATAACGTCCCTTCGCGGATCAGCGGCGCACGAGAGCCGTTCTCGCCTCTTCCACTGAACCGCCTCTCGTAGACCTTACTGTAAAAGTCGACCGCAAAACGTAGGTCTTGCAAACGCAGATGGGAGTAGCGCGAGGAAGGCTTCATGGTGCGATACCGGTATAGGAGGAGATGTGATTGCAGCGTCTGTGGCTTGTCTTGGAGTATGCTATCGAGTAGACTCGCACGGCAGTACGCGTTGAAGACCTGTTCTGGGCCCATTTCGGATCCATTTCGGCAGAGGTGGTCAGCGAACGCCAGGAAAAACGGGTCGTTCGAAAAGGAGGAGATGAATTGGTTGAGGTCCCCGGCGGGATGCGCCTTTGTGTCTATGAGTCGCGGGAAGTCAAGGGTGGCAGCATCACCTGAGGATGACCCCGAGCGCACGAACAAGCTGCGGCTCCCCTTGGGGTCTTCCAGATAGCTCAAGAACGCGGTTCGGCGCTTGACGTAAATAGTTTGACTGCGAAGAAGCGACTCCTTGTGTCGCCGCACATTCGCTAAATCGAGGTAGAAAGGCCAGTACCTAGGAGTATCGACACGGATAGAAAGAACTCTATCGAAGTCGGGGATGAGGGTGGGAGAGATTAATTGGGCCATTTCGACGTCTGCGCCTTCCTTGACTTTTATCTTGATAGGGAGGTAGACGATTTCCTTCGTGTCGACGTCCCGCGAGATGAGACACCTCGGTTCAACAGACAAGACCCACAAGTGCCTAAGAGCTTGCAAATACGATTTGTTGTCCGAGGAAACCGGGGCGAACCGGGGAAAGAAGGCGGCTACCAAACACGCGATGGCCGCATCTGAGCTTCCTAACGTGTATCGGCCCCCACCCAGGAACAGGAGGCCAAGGGACATGTGGGTAGCCATGTGTGTGCCGTAGCGCATAGCCTGGTTGTACATGCCGAACGAGTACCGAAGCCTCCGCAGGCAATTTATTTCACCTGTCCCTGCCATGACAACATTCAAAGAGATTGATATCAGGTTCAATCCGTCGCGAATCGCATGTCTCTTGATTTTATGATCGTATGCTGGGCCTGCGTGATGACGCTTGTGAACGGATATAATGCCGGCTGTGCCATGCTAACTTACCGTTTGTGTACGCTAAACGACTGAACGTGTCGTAATAGTTGATAAGCAGCAAGTACGGTTCTTCCCGGGCTGTGCCCGCGTACTTGAGGGCTATCGCGAAGCAACATCCTGCAACGATGTTGTAGAAAGCGAGGTCAATAGCATCGTCCGATGTTTTTCTTTGCGTCCGTCCGTCCAACTCTTTGGCGATGTAGGTTGGGAGTTGAGCGTCGACCCATTCCCGGGTAGGTGTGAATTCGATCCCATAGGATGAGGTTCCGAGCCAACGTACGCAAGAGCAAGAAGTTCGGTGGGATATGGTTCAGGTCCATGACTGTGTCCGGGATGGTGAGAATGTCGGCAACTTCTTGACTCTCTGTTCTCAGATACATCAGCCCGAGAGCTATGGTCGCTGCAGGAGATGTAAGGTTGATGTCAAACGCTGCCCGCGTACGTCTGCTGCGCATATGTGAAGGGGCCTCCCCGTGAATGAGGATTCGCAGTTCCGAAACTAATGCTTCATCGGCAGGTACCGGTACAACGGAGCCTCCGCCTAATGTGACCATCCCGAAAGCAAGCGCTGCAGCCATGGCGTAGGCTTCGCGGTGTTCATTGCTGAGGTCTGGTTGAGTGAGATCATTGCGGCTGATTTGTTTGAGACAGACTTCGGCCATCCGTCTGTTTTTAGAGCCCATGTATAGGAGACCGAGGCCGACGAGGCCTGCAGCTTGGGTTATTAAAGGGACATTGAGATCTATTGTAGGCGTGGGGAGAAGAGCAGGGGTGTGTACAGCAATCAGTTTGGTCACGTGCCTGTTCCCACTGCCAACATTGGCCGCGGATAGACCAAGCAATATGCCGATGGACGTTAGGTCATGCTTGGGGGTCAAGGTAGCCAAAGGTATGCCAGGTCAACATCTCCCGGAGATGGCCTGTCAATCCAAGTCCGTACAGGAACCCGGCGTGTTCGGGTGTCAACTCGGAGGGCCTATTGAACTTGATCCACGAACTTTCGATGACATTTGAGGAAGGGGATATCCTCAGCGCTGCGGCAACACCGTTGTGGAAATCTCCCCAATTAAGACTGTCCACAGGAATTTTGTTCGGCTCTGGGGCAATAGTGATATTCTGAGGTTGGATGTGTATCGAAAACTCTATCTTCGGGATGGCATACGCTTCTCGGGTCACCGTAGGTACGGAACCAAACGTGAACATAGCACGGCCCAAGGGTAGAGCAAGCGTCCGTTCCGCAATCCTAAGGACGTGGTTCTGCTGTTCCTTAGCTTGATCATGTTCACTGTGAGAAGATGTCACGTTAATGCTACTATCGCCGCAGGCGAGCAAAAGCAAACCTGAGCTCAGGACGTTCAATCATTCTGACTGTCGGTACTTCGGAGGAGCGCAACATTCGTGCGACCTCGTCGAGCCGCTTATCTTGACCAAATCGAATCCGAGTGAAATCGTCGATGTTCAACTCCACACCAGAGCCCGCATTGACTTCTCCGGTAGCTGCAGAAGTTGCCTGGTGGACAAGCGAGCGTATGACCGGCCGCTTGCGATTACCCTGGAAAAAAAAGGCACTTGAGTTTGGGATTACATACTAGCCGAAGTCGCTCACAAGAAATTCTTTGACGGGTCGATAGCCGGTCGCGTTCAAGTCACTGAGATTAGCACCCGCTCCTTCTGCTAAGTCATTACGGCCGATGAACTCGTACGCGGCGGCAGGCCAGTCTTGGCCTGGCGCTAGCTGACATGACCTTGCGGCCTCTCGAAGCGGAGCTGCGAGTCCGAGTGGCAGGAGGTTGAAGAACGCAAGACCAATCTGATGGTTGACCATCAAGTGCATAGCGTTCTCTGCCCGCTTTCGACTGTCTTCTACCGTCTTGTCTGCGAGACATCGATAGAGTAGCGTAAGCTGGCGCAGATAGGCGAGTGGCTCAAGTCTCCCATATGCGTAGCTAGGGGAAAGCTTGAATTGTGATGCAAGCTTGCGGATATCATACCAAGGAAGTTTCCAGTCAGGGTTATTTATCCTCCCGTAAAACATAGCCGTCATGTCCGGAGGCCAGACAGGTAGGCGATCATCGACGAATGTCGAACCTACGAGCATGTTGAGTAAGAACGTTCGTCTGATGGAGTCGTGAGACACAGACGATACACCCATCCTGCAGTCACATCAGGGCAGAAGCGCTTCCAATAGTCCGCCCACTCCGGCCGGATGACATTCGCGACAAGACATATCAATTCTGCTAGGCGGTGAACGTCGTCGTGCCGATGGACCATCAAGCGGAGGTCTTCGCCTAGCATATGGAGCGCATTGAGGACGGGAGCGAGGAGAGCGTGCGGTCGCTTGGGTGTAGACGGGGGATTGGGAGGGGAGCGCGGTGGCAGCCGTAAGCCTGAAAGTACAAGGTCGTCCTCAAGGCGGGTGTAGGAAGCGGAACATGAGAGCCTCTCCCACGGGTTGTCTTCGGCCAAACATTTTTGATAGGGTTCGACTTGGAGTATTGTAGTTAAAGCGCTCTTGAAACTCTCAAACTCGACTTCGGGGTCGCAACTGAGTCGACGAGACCTCCATGCGTCCGTGAAAGTTAGGTGTAAACCGAAGTACCAGTCCGCGGGAAGAGTAAGTGCGAGTACTTCCAGGCATTGCCTCGTGAGCAGGTCCTTGGGGGTAAAATCGATCGCAACTCGAGATAGGCTACCATCAAGTTGCTCGACGGTGACAGCAGAACGTATTGGGTCTCTGAGAGCCACCACCCTGTTAGTTGGCACAGAAGCACTCGGGCAATCCACCTCCATCGCTCCTGCTGACGGTAATGTGGGAGGCTCCGGGAAGAAGTATTGGCCGATACCGGTTATACCCACTGTAGATGCGTTATACTCTCGCAATCCATGGGTCAGTACGGTCAACGCGCCATTGGGTTCGGCGACGAGAAGGTCATCTACGTTAGATCTCATGATGCGCATCGGCGCTACCGACACCGCAGGGCGTTCTGCGACTCGTGTCACTCGCAAGGTTGCATCTGAATCTTTAGCTACAGAAAGGATCGTTATGGTTTCCGATGCTGGACGACAGACGCCAAGAAGAACACGGTCGACCTGACCATCGAAACGTTGGTCGAAAATTGAGATGCCTATTGTTGACAAATCTCTTGAACTACGTAACTCAAGCAGTGAGTGACAATAAAGGGTGGTAACGTCGGGTTCACTCACTCGTTCTCCGTCAAGTCCATGGTGTACAACCTCGTGATCCAGTGGGTAGAGCGCATGCGGGTATAGTCTGTTGGGCCCGTGGCGACGTCACCTTCCGTTCTGGTTCTGCCACCGAGAACCGTGCGGTTTACGTCAACGCCCAGCCTATCTCGCTCATGGGGAGGTCGTTGCTCATCCAGAAGCGGTAGTTGAGTCCTCGATGCCCCTGCGAGGGCTGTTGGAGTTGAAAGTGAGGTCATGCTGGATAGTGAAGGGACGGGGGGACGGCGAGGTGTATATGGGCCCGGAAAGGATCCCAAAGGGTGGTTCTCTGGAGGAGGTTGTGACCGCCATCCGAACTCTTTATTGTTAGCAACCGTCTGCCGTTGATTGTCGGGGGCACCAGCGGCCATGGAGGCGCGCTTTTTGCGAAATCGAGAATGGGCCTGAGAAAACGGGATGTCCCCAAGCTTTACGTAGGCATACCTCCAGACAGTTAGCTGGCGCCGCTCAGGGTGAGCAGTGACGAGTAAATCGCTATCTTCTCCGTGACCTTGATAGGAAACCCAAATAATAACTTCACCGGCCGAAAGAGGCTCGGGAATATGATCAGAGTCGTAGTTGTCGTCATGGACCAAGGTGAGAGGTACGGAATGAAAACCGCCAACGATGTTGGCTGCGTGATCAACGACGGTAGCTTCAGCCAGTGGACTTATGAGTGAGAAGACAGTAGGAAGGGTTTCGTCGCCAGTCAATTCAGCCTCTTGGACTTCTGTCGGCTCCAAAACTCGTTGGATAATCACTCCGTGTGGATACAGAGGCCATGCTTTGCGCACGATGAAGGGTAGGGAAAATGTGTACTCGATACCATTGCTGAGGTATATCCACCCTACGCTGCGAAGGAAGACGAAGATAGCACGTACTTGCGACTCTGGTTCAACCTCACGCCTACGCTCTTGTTCCGCCTGATCAAATGGTCCAAAAGTGGTTCGAGTGCGGCTGTCGCGTTCACGTTCGCGAAAGTACCCAGAATGGGCATCATTTGTGTAGTGACCCGAGGACCGGGACGCAATAACAGCTCCAGGCTGTTGGATCCAGCCAGCGCAAGCCCACTGAACGGGCTGTCCCTCGTGGGTGAACGACCATTGTTTCTGAACAACACCTCCCGTACACAGTACAACCCGTTTCTCGTCCCAAAGCAGTTCTTCTGCCCCGCCCTCCGGTTCAATGTCCGAAGAGATGTCGTAGAACGTGGAGTGTTGCAAGTTGGGGTCTAGATTTGATCCACGAAGAGCAGAGCGAATAGAACGCAGAAGGACAGACTCCTCATTGCGATTTTCTGAATTGAACCGTGATCTGAGGTAACGGGAGCTCATGTCACCTACCTGAACAGCTGAAATTCAGTCTTCAGACCAAAATATCGTCAGGATGGCTTTCAGGGTCACTGTCACGAGACAAAAGTCACGTCACGCTTCCTCCGCGTGTTGGTTGATGAGGACGGGAGCGGAGATGCTTGATAACCGGATAACCGGTGGCCGTAGCGACAACCTCATCAAGCGCCCGGGATTGACTTCAGAATCTCATCATGGGCAACGCAACGGTACACTGGAGTACCCCTGTCGCGGTACGCGACGTTGGTTGTCAACGCAAGGCCTAATTACCCGCCTGGATTAGCAAGTGCGCAAGACACTGAGACCAGCCGTCCTGGACACCTCTCGTCACCCAATTCATTTGGTACTGTAGAAAGAAAGGTACCTTTTCTTCTTCAAACGGCGCTTCCCCTGTCAGTTCGAGGTGAGTGAACGACTCGCCCGTATACATCGTCAATCTTCCTAAACCGGCAGGGACCGCTCCCTCTATGAGGTGCCGGCTCTGCTAGTACCTCGACGCACGAATCGAAGATTTTATGTCGCTTGTGACACCCTCGTCCTCGTTCCCGCGAATGGACACGATTTTGCGATCTTCCTACTATTAGCTTTAAATTATGAGGCGACCAACTCGTGATGCTGATCTATGGTAATCAATTGGCTCGCGGATGAATTTACTGTACAGTACTAGGTGCCAGTACAGCATCGTTTCTCAAACCCGAACGTGAACCCTCCGTCCTGTTCCTGAACAGCTGCTATGAAAGGTGCTACCGCACGCCACAACGAGGCTGCCTTGGTCTCTGGCAGTTGTCACATGTCTGGAAAAAATTGCTGTCGATATGTGCCATGAGGCAATAGAGCTGTGATCGCTCCCGATCTGGCCGCCACACTCTCGTTCCCTGGAAAGCCCAATATCTGGCTGGCATGGCCCCGTTCCCTGAAATAACATTTATACTTGCCTCTACACGAGCATCGAGAAGCTTGCGGTTTCCTTTCCCCTTTCCCCACACCCATTCTTTTAATATCCTTCCGCCCGGCAGTTCAAGTAATGGTCATAGGAATAGTCGAAGCAACCGCCACTACTGTATCACCCAGTGCGGGTGCACTGGCCGCAGATAATAACCTACGCATTGCGTCGCTGACTATCGCCGCTTATGAGTGTGTTGTTGATTGCAGATCGTGACCTCTCGTGGGGACTCATATTCGCCTAGTTATCTCCTCACCCTCCCTGCAGAATATCGATTATATAAGTCCTCTAATCGGCGAAGGCGAGCAGCTTTAATTCATGTTTCGCGAGGTCTTCCTAACCAGTGCGCATTGGCCACGGATAGCACGGGTCTTATACTATTTGTTCTTCTTCGGTGGGTCTGCTCTCTTTGTCGATTGCGTAACCTAAGGCTGCTCACATTCGATGCAGCTACTCGAGTATAATGGTATTGGTAATCAGTAATGTGGGATTTTTCCACCACAACTTCACTCCCAAAACCTGTGGTCATTACTTCCTGCTCGCCCCTGTATTCAAAGGCATGTGCTCAGTATACGCTGCGTCGGCACTCCTCGCTGACCAATCCGACAGTGATCCAAATGATGATGTCGCAGGCAATCCTTGCTATTCGGTGAGTCATAGTTTGATTGTACTGCCTTCGTCTCGAGTCTGAGGGTGGCCTAGGACGTATGGTATTTCCCAGCGCACTCCATGGGTAGGCTGGACCCTTTTACTGTCATATACTCTCGCTGCTGGGGTCCGTTCTCTTCGTCCCCAATGCGATATTTCCCGTTCTGAATTGAAGCAGTTCCAATGGTTTTCCAGTATATATGCCCGGATTCGTACGTCAGGAACGCCTTTCCCCAGACGTCATTGCCTTACGGACGTTGCATCACTTAGCTACAATGATAGATGTGAGTGCAGCGGTTGGCGTTCTCGCGCACAGTGATTAATGCGCCCGATGCCCACTACCCCTGATCAGGGAAAGTACGTACCATTCGCGAATGCTGAAGTCCAGCCCTTCCTGACGAGACGATAAGTTGTACAGTCGGTAGCGCCCATCCGCATAGTGCAATCTCTACATGGTCGTTTTACTTTGTAGCGATGTTGTTCGATTGTCTCACCTTGTCGATCTCGACCTTCTACCTTATAAGGGTCAAGGCCGTAACATCTAGGTAAGTCATTCCCCTATAACATTTACTGTCACGTCAGATCTGTCATTCTGCCACTGATTCGCACTAGTAGTACCTCGCATCTCTGCAAAATGTAAGTCATTCCTGGTGTGGTAATTATCCAAAAAATTCTTACTAGAAATCAAGATTGCTGTACGACGGTATCGGATATTTCGTTGCACTGACACGTATGTTCTTCTCGTCGATTTGTCGTATACAGCTGACCGCTTTCTGCGCAGTCACGAATGCGGGGAACATATTGTTATATCGCGGCTTCCACAATGTCATTCAGACCACCGGGTATTTCCCTATTCTCGCTCCGCGTCTTCCCCACAGACCTTACGGTATCGTGTTGATCCTAGCGCATCGTTTGAGTATGCGGTCACCTGGATCATGAGCCAGCGGATTCTTATCCATCCTCGTGGTACGTGAACTATAGCTCGATCGTCGCGTGGTTACTGAGAGGTTTCCAGACTCCAGGACAGACCAGACGTCAGCCGTTTTGTCCCGGGTACCAAGTTCCCGCGCGGTCATGTCCGCTTTGCGCTTCGATAAGAGGTCGACATATCAATCTAGGAGTGAACCAGGTGACTCACCAGAGGACAAGTGCGGCAACACGGAGAGCGACTTTAATCTCCAGGTGCGGGTGGATAGGTCGATAGTGGTGAATGCTAGAGCCGAAGACGAGTGCCCCAAAGACCAAGACCTTTTTTGGGATCGGGTTTAGTCCCATCGTAGCACTATTGATGATTCACGGGAGTCTGGCCCTGGCACTCTGTCCGGCGGCGTCGGGACAGGCCGAGTTCAAATATGTACAGTCATCTGGTTGGCAGACATTGTTACGAGAACATGGGCATAGTCAAAGCTGTAGCCTCGTTGTAGCGTTGTACTGTAGATGTGTACGATTGTTAACGCGATATTCCCTGTTCCTGGAATTGTATGACAGAGACGACTCGGAACGATACCTGCACACTTGAGGGTGTTAGCGAGATACGACTGGGACTGGAAGTGCATGTAGTCAATCCTTTGCTTTACGCACTACGATCGCGGCAATGACATAATGCGTCCCACTTGTGGTCTGTGCAACACCCTTGATAGGACCTTACAATAATCGTAACGGAGTCGGCTGGGGCAAGGGCTGGGCGTCAATCATGAACCCTGACTCGGACCTGGGAGCCGCGGAGGTCGAGGCGAGTACGTTAATGCGAACAGGGCGGAATTGTACGTCCGGTCATCGCAGTACGAATTCGTCTAGTGAGCTTGCAGCTGTTCATATATGTGCCGGGCCAGCGAATATTGCCAGTGCCTGCCAGGCCAAGGCCGAGGAAGACACATGACCTCCCAATTTGGAGAAATGAAATGATCGGAGGCTCACTGCAAAATCCAAATTACGTGGCATGGACCTATGCTTTGGCCCTCAGTCCCCCCCTCAGTTGGACACTTCCAATTTCTCACTCATTTCTAGCTCAATCGTTACAAATTAAATATATGGTGTCCTATATGACTCCTAAACATACTCTGACCTTTGTTGAAATACGTTGTGTTGCAAAGTTAGCAAAATGGCCATGCGTCACGCATGCTGGCCCATGCCACAATCGGGGCTTGATTTGGGTGGCTGACAGTGACACACTCTTAAAACGGAAAGGCAAGCGGAAAGGAGCACTTTCTTTTTTTTGGGACCATGTTTATTCCGGGACAATAGCTAACTACAAGACCGGTCAACCGAGGAGAGTCCGAGGAGGTTATTTTAAGTAGCATCGTAAGGCAAAGTCTCACATGCGATCGGATGTGGTAGGTAAGTACTACGCCGGGGCGTAATACAGAGCGGGGCGCCTCCCAGAGGAAGCCCGGGGTAACGGGACGGAAATTTAAGGTAAGCGACGGACGAGACCGTCCGGGGCGCGTGGGGGTGCGCGGGTGGAAAAAAGTGGGGGGGTTGAGGTTTTGGGGGGCGTCGCTGGGCTGCCTTGTGGCAGGGCCAGGGGTGTTTTGCGTTCGAGAGTCAACGGGGATCAAATATGGGCCCGAAGGTTCCACCTCAGGTCTTGATGCTGCTCCGCTGTCCTGTAGGAATCTGAGGAACATGTAGGCTCGTTCCTCGCCCGTGAACAGGTCGATTGGGGGGATGTGGGCCAGGTCGGAGTCCCAATGGTATTCGAGGTCTCCGGTTCGTGCGCGTGACCCAGTATTTGCGGCGGGGCCGGGAGAATCGAACGGAGTCATAGATCATGTGGTAGAAAGACCGGTCCCGGTGCCCGCAGGGGCATGTCGATGCTTCTGGGGGGAATTCCGGTCGGTGGCGAGTGGTGTCGTCTGAGGTGAATGCGTGTAAGACCGCTAGTTGCATAGTGGTGCAGTGGGTGTGGCGAGTGATTTGGACGTAGTCCTTCGGTAGTTTTTTGGGTGGGATGCACGCACGCCAGAGTGGGTGGTTGGATCCATCCGGGAGGTGGCGATAGTCGATCGAATGGCTGTACGCTCCCGGTAGGGTAAGGTGGGAGCGGGGGTAGAACTGTTTGACCTCTCTGTCGTCGGCCCAGGATTGAAACGCGCGTTGTCTGGCCTTCCGTTTGACGTGGGCTGTGGACTGAACGCGGTTAAGGGAGGCACGGGGGGCAATGGAACAGGCGCGGAGGGCAGCTTTCCTGGCATCGGTGTCGTGACTTCTCTTCTGCTCAACCGGTGACCACACGAGGTAAATCCTCGTGTCCCTGTGCGAAGGATAAAAGTGTGTAAGTGCGTGGTGAAACATGAGGAGTTCCGACTGGTTGTCGTCTGAGCGTGTACAGGTGATGTGAGAGATAGCAGAAGCGTTCGAAGGAAGTAAGTAAATATGGTCAGGTGCGGTAAATGAAAACTCCGTACTGCTGCTTTTGCTAGGCCGAAGAGGTCTACGTCATACTGTGTAACTTCCGTACCCAGGCACCAACGGAAAGGGGCATTTGGGTGTTGACCCGGGGCTTCAACTTATGGTTTCCGATGCTGAACGACAGATGCCAAGAAGGACACGGTTGACCTGACCATCGAAACGTTGGTCGAAAATTGAGATGCCTATTTCTGACAAATCTCTTGAACTGCGCAACTCAAGCAGTGAGTGACAATAAAGGGTGGTAACGTCGGGTTCACTCACTCGTTCTCCTCAAGTCCATGGTGTACAGCTTCGTGATCCAGTGGGTAGAGCGCATGCAGGTATAGTCTGTTGGGCCCATGGCGACGTCACCTTCCGTTCTGGTTCTGCCACCGAGAACCATGCGGCTTATGTCAACGCCCAGCCTATCTCGCTCATGGGGAGGTCGTTGCTCATCCAGAAGCGGCATGTTGGAGTTGAAAGTGAGGTCATGCTGAATAATGAAGGGACGGGGGGACGGTGGGGTGTATATGTGCCCGGAAAGGATCTCAAAGGGTGGTTCTCTGGAGGAGGTTGTGACCGCCATCCGAGCTCTTTATTGTTAGCAACCGTCTGCCGTTGATTGTCGGGGACCAGCGGCCATGGAGGCGCGCTTTTTGCGAAATCGAGAATGGGCCTGAGAAAACGGGATGTCCCCAAGCTTTACGTAGGCATACAGTACCTCCAGACAGTTAGCTGGCGCCGCTCAGGGTGAGCGCTAGTGACGAGTAAATCGCTATCTTCTCCATGACCTTGACAGGAAACCCAAAATGATAACTTCACGAGTGTCACGGTCACGAGACAAAAGTCACGTCACGCTTCCTCCTGCTCCACCACAGTGATTCCAGTACGGTGCGCGATTTCCTGTAATCACTCTCATGACTCAGCGCAAAGCCCTGAATGATTTCCCAGAAATGGTTCTAACAACAAATCTTACCACCGCAGCAACTTCTCCCACAACAACCTCATCATCACTTCGTTCATGTCCTCTTCGGTGGCTTCTCTTTTCCAGCCTCTCCGCGTCGGGACTGTCGACCTTCAACACCGCATCGTCATGGCACCTTTGACCCGCCTCCGTGCGAATAAGGACCACGTCCATGGTGAACTTGCCAGGACCTACTACACTCAACGTTCGAGTGTACCAGGAACGCTCATAATATCCGAGGCCACCATCATTGCCCCTCAGGCAGGCGGATATCCGAACGTGCCCGGTATATGGAGCGATGCCCAAGCCGCTGCTTGGAAATCGGTTTGTGTTTTTCCCATGTCCCACAACAGCGTGTACCCTGATTTACCACACAAAGATCACAGATGCGGTTCATGCCAACGGCTCTTACATGTTCCTCCAACTTTGGGCTGCTGGGCGCGCTGCCATCCCTGCCATCCTGAAGCAGGAAGGTGATTTTGATCTCGTCGCACCCAGCCCGATCCCCATAGAAAGCAACGTTCCACGCGAACTTACGGTTGCGGAGATCAAAGAATATGTTCAACTGTACTCCAACGCAGCGAGCAACGCTATCAAGGCAGGCTTCAACGGCGTGGAGATACATGCAGCCAATGGGTACCTCCCAGACCAATTTTTGCAGACTGTTTCGAACGAGCGAACGGATGAATATGGAGGATCTTTGGAGAACCGTGTGCGCTTCCCTCTCGAGGTGGTCAACGCGGTCGTTGAGGCCGTTGGTGCCGAGAGGACGGCGATCCGGCTCAGTCCATGGTCTCAATTTCAGAGTGAGGAATGACAGTCTCCGAGTGCTTCCCGAGCCCTCATCTACTTTATAGACATGGGTATGAAGGATCCGCTTCCTACCTTCACCACGTTTATCGAACGCATCCGCGATGAGCACCCGAGCTTGGCTTACATTCACGTTATTGAGCCGCGCATGAATAACTTTACCGCTGCAGACGTCACGGATGAAAATCGGGCTCACTCGAACGAAGTCTTGCGGAAAATCTGGGGCGATCGCCCTTACATTGCGGCAGGTGGAATGGACCGTGCTACGGCAATCGACACGGTGTCGAAGTACGGAGGATTGGTTGCATTTGGTCGTCACTTCATTGCGAACGTGAGTCGCGTTTTTTCGGCAGTCGGTGGAAGCATTTCTGAGACTACATCCGCAGCCCGATCTTCCGTTGCGTTTGAAGGAAGGAGTCCCCCTGACGGGTTATAACCGTGATGCTTTCTACGTCGCAGAGTCTGCGGCTGGATACATTGATTATCCGTTTGCCAACAACACCGTTACTGTTCAGGCACTGTGATACGAGGATGGCTGTGATTCAGTGAGTTAGACGACATAGAAGTAAGACATTACACTGTCCTTTAAACTGTGATGCACGAGTCAATGTAGGGAGGTTGTGTACTATCACGGTCTGGGGGTGATCTCGACCTCAACCGAAATAGGTATCTGATGTGATGTCCCTTTGTCTTTCCAAGAAGGGGCTTGGCCAGCATGATTTTGTGTCGGCTACAAAACTGTGACCACTGGAATTGCTCTGAAAACATCAAATGGCATAGTATGCAGGGTTTGTGTACAATTTCGAGACTAGACAATGACTGACATCTACCTCAAGATCTACCTTCAATATGACGAAACACAGACGGGTAACATGAGCAGCTTCAGGAACTGCATGATAGCAATCTCTTCCATCTGGAGGGCACGATGGATGTCGGCTATGCGGGACTCTGAGACATGGACACACGTGCAAATCACGACTGCTCCGTTTTTTTTGACCCCACCATGGGCGTATAATTCCACCTTTTTTGTTTGATCCCATTATTACAGATCCTAATACACATACAGTTTTATTTTATTTTATTGGGAAGAAAGGATATTGGGAAAGTGGTGATCGGGTGTTATCTTAAAATTTGCACGCAACACACGCAACAGGGCCTTTTCATCGGCCCGGGAACGACAGTATGGTGTCCAAGCCACTGTACCACAGCCATCCTCGAATCACTGTGCCTGAACAGCAACGGCGTTGTTAGCCAAAGGATAATCAACGTATCCAACCGCAGGGTCCGTGTAGGAATCCCAGTTGGCATCAGCCGGCTGAGTTAGATAACGGTGATCTCCGGCGATCGGTAACGTGCGAGCAGATTACAAATATGTTGTAAATAGGTTCGCACACAAATAACGACTGATAGGGGCGCGCATTTTCATCCATAGCTTCATCCCGGACGCTGACCCTGGCTGCCTGGCTACTCAGGAGAAATCCCTCTATACAACAAATAAAATCTCTTTAGTTCGGAGTGTAGAAACGTTTATAGTGCATCAGGGGAAGTCCTTGCTTCAATCGTAACGGAAGATCGGGCTGCGGATGTAAAAAACACTCCCACTGACTGCTGAACGAAAGACGACTCACGTTTGCAATAAAGTGACGACTAAATGCAATTAATCCTCCGTACTTCAACATCGTGTCGATTGCTATAGGAAGTTCGGGTGCTCGTTGCGGATGCGTTCCAAACGTAAGGTAGGAAGCGGATCCTTCATACCCACATCTATAAAGCAGATTCCCCCGAGCTCTTGATTCTGACGATTGCTCTTACCAGTCCTCCCCTCTATCTGAACCTGTATATGTGCGCAGCCTCCCTAGGGCTGCCCATGGTCGCTTTGGTGTTAGTTCCCTCAGATATTAGCCGACTAGTGAGTAGCCATCCATGCACTGGCATCATAGATCAATAGTAGGTATCCTAGGGTGTCGTAGAACATCTTCATACGCCCCACCGCCCAGCAAGTTTCTGACACTGATGCAACGCCTCGAGGATTGATTGAACCTATGCCACCCGAGGTGTAATTCAATCTCTGGGCAATACT
The DNA here is from genome assembly GCA_024734325.1 of Lactarius hatsudake. Lineage (NCBI taxonomy): Eukaryota > Fungi > Basidiomycota > Agaricomycetes > Russulales > Russulaceae > Lactarius > Lactarius hatsudake. The sequence goes on along the minus strand of JANSJP010000017.1, from coordinate 308,272 downwards.
CAAAAGCGCCCACGCGATACAGATCGAGCACCTAGGCGAAGGTCGAGGCGGGACCCTCTCGCCTCCAGGTTGCCAAGCTGGAGGCTTGCAGGATCCCACAAAAGGTGTTTGACGACTTGTTGGTACTTCCACCGATTCCGAGGGATATTTACACTGAACTCATCTTGTCATACAGCACAATGACCTCAATAGAGCCCAAAATGAGCGAGGAAATTGCTTGCTGACTGACTGATTTCCGATTGGGGAGCTATCGTATGCATATCCAGAGCGCGTATGGCGCTTATGGCGATTATGCAGTAATCACTCAATATTTTTCCTTGTTTTTGCTGATGGGCCTATACTGTATTACTGTACAGTAACACGGTGATTCTACGAAGCGCGGTTTACAGTAATCACTCTCATGACTCAGCTCAGGGCCCTTATTTTTCTCAGAAATAGTTCTGACAACAATCTTGCCACCGCAACAACTTCTCTCACAACAATCTCATCATCACTGCATTCATGTCCTCTTCTGTGTCTTCTCTTTTCCAGCCTCTCCGCGTGGGGACTGTCGACCTTCAACACCGCATCGTCATGGCACCTTTGACCCGCCTCCGTGCAAATAAGGACCACGTCCTTGGTGAACTTGCCAAGACATACTACACTCAACGTTCGAGTGTACCAGGAACGCTCATAATATCCGAGGCCACTATCATTGCCCCTCAGGCGACCGGATATTCGAACGTGCCCGGTATCTGGAACGATGCCCAAATCGCTTCTTGGAAATTGGTTTGTGTTTTTTCATGTCCCACAATAGTGTGTACACTGATTTACTGCACAAAGATCACGGACGCGGTGCACGCCAACGGCTCTTACATGTTCCTCCAGCTTTGGGCTTGTGGTCGCACTGCTGATCCTGCCCTCCTGAAGGAAGAAGGTGGCTTTGATCTCGTCGCACCCAGCCCAATCCCCTTGGAAAATAATGTTCCGCGCGAACTTACGGTTGCGGAGATTAAAGAATATGTTCAACTGTACTCCAAGGCGGCGAGCAACGCTATCAAGGCTGGCCTCGATGGCGTGGAGATACATGTAGCCAATGGGTGCCTCCCAGACCAGTTCTTGCAGACGGTGTCGAACGAACGGACAGACGAATATGGCGGATCTTTGGAGAACCGTGTGCGCTTCCCTCTCGAGGTGGTCAAAGCGCTCGTTAAGACAGTTGGTGCTGAGAGGACGGCGGTCCGGCTCAGTCCATGGTCCAAATTTCAGGGTGAGGAGTGTCAGTCTTGGAGCGCTTCCCGAGCCCTCATGTACTTTTATAGGTATGGGTATGAAGGATCCGCTTCCTACCTTCACCACGTTTGTTGAGCGCATCCGTGATGAGCACCCGAACTTGGCTTACATTCACGTTATCGAGCCGCGCGTGAGCAACTTTACCGTCGCAGCCGTCACGGACGAAAATCGGGTTCAATCGAACGAGGAGTTGCGCAAAATTTGGGGCGATCGCCCTTACATTGTGGCAGGTGGAATGGACCGTGCTACGGCAATCGACACGGTGTCGAAGTACGGAGGATTGGTTGCATTTGGTCGTCACTTCATTGCGAACGTGAGTCGCGTTTTTCTGCATTCGGTGGAAGCAATTCTGAGACTACATCGGCAGCCCGATCTTCCGTTGCGTTTGAAGGAAGGAGTCCCCCTGACGGGTTATAACCGTGATACTTTCTACGTCGCAGAATCTGCGGCTGGATACATTGATTATCCGTTTGCCAATGACGCCGTTGCTGTTCAGGCACTGTGATACGAGGATGGCTGTGATACAGTCACGCGGCAGTGGGATAGACGACATAAGTAGTACACTGTACTTTAAACTGTGATGCACGAGTCGATGCAGACAAGTTGTGTACTATCATGGTCTGGGGGCGATCTCGACCTCAACCGAAATAGATAATTGGTGTGTTGTCCCCTCGTCTTTCAGCAATTCTCGGAACATGTGGTACAAGCGGTTTTTCATCCAAATCTGGCAAGTTAGAGGGGCTGGCCAGTATGATTTTGCGTCAGAATAAAACTATAACGAATTGCTCTGAAACTATCAGATTCAGATAGTACGTAGGATTTGTGTACAATTTCGAGAACAATTTCGAGACTAGACAATGAGTCATCTGCCTTGATGAAACATAGACAGGTTTCCGAAAAAAAAAAAACAATGAGCGGGTTCATGATATGATCGCACACTTTTTTTGGACCAGTTTATATCCCCGGTGACGTATCTAGTACAAAGGCGGGTCGTAGTCGAGGCCAAATTACATTTGAGCCAGTTATCCGTAAGCAAACGGTGATCCCCCAGACGAGTCGTAAGTACATAACCGAGATGCGAGGGCGGGAGAGACAAGGCGCGATATTACAGCACTACGGGGATATGATGGCCGCGTAGCACTCTCCTCGATCCGGAAGGCACCCAAATACCGATGTTGGCTACTAGTGCTCTTATGTAGGGATACCAGGGTGTGGACACGGCGTGCAAACAAGTGTGCAAATCACGATGGCTCCATTTTGTGACCTCACCATATATTTCTGCCTTCTTTTTTGTATTATCCCACAACCACCCTAATACACGTACTATTTATTTTAGGAAGAAAGGATGTCAAGAAAGTGGTGGTCGGCTGTCATCTCTAAAATTTGCACTCAACAGGGCCTGCTCATCGGCCTGGGAGCGACAGGATGATGTCCAAGTCATTGATCACGGCCACCCTCGAACCACTGTGCCTCAATGACAACGGCGTTGGTGGCAAGAGGATAATCAATGTATCCAGCCGCAGGGTCCGGAGTATAGAAAGTATCGCGGTTATAGTGCGTCAGGAGAAGTCCTTGCTTCAGACGAAACGGAAGATCGGGCTGCGGATGTGGTCTCAGAAATATTCCCACCGACTACTGAACGAAAGACTCACGTTTGCAATAAAGTGACGACCAAATGCGACCAACCCTCCGTACTTCGACACCGTGTCGACTGCCATAGCACGGTCCATTCCACCTGCCGCAATGTAAGGGCGATCGCCCCAAATTTTGCGCAACTCCTCGTTCGATTGAACCCGATTTTCGTCCGTGACGGCTGCGACGGTGAAGTTGCTCACGCGCAGCTCGATAACGTGAATGTAAGCCAAGTTCGTGTGTTCATCACGGATGCGTTCAACAAACGTGGTGAAGGTAGGAAGCGGATCCTTCATACCCATACCTAAAGTGCAGATGAGGGTTTGGAAAGCACTACGAAACGGTCATTCCTCACTTTGAAATTGGGACCATGGGCCGATCTGGACTGCAGTCCTCTCAGCACCGACGGCCTCGGCGACCGCGTCGATCACCTCGAGAGGGAAGCGTACGCGGTTCTCCACAGAGCCCCCATATTCATCCGTTCGTTCGTTCGACACCGTCTGCAAGAACTGATTCAGGAGGTACCCATTGGCTGAGTGTATCTCCACGCCACCTTGATAGCGTTGCTCGCCGCATTTGAGTACAGCTGGACATATTCTTTAATCTCCGCAACCGTGAGTTCGCGCGGAACAGGACACGAATGAAATAAAGATGAGGTTGTGAGAGGGCCATCAGCAATCCTTGGGCCTTTGCTGTAGTGCCGTGGGCCACTGTAGTGTGCTATGGGTCACTGTGGCCTCTACTGCAGAGGCCCGAGGATTGCTGATGAGGAGTTGTCGCTGTGGTATGATACATGTCTAGGAAAACAGTTAGGGAATTTATAGCCTTGCGCTATGTCACGAGCGATGGAGGTGAAGGCCCCTGCCCTGACCGATGACCAGTAACTAGTAACCGAGCGCGCCCTTCATTAGAAAGGTGCGGAAAAGGTTTGTCGATGATTTCCAAGCACCACCTCGGGCAGGCAGGGATAGAGCGTCGCGGCTCGATTGAAACACGTTCAATAGGAGCCTAAACCGGCATGTTCAAATGTTCCGCGGTTTTTGGCCCAGATCCGAGTCAGCCCAAGGCTGAGTAAGCGAAACAAGGTCCTGGGAATCGGCAACTTGAGTAACGAATTTACTACCAAGACTACTACAGTACTGTAATAAGCCCGAGCTCCCTCATCTCTGCGCTTCGGAGAGCAGCCAACAGCGAATGGGTGGAGAAAAAAAATGATGTGGCGTGTGTCTATCACTCCCGAAGTCTCCCCGTCTGTTTCACGTTTGGTTTCACGCTCGAGAGTGACTCGGACGCACATCGTATTCTATTGGAACCGTGAGTCTGCGCCCACAGATCAGACGCTGTGACTCGGACTTACTACTTCGTAGATGCAGTAATGGTCAAGTCACGTTGCCCCCTCGCCTATAAATTAATTACGAGGGCAAGGGGCCATCCTCATCATCATGTCCCCACCAGTGTCTGGCTATCTCGTGGCGCTCACCGCTATCCTGAGCCCTTTCGTTTGGCGAATCGTATACAACCTATATTTCCACCCGCTCTCCCACTTTCCTGGACCCAAAATTGCTGCCTGTTCCAGGCTATGGCTGGCGTATCGCGAGCTCATCAAGGGTGAGTCCTTGAGCGATTTGCGCGCACAACTTCATCGACAATATGGTGTGCAAAATATTTTGTTATCACTTTCCTTGATATAATACCTTTTCCCTAGGAGAGATTATTCGCTGGGCACCTAACGAGGTTCGTCCAAATTAAATGCCGTTACGTTGTTTTCCCTGTGCGAAATTACCCTGCTCGTAGCTTCACTTCTCGAATCCCGCTGCATATAACGACATATACAACAACAAGAACAAGTGGGACAAGGACCACTCGCTCTACCGCGCCTACGACCTCGATACCTCAACATTTGGCCTCACACACTACTCTGACGCTAAACAGCGTAGAGATGTTCTCGCCCCTTTCTTCTCCAGGACATCGATCGTCCAATTACAGGATCTCATACAGGAACGGGTAGGACGCAGTTTCACCGATGAAGTAGCTGCTTCATTTTCTTATCAACCGTCAGGCGAACGTCCTTTGCGATGCCTTAGCTCAACAATTTGCGGCAGGTGAGAGGGCCTTTTAATTTGAACCGGCATTGTTGATCACACTTTTGGTTCTTGCGGTACAAAAGATAAGTCTAGCGATCTTGTGCTTGGCTTCCACTGTTTTGCCGTCGACGTAATCATGAACCTCTGCTACGGGAAAAATTGGGACGCGACAAAAGTGCCAGACTTTCGCTCTGATATTGTCCTCGCTTCCCAAGCGGTCTTACCTATCTTTACCATGAACAAGTATTCAGGCCCTTTGTTGAAGATGATGCGATACATTCCGATGCGGCTTGGTAAGAAATACGGCACCCCTGTGACCAAGGCGTTGTTTTTTCTCCGCGAGGTAAGTATTCGCCCTAAATCCAAGCCTTAAGCAAGAGTGGTAGTTGAAACGTTCTCCCACAGACGTTGATGCACCAGGTTTACGGAGTCTTACGCAACCCAAGCAGCCTGGAAAATGCGTCCCACAAAACCATTTATTATTCGCTGCTGGGTCGCGATGCCAAAGGGAGACGATCGCTATCCAAGGTGAACTTATGGCACGAAGCAGGGGCATTACTTGGTGGAGGCTCAGACACAATCGCAACCGCTTCGACAACAATCTCGTATTATGTTTTACACAATCCCGAAGTACAGCAACGACTTGTAAACGAATTGCGTACAGCGTGGCCAGTTCTGGAAGAGGTACCACGTTACGAAGTTTTTGAAAAGCTACCGTACTTGGAAAGTCCTGACAATGACGACTGGTTCAGCTCGAATCCTGAACAGCCTTTTTTTTTTTTTGCAGACCGCGGTTGTGAAAGAGGGGGTTCGCATGTTTCCAGAAGGCGCATCACTTCCGCGTGTTGTCCCCCCGGAAGGAGCGACGATAACTGGAACTTTCATTCCAGGCGGCGTAAGTCCTTTGTAATGTGGTCCAGCCGATTCTGATGCATACCTACTGGATCCCAGGCTGTCGTCGGCCAAAGCTATGTTCATGTAAACTTTTCACCTGCCGTGTTCCCCGACCCGCATGCGTTTATCCCAGACCGTTGGCTAGGAGAACACGCGAAGGCACATGAGGCCGCGCTGGCAACATTCTCGAAGGGCCCGCGAGGCTGTGTAGGCATAAACTTAGGCGTATTGCGAGCTCCAACTCGTCATTGCGGCCGTTTTCCGTCGCTTTGACGTGACTTTGGATGCGAAAAGGTTCGGATTATATTTTTGGCATTGTCATGTTACTTGGTCGCTGAAGGAGGTCATGTAGGTCGGGAGACCTGACTACTGTGGAGCATTTTGTGCCAGTATTCAAGGGCCCGCATTTGCGCGCGTACTGTAAGCCCGTATCGGATTAGTATGGATTCTCACAACAGGGGGCTGCGTCTAGTTTGAGCGAACGCTGGAATAGATTGGCCACGCTCAAAGTTGAGCCGCGACTTTCGTGGTTCGTGGTTGGGGGTCATCGCGTGCATACTGCATACTGCAAAATTATATATTCAGTGTCTAGTGCCATTTATGAGCACCATTCAACACATTTTTAAACAAGAAAACACTGGCATGTTGTGTTGTTTGTCAGAATGAGTTTGTCACACTTACCAACAAATGCCGTAGTCAGGGATTTGATTTGGTAAACTGAGTGCCTGGCGAAACAAATCGGAGCCCTTTGAGGGCTCAGAGATGCGGGACATGACATGCATGACACTGTACTTTAAACTGTGTTGCACGAGTCAATGCAGATTGGGTCTCAGGGTGTCCGAGTCGACACGCGACTGTTCCACTCTTTTTAGTCTCATCACTGCAGTGGCATCGACGTATATTTCCATTGATCCACGTCCTTTTTCATATGACCTCATAGCTACAGACCCTAATATACAAACAGTTATTTTTTTGGGGGGGAAAGAATACCGGGAAAGTGGTGATCGGGTGTCATCTTCGGTCTTTTCAGCGGCCCGGGAACGACAGGATGGTGTCCAAGTCGCTGTGTAACGTCCGAGTAAAGTCACTGTATCACAGCCATCCTCGAATTACTGTGCCTGGACAGCAACGGCGTTATTGGCAAATGGATAATCAATGTATCCAGCAGCAGACTCCGGTGTGAAGAAAGTACCGCGGTTATAGTGCGTCAGGGGAAGTCCCTCCTTCAGGCGCAACGGAAGATCGGGCTGGCAAGTCGTCTCAGAAATACCGCCACTGACTTCCGAACAAAAACACGACTCACGTTCGCAATAAAGTGGCGACCAAATGCGATCAATCCTCCGTACTTCGACACCGTGTCGATTGCCTGTAGCACGGTTTATTCCACCTGCCGCGATGTAAGGGCGATCGCCCCAGACTTTCCGCAACACCTCGTTCGATTGAGCCCGATTTTCGTCCGAGAGGGCTACAATTCCGACATCGCCATTTGCGCGGGGCTCGATAACGTGAAGGTAAGCCAAGTCCGGGTGTTCATCGCGTATACGTTCGACAAAGGTGGTGAAGGTAGGAAGCGGATCCTTCATGCCCATACCTATGAAGCAGATTATGCTTGAGATGAGTGCCCGAGAAACACGACGAGACAGCCATTCCTCACCCTCAAATGGAGACCACGGACTGATCCGGATTGCCGTCTTCTCTGCGCCAACGGTCTCGACGACCGCTCTGATCACCTCGAGAGGGAATCGCACACGGTTCTCCACAGATCCCCCATATTCATCCGTTCGTTCGTTCGACACCGTCTGCAAAAACTGGTCCAAGATGTACCCATTGGCCGAGTGTATCTCCACGCCGTCGAAGCCGGCCTTGATAGCGTTGCTCGCCGCCTTGGAGTACAGTTGAACATATTCTTTAACCTCCGCAACCGTAAGTTCGCGCGGAACATTTTTTTTGACGGGGATCGGGCTGGGGCCGACGACATCAAAGTCACCTTCCTGCTTCAGGACGTCAGGATCGGCGGTGCGACCAAGAGCCCAAAGCTGGACGAATAGGTAAGAGCCATTGGCATGGACCGCATCCGTAATCTTTGTAATGTAAATCAGTGCATACGCTATTGTGGGACATGGGAAAACACAAACCGATTTCCAAGCAGCGATTTGGGCATCGCTCCAGATACCGGGTATATTCTCATATCCCCCTGCCTGAGGAGCGATGAAAGTGGCCTCAGTTATCATGAGCGTTCCTGGTACACCCGAACGCTGGGTGTAGTAGGTCTTGGCAAGTTCGCCATGGACGTGGTCCTTATTTGCTCGGTGGCGTGTCACAGGGGCCATGACGACGCGGTGTTGAAGGTCGACAGTCCCGACGCGGATGGGCTGGAAAAGAGAAGGCACTGAGGAGGACATGAATAAGTGATGATGAGTCGGAGGCTGTGAGAGGGTGGTAACTTGTCGTTAGAACCAATTCTAGGAGGGGAGATTTATAGCCTTACGCCAAGTCATGAGTGTAATTAAACCGTTCTTCGTATTGACATTAAAGCAGTCCTGATCCCCGTGTTGGCTGAGGTGGACGCCCTGCCTCGACCTTCGGCGACCGAGCGTGCGAGCCCTTCGTCCGCAAGGAGCGCGAAAAGTAAGCCGGCGGTTTGCAAGCACCACGTCACTGGCGGATGGCTCAGACACGTGAAGCATCTGAGGGTGCAGAGTCGTTCGATTGATATGACATAGTGTGGGGCTCTCTCGAGCGGGAAACCGACATGTTCCGAAGTCCGAGACGCCGGGGGACCAGGGTACGCCACATCATTTTTGCTCTCCATCCATTCGCCATCCATTCGCTGTTGGCTGACTTAGCAAACGCTCTGCAGAGTGCAGAGATAAGGAAGAAGCGCAACTGGTTAGCAATCTCATCACGTTGGTCCCGGTTCCATGTTTCGCTTACTGATCATGAGCCCAAAGCTGCAGAGTTGTACCGCTACATAGGTAGGATTAACAGGCCTGCAGGCTGCAGCTCTCACGGGTCTCACAGATCTCATAGTCCGTGCGCCCCCGTCACCGCGTCACCGATGGTCCCTAGAAAGAAACCGTCCACTTTGAATGGGTTTCAATAGAGACACGTTGCGGGACGCTGTAACTTACTACTCGTCCACCATACGAACTTGAACCGGTTGGCATCTGCACGGGTGCACATGATCATGTGGTGAGCCTCGGAGATCGCCGCAGCGCTGCTTACAAATCATCCACTCACACCTTCGAGTTCAAGTTGCTGACGGAAGGACTCGCGCTCGGTCACCGACGGTCAGGGCAGAGGCTTTCACCTTAATCGCTCTCACGACTTGGCGCAAGGCTATAAATTCCCTACTACTAGACATGTTTGGCTTTCCTCATCTTACCACCGCAACAACTCCTCTCAGAGCCTCATCGTCAGCTTCACTCATGTCAGCTTCTGTGTCATCTCTTTTCCAGCCTATCCGCGTCGGGACTATCGACCTTCAACACCGCGTCGTCATGGCTCCTTTGACACGCCACCGTGCGAATAAGGACCACGTCCATGGCGAACTTGCCAAGACCTACTACACCCAGCGTTCGGGTGTACCGGGAACGCTCATAATAACAGAAGCCACTTTCATCGCCCCTCAGGCAGCGGGATATCCGAACGTTCCCGGTATCTGGAATGACGCCCAAGTCGCTGCTTGGAAAGCGGTTTGTGTTTTCCCACGTTCCACAGGCTATATATACTGATTTACCGCGCACAGATTACGGATGCGGTGCACGCCAATGGCTCTTACATCTTCCTCCAGCTTTGGGCTCTTGGTCGCACTGCTGATCCTGCCCTTCTGAAGCAGGAAGGTGGCTTTGATCTTGTTGCACCCAGCCCGATACCCTTCGAAAACAACGTCCCGCGCGAACTTACGGTTGCGGAGATCAAAGAATATGTTCAGCTGTACTCCAAGGCGGCGAGCAACGCTATCAAGGCTGGCTTCGACGGCGTGGAGATACACTCAGCCAATGGGTACCTCCCAGACCAATTTTTGCAGACGGCGACAAACGAACGAACGGACGAATATGGGGGATCTGTGGAGAACCGCGTACGCTTCCCTCTTGAAGTGGTCAACGCGGTCGTCGGGACAGTTGGTGCGGAGAGGACGGCAGTCCGGATCAGTCCATGGTCCCCATTCCAGGGTAAGGAATGCCCGTCTAGTAGTGCTTCCCGTGTTCCTAATCTGCTTCATAGGTATGGGTATGAACGATCCGCTTCCTACCTTCACCACGTTTATCGAGCGCATACGCGACGAACACCCGAACTTGGCTTACATCCACGTTATTGAGCCGCGTATAAACGGGAATACTGTCGTCGCTGTTACAGATGAAAGTCAGGCCCACTCGAATGAGACGTTGCGGAAAGTCTGAGGCGATCGCGCTTACATCGCGGCAGGTGGAATGGACCGTGCTACAGCAACCGACACGGTGTCGAAATACGGAGGGTTGGTCGCATTTGGTCGTCACTTCATTGCGAACGTGAGTTATGTTTTTCGGCAGTTGGTGGAAGCATTTCTGAGAGCACTTTTCGCAGCCCGATCTTCCGTTGCGCCTGAAGGAGGGACTCTCCCTGACGCGCTATAACCGTGATACATTCTACGCTTTAGAATCTGCAGCTGGATACATTGATTATCCGTTTGCCAATGACGCAGTTGCTGTTCAGGCACAGTGATTCGAGGATGGCTGTGATGGAGTGATTTAGAAGTAGACCATTATACTGTACTTTGTAGCAATGCAATGCAAGCGAGATCTCAACCGAAGTCTGACAAAAATCAATTTCGGTCAGACATATTACGTAGTGTCAAGCTGTCCGCTGTCCCCGAACGACGCCTCCGGCAATGGACCCTGGTGACACACAACCCGATTTCTTTCGTTCATTAGACAGTGACATCGATCCTCTTTCTTGGATCAATAACTTACTTCAAAACGGTGCCCACGAACCTTTGGATCTCAGTTCTCTCGAAAAACACCTGAACAACATCATTCCTGCCCTCGAGGTTGCGTCGGAAGACCTCTCGCTTCACATCGAGCGTCTCATAGAAGAAATATCCCGTTCTGCTTCGCGTTTACCTTATGACCTCCATTTCATGCGCGATGGCGCGCTCTCAGTTCAAGTTGCCCTCAACAGCCTCACCAATCGCTCCGCCTCCTTCTCCCCGCAGTCATCTGCCACCCTCGACAGGCTCCATTCACTTGATATCGTCAAGAGACACATGGAATCGGCCCGCGACGTCCTCCGTGAGGCGGAGTCTTGGAGTACACTCGAGTCCGAGGTATCCTCCCTTCTTTCCGAGCAGAACTATGAGAAGGCCGCAGAAAAGCTCTCAGAGGCGAACAAATCCATGATCGTATTTCAGAACACGCCGGAATACGAGGCGCGCCGCGCGCTCATGATTTCACTCCAAAACCAGCTGGAAGCCTCTCTCAGCTCTGCCCTCATCGCGGCCATCAACAGTCATGAAATCCCACTCTGTCGCCACTATTACACTATTTTCGGCAACATCCAGCGCGGTTCCGAGTTCAGGGCGTACTACTTCGGCTCTCGCAGGAGCTCGCTCATCACCACCTGGCAAGATGCCCAACTTTCGGACTCTGGCGACTCATCTGTCTCCCCTTCTGCTACTCGCCAAACCTCTGAGTTCCTCACTGGCATTTTTTCGCCGACTTTCTTACTGTGCTTAATTCTGAGCGCGCATCTACCTCAGCTATCTTTCCCGACCCACAGTTGACCCTTTCATCTTTCATCACCTCGACCTTCTCCACGCTCCAACCCACTTTTACGGAGCGGCTCTCCGCGTTGTGCGATCACCATGGACCTGCCGTTCTAATCGAACTCATCGCGACTTTTCAGGCGACTGAGAAGTTCGCCGTTGCTGCCGATAAGATCCTCGAGCGCACCGAGGCATCGACTCCTTCATTGTCCCTGCCGAGCGACGGCACGAACTCAGAATCTACGTCCAAGTCGTTCAGACGCCGGTCCTCTCACTCAAGACTCTCCATTTCTCGTCGCATGTCCCTATCGTCCTCCGCCACGGGCGCGTTACAGCTGTTGGGGAGCGGCCTCGATTGGGATACCGAGGTTTACGAGCCGTTCCTCGAGTATCAGGTTTCTTACGGCGCCCTCGAGACGAAATTACTTTCTTCGTCTCTTCCCGACTCGTCACTGCAGGCCGACCCCGCGAGGGGGCTCCGCGAGCGCACACTTGATGTGTTTTCTCTCGCGGAGGAGAGTCTTTCTCGCATGCAGGCGTTCACACACGGATATGGGGCCGCTGCCCTGGTGTCGTCGCTGGACGACTTCTTGGCAGCGTTCATTGACAGCTCGCGCGCCTCATTCGTGTCATTCATGCCGGCGTCGACAGCGTCAGTCGTGGCTGGCTCTAGCGCGGAGGATCTGGCAGACCTGGATTACACCCTTGAAGATTATTCGGCGATCCAAGTATGGCTTCACCTGCTCGAGTCCCTTCGGGGTGTGCGTGACCGCCTGTCGGTATTCGAATCGCAGCTGCGTGGGACTCTGCTCCAAGTTGCCATCGCGTTCCGCGCCTCACGCTCACGATCCACGTGCGAGCCTTCCAGGCACGACGCGAGGAGCGCTGCAACTGCTTTCCCAATCAACACTTAACTCCCACCACCTGCACGATCTCCTGGACTCCGTACAATTACCAGAAGGTCGCCAGCCTACCCAGGACTCTGCTCGGTTGTACAGCGCCCCCCCACTTCTCGTGAAAGCGCGCACCGCCCTCGACGCTGCAGCTAGCCTCGTACAGACGTCACTTCAGGGAGCGATGTTGTCTCCTCTTCACAAGTCTCTCGCCAATTATGCTTCGTCACCCCTTTGGACCGCTTCGAGCCAAGGTGCGCCACGACGGGTTGGAGGCGGAGGAGCGACCAGCGACTGCTGCAGTACCGACGTTCTCGTTGTCTCCTAGTGAGGCGATGCAACGAGCCGCGGAGGGTCTACTGAACCTTCCGCGGCTGTTTGAGGTGTATGCAGATGACGACGTGCTGTCTTTCTCTATCGAGACGCTGCCGCACGTCGACTCGGCGTTGTTGGAATCGCTTACGGAACCGACTGTTGGAGAGCCACCGTCGTCGATACATGCGCGGCGCGCATCGATCGCCCGTCCTCCGACGTCGGCATTCACCCCAGAGGCGATTGCGAGCGTCTGGCTGTCGTCACTGAGCCTCTCCCTTCTGGAGCACGTTCACCGAAAAAGTTCTTCCCTCAATCGGGTCTCTGACGAGCGCTGGTGCCGCGCAGCTTTCATCGGACCTTGGTTACCTGGGAAACATCGTGAACGCTGTCGGCGTGGAGAGTAAGGAACTTGGAAGGTGGATGGAAGTTGTGAGTATGGATGAGGATACGGGGAAAACGACGGCGCTGGAAGTGGATGGTAGTGATCCAATTTTGGTGGTAGTTGCGAAGATGCGGGGATGGACTCTCGCATAGGGACGAGAAGCTCGTGGCCCGACGTGAGTTAGGTTTTGTCTTTGTTACCGCGTGCTCGATTTCGCTTACGGGTCATCTGATTTCATTAGTGACAACTCGGCCTGATCTCATTCGCAAAATGCGTATGAGGGAATGACTGCCGAACACTGAAATAGCAACCTGGACCTTAGTGTTAGGTGATTACATGGAGTGCTTTAACTCTCAAAACCTGTCATGAGCCCCTTGAACGGAATTTATATCTCATGTACAAGCCTGAGCCATCCGGTGAGAAAGCTGCTACTGACCATAGACTCTCCTGTCCCTTCTGAGCCATGTTACCCCACCTCACGACATTGGTGATATTACGAAGAGTAGTCCACCATAAGTGTGCTATAATCAAACCCTAAGTTCAGCCTAGTCCCACCATCTTGCTTCAAGATTTCGGGCTGAGCGCTACGTGTTACCCAGAGGCTGAGTGAAAGGACGCAGTCGACTCCGTTCAAAGCTCGCCTGGTTCAAGGCTGGTTGTCTTCAGTTGGTCTCCGCTCTCGGCAAGCTCACATCTTGCCAAGCTGATGGGACTTCCGCTGCTTCTCAATTGATACAGGAGTAGTCGGAAAACTGACAACAGTGAGGGACAGTTCCGAAACTACTGTACTGTACCGGCGCCACCCCAAACGAATTCTTCCTCGGCTGAGGTACAGTGGAGGTGCTACAATAAAAACGCTTTTTTTTTCCCTTCTTTTTCTTTTTGATCCACTTCTTTGTCCGTTTCACGGGCAGGAAGACGCCGTCTAGCCATTTGACGTGTTTGTCAAGGGGCACAATAGAACAGTCAATATAGTCAATATCAGAAAGAAACTGTGATATGCAGTAATTTATCCGACGTGCACCATATGGCACATGCCCTGTCCCTGCACTTTCTTACAGTAAGGGATCCAGGGGTGGAAACGTTGATGTTCGTAGCCTCAACCCACGGACCTCATTACCATGGGAGCCCGACCACAAAACATCCTAGGGCGATAATGTATAGAGGGCCAGGTATATTGATGGCAACTGTGACATTGTGAATAAGTCCCCATTTATCGATGGTTGTTACAGTGCGGGGTCTGGCAGACCCAGCAACATTGACAGACAAAGTATTTTCACATCCGGCGGCCATTGACAGGTACTGGCGCCTAAGCTTTTAGGTTCCCAGACACCAGACAGTCACGACAAAGCCCGACGAGTCCGCAATCGGCTGGCAGGAAGAATTTGAAATGTTGGACAGTAGTCAGTAGTTACACATCATCGAGCTTATCTGGCAACTTCAAATACAGCGACATGGAGTTGGTGGGCACAGGATGGTACACTTGGACGAGTTAAAAAGGCTATATGCCGACGCCACGACTTCCCACGTGTTACTCGAAGATAAGAGATTGTCTGATGCCACCGGAGCTTAAGGGTGCTTCTACAGAGTCCAGACAGGATGTTCAACGCCGCATAAGTTACGCAATGTTGGGCCGTCGAGCCATTCTTTCCGGGATCCCGAGTGTTCCATTGTTCGGCTACACTTATTGGCGCCTGATCTTACCATATGATCAATTTCCACGTGCACCGCAGGGCGTCGACTCGGCTGAGACGACAACCATGTAGTCGTTGACCGCGCGCATTCAGGAATTTGGGACTAACCATGCCAACCACGCACCTCGTCAATTGACGCGCCCAGCTGCCGTGAAACTGGTTACCTCCCCATATACACCAGCCTGAAATGGTGCACCTGAAGGCCACACCACCGCTCCTAATCGTCTGATCGACAACGCCAAACAGTGTGAGAACGTACCGAGATTGGCTCAATGCAAAACAATAACCCCGTAACCTGGGATGAAATGCGTTATTTTGTGCGCCCGGGTCGTTGATTGACATTGACGGGACCGTGACGGAAGAACCCAGTGGCGCATGTTTGCGCCAGCCGATGACATGACGTACAGGGACGAAGTCACACCGGAGACCCATTTGAGAACACCCTAGAGACGTTCTCGAGGCTCTCATGGACGACGGGCCAGGATGGTTCTCGGTGTCCGTAAAGCAGCAGCACTGGAGAATTCGATTCACAATTACGCAACGACATCTGATGCGCAGATCTGATGCCCTGTGATCGTCGCGGGGGCTTTCACGTCGAGAAAGTATGACAGAGCAAGCGACGTTCCTGTATCAAATTGTGGTCATATCATCAGACGGCCCTCTAATTCGGAGCGGGCCCGGGTAATTTTTTACATACTGTAAAAAGGAATCTGCATTCACACACTCGGACGCAGTCATTGGATGCTGCGGTACCGGTATTTGAACTTAATTCAAGTGTGGAACGCAAGCGGCACTAGGCAATAGTAAGGAGAACCGGGAGGAGAACCGCCGGGCCATGAAGGAATGGTAGACATCAACCAAGCAGTTAGTGGGGTGGGGTGGCGCGGTGGCGCGTTGCGGGTGGAAACTTTACAGCAACTCATCAGAGATTTACACATTCTGTAGTAAAGTAATTTATGACAAACAATGTAAACAAAACCAAGGTACATGTAATAAGCACCGCCATGCAGTTGGAGGGGAGGGGGATGCGGCATGATGCTGCTTGAGGCTTGAGCATATGTTACAGTCACGATCAAACGAAAACATCTGAACCTCCCTCTTGTTATGCGCCCGCCAGGTTTCCAACCAACCAGTGATTTGGTCGCCCTGGGCAGAAAAGGCGTGGGCGCTGATGCTGCTTGAGCAAGATGTTGGGGAAACGCCCAGGAAGCGCTGGTTACCCCCCTGTGGAAGCCATCCACGAACGGTCGTCCGGGACTGACTGAACACAGCTACGTTGGGCGCAGCAGAGTCCCCACACCAACAAAGACTTTTGGACTCCCGGCACGTCCAAAGGTACTGCTTTCGGAAGTCATGTAAGAATGGCACACCGATGAGCGCTGCCGCGTTACATTCATGATCGCGCCGGGTCTCTCCATCATCATTCCCTGCATTACACCGGCGACAGAGCGGCTAGTTTTTGAGCGCCACCACCAAGGCAGCCAAGGATGTAAGGGCGCAGACAGACGAAACACCCACAGAGTACACTGTACAGTGTCTAACTGAAAGGAGCAGGCCGGCAATGCGATCCACGTGTGCACAAAAGGAAGGATGGCAATCCTTATGAGATGCGCGTTACGTGGCTGGCCGAAGTGATTCCATCGATTCCATAATTTTCATCTCCGCTTATGCGAGATAGACATCGTTCTTTTGAAAGAGAGCATACCAAGAGCAGTTCCTATTGTAAGCATGCAGTTACAGTACCAAGAGAAACCTTGTTACAGTAAGATATTGAAACTATTTCAACCTTGATTTCAATGGCGATACTGGCCTCGCGGAATCGGGCCTCTGAATCGGGTGTGATTATTCTTGCTCAAATGAACCCGCACTGTTCCCGCGCCAGTGGTGCGTGGCGCGCAGGTGTAAACCAGAGCATACGCAGGACTGTTACATTAAAAGGACTTCATAGCCTCACGAGCGCCTTGGTGCGCTATTTTGACCGCCTCCATTAGTCCAGACAAGGGCTTTCGGACTGGAGGTTGGAGGGAACATTGTGTCGGCGACTGGCCACCTAGGCTAGGGGTATGAGCTGGGCCCATTCAGTGCTGGGCTCGACGCCGGGTCAGAAGAAATATTTTGGACTCTCCGTCAATGCCAGATTCCCAAGGTACTGTATATTCCTTGGTATATTCCTGCAACTCCAATTTGACACGTTGAGGCATTTAATGCCCTATTTGCCTCCGTCCTACCGTATTCTTTCGTCAAGACCGCGGATCAGACACGACTGGACCCGGTATCGCTTAAATATCGAAGCACTACCTTCTTCGACGCCTACAATTAAAGGCTACGGTGGTCGGGATGACTATTACATACTGTAATATGAACAGATATCTTCTATCCGGCGTTCGGCTTATGTACATTTCAAGCTTTGAAACACACATCATCATCAGAGAGTTTGTCAGTTGCCGTGCCTGGGGCGTCTCTGGCTCATGGAGTGTACAGTAGTTACCATTCGCATCCCCAATAGCTCCATTGCTTGGTCTCACTGAGGGTGGCCGTGAAAACCAAGGACTCGGAGCTCTCACACGTGTTCAAAAACGTGGCGAGTGAGCCCTAGCTCACTTCTCTACCAATACAGCTCGCTCTTGTTGGTGCTCCCCAGCGCTTGGCCCGGGATCATTGGCGAATGCTGGAACAAGTGCCACCGACCTGTCGAATCTTTATGCTAGGATCCTCCCTCCATTCTTCTCAGAACGGCAGTGAACCCCGTTACCCCGCTCGGTTTTCGATCATTTGCCGAGTGCCTCTCATTCCCATACAGCCACCATCACATTTATATCCAAAATGAGACGGCTTCCCCTTGCCGGATTCAAACACGTCATAATAGGCGCCGGATGGCTGGGGGTTTCTTAGTTTCATAAACTGGTGACACCTTATACGCGTCCATCTTTGGCTATGTGGGCGACAGTCGTCTCAGCGCTAACAAGTCAACAGTATAAAATGCCGCAGTCTCGTCTCTAGGTGTGCCTTGCTCCCAGACTCATCAGCCTTCTTCTTTGGTATTCCCACTCGCGATGTCGCGGCTTCGCTCCTTTATTTGCCTCCTTGCTGCTCTCTCCACAGGCGTTTCTGCCTCTATCGGTCCCATCATCGGTGACCTCAAGATCGTCAATAAACAGATCGCCCCTGACGGGTTCCTTCGCCAGTGAGTTGCTTGAGGTTGCTCCCGGGGTGATATCAACTCTAATTCATCCCACGCCGTAGAACTGTCCTCGCCGATGGTGTATTTCCTGCCCCAGTAATCCGGGGGAAGAAGGTAGTGTTCACGGGAGGATCGCATAATAAGTTCTGACTCAGAGTTTGGTAGGATGGGACTTTTAACATCAACGTCGTCGATAAACTTAAGGACTCCTCCCTGGACTTGGCCACCTCCATCGTGAGATTTAATTTTAATTTTTGATATGCAGATTATAATTCAGTCGTTTTCTCCGCAGCACTGGCATGGACTCTTCCAGAAGCATACGGCTTATGCTGATGGTCCGGCATTTGTCACTCAGTGTCCTCTTATCCCGAATGAGGCCTTCCAATACAAGTTTGCGGTTCCGGGCCAAGCGGTACCATCCCTTCCTCGCACAGTGAGATGCCAATGAACTGATAGACGTGTTTCAGGGGACCTTTTGGTATCATAGTCATTTTAGGAATCAGTACTGCGATGGCTTGCGAGGGGCTTTAATTATTGATGATCCGAATGATCCTCACAAATCCTTGTACGATGTTGACGACGGTGAGATATTGACGTTTAAGGACAACCGCCCGCACAATTGACATCTGATTCTCCTCAGACAGCACTGTCATCACCCTCGCAGATTGGTACCACTACCTGTCGACGAATGCCCCGCTTATCCCGTAGGTTATGAGGTTTACAGAAGTTCTAGTGCTGACAGCCATTATAGTGCATTCAATTCCAGTCTGATCAACGGCAAAGGCCGCTACCCTGGCGGTCCTAGCGTCCCCCTTGCTGTCGTGAGCGTTAGCCAGTACAAACGGTAGGCGTTTTATCTACTCACATGCCTGAGGGGGTAGGCTTGACATATCCTGTCAAATCAGTTATCGATTCCGCCTGGTGTCCATCTCTTGCGACCCTAGTTTCGTCTTCTCCATCGACAACCACCAATTAACCGTGATCGAAGCGGATGGCCAAAACCTTCAACCACTGTTGGTTGATTCACTTGAGATCTTTGCTGGTACGTAAATCTCAAAGCCATTCTTTCCGCCATGCTGATCAAGATGCTGATCATCCCTGACAGGCCAGCGCTACTCTGTTGTCGTAAGCCAACCTTTTTCGTCATTTCCCTGAGAGTGTCCCTCACTTTCTTACAGCTCAATGCCAACCAAAAAGTTGGCAATTACTGTGAGTGTCCTGCCTGTCGTGACCGTTGGTAGTCCGGCTCAACCGAACAGGGATTCGTGCTCTACCCCAGTCTGCGGGTCGGAGTCTTAATTTCAGTAATTTCAACAATGTAGCCATTCTTCGTTATCAGGGGGCCCGTATCGAAAACCCGACAAACGACTCTGCGGTAAACGTCCCCACAAGCCAGCTCCCGCTCGTAGAGACTAATCTCCACGTAAGTTGCTCCTTCCCGTCTATTTTGTTACATGTGCCGTTCGCTAACTCGTGCTATGCATAGCCACTTGACGGCGCTCCTGTGGTAAGATTTACTCTGATTAATTCTGCGCTACCTCTCACCAAGTGACTTAGCCCGGCCAACCATTCCCTGGAGGTGCAGACATCAATATCCAGTTGGATGTCGCGCTTGTGAGCTTCGCGTTCTACCTCTGACACACGTGGTCTCACATGAGATTAGGGCGCAACTGCTAGTGGTGGCCTTCAGTTCACTGTCAATGGTGTTCCATTCCAGTCTCCGACTGTTCCTGTGTTGCTCCAAATCCTGAGCGGTGCTAAGAACGCCTCACAACTTCTTCCCAAGGGCAGCATCTACGGTCTCGCATTAAACAAGAGCGTCGAAATCTCCATTCCTGGTGGTGCACCGGGTGGGCCGGTCAGTATCCGCGAATAATAATTATTGGGATGCCGTCATTCTAACGACATGGCCAGCATCCCGTTCATTTGCATGGGCACGCCTTCTCCGTGGTTCGTAGCGCTGGGAATTCAACCTACAACTTCGATAATCCCGTGGTTCGCGATGTTGTGAGTATCGGTGGTACCACTGCCGACAATACCACGATCCGCTTCTTCACCGACAATGCTGGTCCATGGTTCCTTCACTGCCACATCGATTGGCATTTGAACACGTATGTCGTCCCTCCGTATTGTGTTGTGGTTTCTATACTGAAGAACGCACTATGTAGTGGCTTTGCCGTTGTCTTTGCTGAGGACGTCCCTGATGTAGCGGCACAGGACATCACAACTGGTAAGTTGTTCTTCGGCTTCTCTGCCTCCTGTAGCTCATCGAAGATGGTCTTGTTTAGCCCAGTGGAGGAATCTATGTCCCGTCTACGATAAATTCATTGGTACTAATGGTACTACTTCCTAATTTCACCTAGTCTATTCTGATACCCCGTGTCGGACTTGAGCTTTTTTTGGTTTTATTGATTTCGCTTGGAGTTATCGATCTTTTGTTCATTTATTCCAACGACCAAGTTCTAATTCGTCGCTCTTTAATTGTCTCACGCTCGTCCCTTTGATTCGGTACAAGATTCGGTACATGAAATTAATCTTGGACAGTTCTTTCCTACCCCATTGCGTGACGCTACTTGACAACGTCGACACCCAAATGAAAATAGTACGCGGATTGACCAAGGCATTGACCTAATCAAGCTACAGTACCAAGCAAGCTACAGCAGGCCCGCTGTAGCATTTCATTCTCCAGTCCAGCTTGGTTCACCGTTATTGTGCCAACCGGCTCGAGGTCGAGTGTTTGTTGACCGTCGTCTTGGCCCTCCTTAGTGTTAGCAAAGGTCGTCAGGCATGCGGACTCAATAGTGCGATCACCCCGCACTATAGTACGAGGTCACTCTACTCTGATAACCCTGGTTGTGACATACTATGATGGCCTGTCCGGTTCCGGGTGGTCACGGTGCATGCGACTCGGACTTGTACACCGTGACGCACGTCCATTCCCCGGAAGTTGCCGAGAAAATCAAGCAGGAATTGTGATGCTGCAACACCTTCATAGATTATCACCGGGTCTAATAATAAATCCGATTTGATGACCGTTTTACCAGTAAAATGTCTGCCCCTCTGCTATGCGTTAGACAGGGGTTGTTTCCGGACAAGATCGCCCAACAATCGACACACTTGGCCCATCAGAATTTTGTGTGTTTTCTTAGTCCTAAGGTCGCTTCACAAATAATATATTAACGTAGGGTCCATAGAGTGCACGTGCCGCGGCTGTGCTCAAGGGAGTGGGTCGTGCATATACTTACTACGCACGTCATCACTGAACTCTCCTAAATGCGACGCTAGTATTCTTTCGTCTTTGTAGACACATCAAAGTCATCCTGGATAGAGGTGAGCCTCAAGCATAGCAAAGCTTCAATAGCAGCCTCTTTCTTCGCCGCGTCAATTGAACGGCCTCGCCCGTAGCCTATCCTGTCGCCTTTGACGAGGGTAGATCAGTATACTGTCCGTCATACGGCTTATGGATTCACACGTCAACAGCATCGATAACTACGTTCGAGGTCACCCGGACGGCAATCTGGCTACTTGACATGGAATATCAGGCGAGTGGACCCCAGTGACGAAACCACCTATCACGTTGGCGTCACCTACAGGATCACGATCTTACTCCGGTCAATCAGGAAAAGAGTACGTGAGGCATTTGCTCACCCTCATGAGACGCGATGACGTATGAACTCATTTGAAGGACGTGCGGGGCGTAGTTGAGTGTGGGTGGTTGTTTGAGTAGATAGGGTTCGTGCGCGCGTCCATGGCAGATAGTGTCGTGCATTTTTATTTTCTTTGAGGTGACACCCCTGTAACGATAAGGTAAGGGGCACTGAGCCCAATAGTAATAAATACTTTGTGAGCCCCCTAGAGAGTTTAACCAAGCCAGTGCCGCGCCGCATTTACTGGGGCAGAGAGAAGAGAGGACATGGGAGTTTGCGAACTCAGCACGGTTGCTAATGCTAAAGCGCTAATGTGCTGATTAGTGTTCCAAAGATTCGTCTGCGTCGTCTGAGGCATTCCGGGTCTCGATACCTCATATAGGCCTCATAAGCTGAGAAAACGATGAACGGACAATGATGAACGAACGAGTGATGCAATTTCCATGAAAGCTGGGCCGGGCTGACACCTCATGCATCATGCATGATTGCAAAGCCCGTGACATCGCTTTATCAATCCAATCAAGCTATCAAGCTATATCAAGCTATATCAAGGGCAATTCGGGTTGCTTTCAATCAAGTCACCACCGAAAATGCATCGAAAATGCCAGGCATCTCCCATTGCGCTCTGTCAATCCATCAAACGGTTGAACGATTCCATGATGTCCAAGTGTGGCTCGTAGTCCTGCCTACTGTGTCTTTCAATCTTATATGGACGTCCCTTCCGAAACTGCCAGTGCTCAACCACATGGAAACTCGTTCTTTAGATTTGGAGTCATAATATGCACCTTTCCAGCGCGTTGTCGCACATCAGCTTGTCCTCTGAGCCCCACCTTCATTCCTTCCGTCGCTCCATTAGATTTGACAGGCGTTCTCCGTGGTCAGGTGGCAAGTGTTATTGCATGGTAAACATCCGCTAGTCCTTGACTTCGTCACTTAGACTACTGGCCAAGCTTGTCATCCGTTGCTCGGTTCGATGCTGCTCATCGGCTCTCTGGCCTTCCTGTAGCCGTCGTTGGGACTCCATGAGAGTACTGTACAAGAGTTGTATCGTCGTACCTGAGTAAACGGGAGAAGGTCCCGTACGGTTGCGTGGTCTGTCTATAGACGCGGACGAACAAAAGAATCACTTTGTTTTAACATATGTAACAATACACGCGTACGAATGTTTGAACGCTCTTGTGTCTCATCTTGGACTTCGAGTCGGCGTCCTGGCCGAGGAAACGTCTTGAGGAACACGGACTGCCCCCAACAGTAACAGAGAAAACAATTCTTTGGCCACACGCTCAGCGGGTGCAAGAAACTACGATATTGTGATAGCGAAAAGCGAGAGGACTCATAGAGGGAGTTGACAACGTCGTGCACCGTGATAAATAAGTCTTTGCAAGTCACTGCCTTGCTCTCCGTTTTAGGTTCGGTATGGTGCCGGGAGGGAACGGGGCCGGCGTATGGTGCAGAGAAGCGTACCGGTTCTTGTGTATAGTAATGGGCAGTTGCTTTCTCGCAACTAAGCTGGAGGACTGCATCGAGATTGGGTTGAAGCACGAAGTGCTTCTCGATCGGGGATGATTTTTCGTTTGCGAGTGGGACCTCCCGGAGTGAGTTAATGTCGGAAAATATGGAGCCTCATAGGCCTCATTATCGATCCTGGCAACTACTGGGTGTGGCGGGCAGGCGAAATAAAAGGTTCTGGTTCCCTGAACCAGTCAAGAGCTTGGGAGGACAGACGGTCACACGAAAAAGAGGAAAAAGTATGTCACTGGCAAATTACTCAAAGACTACCGTGACGCACTGACTAGTTCTATTCCGCCGCTCCTTCGTCGCTCCGGCAGAGCCCGGCCAACTGTCGTTCGGGGCGTTGTTTCTCGTTGCTCGTCGGCCGGCACTTGTATTTGTGCTCGTCCGTAGTGCCGCCATCGAATGGAGAGTGTTAGACACGGAACACGAAATGATGACAGACCATCGAATAGTAAAAATACAAGAACGTCACGTATTCAATATTCAATACCAGTCAGGCCTTGTCTGCGAAACTGTATGCTCTACACTGCTCCCACTTCGCACCATGAACGTAATTCTTCATATCAAGCATGGTCTCTAGTGCCCCGAGAATGCCCACCGTCCGCGGAGTCCATAAACCCGCCCGATAAATTGACGGGATCCAACACATTATTTCGTTCGTGGACCCGCGTAGCCACCCATCGTCGGATAGACTGAAATCAGCGAGGATACCTTGTTCATCGACGAGACAGAACTCCGTTCCACGAGCCTTGCGCATGAAGCTGTCGGGCCACGCAGCGCGGCGGGCCATGTTCGCACGCCAGACGTGCACGGTCCTATCCGCATCGCTACAAGCAACTAGCGCGCCATCGTGCGACACCGTGACGGAGAAAATCCGATTCGACAGACGCAGAGGGAGTGTGCACGGTTCGCCACTGTCCGAGTCGAATATCCTTATGCTGGCGTCATCCGAGGCGGACACGATCCTCCGACCGTCGGGAGAAAGTGCGATCGCGTTGATGGGCCCTGTATGAGCGCGAAGGATAGATATGAGAGCGTGGCCGGTAGACAGCTCCCACACCCTGATGGTTCTGTCTTCAGAGCTGGAGAAAATTTTCTCGTCAAAGGCGCAGATCGAGAGAATCGGGCCCCCGTGTCCAACGATTTGTAGTATACGCCGGTCGCTAACGCTTCCTTCCCAAACGGCAATCTCTGCGTCTGCAGAACCAGAGACGATCAGGCTCCCACCGCGTGCGTATGCTACAGCATTGACGGCGCTCTTGTGACCGCGGTACGTAGAAAGCGGATTATTGAGTTTGCTGAACAAGGGATGGAGATCCCAAGACCGGATAGTACTATCCTCGCTCCCTGAAACGGTATATCAGGCCTCGATCAGGCTTTGACAAGGGTTCTCAGGGACTCGCATTACCTGATACGAGAAAGTTACCACCAGGGGAAAATTCGATAGACAACACCGCCTTGGTATGATCGTCGAAAGGGCCCAAGAAGCGCTCGCCGTCCTCTGCGTTCCAGATGCTAATAGTGCAGTCGTCGGAACATGTTGCGATCTTCGATCCGTCTGGTGAATACGTCACACAGCGGATCCAATCGGTGTGAGGTTGAAAGCCGAGTTTATAATCACCGGTGACTACGTCCATCACAACCACTTGGCCGTCGTCACCGCCAGATGCAATGTGATCATTGACGGGGGAGATGGAAATAGAGTGTATCTAGACATCACTGAGCTCGTCACTAGAAACGTGCGATGTAAACTGACCCAATCGCTGTGATAGTTTGCAAACGTCTGAGTCTTCAAGAAGCTTTTTATCCTAAGTCCCCAGACTCGGACCGTTCCATCCAGGCTAGCTATAAGAGAACATCAAATCTGTGGGAGGAAAGCCGAAAGAGACACAACGTACCTGACACAACCTCTGGCTCATCGTCGCTCGAGAACGAGCGAAAGGCGACGGAAGTCAGGGTAGATTTATGTCCTGAGAGGGGTTCGCAGACGAGAGTGCCCGTTTCGACGTCGAAAACACGAATGAGGTTGTCCAGTGCTGCGGTGACAACCTTTTTAGAGTCTGGGGACCAATTGACGCATCTGAGATATCCGCCGTGGCCCGTCAAACCTTGGAACATGCGCTCCCCCGATACGACGTTCCATATGACGACAGTATAATCGTCGCTTGCAGTTGCGAGATAGAGGCCATTGGGGGAATACGCTATCCCATAAATCTGAAATGCTAATCAAAGATGACACCTTGGGACTACCTTCCAACTCACCCAGTCCCGGTGGTATTCCAGAGGGCCAAGCACCTTTTCCCCACTTTCGACTGACCAAATAATTGCTGCGTTATCGGTGGACCCTGTAAAACGTGAATGAAGGACTAGAGACGACGAAGGGAAGACAATACCACTAGCGACTTGCTTTCCGTCGGGGCTGGTTCAACGGTGTTAGACTTGGCTGTTAGAGCGTACGGCGTATTGCGCGCACCTGAAACATACGCCTTTTATGCTTGCTGCATGACCTTCCATAGGGCCGCAGACTCTCTGACCCGTCTCCGCAGACCACACCCAGATCTTTCGATCGTCACTCCCGGAGGCGACCATCTTCCCATCAGCAGAAAAGCTGAGAGCACAGATGTCGTCAGAGTGTCCTTCCAGTGGACCGCACAAGACCTTTCCGCTATCTGCCTGCCATATCATCACTACCCGATCCCTTCCAGCAGTGGCCACAGAGGTTCCATGGGGGGATATAGCCGCAGATAGCATGTTCGACAAGTGCTCTGAGTGACCTTCAAAAGATACATTTTCCACGTGCCCATCGTCGAGGTTCCATCTCCAGATGCCAAAGCCATCACATGCTAATACCGAACTTCTGTCGGGGAGAGAAACGGCGGCACGGAATGGACCTGTTCCTCCCAAGAACTTTCCCCAAATAGGGAGAGAGTCCATGTCGAAGGACCTGACAGTGTAATCTTCAGCGCCTAGAAAGCACGATCAGGGAGCGTCTTCCTATATTTGCGCGAAGACTCGCCAGAAATAAGCTGCTTCATGTCAGGAGAAAACCTGACCGAGCTCACGTAGGACGTATGGCCGTACAGGGGATCACAGATCTTCTTTCCTGTCTGAACGTTCCATAAACGAACCGTGTAATCATCGCTACCTGACGCAAGTAATTGACCATCTTTTGAGAACGCCAGGGATCTAATCGCCTATGCAATACCTAAGCGCACAGAATTCTACGCCTCGAGTCCAAATATACTTACTGAGGTGTGGCCCTTGAGCGGTTGGTTGATTGTACTTCGCCCGTCCATGTCGTAAAGCACGATAGTGCTGTCGTCGCTACCTGCTGCCAGAACCTTATTATCTGGTGATATAGCAATGGCCCTGATGTAGCCACTTTGTCCCGTTGTCCACGCTTCTCCTGACGCCGCTCCGGTAGCCGCGTCGTAAATCCTTACGGTTCTATGACCGTGCTCAGTATAAAGGAATCATTTTCAGAAATGCGGCTTGCCTGTCATCAGAACCCGATATGAAGAAATCCGTCGCATAGACCACCGTGCGGACCCAGTCATTGTGGAAGGCTGTATCATATATGACGTGGCCCGTCTCAGCGCCTACGACTTTAACTTTCCTATCGTCGGAGCCGGTCACAATTCTGGAAGTATACAGTAACGTGAGCTGCAATAAGCGACAATATCCCTTAATTCATACCTCTGTCCGTCTGGAGACCACGCAATACTCCGTATCCAGTCAGAGTGCAGCTCGAACGGCCCAAAGAGGAGAACGCCATTCTCAGATTCAAATATTCTAAGTCGCCTATCGTCACATCCTCGACTCGCAGTTAGCACACTTTGAGCCACGTAAGTTAGTCTCTCAACCTCACCAGTTGCTATCCTTTTACCACTGGGGCTGTACGCGACAGAACGAACGGTTCCCCCGTGGCCTCCGAGTTGACATAGAGTTTCTCCCGTGGTCACAGAAACCACAGCCACGTTAACGCTACCCGTTCCGGCGGCGACCTTTTTACCATCGGGGTGAACAGAGATGCCATAAACGGCGTTACTCATGGGTATCGAGAATCGCATGGCCGGCCACTTGACACCGTCTTCGCGTATGACCTTGACCGTCCGAGGGAACTGGTCACGATAGCGTTTATGGACAAGGGAAGAGGGAGGAGAGAATGGCAAGGCGGATAAATAGATGTGGGGGGCACTCTCCGCGATCACATCCGCGAAGGTGAGGGCAAACCGGCTGCCGTCAGCGGCGAATAGGGACAAATCTTTGTCTGTGCCCTGCAAGACAGTGCGGTGAAGTTCAGCGATCACTGGTATAGAAGCCACGGGATATATACCTCTAGCCATTCAGCTGCAGTAAGGAGCGACTTCGATGCTATATTAGACGTTGACAGAAGGCTCAACACCTCAAGCCAATACAGAAGGTGGAAGTTGAGGAAATTCCTCAGCAGATTGACGATTTCTGTGTCGCGCTTCTCTGTTGAGGACACTCCGCGAAGATGATCTGCCCAAAACTTGCAAGCGTAGGCCAGGTGGGAGGGAACGCATTTTTCGATCAGTGACTGCCTGTCCTCGACCTCGTAATTTCTACGATAAGAGGATTTCAACCCGCAAATGTTAAATTTGAGTCCTTGTTGCATGATCTTGAGACACGAGATTGTCGTATTTCTGTGGGCTTTGGCTTGATCGACATAAAACGAGCCTGTGCAGCGCTTAGGATCAATCAGATAGTCTTTATATGCTTTATGGCGGAGCTTGACGGCTTTTGTTTCGCCCTTGATAGAGATCATAGGTAACAACTTGTAACACATATCCTCTAAGGAGACGCCAGAGCTTGAAGGGAAACGATCTTGAAGAAATTGCTCGAGATCGGCCAACGTCAGTGGCTCTTTGCTAAGCGCAATGGTCCCCATAGTAGCACGGAAAGCGTCAGGAGAGTTGCCATCGAATTCCATTGACAGCGCCTCTTCTAAGTACTGGTCGAAGGAATCAAATTTGGTTGTAGTCCCACCCTCTAGGATGGTTGTGAGATGTCTCTCTCTATCACTTCCGGCATCTTGGATACCATCAACAGCAGTAGCAGCCCATTTGAAAGATCCGCTAGCGTGCTCAGCCAGCCTAGATAATGCATCGTATTCAGGCCAATTCTCCGGTATCGCCTTGTCTTGCTTTCTCATTTCGGAGAAGCGATGGGTAAGGTAAGTGCGCATATCATTATTAGTTTCGTAGTCGGCGTCATCTCCTGTAAAAAGTTCCAAGCGCTTAACGTCTCTCCCATCGAAAAGCTTTGTGATGTCTCCCTGTGGTCGACTAGTAACAATCAGCTTGCAATGGCGTGGTAGCGATAGCCACTGTGGGAGGGTGTCAAGAAGCGTCTTATAGACAGAATAACCCTGTCCACACTGCTCGAGGCCATCGATCAGGAGAATTGGGCCGCGACTTGACAACCGTGTATCCAAAGTCTTGAGTGGACCCGCGATAAGCTTCTCGAAAGTTACCTGGATGTCACTCAAGTCTGGGACGTTATTCTCCCTCGTTAGCGCCCTGTAGATTTCGCCTTTGATAGCCGGGTGAAATTTTGCCATCTTATAGGCGAGAGTAGTCCAGAGCTGGTAGGGCGTATGCTGGTTTTGTCGGAAGAAGAATTCCCCGGCAGAGCGCTGCTGCTTTTCCAGCTCGGAAATCAAGCTCCAAGCGATTGTCGTCTTTCCAGTCCCCGGAGCGCCACTTAGCCACAAGACATTTGGCTCGGTAACGCTTTCAAGCCAGGATATAATCTCTGATAGCAAAGTTCTTCGGGTCCAATCCAAGCAGCAGAGGTTCAGATTGGTCGATGTGAAATCTGGGTTGAGAGCTTCTGCAAGCTTCTGGTCCTCGTCCACTGCGGTGAAGAGAGTGGTAAGGATAGGACGCTCTGTAATGACTAGCGAAATGGTTACATATGACAGTAAGCGTATCTGCTTCTTGTTCGACGACGCTAAGTTCGCTTCTGGTTTCCCCGACTGAAGGAATAGCTGGGGTCGAAGCGACTTGCTTCCGAGTGTAAGGCACATTCCATTCGTAGGTGTCTTTTCCAGCGAGAAAGTTCCTTTTCAACCTCACAAACTGTCGATCGAAACCTTGGAGAATGTTTTTCCTAGCCTCTGGTTCACTGAGTTCCTCTGTACATACGCATTAGAAACGATCACTGGGACAAAAAATTGCGCACCACTCACCTCTGAACCCGGGCTTCGAACAATCTTCCGCAAACAAGGCAGCATTCCAAACCAGGTTTAGAAGAGATGTCAGTATTTGCGCTTGAGATGCGAAGCGTTCAGGGGCCTTCAGTTGGTGCATGTGAACAAGCACGTCGCAGGCTTGTTCACCCAGGTTCTGGATGTCTTCCTCAACATTGTCCGTTGGCATAAACTGGAGGGTATGACGGAGCATGAGTCTGAGTCCTACTTAATCTCTTGAGTGTAAGATACTCACGCCACACGTGGTTTGGAGAGCATCCCTCGTTCCCCTGGCCGTCTCAAAGAGCTGCAAGCGGCGTCTCCATCTCATTGTTTCAGGGATTATTCTAACAACTTACAGCCCAGTCGGACGGGATCAACTCTATGAGCTCGAGCAAGGCATCAAGAGACCGCTTGAACGAGTTCGGTGCTGTCTGGGGGCCAAAGAGAACACCCTGACCATCCTCTCCAGGCGCGACGTCACGACCCCCAGGACCACCTCGAGTCTTGTCTCTCGCCTCCAGGGAGTGGCAAGAGTTAGCACGAGCCTCGACTTGGCATAACTGCGCAAAACGCACCTTTGTATCTCTCTGCATGACGATAGAAAGTATCACCTTAAACCCGGCGCAAATGCGCTCATATTCTGTGGGAGACAGTGCCTCAACTCTCAAGTCACATCGAGGGAAAAGCGAGGGAGCATGTACCGTGTTTGTCTCCACTCCCGGGTCTAGTAGAACAGAAACGAAACACAGCGTCACCTTGGATGGTGACCGTTTCGACTTTCCTTCTCCGTATAAGCGTACGAGCCTCATAGGGCTGGATAGATATGATAGACTTGGCCGTGATGACGCTACAACACTCGTAAAGCAGGTAGGGGAGGCACTGGCACTAAGTACTTACACCGCGGGCTTAACTTCCCATCGGAGCATTGACGGCTCACGCAGCTGAAATGATGCCGTCCGGGGCTCGCCATCCACAATAAGGTCCATCACCCTTGAAGGCCTATAGGAACCACGTGGATCCGATTTGATTACAATTCCTATATATCGCGGATGTGTAGTCAGTTTAAAACACTGTAAATGGAGACAGCCCAAGAGTAATATACCTGCGAGCTTGAGCGCGTTCGAGCTTGCGATTGTCAATCCCCTTTGTGGACGGCCAACCGCAACACTCGAGCGGGAAGTCATTTGGGCTTGACTTGACGATTCGCCTGTGCTCGGATACTCGTCCGCGCTTGCAGCGGTGTGGGCCCGTAGGGTTTAATGCAGACAAAGATGATGGTCCGAAAAGCGCCAGTGTCTGGTAGTGCATCGTGGGCTTGATGTGTCATAAGGCACATTGTCACCATCAGACTCAAGGTTCGACGTGGATGAGCGAGCGTCAATCTGCCATGCACCGGCAATCACATTGTACTCCTTTTGTATGTCAATCAGGGAAGGCGGCATTTGTAATTTTGCGCGTCAGACCCAAGCTCACACTCCGACCATTGACACAGCGCATTACAGCAACATCCAAAACAGGGGGCCCTTTTTGGTCACATTAGGCGTCCAGGCTGAGTCTGAAAGGGTGTCCTGTTAACCATGCCGAAGTATTTTCTCACGAGAAATTATTCGTAGTAATTAAAGAAATAAAAATAACTAATCTGCAGACAAATTTCAACTCCAAGTCGAGCTCACGGGCGCAGCGGTGCTGGCGACTTTCTGCAGCACGCTCCGTCAAGGTCAAGATATATATATATTGCCACGGGTAGCAAGAGACTAACTAGTGAATAATGTGCTCTAAAGTGGCCATGGGATAGCCCGCTCCCGCTGTCGTCGACTGTCGGTCTGAGTTGTCGTTGTTTATTGTCATAGTCCTCTGTTATTGTTATTGTTGTCGTCGTGGTGTCGTAGCCGTCGTTGGCTGCGTTGGCGGAATGTCTGCTGCCGTCGCCGTCATCGTCCCGCCATCATAGTCGTCGTCGGCAGCACACGTGCTGGGGTTGCGCCGGTAGAGTTCCACAGCCATCATCCTCCGGCTTGTATTGGTACGCACCCTCGTCGCTGCTGCATTGGCGTCATTCAAGTTGTTAGGGGTGCACGCAACTCGCGTTGACCCCAAGGTTGACCCCCTGACGGCAGTGGTGGTGGTGGTAGCATGATATCGTCGTCTTCTTTGGTTGAGGTACCTGGGATGGGATGGTATGTGCTGCAGATTGACGTCAGCCGTCAGCGGAATAAAAAAAATACTCACCTTTTCTTCTTCATGGGGTTTGAGGCAGGGAAGTGATACAGCAGTGATGAGGCTGGCGACAACACGGGCAGTAAGGCTTACGAGGGTGTGGGAAAGGTTACTTCCCACGCTCAATGGAAACGTGATCAGTCGAGCGACTCGGAGTCTTCAGTACTTCAGCTAGGACCCGTGGCGACAACGACAAACGCGGTGACAGTTGTAGTCATTGCCGATCACGTACACCCCCGACGACGACGACGATGACGACTGCAGCGGCGGTAAGCTCCCGACTCGAACGCAACCACAATTCGCGTGCACTGCTAACCACGATGATGGGGCAAGGGTGATGATGTGGGCACAAGGACGACATGCCAGGGCGACAGCGATGGGCGATGGTGGCAGCGGCAGCGCTGCGGGAAGCGTGCAGTACATTGCAATAAAGATTTTCTGTACTGTATACAAGTCGTATTCATGTCGCCCCGGGACTTGTTCAAGGGGGAAAAACAGGAAAGGGGGAGACAACACTCCGCAACAGGCGATAAGTATGAGATAACCCAGACTTTGCAAGTCCTTGGCTGCGTGCCGTCCCAGCATCACAAGATAACTATTTGATACCTTGGATAACTATTTAATAACTACGTATTTGCGAGATACCAAATTTCCCGAGAATTTCAAACTATACTTAACTGTAAACCCCGCCCTTCAAATTTGGAGGTCAGCTACTGTCCATTCGTACGCAAGGGGCCTCCTGTTTTGGATTCTGCTGTAATTGAACTGCGTCAGTGAGCAGTTTAGAATTGTTTGATCTTCTAGTCCAGCAACTCCCGATTTTATATCTCAGCAGCTCGTTGACGTGGCTGACCGTGGCGCCAAGTCTACTAGTAACTATATAGCTAGTGACAGGACAGTGTGAACGAACATGCCTAAGTGGATTGCCCACTTCATTGATGATCTGTGGCGCGGAGATCCGGAAGATGCCACACAGA
Source organism: Lactarius hatsudake (assembly GCA_024734325.1). Classification (NCBI taxonomy): domain Eukaryota; kingdom Fungi; phylum Basidiomycota; class Agaricomycetes; order Russulales; family Russulaceae; genus Lactarius; species Lactarius hatsudake. The sequence goes on along the minus strand of JANSJP010000017.1, from coordinate 275,609 downwards.
CGCTCGGCCCCGGCCCGGGTACATCATCAATTAAACGTAACTTAGGCGCGCAGACTGTAGAGACAGGCGGCGCGGGCGCACGAATGTACTGGCAGTGGCGTTGCGCCGGATGGAGTGCACCTACAAGGGCCAAGGCGGAGGTGGCAGATCACAGACGTCGGGCGTTGCTTAGAAGGCGGTAAGGTGGGACTAGTAGATATGTCCAGGGCAGACAGCTGCTGATCGTGGCTGGCAAAAGATAGTGTGCGGCGCGAGCCTGTCTGCAGAAATTCGAGTGTCGAGCAAGGCGACATCGTCCACGTCGGCTATATCGTTAGCGGGGAGGATGGAGTACATGGAAGAGGTGGCGACTGAGCAGCAATTCCAAATACACCAACCAGGTCGAAGTGCTTTTTACTGCCAGTGATTCAGTTGGGTAACCTTCGTCAAGAGCCCCTGACTTTTTTTCTTTTTTTTTGAACCATGAGCCCCTAGCTTTGGAGACTTAGATGTACCGCTGTCTCGCGTGTTCCCACCACTACGTACCCGATGTACTATCAGGCATCCCGTTCCAATGACCGAGGGTATGGAAGACATGTAAAACCAAGCCGAGGCGTTGGTGTAGAACCCGGGAGAGAGATAAATACTAGTACCTGCGCGCAAAGGAAGCGTCATCTAGACACATCTAGGAACTGTAATCGGAGACTAAAGAAATAAAATACGATGATCCCCACGCTTTCACCGGTTCACCGGTCGAGAGAACCTCTGAGCCAGATACGCTCTTGATATGTGACTGACTCGTGATGATAAGGAGAAGCGAAGCTGCTTGAAGCTTGAAGCGGAGATCGATGGTCCAGGATTCGATACATCCGCGTCATTCACAATACGTGAGAGGCGCCAGTCAGGGGGAGTCGACACCGATACAGTATTATTGTGGATTGCGCACAGATAAATGAGTCGGAGTAACGGTATAGAACTAGATGCTAACTAGATGAGGAAGGATGGAACCAACCACCGCATCCAACATGTGGTTTTGTTGCTGCGGTTTTGGTCAAATCAATCGCCGTTACATTCCTCATTCGTAAAGACGCTAGCGAAACAACATTGATACAACACCCCGAACGCCCATCCATGGCGAATAGCAGAGACCGCCACTTTTCGTTTCCTTATCCCAATTCTCCGGACCTCCATTTATCTAAAGTGACCAATATCTCGATGACACTGGGTAATATGAAGATGACGGAAACGATCTGGCCGAAGCCCCAAGCGCCCTCACCGGCCTGGACGTTTGGTAAATTACGATGGACCTGGGAAGCCTTTCATGAGTACACCTCCCGACTCGGAAGGAAACGCTACAGACCGTTAACTCAGTATTCGCTACACCGACGACTGCAGACCTAGTATGGTGGGTTAATATTATTGTCGCAGGACGATCGTGACGAAAAACGCACAAGATAGAGAGGGCCCACGCAATAGTAGTCAATAATCGTATTAACTTCGTCCCCATTTTCTTCGCCAAGTTCTTCGTTTTGTTCGCAGGTTCCAAGGAAGCTTCATTTCCCTTTTCGCTGTCAGATCTGTCATCACTGGGTGGTTGCACCACCTTCTGCACTTTGTACACGGCGAAAACCACTATGAGGTTGCACAACAGGGCGAACGTGGTCATGGCGAGGATAGTCATGCACAGGTACCGCGCCCAGAGAACGGTCGCCTGAAAGGTGTAGAAGACGAGGACAAATTTGACGAGGTCGTTGCACTCTGGCTGCGCACCGAATCGCGGGGCGTTGATCCACATGTAGAACGACCATGGATAAAAAATCAAGAGAGATAATATCTGAATGGCGATAGTCAGCTTCATTTTGACACGGAACTCTTTTTTATTGGCCAAGATATATCTTCTCATGCCTGCATTCGCCTCTCATCAGCACTCTGTAGGGTCTTCATGAGGACACAGATCGTACCGAATCCGTGAAGAAACTGAAGGGATAATATCACCTGCATCACGATAATAGCATGATACAAGTCCAACTGCCGTTGTATGGTCTGGACGAGGGCGGTAATGAGGAGGGCGAGACCATAGAAAATTGCATTCAGATAGAGCGAGTCCAGAAGTTCGTCCGTATATTCCTTCTGAGGTATAAGAGCCGTGAGGAGTACCGTGACATAGAAATTGAGACGAATCTGGGAAGTCAGTCAGCCAGATCTGTAGAAGACAAAGTATCGTGAGGAGCAACAGGACTAACCCCGATTCCCGCTAAATCCGGGTTTGAAATGATTCCAGTGCAGCTAGTAGCGGCCATGTCTATGCAGAAATTTTGGTTCGATCACTGAAGAGAGTCGAGTATGGGTGAGCAAGGTGTATAAGTACGAGGGTGGCGCTAGGACCCAGAGAAAAACAGGGACGAGAGACTAGGGTGATGCTCGATCCAAGAGAGTTATATGTATCGTAGGCCCTAGATAAAACTCTGACCAAGTCCGCTGAGATTCCGAGAACTCATCACCGCCCGTCGATACTTTAGGTGTTGGTCGCCTAGCTAGCCAAATCGTTGGTACACCACCCGCACCCGAACACTACGGCACAGTCAGCCAACCTGGACAGAGCGGCCCCAGCCTAATTAAATCAGACTTGCGGCCGGAAAAACCTCAACTTAGAAGGCCATAGATATGACAGGGGACGCCGACCACTAGAGCGCACGATTGCCAGGAAAGGTCCTAATACCGGTCGGCGTGCACGATGCCAGTAACCGAAAGAAGTCATAGTAAAACTCAGACCTGTAACTTAGCATTTGGTCACGTGATAATTCACGGAAACTGCCAGTGACTGCCAGTGAGGTTCTGGATAAAAGTGGTGGTGGGTAAAGAACGGGTCAATCGCGACTCGGTTATACATATAAATCACTACAATGCCGCATAATATAAACTTCACCTTCGCGTGTGAAGCGACATACATTAGTGCAGCAATAAATATGCACAGCCAACCAAAAATGAACACACTCTTGCCCTCAGCCCCGGGGCTGAAAAAAGGGTGCTTACGACTCGAGTCCGGACACCTCATAGTCGATCGGCACGTCTTTCCGCTCTATCCACATCGCGTCGTCGCTCCCGAGGTCGACGCCGTTGCCGCAATCGAGCCGACGGCGGACGGGAAGCTCCCTGAGTTCCGCACACGCCCCGCCGTCCACGCCGCCGCCCAACGGACCACACACCATGGAGCTCCCTGGGTGGTGATGGCGAACGACGACGAAGTGCTCTCCGTGCCAGCCGACGTAGTCGAGGCTTGGTATGGTGAGCGCGACGTCGCACGCATGTATCTGCGACTCGTGCATGTGGGACGGCTGCGTGCGCCGGCACGATGCGTCGTACAAGTGGAGCATGTTGAGAGTCCCGAAGCGGGAAAACGCGGGTGCGTACTCGTGCTATCAAACCCAAATCAGATGGGGGGAGGGAGAGGGGCCAGTCGCGGCACGCACCATGAATCGGTCGGACTCGACGCACGAGAGGTGTATCGCCTGCATCTCGCTCGGCAGTCCGCGGACGAGTGCGTCTACGGCGATGCTGGTGAGGCTCGCGATGTGCACGCGCAGGGCGCGCAGGCCAGTGAGCTCGGGTACGAGCCCACGTACGAGTTCCCACGGGCACATTCCCAGGTCGAGACGGCGCAGGTGCGGCGCGCGCGCGCAAGAACTGCACGACTGCGCCGAAGAGGAGGGGGTCGTCGTCGTGCCCGACGAGCGCAAAGCGGAAGGCCTCGAGGCGAGGCAGGGGCACGTGCGTCAGCGCGCCTGTTACGCTGGCGCTTGTACCCTCGCAGCCGGCGTCTGGATAGGACTGTATATGATTGGCGCCAAAGATCGCGGTCGCTTCTGCGGGGGTGTCGAGCGTCCCATGCAAGGTGAGTGAGACAAGGTTGTAGGCGTGAGCGATACGCGCGAGGACGATGTGCGATATGCGCGTGTCGACGAGTTCGAGGTGGGTTAGATTCTGGATCGTCGGAGAGCCAAATGCCAAGTCCCATGAGTGCGTGCGTGCGAGGTTCAAGTTCGCCCCGAGCGTCAGGTGCGTGAGCGTGTTCTCATTCTTGTCGAGCACCGTACGGACTTCATTTATATTGGCATGTACCATTATCGTCATCTTCTGCTCGAAGACTAAAGCGCTTGAGGGAAGTGAATCCAGACACTCCGACTGCATCAAAGTGAAATCCTCTAAAAATGAAAAAGAAAGGTGTGAGCGGGCGAAGACGACTTGGTCAGTGGTAGAGAGGTACATGAGACCAAGTTTGACAAGATTGGGGTGGCTCTTCAGAAGCGCTTTGACCATGTCAGCTCGCAGTTCGGGGTACCCAATCCACTCGAGCTCTTCAAGAGCTCTGAAATCTGGAAGTGCTGTGCGAAATAATCCTGGTTGGAAGGAATGAACGGACGAGTTCTGAGAGCGGTAATCCTCGCACTCACTAGACATAATCTTGAGCATGTCACCACTGACATACGCCCAGTGTATTCGAAGAGTTTTGATTATACGCGAAAATGAAGGGTCAATCCTGACTCTGTCAAAGATGTCTAGTGTGTGGCTCCAGTGTGAATCCTCGTCGAGGTAGAGGTCGACGGTGTGGAATACGCGACGAAGGGCAATGTCGCGGTGGAAAGAAGGGAGGGAGAGCCATTTACGAAGGAAGTACCGGGGAATAAAGCTTGCGATTCTATCCCAAATCTCTAGCGGAACACGCTGAAGGGCGGGGACACCTGCGAAGTGAATCTTAGGAGGAATATTACTACGGAACTGGCGCTGAACAGTGCACGGACGAACAGCAGGCTCCAGACGCGGAGGCCGACACATTTGGTACTCGTGACAAGACGAATCAAAGATTGAAGCGGCCTCAAAGTCTGCGACGCGCAAAACGCAGAGCAACAGAAGTGTGCGGGCCCCATGGACTACATGGTCAGCGAGACACGCAGTTCGAAAGGAGTACCACGAACCACGAGACGCCAATAGAATGAGCTGATGCCCCGCGCTCGTTCGCGCCCGGCCCCTCGCGTATAGAGCCCTGGCGGCGTCGTCTGTCGGTAAGTCCGGGGTTTTCAAGTAGACCTCAAGGTAATGTTCCACTGCACGCATCTGGCCATATCTGCAGTAGGCGGACCCGACTGAAATGAGTGACACCACCAGCGAACGTTGGGACTGGTACTCACTCCCCGGCCTCTACTAGCGCGAGACAATGGTCGAGTATAAGCTTCGCTTTTTGGAGTGTCGGGAGAGACCCCACAATTGACAAGACGGTCGCGGTGAGTTCGTCAGGGATTGAGGACATTTGGGCTTTGAGTTGGAAGCTGGCAAGCTGAATGCAGGGGTTGATATACCAGCTGCCAGCGTTGAAATGAAGGTCTGGGAACATTGGCCCTGAGTACTGAGTGTTCGCACCACCGTCGCGCGCAATGTGGAAAGCGCGGAACGAGGTAATCGTCAAATGCCGCTTTGGTTCGGACTCTCATTCATTCACACACGCTCACAAACTTTCATCTAAACACTGTCGGGGTTGAACGTTGAATACCCATCCAGTCAGCCGCCGTTGCCAGATCGCACACGCTCTTCTGGGGTGGGTGATGTCCTGCGCCCCCTCTTCTCCCCCTGAAGTAGGTAGGGGGGCTACTGCTCTAGAGTCTAGACAGATAGGTTCGGCACTTCTATCGCCGCTCATCACACTCTACCTGCGGACACGATGCTCAGACCGGCAGCTTTGTGATGTTCAATTCATTTCTCTAACGTAGCGAAGGCTGTACACACGCGCGGAGCCGCGATTATCTTGCGATCCATACCCTCGCTTAGATGTGCATACTCAGCCGAAACCACCTCCCAAGAGCAATTGTTCCCGCCATGGTCTTTCTACTAGTCGGTGTTACTCCTCCATGTTCAGTGGATGCTAATCTCGTATCCCCCATGACTTAGGGGTATCCCAGGAAAACGATCTACGAAGCCATTAATTCCTGACTATAGAACTCGCACGCTCGTTATCAATGTGATGCAGTGATGCCTCACAGAATCAGCACCGAATGTCCGTCTTTGGGGGCACCCTTCGAACGCGTGGGACAACGTCACCCCTACACGTACATACCACCTGTATTAAATGGCTCATTTCTCTCAATTGCCACGTTGGGGAGAAAATTGAACGAACAAATTGTTTACTTGCTGCTCTGCTCCTCCCAAGTCTAAAAACCCCCGCAGGGTCCTGCTATATCGATTGCCGGGCCTCACCAAGACCAGCACGCCTCCTGTAGAAGAACCTCAGCAAACCCGCCATTCCGGTACAAATAATAATATCACGAGCCCCTGTTCCTGATTAATTCGCGCTGCTGTAGATCACATTCCCGCCTCACCGAGGCCAAGAACAAGGAAGACGGGGGTAACCCCCGTATACAACAAGTAACCCCCGATCGCATGAATGTCTGTTTCACTCTATGGAGCACCTCCCGCTCGCTGATCCCCACTGCGCATTGCTAACGGGAGTAGCGGCTCTTCGCTGCCACTGCTACGGTCCTCGCCAGCCTGCAGTTCCCGATCATGCGGCGTTTCAACAGCCAATAATGCATCTTTCGGACCTACCGTAGGGAAACGAAAGACATGGGGGCGCCCCTCAAACGAGGCGCGCAAGGCCGCAGGCCATGATCACCATGCTTGCGTGACTCGTATTGACCGTGTGGTACTTTGAGAGCGAAACTCGGCAGGGGGGGGAGAGCAAGTAAGGTCGCCGGCTCCCAAAAGGCAGAGCAGAAAGAGTTCGTGGACTGGTGACGAATTTCTCGCGTAGAGTGCCAGAGCATGTGGAGAAAGTGGGGCCCGGCAATCTAGGCTGCTGCCGCCGCCACAGCCACACAGCCTCCCCCCACAGGCTGATGCTTCATATCGCGTAGCTCCCGTTCAACGCGTGTCTGCGACCACAGCTCGGGATCGGGCACGAGGGTCCGGCGGCTTTTACTGACTTTACTTTCAGAACCGAGGGGGGGCTCGAACTAGACGGCGGTGACGCTCGGGAGAATTCAGTTGACCCCTAGCCAAGAGGGGGCAAATAGTGAAACGCCTGACAATGGGACCTGTCGAAGAAGCGCATGCGGTTCGGTCACAGAATTTGCGCAAGGATCACTCGAGAAAGCAATGAGCGACAGATCGAGGGCTTTTCTTTACTGCAGAGCCGGAATGGCTATACTAATTGCCCCAAAAGCAGCAGCAGCAGACGGTGTTTGCCTCGCGTTTTTCCTGTGACCGGTGGTATTTAACGAGCTGAGTTACGTTTTTGAAGGCTTCTCAGACCGCAGGCGTTTTATGTGAGCCAGAGTTTCCGAAATTATGACCACGCGCGACCCGCCAGGTCGCTCATATCTGGTCTTTCGGTACACTGAATCCGAATGCGGAAGGCCATTTTAGAATTATAGCTCATCACCTTTGCCGTACTTGGTACCAGTGGGTACTGTATGTGTGCGCGTTGAGCGGCCGCCTGTCTACAGTAAAAGTGGCTTGCTTCCGCTCCGCACGCACGTTGCAGCAATGCAGCAGTAGCGCCTGCAGCATGGCACGGGCACCGGGCCAGCGCCGGTGATGACAACAACCCAAGCCTATTTGGCAGCACGTTGCGCTGACTAACCTCGTGCTTTTCTGGGCGGCGCTATTGCCAGGCCGAGGCAACTACAGTACTGTAGATCGTTGGGGACAGCCGCCTCATGGGTAGACGATGTGTGCACTTGGCACCGTACATTACACACGCCTGGAACTCTATGTTGCTTTGATGCCCATCTCACCCCTTGGCGAGTACAGTATACCCCCGAGTGGAGATATGCGGTGAGCATAATTGGCATTTGTGTGCTACCAAAATTGTATTGTACAGACGACAACGAAACTTAATTGACATCCTACCGATCGACCGGTCGCGCCGCGTTTCCAATGAAAAAAAAATGCAAGTACTCTAACCACCATGTACCATGGGAACGCGCGCGCTGGTCATGGATGGGCCACGAGGGAATTCCCCAAAAGTGGGACCCGGGCTCATCCACATTTGTGACAAAGGTCGTACGGGTGTTACCCCGAGCCACGGACGAGTCAGATCATCCGTGGGACACAGCAATCGTACTCCACTCTGCGGACGACGCGGCCGTCGTGACCGATACTCGGCGGTCGTCCCCATTTCCTAAACCGTTCAGGTACTGTCCCCACTCCTTCACTTCCTCGTCACATGCCTCCGAGACGATCCAGTGTGCGCTACTGACGGACGAAGCGGACGATAGCACCTCCCCCGTTACCGACGACGATGACGACGACAACAACAGCGACGAGAGCTCCGAGTCCCACTCCGATTCTTCGTACGAGTGAGCGTTGTTGGGGGACACGGCATCCGGAGGAGGGTCCCGAAGGGGATGCCGGGACGCCGGGGACGCGTCAGATACATGACTCGGTAAGGGGAGACGGCGGGCGCGACACAGCTCGCGCACACGAGCCGTGTATCTGTCATGCTACCAAAAATAAGTAAGAGAACATCAAGGGCGGGAGGGCGAGACGCCAGCGTCCCTGAGAATGAGTGACCAGGGCGCAGAAAAAGGACAAGGACGCATTTACGGCACCACTGCCAGAACGGCGGTGAAGGTAAAGGGGAAGGGGCAAGGGAAAACAGTGGGAAGGCAAGGCAGACTCACGATGTCTATGACGCGCTCGACCTCGGCCTCGTTCCCTGGTTTCCGCGAACGGCGTGCGATGACCCATTGGAGTAGCTCGATGGCTTCGCTGTAGGCTGCGACGGCGGAGGGTGTGTCTGACCCGGAGGAGTCGAGGTGGACAGCGTGCCGCGCGCGCTGTAGAGCGTTCGACAATATTTGTCGCGATGATTGGCGGGGCGGGCACGTTGGGAGCTTCTGGGAGTAAAAGTACGCAGGTGGTGATTGAAGAGTGTATGGTGGAGGCGGGGAAGACATGGTGCGGACGTGACAGGGAGTGGGTATACTGGGACGGTGACGGATGTGGCGAACAACAAGAGTCAGACAGACAATGTGGAGGAATTAAATAGAAAGGATTTAAGCTAGTGTATCGATTGGCGGGGTCCCATTGTGGTAGTAGGTGTTGGTAAGTGGTTAGGTAAGATCGGGACGTAGCTCCTCTCGGTTTAAGCGACCTCCACATTTACGTTTTGAACGGGAATAGAGAGGAAACCGGGTCGATAAGCCGATGATGTACGATTCCGAGTTCGTGTTGTCAGATTCGAACCATCCCAACAAAGTATCGCCGTCTTACCCCTTCATCATCGTTAGTGCAGTCTTTTCTATCGCGCATCCTTGCCAGTGAGGAGGCAAAGGCATTTCAGACAGGATACGTGTCTTAATCCGACTCAGCCTTTTGTCGAGAATTACCGGGCTCCACTATCTTGGCGATCACTTGATCTACAGTGCGTTCATCAAGGCAACGAATCCTTCCTCTATGCTGCCCGTCGCTTGATTCGGGTTATACGGAGATGTGGCGCACGATCGAGCCTTCACATGCTACCCTGAAGGGCAGTGCAGCGCAAACCACGGAAGACCGGCCACACCGCGACACCCCTAGAGTTCGCTGCGTCACCGAGTTGGCTACGCACGATGTCTGAACCATAACTTACTCTCGGGTTGTTGAGCTGATCGCGCCTTTGATTAATGAGCGCCTGCCGCCTGGAAGATCGCTACTTGAAATTCGTATTCGTGCCCACGAAGGGAACGGGAGCGAGCATGCCTTGGGTCCGGGCCGACTAGAATACAGACCACGGTATCCAGGCACTCTACTGAATTTGCCCTGTTTCGTCGCGAACCGAACCCATCGCACCTGAGCAGGCCTGAGCGCTAAGCATCGCCGAAGAACCGGATTCTGCAAAAAAAAATCAACTGGATTGTGATTAAACGAGTGTCGGTATATTCCTATGAGGAGAATAATGAAAGAACTGTTACTGTAACGAAAACGAGTGCTTTTACAGTATTGCTAGTCCAAAACCGGGTATCAGGGCTGCGCAAGAAGAAAATGATAATATTACACTCCATGTTATGTTCATGTGACGTCATCAATTAAACCCATCTGTGGCCACCTGGGAGGAAATCTTTTCCTGTGGTCTATGGCTAGGTTCCGCCGTGTACGCGGGAGGGGCACCCATAGGGAACGCGGACTCCAGCATCAGCGAAGACGAACGCTCGCTGCCGAACGGAGACTGGGATGGCTGGCACTCGTACGGCGGGGGTGGCACCGTGCAAGTCACTGACAGCTGGCGCATCCGTTCGGTATACCCGTCGCACTACATTTCGTTGGGATCAGCGCATATATAACAGGAGATGACTCTGTGACGTACGATGGCGGCCAGCTGGCGAGCCTCTACGTGAGCACCGTGGCGCTCCAGGCGGGCCCGGATGGTGCGGAGACGCCGCACGCTCTCGGTGTATGCGAACAGCGCACCCGCGGGATCCGTGTTCGCCGTGTCGAGTTCGACAGCCGATTGGGCTAGGGCCAGGGCGTCGGCGACGGTGCGCCTCCAGGAGCGAGTGGGTGTCGCGACGCGGTGTACTTCAGACATGTGCGTCCACGAGATAGGGTGCTAGTACAGTGAAAGTATTAATAGGGATGAAGGAGGAAAATTTGGACAGGCTTCCACTCATTAAGAGTCGGGGGCGGGATAGCGTGAGAACGTCCAAATAAAAACCCGATACGTAAAAGATGTTCTGCAATTCGCGCACAAGCGATGTCGAACATGGAAACGGAAGGTGGTTGAGATACGATGCATGTGATGGCCGTATTTGGCGAAGCATGGGCGTGCAGACCACGCGGTAGGACACTGAACAGGTACCACAGAAGTCGTTTGCCGCGGATCTGCTCAAGAACGAAGGGACTCTGACGGGCTTCTAAGTCCTGGCAGCACGATGGGTAAGGGCCAAATGCGAAAAAGGAATGAACGAATGCCAGCACAACCCGATCTACTATGCCGAATGGAAATTTCGCCGAGCGGGCGGACTCAGTGCGTCGACCGCACTACGATCGACCCTCGGAAACTTGCTCGGAGAGCACTGTACGTCACGAGAGGGGTATTACTTTCAAATCGCGACTCGAGCGAGCAATGCCAGCGAATAGCCTAGTAGAGAATACCTCCCCGTGCTGGTGACAAAACAGCATGCCACCAATGCAGCAAGTTCGCCTTGGTGTAGGACGATGTAGGGAAGAGTATCTTTTTGGCTACGTGCCCTCAGTGTAGTGAAAATTTTACCTAGTGAATCTGGATCCCGACCATATGACCAATTACCAATTTGAAGGTGCCACGAATGTGCCAGCCCCATTCGTTGGCTCTTAGCTGGGGGCATGTGTGCACTGCATCGTACGATGGCTGTACGCGATGTTTGGCCAGACACACGTTTGTCAACGTGAGGGTTGGGTTTCTCAGAATTCCCAACGTTCACGTTCACAATCCCGCGGGGCCAATTCTATACAGCAACAATTGCGAACCCCACTTGGCAAGGAAGGGGCCACAAACCGTCCAGCTGTCACTGTCTTTGTCCCCTCTATGGCCGAGTCCGCGCGCCGAAAACAAACGCGGACGGCTCGAATCGGGTTGCAAGCGCTGGATCAGTGGAGAATCAGACCGAATATTGTCATCGCAACCATTGTCCACTACAGTATAGGTTGTGCTTTCCTTCTCTTCTCTTCCCCTTCGAACCACTATGGTTACCCAGCGTATTCTAATGGCATCACATTTGCGCTACACTCGTTCTCTTGACGTGTGCAGGACGGAAGAACCAACGCGTGCGTTCTTTCCATGACACGACGCTCCTGACCGTGTATTCCGACCAGACGACCGAACTCGCTTCAGATGCGTCCGAAGACAGGTTCGAGCGGGCCATTCTGGAGTCAGAGTCGTCGGCCCCAGACACGTCGTACTCCCCAATTTCGTCTTCCACTTCTTCCTTGCGACCTTCCAGTACTAGGTCTTTGACCGAACTCTCGTCAGACATGTTTGACGACATGAACGGACATGCGTTTCTGCAGCCAGAGTCGTCGGCCTTAGACATGCTGTGGTTCCTATATTCGTCTTCCACTTCTTCCTTGCGATCCTCTAGCAGGGCTTTCATCTGGTCTATCAGACGTACCAGGGCTCGAACTCGGGTGTTGTCTTCAACTCGGAGGCCGTGTTCCCTCATTGACTTGTGAATGATTTTTATTACTTCACCGAGTGGGAGGATGTCTTCTGGTGACTTCCCTTCATTACGCCAGGCTCTAAGTACGTGAGGTCCGTGACTCTAAGTTGACATTGAAGTATGCTCACAAAGATGCCACCAAATCTTCAATATCGTTCTTTCTGGCCATGATCGGACACTTCGTACGGGGAAAGAGACGCTTTGCAATTGCATGCCAAAGGTGGCGAGGTGGCGCCGCCCAACCGTCGGGGAGGGGTTTCCGTTTTATCGCGCACCCCCGATGCGGACTTTTGCCTCGGGATTCGTTTTCCCCGGTGACCTTTCTGTGCACAGATTGATTGGTGAGAGGACACGCCATTTCGAAAACGTTACGAGATGATCCATCGCCTTGATCAACGCTTCAATCGCATATATACCGATCTGGTGCCAAAAGTATGTAGTTGGGCCATTCCCTACACATGACTGGAGCATCATGTGATGGTTCATCTCCGAGCCCATCTCATGCCGGCGAAGTTGCCCCGCTCCCAAGCTCCGGCACGCCTAGAACGTGCCAGTCGCATATGATCACCAACCTGCGCGCAGGCTCAGGCTCAGGCCTCGGTGGCGGGGCTTAATAGCCACAGGAGCACTCCCATTTACCTCCAAGCCTGAGGTTTTTAGTAATATATCTAGACCACTTCAAGAGCGATCGCCCAAGTGCCTTACCCGCCTTCGTGTACAGCACCTGTTGCCCTCATCCGAGTCTTCCCGATTATGGTTACTGTATTCGGAGGCAACTAAAACCAAGATACAGTAGTTCAACGTCTGTATATGGACAACCTGCGATACCGTTTCCTTATACAATACAGTGTAACGGTGACTAGGGAGGTTCACGTGACCTTCTAATTCATTTAGCGAAGATACGTTCGCGGGGTTAAACCTAACGATTGCGAACTCTCAACTTCGCCCTTCTTGAACCCTTGCTTTGTCCCCTCTGTGATCGAGTTTAAGGCAAGTGTGACCAAGAGGTGTGACCAAGAGTTCTGACTCGTAGGTTTACTCTTCAAGACAAACGACGTCACGCGTCACCTGTTACAGTAACCATCCTACAAAACGAGTCATCGAACGAGGCTACAACGAGTCATGTACGAACCGAGCTACAATATTACAAGTCAGCATGGAGCAGAAAGCAAGAAAATAGTAACATCAGCCGTGCATCTATCCAGAGGTATCTTTATCCCCCCCCCCGTCTCTTCCCTTCTCTTCCGGACCATGACCACCGACTCGGAACGCATTCTAAGGGCGCGACATCTGGGCCGCACTCCCACATGCACCAGCAGGACGGAAGAACCAACTGGTGCGGTCTTTCCACGATGAGGTACTCCTGACCGTGTATTCCGACCAGACGACCGAACTCGCTTCAGATGCGTCCGAAGACAGGTTCGAGCAGGCCATTCTGGAGTCAGAGTCGTCGGCCCCAGACACGTCGTACTCCTCAATTTCGACTTCCACTTCTTCCTTGCGACCTTCCAGTACTAGGTCTTTGACCGAACTCTCGTCAGACATGTTTGACGACATGAACGGACATGCGTTTCTGGAACCAGAGTCGTCGGCCCTAGACATGTCGTGCTTCCTATATCCATCTTCCGCTTCTCCCTTGTGATCCTCTAGCAGGTCTTTCATCTGGTCTATCAGACGTACCAGGGCTCGAACTCGGGTGTTGTCTTCAACTCGGAGGCCGTGTTCCCACATTGACTTGTGAATGATTTTTATTACTTCACCGAGTGGGAGGATGTCTTCTGGTGACTTCCCTTCATTACGCCAGACTCTAAAGTACGTGAGGTCCGTGACTCTAAGTTGACGTTGAAGTATACTCACAAAGATGCCACCAAATCTTCAATATCGTTATTTCTGGCCATAATCGGGCGCTTCGTGCGGGGAAAAAGACGCTTCGCAATTGCATGCCAGAGTGGCGCCGCCCAACCATCGGGAACCTGAAGGGATTTCCGTTTTATCACGGTGCACACCCCATGCGGACTTTTGCCACGGAATTCGATTTCCCCGGTTGCCTTTCTGTGCACAGATTGATTGGTGAGAGGACACGCCATTTCGAAAGTGTGCCAATCGTCGAGGTCACTGTCACAAACCTAGGACAGGCCTCATCACCCATGCGTCACGCCTTTGTACTCAGATTTTCGACGGATCTCACGGCCCGGTCTCGTGCAAAACAAGGTACTCAGGTGGTGGCGTCGGTGGGGGAAGTGTGGTGATTCTTCCACCACGGAGTGCCACGACCAGCAGGGCCGGACCCGAACTCGATTACACCCAGTATCTTGTCCTGTACTGTACTGTCACTTATCATGAATTTTTTTTCCTGAGGCACAAGTTAAATGACTCACTATACCATTTTTAGACTAACGTGCTTTTGCCGGAGCTATGATAGTTAGCCTGAACAGTATGTGCTACCTATTATCGGGAGGCACGACGGCTGTGGTCTTGGGCCACAATGTGACACCTTCCATTACCCACTGCTGATCCCGATTCCCGACTCAGAGTCGGCTCACGCGCGCTACTATTCGGTAAACACATCGTGATGGGCACCACCGTACCCGGGCCGGGACTGGGATTTTAATCGACTCCTACCTACGTGTCCGAAGCTGGTGCCAGGAGAGGGTCGGAAATACACCATCTAGTCAGGACTCATATGATAGTACTGAGTAATTTTCCTCATTCTTTGAAAGGCTTCACTCCGTCCTCTTCAGCCCCTTCGGCCTTTGGTGACTCAAGCGCCGTTTGTCGCGTTCTTGGTCGCGTTCTGAAGTTCGATGTCAAAATTTGAGTTGGTAAGGTACAGAGGTACAGTACAATGAGCGAATAAACCTCGAAAAAGCAAAGCATGTAGTCATGCTTCGTATTTTGTGCCTGAATGAAGCAGAGTTTCATTGAGCGGTAACGGACGGTCGAACCAAACTGGTGTGTAAACGTGTCCAGTACGAACGAGCACTTGCACGGTTATCTGCATAGATCTCACACTATCGCGCCACCGTTCCAATGTACATACTGTACAATGCAGAGTAAAAGAATATCATTATCATTTGTTGCGTGTCCGGCTATGCAATAAGTTACAGATGTAGCAACAGGGCTGCGCTTCACACCCCATTCCCTAGAGCTTCGTCGTGGCCTCAGGTGCGATGCGACTCTTGATCACCTTGATGATCCACAGAGGTAGCGCGCTAATCGCAACGATAACTGCGACTTTCCATCCAAACCGCGTTGAGATGACGAACGATAGATCTGGGAACAAGAAAGTGTGAGTTGAAAGGAAAAATGGAGGAAAAATGGAGAACGGAAATGAAGTGGGAGTTTAAGAGGCGGAAGCGGACGGATGAGTGGGGACGTAAAATGAAGAAAAAAAAAACGCACCGAAATATTCGGGGAGGAAAATCATACTAAAGGCGTAGATGCCGAGAGTAACGACTTCCGAAATAATCATGTATACGTGCCTACGCATGGAAGATGTTCAGAATTCACGAATGAAAAGCAAAAAAAGAAATGGCACGATGGCCACAGACGTAAAGACGGTACGTACCAGATCGTGATTTCTAATGCGACCATGATAAGTTCATTGAGGATCAGCGCAGTGAAGGAGATGGCAACGATGTTCAGAAACTCGTTCTCGAAGAGCACGAGTGAGATGATCATGATCGCAGCGCCTTGCAAATGCGTGAGACAATGTACCGCGACGAGAACGTGGAGGGCCGCAAACCTTGGTAGAGGCTGATCATCAGCCAGATAAAAAAGGTCTTGTAAGACAGTGCTCGGCCCTAAAAAATCGACAATCGTAACGATAACGAGTGAGGACGAGAGTGCGCGATGCGCACCTTGGTCAGGTCCTTATAGAGCTCCGGGTACGACAGCGCCAAGTCCTCGTTCAGATCGCGGTCGAGCACGAGCGAGAACACAGGCGCCATCGTGTACAGCGTCGCGTAGCCGACCATGAGCCAGCCCTGGTAGAGCGCGATGGGCGCAAAGTAGAAGATGGAGGAGAACACGGCCTGCATGACGGATATGATGAGCCCGCGGTGGATGACGAACTGCGCCAGCTTGGCCGAGCGCCGGTACGAGTTGCGCCCGTGCCAGAGGAGGAGCTTCGTGAGGTGGCTGAACTGCGTCACGGAAAAGTCGGCCGCGAGCGAGGCTTGCTTGCCTTCTTTGCCGACGATACCGACGCCTGGAGATATACATACGTCAGCGAGCGTCGGACGGGATGGGGAAAAGGGACAACGCACCGACGTCAGCTGCCTGGATCATGCTCACGTCGTTCCCACCATCACCGATGCAGCACACGCGCTTCTTAGTATAGCTCCGGATGAGCCGGGCGACATCGGCCTTCTGCGTAGGCGAGCATCGACAGGCGACAACTGCGGAAAGTTTGGTCGTGATTTCTATGAACTCATTTTTAAACAGGTTGAGGCAGAGCTGCGAAAACGTGAGCCCGCCATCCGTCTCAGAACACGGCTTCACTAACCTGGAGTGACTCCCCGTCGATGACGAGACAGCAATCGAGCTTGTTCTGTAAAAAGTCTAGCTCGTTCTGGACCTCCTCGGCGGTTTTTACTGCGAACCAACATGACATGAGGAAGTAAGGTAGAAGTGGTCAACTCACGCTTTGAAACCTGGTGTATGTATTGGTTGCGAGCGACCAACTTGGTCGAGATGGCGATGACCGTGGCTGTCTCGATCTTGTCTCCGGTAAGCATCCATATCTTAATGCCCGCGTTCCGTAGCAACTCCAGCGTCCCACGAACATCGTCCTGCAGCTTGTCCTCGACACCGGTCAGCCCGAGTAGCTCGAGGTCGCGTTCGAGAGTGTCTGCGACGACAGCCGCCATCGCTTCGTTACGGCCCTCAAGGCGCACGCTCGCGGCGTGGTGACGCGTCTTGTAATCTTCGTAAGCAGCCTCGGAGAGCCGGCGCCGTGCGACGACAAGCGTGCGCAAACCCTCGCGCGCCATGTTCGCCGTCTCTTCCTCAAGCCAGTCATTGCGTTGGACGATGCGCGCCATGACGACGTCGGCGCCCTTTTGCAGGAAAGAGAGTTCGCCAGAGGCGGTGTCTCTCACGACGATGCCCATGCGCTTGGACTCGGAAGTGAAGG
This sequence comes from Lactarius hatsudake, assembly GCA_024734325.1. NCBI lineage: Eukaryota > Fungi > Basidiomycota > Agaricomycetes > Russulales > Russulaceae > Lactarius > Lactarius hatsudake. The sequence continues at coordinate 258,326 of JANSJP010000017.1, read as the reverse complement.
GGAAGAGTTCGAGGACATCGTAAGCAATTGTTGAACCGGATGGCGTGCGAAGTTCGATGCGTGTGCGGTCGCGGAATGTAAGGGTCAGGCCGACAGACGAGGTCCACTTGACGATGGCAACTTCGTCAGGTGAAGAGGCTTGGTAGGTGACAGAGCCATCGTCGTTGGTGACGGGGGTGACCTGAATGGACATGTGTCGGGGACGCGTACCATGAGAATGAGATGGAACGTACGTTGTGGCACAGAGCAAGGCTGAGAACGACGTCACGAACGCGTGCGGAGATGTCGCGACGACCACGTGTAGCTAATTGGATGCCAGTCGACAACGAGCCGTGCCTCGCGTGAGCCGCTAGACTTGACTGAGCATAGGTGATAAGCGGAAATAGGACAATCTTACCATCGGCCCCGAAAGCGGTGCTGAGTTGGTGGGTGACCTCATCCATTGCGTCATACCCAAACGACATTGTGCCCATATGAAGTTTCTTCATTTCCATCTCTGTACCGTATAACATATAAGGAAGGATCTTCGGATTATGTTTGGAAAGAGACCTGCCATTCTGGGTCAATGTACCGGTCTTGTCACTGAGAAGATACTCGATTCGGCCGAGTTCTTCCGGTAGAGTGCTTGTTCGTACGATCGTGCCCGGGATCTCGTTGTCGTTCATGATAAGGTGCGCGTACACCGTCTTGCCCATGTCCAGGTTTACACGTAAACTACGTTGAAATGAGCCCAATGTTTCGCAACGACAGGGTTCGCTCACCTGATAGGGATGATAGACGAGAACAGGATTAAGAACCTGAACACGTAGATGTACCACAACCCACGGAACCCGTTAAGCGCAACCAGCGCGACGGACAGCGCGAATGTGACCGTACACAAAATCTTTCATCCATGAAATAAGCGCGTACGACCCGAGGGGAAAATGCATACGACTTACCTTGGCCAGTTTGTTGATCTCCAGGTCCAACAACCCAACTTTCGTCTGTGGGTGACTCGTGTTCATCACTGCGCGCGTCTCGGGCCCCGTGTAAACCACGAAACCAATAGCAGAGCCCGAGGCGAGTACGGTGTTAGCCCACAGCACGTTCTCGGCTGAGAGCGGTTCTACTGTTGGTACTTGCACCATTGGAACTTCGTTGGAGGATATGCTGGGTGGTGTGTTGATCGTAAACGTGCCGATGAACGCGTGGATGTCCTTGGTCGGCGCATCCGCTGCGTGCAATAAGAAAGGTAAGCAATGATTCTGACGTCGGGAAAATGGTGGCGCACCGTAGATATCTGCGTCGAGGTTGAGGAGCTCTTGGTCCGAAGGCAGCTTTTGCGTCGCTGGGACGGCGACGCGTAGCTTCCAGTCTGTTTCGCCATCCAACTGGTCGGTTCGGATAAAGCACGTCCCTGATGAGTCGGATGTGCGGAGGAGGACGAGGTCGGCCGGCACGCGCTGGTTCTTCTCGAGAAGGACGAGGTCGCCGACACGGATGGAGGAGGAAGGGATGGAACGTGTGGGTGTGAGGTTATCTTCGAGGCGAAAACTTGGTAGGTCCTCATCGCTCGACGAGGTGAGGACCAGGTAGCGAGCAGAGTTAGCCTCGCGATCGCGCAGATTGCGTTTGTAATCATCGTGGGCTTCCTTTCCCATCGTCACGAGGAGAACGAAGGCCAGCGGGGCAATGTACGTCACAAGGAAACCTGAGGGGGGCCGTCAAAGATGACTGTGTCGGAGAGAAGGAAGGGCGGCATACCAGTTTTGAGAGCAGGAACGAACTGGGAAAGTGCGACGAGGAGAAAGTAGAGGTTGAAGAAGAACTTGAATTGTTCGTAAAAGACGATGGGCAGGAACGTGAACACATTGTACTTCTGGTTGCGGACGATGTTTGGAGGGAACTTGCTCTGCAGTTTGTCTTTGGGGCGTGCGTGAGTGGACCTTCAGAGGAGACCGTGAGGTGCGCACCTGGAGGTCGCAGGGGCACTGTCCGGGATTTATCTTTTGACCCCCGTCGTAAAATTGATCGCTAGCGCGGGTTCGTACGATCAGCGCAGGGGTAGGTACACAGATGGACGCACCTGTGAAGTTGTATCGGATGCCCTCTCAACGGCGGTTGACCCGCCCTCTTCGTCGTGCAGAAAGCCGGTATCCCGCTCACCCTCACCTAGGAGCGTTGCTTCTTCCTCAGGTTCTCCGTCTCCATACTGATTTCTCCGCTTTCCTTTCCTCCGAGCAGAAGACGCGGCATTGAAAGAGGCAAGCATGGGTGAGCCCGGGCGCGAGCCGGATGCGATCGAGGGCGTGGTATCCTGCTGTTGTTGGAAAGCGTCGAGGCGCGTGTAGCCGTTTCGGTTTCTTGATTTGCGAAGTGTGTGCAGACGAATATCTGACATAAACGAGACGCCGACCCGCCGTGGATATCAGATGAGTGGAATGGTATACGGGGGTAGAATGATGTCCGACCGCGGCCGACGTCGGTTGTCCTGTTGCGTCAGCAACAAAAGACTGCAGACTGCGGATAACCCATAGTGCGCCACGGGCAACGCGACCCGAACCACTCCCGAACCCCCGACGAGCTACTTTTGATCCGTTCACTCTCACTTAGCTTGTCGAATTATTCATCACGGCCAAGCTGCAAGAGCCATACTGTTTTTCTGATTCTAAGACGTCGAAAATCGTACATAAGGACATGCATGGACAGTTTGCCGTAGAGAATAGAATGTCATCCTCGCACTCGCACGTGCTTCCCGACCCTCTCAAGCCCGTTCAGCATGGGCTGTGGGATCGGCATTTACGCGTGATAGGAGCTGCAGGACAGTCAGCGCGACATCATTGACGGAGAAATGGTCGTACCTTGCGGGCCAATTCCTAAGTGCCAGCCGTCTCAAAGACATCCGGCACCATTTCATTGTCACAGGCTTCGAGCTGTCCAGTTGCACCTCCAGCATTACCCTTCCGACGGACGCTCGGTCCACGTTGGTTTCCCTCATTGTCGCCAGCAGGTCTTGTTGGTGAACCCCGACATCTTGTGGTCCTTACTAAGTTGATCGATGTTCCTCGAGTTCCTTGACTCTTGTGTCTTTATTCTCTAAGTCGCTCTCTTCTAACGCATAATTGAGGTTGTAAAGTTCAAGTGCAAATTTAATGCGGTCCTCTTTGTTTAAGAGGTCGAAAGTTCGCTTCTTGCCATAAACCTACGGTGATTTAGCGTGGGGTCTTAATGAAACAAAGAACATGTACATACCTTCCGGGAACCCCCTCTCTGGTACAGAAAACAGCGGTCTGCCAGTCCAGTGTCGCCAATAAATATAGCTACAAAAACGAAGTCTCTCTGTTCGGTTCGGTATGCGTCCAGGAATGCATTCGCGAATCGGACGATACTAGCTCCCTGAAGCACCAGGTGATGGTGGTCCGCGGCTGGTCGATGTGAAGGACGTGAGTTGACCTCCACAGCCACTCGTGGAAGGAAATCATTCTTCGGTCTGTACGTGCGATAGGGTCGTCTGGTCAGCTGGCGCCGCAGTTCGTCGTTCTTGAGAGTAGCTTGGAGTTTTCTTGTTCGAGCTGGTGGATACGCAGGGTCAGTGGTGGCAGCGTGGCAACTTGTTCTGGATGGAGAGAGCACAAGCGCGGTTTGGAGCCTATCATACGCAGAAAGACGTAAGTCAGGGGTCGAGTTGCGGTGAGCTCAAGAGTCGGCTTACTTGTTCGATGTGCTGTAGGCCTTTGTTTTGCGCGCTATCTCACTTGTGCCTTTGCGTCACGACCCTGCGCTTGACGGACGGCGGAGGTAATTGATGACTGAGCCAGGATGAGACGGAGGGCTATCACGCGTCGTGTCTTTCCTCCCGTGTGTTTCGACCTCCCCAAGTCCTCCCCATCTGTTATACCCCTGCCACGTCGTAAATTGCTACCGCCCGAATGGGAGAAACCCCATACATATACATGCCCCCACCTCTGCCGACGGACAGCAGGCCGCTAGTGGACACGCGCGTCACTCTTTTCTCAGTTTGATGTCGGGTGGATAGCTGGGGCTATGAGATCATAAGTCGAGGAATCCAAGAGGGTGCGTGTGCGCTTCTTTCCCTATCAATACAATATCTTCGCCAACGCCCCAAAAGAAACTCGCAACAGAGATCAAAATTTACGATGCAGCACAAAACCTTGTTCAGCTCAATGCCTCCTCTTCCACCATCGGCGTATCGCAACGATCAACCGCGCTCTCGACGCTGCCGAGCGCAAAATAGACGCAGTGCAGGCGGAGCTCTGGTATGTCCAAGAACCCCGTCGGCCGGTGGCTGCTCGAGCTTTGGCCAGGCGTGCTGGCCATGGTACTCACCGCCGCCAAGTGTACACAGGCGGGCAAGGAGCACGACGAAGCAGTAGCCGCACGGTGCACAGCAGAAGGCGGTCCCGCGTTTCCGTGCGCGGGCCTCGTACGCATCACTTACAGTTGAGCCTCCAGTTCCTCGACCCAAGACACAAACTGCTTTTGAAGGTGAACTTGATGATCCGCGCCGCAGCTGGCCTCATCGACACACTGTATATATTGTATTAATTGTGTTGATCAGAAGACTTCGCCCGCCGCTTGAGGTGCCTATGACCCGTTCAGCCAGAGCCTTGCTCAGTCGCCTCAAGCCTGGGCTTCTTCGCATCTGGCGGCTTCATACTTTCTCCATCGACTTCTACCATGTCTTGCCCAGGCCGCACCTCTTTCCCAGGTACGTTAGCCATGTACAGTGCGGCGGGCCATTTGTCCCATTCAAGCAGGGATGGCCGCTTCTGGGGGTCGTCCGCCATCAGCTGCTCAGCAAACTTGGAGAGGGGGCTGACTCCTTTCCCGAGCATGATGTAACGCAGGAGAACGCGCCCACATGACCACCTGTCGGCCTTGATGGGGCTATGCATCGGCGTCGGTCCATCTTCCTTTCCCATTTCAGGCGCTGTCCAGTCCTCAGTGCCGCGATACTCGTCGGTCTCCGTGTTTTCGTCCTGAACTTGGATAGCTGCGTCAAAGTCTATGATTTGCAGGTGGAAAGCATCGTCACAGACAATGTTAGCGGGCTTGATGTCTCGATGTGCTACATTGTGCTCGTGAATATATGCGAGCCCCTTGATAAGGCCCTGGCCGAGTTGGACACGACCGCGAAGGCCACCGAGGTCCATGAGTCGTTGTTCGCCGACAGAGTGAAGCTTGGGTAGAATGAGCCAACCCCCTGTGGTTGAAGGGATAGTTTCTATCAGCGGGATAATGTGTGGAGACTGGGGCCGCATCGAATGGAGGTGTTTGAGGATGTGCAGTTCAACCGATCCCTTGCGCAGGCGTTTTGCAATCAATTCTTTCTTGCTCCGATCGCTCCGTCGATACACCGTGCGGATGTGAGGTGGTAGCTACAAGACAATGGGTCGGTGAGGCGTCACGGATGGAGAAATGGTTTTCTTGTTATACCTTGTCGACCAATTCCCAGATGCCGTGGTCCGTCTCGATGACATCCGGTACCACTGCATATCCGCAGCAGGCTTCGAGCTGTCCAGTTGCGTCTCCAGTGTCACCCTTCTGGTGAACACTGGATCCGGGTTGGTTTCCCTCGTCACTGCCAGTGCCGGCAGGGAGCTGGGTTTTGATGATGAACCTCGCCAGGTTGTGGTCCCTACTAAGTTTATTGACATGCTCCCTGAATTCCACAACCTTTCTTCTTGTATCTTTGCTCTCCAGGTCGCTCTTGTCTTTCAACGCAGAAGCGAGGTTGTAAAATTCGAGTGCAAATTTAACGCGGCTATCTTTGTTTTTGAGGTCGAAGGTTCGCTTCTTGAGAAAAACCTAAAGCGATTTAACATGGGATCTTAAAGAACATGTGTGCGTACCTCCTGGGAACCCCCTATCTGGTACATAAGGTAGCGGTCTGCCACTCCGATATCGCCAACAAATATAGCTACAAATATGAAATCCCTCTCTGCCCGGTATGCATCCAGATATGTGTTCGCGAATCGAACGACGCTAGCTCCCTGAAGCACTAGGCAATGATGATCCACTGGCCGATCTGGAGGAAATGCGTTAATCGCCACGGCTACTCGTGGAAGGCCAGACTTCAGCACGAGGAAGTCGCTCTTAGATCTGTATGTGTGATAATCTGTCCCAACTCGGACGATAAGTGGGAACCGCCATGATCCTCCCTCCGAGTCGCCACTGTTAGAAAATGTTAGCTCAAAATATTATGGATGCGCTGACTCTCACAATCTAACGGTGATCCTTGCTCCGTGACCTGTGATGTCCGAGGGGAGAGATTTAAAATGTTGCGCGATTGCGTCGAAAAATAACCACTTGGCATCCTCTTCTTTGAATCTCTTTTCAAGATACTTCTCTCCATGGACAGATGAAATATGACAAAAATGGATAACCTCGTATCGGTTGACAACGGGCTCAGAGATGTCTGCCCTCGAATAATCAAAATACTCCTTCGAAGTCGCTTCGTCGACCAACGTTTCAGCTATTGCACGCATCTGGCTTCATCTGTCAGAAATTGAAAATCAAATAAGATAGAAAAACAACCAACCCTATCATCCGCCTTTCGCTTCCTGCCTAGCGTCTCTTCATGCTTTTCGACAAATTTGGGAACATTGTCCTCCGAGTCAGACAGCTCCAAGTCAGACAGAAACATCATTTCATTTGAGTCAAGATCTTCTATCGTGAAGTTCCCTTGAGTGTCTGCTTGAAGGAAGACATCTTTGTATTTTTCGTTCACTTTAGACGCGATGTAGTGGTGACCTTCGTTTAACACAATGTCCGAGGCCTGTATAAGAACACAGGCAACAGCAGTAGGAATGGGTAAAGTACCTGGCTGAGCGGGTACCTGTACAAATAGTACCTCTTCCTTCAAGACGTTGAGTTCCTCTATCACCTGCATTTCGTCGAGTTGTTTGACTTTCTGGCTAGAAAAGATGTTATTGACTCGAAGGTCCCATACTTCACGGCCTCCGTAGCCAAGAGTAATCGTCGGGTCCGTGCATCTCCACACGGTAAGATCAGCAGCATCACAGAAAAGCCGGATCTCCCCACTCCTCTTTGACCTTCTTCTTCAAGGCGTATATGTTACCAGAGGTAATTTCAACATGGAAAAGGCCTGCAAAGGCCCGTGGCGTGTGGTCAACGAGAACGAGAAGAAGCCAGAGTCGCATGATGTATGATGGTCGGTGTACATCTGTGGCGGGAACGACAGCAGGGGCTAACCCCTAAGACGTCACCTGACATCTTTTGCGTATTCGGCCAGAAGCGGCGAGCGAGTTTTTATACACAGGAGGTTGAGACAGTAAGGTATCTAACCTTGTATCTAACACAGAGTTGGGAAATAAAGAGAATGGGATAGGTAGAAGTCAAGTGCAAGCGCAGAAACGAAACGAAACATGAAGGTGAACGCGGTAGGGCACGACAAGTAGGGTGACTACAGTACAAGAGAAAGGGCCTAGTCCGACGCAGGGACAATAGCGCGCGCATTAAGTAAAAGGGAGTTGAAAAGATTCAGATAAGAGACAGAGACCGCACTTCTGTGAGACAAAGGTGGCGTGGCAGAAGTGATCGATCGACGCGCAGCACGACTAGACCTGATAACACGGAACGGATGACGTGAGGGTGTTAGGGTGGCGATGGAGAACGGGACGCGGGGACGCACGGCCGACTATAAGCGGATGGCGAGGGGATTTCCGGTGGTGCCCATTGGCGTTGCAAAGCGACGGAGGGAGGGAGGGGACCCAGGGTAGTACAACGAACGACGGGAGTGAGAGTAGGAGTGAGAATGTGTGTGCGGTTGATCTGATAGCGAAAGTGGGCCCAATGTTCAGGCTGGCCTCAGAAGGCCTCAGCGGGTGACAACGGTTCATGGCCAATGGGAGATCAAGACGAAACTGCCACCCACGATTAGTTCTGAGGGCTGGGTAGAACTGTGGTGTAAGTGGTGTTTGCGACATCTGCACTGCCTTGCTTGTTTGGGTCCACCACCAAAGGGTCATGGGACACCCAAACAGGGCCTGTACACTACATACACGTTGAAAGACACGATTCAGTGCGCGCGGCACAAGGTGCTAAGGCACTGCGCAACAAGTTGTGCAATGTGCCGCATCAGCACGTCGCAATTACCCATACTCTATACCTGATACAATTGAATCCGGTGAGGCCTCGGGGGAGCCAATGAGTACTTGGAGGAGTGGCGTGGGCCCGGGAGTGATGCAGTGATGATGAGCAAGGCGACAGCGAATGGGGGTCTGGAGTGCCTGAATATAACTGGCGCTTTTGGGGATCGGTCCGCCGGGCCGAGTCGGAGGCGTGGGAGGACATCACCCTGCTGCTTGTTAGAGCCGCACTGTCATTTGGTGGACTTCACTTCTTATACAACTACACCGACTCGACTGATCAACGCTAGGTGAGCCCCTATGAATGCATGATGTACTCATAACTATTGCCATATACGGGCGGCGCTAATTATTTGGGCATACACCGTAGGTTGTATTGACTGATACCTGTTAAAACAGTGGTCTATCCGAAAGGCACGCACGCACATCCCCACACTACACGTCCATATACACGCAGAATTAGAAAGATCAAATGGCAGCTGGGAAGCAGAAGACTAGCGTAGCGCCTCACCCGCCGTCACCTACCACCTCTATACCAGAGGTGCATGATAAGAAAAACAAGAAGAAGAAGCGTGTGACTACTCCAAAGACGCGCCAAGACGACACCGATGCCCTCCCCCCGAGCGACACACTCGATTTTGGGACGCTACCAGCCCCTGACGAGGGGCTCGCCGAGGCTATAGCAGCGGTGCTCGAAGCGCCGCGCGCCTGCGGTGAATGGTGGCAGCAAATCCAACAACCTCGGGGGTGCAGGTGCGGATGCGACAGCAGCGGCGCAGGCAGAGCTGCTAGCGACTGCGAACGAGTTGTATCAGCGGATGGATGCTGGTGGGGGTGGGCTACGGCCCGATGGCGCGTATTGGGCAGCGCTACCAGCGCACATTCGCAACTTTGTACGGACTGCCTCCCTCTCTCCGCCGTTGCATACTGCGGGTGGTAACGAGCGGGCCAAGGCGCAGGCTATGTACTCAATTGCACAGCAAATGGTGCAGACGGGCGAACAAGGCGAGGGTCTGGACCAAGGCCAGACCGGCGCCAGATATGACATCGATGGTACGTCCGAGCGAGACATGGCGACGGCGACGGCGGCAGGAAGAATAGTTGCAGAGTGGCAAGGAGAGGTGACATTGCCGGTCGATCCGTCGTTTTTTGCAGACGCGGCGTTCACTGCAGCACTTGGAGAACAAGGGGAGAAAGGAGGGGTAATCGGGGTAGGGGTGGGAGTTGCAGAGGTGACGAGCGGGGAGGAAGAGGAACGTTCATACTTAACGTCTGGCCCGGGGGAGGTTGGAGAGCGGTCGCCGGTGGCCGATGAGAGAGGCCGAAACCGGGGACAAAACCGGCGGGGAAGTGGGAAGAGGCCGATCGGTGCAGCTGCCGTCGGAGGTGCCGATGAGGAAGGCCGGGACCGGGAGGAGGACGAAGAAATTCCCACGTCCGATCTGACCAGTTCAGTGGTCAGCGATTTACTACTAAAGACGGCGGCGACACCGACAGCAGCGAGGGCAACAGTCCCAAAGGCCAAATCGTCACCTAACACCATGCCATCTCAGACCAGGCAGCCCTCCTCAAGGGCTCAAGGCAAGCAGCCTATGAACTATGCTCCCCCTCCTACTTCCACCACCACTACCGCGACCACCACCACCACCACAACAACCGCAACCACTGCTACCACGACTACGACGACAACAGCTCACCAGAAAACAAATACCCCTTCTCCTACAACTCGCTCTTCCTCCAAGGCCGCTGCAAAGGCTCCCCTTGCTCACCCTTATCCGCACACTCACCCTCATCACCACCCATCGCCGCCTTCCTCAAATGCTTCACAATCCCAGAAACATCGACCGCCTTCCTCCCAAGTCCCGTCCACTCGGAACAATCCAAGTCTCAATAACAAGATATGGAGTACGAGCTCAACGGAGGAACGAGAACGTATAAAGGAGTTTTGGCTCGCTCTCGGGGAAGACGAGCGACGTAATCTCGTCAAAGTAGAGAAAGAAGCCGTCCTCAAAAAAATGAAGGAGCAGCAGCGTCATAGCTGCGCCTGTGCTGTATGCGGTCGCAAGCGGTCCGTCCACCGACTTTGTCTTTCATTTTTCTTCTCTCCCATCGCTGATGTCCATGCGCCCCTTCTTGCGCATACTTCTTCATCAGGAGCGCCATCGAAGAAGAACTCGAGGTACTGTACGATGCCTACTACGATGAGCTAGAGCAATACGCGAACATCCAGCAGCGCTACGTAGCCTCCGGTGGCGCGCACCCTCCGCCTCCTGGTCCCGGTCCTTTCCCTGGTTCCGTCGAGCTAGACAAGAACGGCGCCGTCATCGGCGCACCGCGCAGCACGCGGGCAGCCGCGAAGCAACCCCAGTCTCATCCGCCTCAAGTCAACGGTCGAAAATCCGGCAAGCCGCCGCAGGAGAGCGAATTTGACGACGACGAGCAGGATGATGAGGAGTATGAAGACGATGAGGACTATGAGGAGGACGAGGAAGATGAGGAAGACGATGAGGAGGATGACGATCCCGACGAGGACGACCCAGACGAGGCGCCACCAGGCAAGACCCGTGCCGGCGTTCGCTCTCATGGCGGTCGTGATCGCCGTGCGGCGTCCAACGGGAAAGCTGTCAACGGTGATGGACTATTCAATTTCGGAAATAGTCTGGCCGTTACCGGTGCGTGGCAATTTTTTGTTTTCCGATTCTTTTGTGGTCGTGTGCCGACTCACGTGCCACTCTATGCTTTCCCATAGGTAACATCCTCACCGTTGCAGACGACCTTCTCAAGAATGATGGGCAAAAGTTCTTAGAAATGATGGAGCAACTAGCCGAGCGACGCATGCAACGTGAACAGCAGGCGGCCCAGGATCTTGAAGAGGACAGTGATGCCGAAGATGATGATGAAGGCGATGAGGACGACGAGGATGAGGATGATGAAGACGATGAGGATGACGAGGATGATGAGGAAGAGGTGTGTCGCATCACGAGCTCCTTCTCACCTTACGTGCTAATGTGTGCAGGCGCTCACCGAGGATCAGAAGATGGAGGAGGGGAAACGCATGTTCTCCATTTTTGCCGCACGCATGTTCGAACAAAGGGTTCTTCAAGCGTACCGTGAAAAGATCGCCCAGGAACGCCAGATGCAGCTGCTCCGCGAACTTGAGGACGAGGACAAAGCGTCTAAAGATCGCGAGGCGCGTAAAGCCAAGGAGAACCAGAAAAAGAAGGACAAACGACGGTCTGTATTCTATCCGTTCCTTCCTTCGCCCCCTGCTGACCCGCCATCGGGGTGAGCAGGCAGCAAAAGCAGGCGAAAGAGGAGGGGCGTGCGCAACGGGCGGCCGAAAAAGCCGCTGAGGAAGCCGCATTCAAAGAGAAGCAGGCTCAACTCGAAGCGACCCAAAAGAAGAAACGAGAGGAAGAAAAGGTGCGGCGAGAAGCGGCCCGAAAGCAGGCCGAAGAGGAGAGAGCGCGTAAGGAGGAAGAGCGCCGGCGGCGAGCAACAGAGGAGAAAGAGCGCGAAGCTGAACGCGAGCGCAAGCGTCGAGAAAAGGAAGATCGCTTGAAGGCTGAGCGCAGAGAAAAAGAAGAACGGGAGCGCAAGATAAAGGAGGAGCGCGAGGCAAAGCTGGCGACAGAACGTGCAGCAAAGAAGGAGCGTGAAGAGCGCGAAGAGCGGGATCGCAAGGCACGTGAAGAAAAGGAGACCAAAGAGCGTGCCGCCGCCAAGGAGCGCGAACAACAGCAACAACGTGCTGCTGCAATTGCCGCTGCCGCTGTTGCCTCCACTAACAAAGGCACACTTCGCACCCCTACATCTCCGCGCAATGCCACGCCTTCTGGATCGTCCTCACAGCGCTCCCCAAATAATGCACTGTCCTCCAAGAAGATCATGACCAAGACCCAACAGCAGCCAGCCCAGCCCTCCGTTGCTCCGTCCCCTGTGGCGTCCCGCGCGCCGTCGCAGTCGCAGGTCCAGCCTCCCTCTGGTTCACAAACTGTAGCTCCTTCGCAACAGTCGCAGCCTCCGCGCCAGCCTATGACAGGTCTCAACGACACCACAACCACTGCTTCCCGTCACCCCGCAGCTTCCTCCTGTACCTCCCCACCCGTCGCCGCTCTTCCCGCCCAACGGACCTTCCCCTCGCGGCTTTGCCCCACCCCCTACCCCCTTCGGCGTCCCTCCGCCCTCGTTTGCTCCGCAAGTTCAACCTCTTGCTCCATCAGCACTTCCGCCTGGTTTTCCTGGCGCGCCTATCCCTAGTCCGGCTCGTGGACCATTCGAGATGACATTCCCCCGTGCGCTTGCACCCATTGCGCCGCCCAGCTCAGGGTTGGCGCCCGGCGCTGGGCGTCGAGCGAGCTCAAATAACATCGCATCAACGCCGGCGCCAGACTTCGGTCTCATCGGGCGTCCCCTGGCGCCGATAGCACGCCCGAGCACAAGTGGAACGACTACCCCGCCATCGGCGACCTCCGTGTCAAACGGGTCACTCAGCACCGCATCGCCCGTGCGCCGCTCGCCGAGCCCCAAAGGCGTGCTGGGCTCGTCCGCGCTCGCAGCCGATGACGACGAAATCGTGTCTGACCGCCGCGTCGGCGGCGGTAATGCGGGCGTCGGTGTCGCTCCGCCCGGGTGGCGCGGATTCGGCTCGCCACGTGCAGGAAACGGCGCCTCTCCGTGGGGTCCCGCGGCGCAGCAGCAACAGCAACAACAGCCGCCGCAACTCGGATTTGGGCTTGGACTCGGTGTGCGCCCTGGGCCGCCGCCTCCCCCTGGCCCGCCTCTTGGAGGCCCGATGTGGGGAGGTGCTGGACTTGGCGGAGGCGTCGGCGGCGTCGGCGTCATTGGCGCCGGCGCGCCGGACCCGCAGTGGCACCCGGCTGCAGGCGAACCACTTTTTCGCCGCGGCGCAGAGCCCGTTCGTGCATGGGTCCCCGACGTCGCCGCACAATGGTGCGTGAGCGATCTCGTCCCCGTATAGGAGATGAGGGAGGCGAGAAGCGGGGGTTTTACAGTAAAAACATCATCATATGCACCGTGACGTCTGCACATGGCCTTGTTAACACACGCATCCATTCACTGTTCCTTTTCGCATCTTACTGCTATTACCCGTTCTCATCCACGGCTCTCTCGCATCCCCATTTTCGGTCCACGTACTTCTCATTTTTCGCATTAGTTGTCTTCCACACCTCTTTTTCTTCCCTGTTTCCTGTCTTCTTTTCTTCCCCACGAATCATTCAAGCCTGACTCTCCTTTGAGTAGTAATAGTAGCAGCAACAGCAGCAGCAGTACACTGACAGCAAAGCAATCAAATTATATCATGAAAACTCACTCGCCCTCATGATCGGGCTGGGAGGCCGTTCCACAGTCGACCCATCAAAGAAGAACAGGATGTCAGCAATCCCACAACGCTCTGAGAACTGAGCACCGCACAAATCAACAATGCCTTATGACACGACGTTTCGTGGTGTTACACCTCGATTGCGGTGACTTCAGTACTAATATCCCCTTGAATAGATGCGCAGCACGACGTAGTTTGAAATTTACACACACTTACCTTGATGTAGTTGTTCCAAAACACTCGTGGCCATCCTCCGATTGGTTGGGTCCGAGTTGTGAAACCCCCGAGGTGCGGTGGCGGCTCATGCGCTCGGCTCAAGATACAAGCGAAAAACGGAAGGGAAGCCTGACTACCCAGTGATCGATGATGGGGATTCCCCACTGTCATGGCCATGTTCTTCCTGCTGCAAGGCTGTCTCATGGTGCTCGCTGCCATCCTGACCTTTTCCGTTTGGCGGATTGTGTATAACCTATATTTACACCCGCTCTCCCCCTTTCCTAGCCCCAAGCTTGCTGCCTGTTCCAGACCATGGCTGGCGTGTCGTGAGCTCGTCAGCGGTGAATCATTGGGTGACTTGCGCGTGGAACTTGTACAAGCTGTCAGTTCCCATGGTATGCTTCTTATTCTAGGAGAGATTGTCCGCCTGACACCTAACGAGGTTCGTCCGAGTTCCTTGTTTTCACCCTGATACTGTAACGCCAAAATTACCTTGCTCGCAGCTTCGAACCCCGCCGCGTATAACGACATATACAACCATAGGAACAAGTAGGACAAAGATCACTTGCTCTACCGCGCCTTCGACTTGGATATCTCAACAGTCGACTTTATACACTACTCTGACGCCAAACACCGTAGAGATGTCCTTGCCCCTTTCTTCTCCAGGACAACTATCCTCCAAGCGCAGGACCTTGTAATGGAACGGGTAGGTCTCCGCAGGTCTCTGCCTCACCAAAAGGAGAGTCTAGTGACCTCGTGCTGGGATTTCACTGCTTTTCGTCGATGTAATCATGGCCTTCTTCTACGCGAAATTTTCAATCTGATATTGTCCTTGCTTCTCAGGCGGTCTTGCCTATCATTACCATTCGCAAATATTCGGGCACTATAGTGAAGATAATACATCGCATTCCTATGTGGTTTGGACAGAATTTCGGTTCCCCTGTGACCGGGGCGTTGTTTTCGCTTCATAAGGTAATAGTATTCTCCTTGAAGCAAGAGTGACAATTGACGTGTTCCCCCGTAGAGTTTACGGACCAGATCGACGAAATCCTACGTAATCCAGCCAGCCTTGAAGATACACCCCACAAAATCATTTATCATTCGACGATGACTGGTTCGGTTCGAACGCTGAACGGCCTTTTGCAGACTACGGTTATCAAAGAGGGTTTTCGCATGTTTCCAGGAAGTGCGGCGCTTCCGCGCGTTGTCCCCCCGGAAGGAGCGACGATAGCTGGAACCTTCATTCCTGGCGGAGTCCTTGACGCAGCCGATTCCGGTGCATACTTACTGTCGTCGGCCAGAGTTTTCTTTATATGCACCGTTCACCCAAGACATTCTCCAACCCAGACACGTTCGTTCCTGAGCGCTGGCTAGGGGAAGACGCAAAGACACACGAGGCCTCGCTAGTACCATTCTCGAAAGGTGCGCGAATTTGTAAACTTGGCGTATTAGAGGTGTATCTCGTCACTGCCAGCGTTTTCCGTCGCTTTGACTTGACTCTGGACGCGGAAAGGGTCGGATTGTGCCTTATCTTTTCCATGTGTCGCTGAAGAAGGTCCTTAAGTCAGGAGATATATGACTGTCACGGAACATTTCGTGCCGGTACTGTATTCAAGGGCCCGCATTTGCACGCGTATTGCAAACCTGTCTCAGATTAGTCCACGTTCTCGCAACAGGGATTCGCATATAGTTTTAGTGTACGACAGAACAGAACTTATGTTGAACCGCAACCAGTTCCCACTCTCAGCGTGTGCAAGGGTGGGGAATTTATACACATACTCCCAAGAGGAATGGCTACAAAAGAGGCCACCTCATGCATAGCACACTTGGAGGAAACCCTTTCGCACCCCTCCTTTGCGCAGATCGGAGGACAGAGGCAGCGCCCAACCTGGTAGGGGTGCGCCGCCCCCGTCGCAAAAACATTTTTGCACAAGAGGTGTGGCCGGGGGGCATGCGCAAACGGGATGGAGCGCGCACCCCATTTGCTCCCACTTGCACACAAACTAGGGGGCTCGCGACTGAGAGGCCATGAGAACGGGAGGAGGTACACGCCCCCTCTTTGTGTCTCTGAGAATGAACTTGGTTTTTTTTACAAATAAAATGAAAAAACGGGACGCGTGGAATGGGGAGCTTCCCCTTCCCCCTCTTGCACACGAACATGATACACCAACGGAGAACTGTGCGCAATCCAGGAGGCGACTCGGCAGGCCCCACCCAGTTTATGCGTAAGGGCGACATGGCCCTGCCCCAGTTTGTGCGGAAAGGTGAATTGGGGGCTGCAAGCAATGGTTGGGGACTCGATTAACTTTGACAAAAACAAAACGAATTAGACAAAATAAATAACCATATATTTAAATAGCTAATAACTTACAAATATTTTTCTTAACCTGCTATTATTTATTAGCTAATATAGTAGTGGCATATAGCCGGTCCAGAGCGGCCCGGACCGTGAGTCACGCAACATTAAATCTGTTGCCAGTGCCGACCATGAGCGTTATGCTACAATGCTGGTCTAACCCGGAATAATACAGATACACGAGCAGTCATGCAGTTATCCCTGTGCACCATTGTTTTCCTTGGCTCGCCCCTTCTCCAAAACAATGAACAAACGTGGCTCTCGAGTCTTGCTTGAGTGCGTTCGGGTGTATCGTTTCCTCATTCCTCGCCAGCTGTAACCCCCAAGGTAACCCCGGTTGGATGTTGAACGCTGAACGCTTGAAGTTCGAAAATAAAAGCAGCTTTGAATGAAGAGGAAGCCTAAGATTACGGTGTGTATCCGAAAATTTATCCACATGCTGTTGACGGGTTCCGAGACTCGCGCACCATCGACAACAATCCTCCTTCCAGTCTCCTTTCGATTGGGTCGCGAGGCCCGTCGCGACCGCGGAGCGGTGATGACTCAGATACCAGCGAAATCACGACTACCGTGCCAATAGATCGAGTGATACCACATTTAAATCGATGATGAGATCAATAGGCCTGTCATCATGGCCCTCTTCTCTGAGTCTCTGTTAGTCTGTCTCACGGCGCTTGTCACCATCCTGACCCCTTTCGTTCGGCGAATCGTATACAACCTATATTTTCACCCGCTTTCCCACTTTCCTGGGCCCAAGCTCGCTGCTTGTTCTAGGCTATGGCTAGCGTATCGTGAACTCGTCAAGGGTGAATCGTTGGACGACTTGCGCATAGAACTTCATCGTCGATATGGTGCGCGCAGAATCATCCGAGCTGTCGCTTCTCTTGACGTTCTTTTGTCTCTAGGAGAAATCGTTCGCCTGACTCCTGACGAGGTTCGTCCAGGTTTGCACCCGATAAAGGTCGAATTAACTTGCGCTCAGCTCCACTTTTCGAATCCCGCTGCGTATAATGACATATACAACAACAGGAACAAGTGGGACAAGGACAGCTTTCTCTACCGCACCTTCGGCATGGATACGTCAACAGTTGGCTCCATACACTACTCTGACGCCAAACAGCGTAGAGATATCATTGCCCCTTTCTTTTCCAGGACATCGATCCTCCAAATGCAGGATATCGTACAGGAACGGGTATGATACAGCCTTACCGATGGATCAACTGTTTCCTTTTCTCAACAATCCATCAGGTCAACGTTTTCTGCGATGCCTTGGCTCATCAATTTGCAACAGGTGAGAGAGCCGTTTGATTTGGACCGATGTCGTGTTCAAAAATTTGGTTCTTGTGATACAAAAGGAAAGTCTAGCGATATCTTCCTGGGTTCTCACTGCTTTTCCGTCGACGTAGTCATGGCCTTCTGCTATGCGAGAGATTGGAACGCGACCAAAGTGCCCGAATTTCAGTGCGATATTGCCCTCGCTTCCCAAGCTGTCTTGCCTGTCATGACTATGCGCAAATATTCGAGCACTTTAGTGAAGATGATGCGATACATTCCTAATTGGTTTGGTAAGGAAGTCGGTCCCTCTGTTACAAGGGCATTGTTTTTGCTCCGTGAGGTAAGTAAGTAATCTGAAGCAAGAGTGGCAGCCGACACGTTCCCCATACTAGGCGCTGATGGACCAGATTGACGAAATCCTACGTAACCCAGCCAGCCTTGAGAACGCGTCCCACAAAACCATTTATCACATGCTGTTGGACCCTGATGCCAATAAGGGGAGACCATCACCCTCCAGACTAAGCTTAAGCCAGGAAGCGGCGGGACTACTTGGTGCAGGTTCGGACTCGAGCGCAATCGCTGCGACAGCAATCTCGTATCATGTTTTACACAACCCTGAAGTGCAGCAACGACTTGTCGACGAATTACGTACAGCGTGGCCGGTCCTGGAAGAGGTACCGCGTTACGAAGTCCTTGAAAAGCTACCGTACTTGGCAAGTCCTTACAACGATGGTTGGTTCAGTTCAAGTGCTGAGAGGCCTCTTGCAGACTGCGGTTATTAAAGAGGGGCTTCGCATGTTTCCAGGAGGCACAGCGCTACCGCGTGTTGTCCCCCCGGAAGGAGCGACGATAGCTGGAACTTTTATTCCTGGCGGGGTAAGTCCTGGTTATGTGGCTCAGCCAGTTCCGTTGCATGCTCACTGGATCGCAGACTGTCGTCAGCCAATGGTTCCTTTGTGTGCTCCGTTCACCCGCGATTTTCTCAGACCCGGATGTGTTCATCCCAGACCGTTGGCTAGGAGAAGCCGCGAAAACACTTGAAGCCTGGCTGGTATCATTCTCGAAAGGTCCGCGAAGTTGTTTAGGCATAAACTTGGCATATTGCGAGCTGTATCTCGTTATTGCGGGCCTTTTTCGTCGGTTTGACGTGACTTTGGACGCGGAAAGGTTCGTTGTCATTGCCATGTTACTTCATCGCTAAAGGAAGTCCCGTAGGTCTGGAGATATGACTGTTGTAGAGCATTTTGTGCCGGTATTCACGGGCCCCCACTTGCATGCGTATTGTAAGCCAGTCTCGGATTAGTCCAGGGATTCGCATCTAGGTTTTGTGTACTACGGAAGCAAATGTATCGTGCACATTACGGGTCTTATCTTGGCCGAGCTTAGTTTCCGTGAAAACCCACATCGTGGCCAGCCTGATGTGAGGAGTCGATATATAGACGCGCGGTGCGGTATTGGCATCGAGTGAAAATATATAGTGTGTATGTAAACAAAAAGGCGACGGCGGCAGGGTCGCAGATCCATGCGGTGAGGCGGTCAACCCGGGCCCCACTGGCAGTTTCTCGTGTGCACATCATCGGTAGAGAGATAAAGCCGAACGTGCGGAGCCATAAAGTACTGACAGGACGGAAGAGCTACAGGACAAAGTGGTTGGTGTTGGCCGCGGCGGGCACGATGTGCTAAAGCAAAACGTCAGACTCGGAAATCGCAGGGCCCGAGTGCTGTACTCTACCGTGACGGCATCGTACAGTACTCCAAGCGGAGTCGCAATGAGAGTGTGACAATTTCGTGACTCATGACAGGATGTCACGCTCATGTCACGGCCCGACTCGACTGTCAGTGCAGAGACCAATGGGTAATATGGCTCTCTTCTCTCTGCCAGGCAGTCTCACAGCGCTTGGCGCCATCCTGACCTTTCCTGTTTGGCGAATCGTATACAACTTATATTTCCACCCGCTCTCCCACTTTCCTGGACCCAAGCTTGCTGCCTGTTCTAGGCTATGGTTGGCGTATCGTGAGCTCGTCAGGGGCGAGTCCTTGAGCGACTTGCGTATGGAACTTCATCAACAATACGGTGCGCAAAGCCATCAAGTTGTCACCTCCCTTGATATACTTTTTTCTCTAGGAGAGATTGTTCGTTTGGCACCTAACGAGGTCACTCCAAGTCAACTCAATGTGCTGTTTCCCCTTGATAACGCCCAAATTACCTTGCTCGCAGCTTCACTTTTCGAACCCTGCTGCGTATAACGACATATACAACCATAGGAACAAGTGGGACAAGGATCACTTGCTCTACCGCGCCTTCGATTTGGATATGTCAACAGTCGGCTTCATACACTACTCTGACGCCAAACAGCGTAGAGATGTTCCTCGCCCCATTCTTCTCCAGGACATCTATCCTCCAAATGCAGGACCTCATAATGGAACGGGTAGGTCTCCGTAGGTCTCTGCCCCACCGGTGGAGGTGACTGTTTCATCTTCTTATTGATTAATCAGGTAAACGTTCTTTGCGATGCCTTGACTCATCAATTTGCGGCAGGTAAGAGTGTCGTTTGATTTGAACCGGTGTAGCGATTCAAACTTTCGGTTCAGGCGATATAAAAGGAAAGTCTAGTGATCTCGTGCTGGGATTTCACTGCTTTTCCGTCGATGTAGTCATGGCCTTCTGCTACGCGAAAGATTGGAATGCGACGAGAGTGCCAGACTTTCAATCTGATATTGTCCTCGCTTCCCAAGCTGTCTTGCCTATCATTACCATGCGCAAGTATTCGGGTACCTTAGTGAAGATAATGCGTCGGATTCCTATGTGGTTTGGACAGAATTTCGGTTCCCCTGTGACTAGGGCGTTGTTTTCGCTCCGTAAGGTAAGTATTCGCCCTAAAGCAAGGGCGGCAGTTGACACGTCCCCCCATAGACGTTTATGGATCAGATTGACGAAATCCAACGTAACCCAGCCAGCCTTGAAAATACGCCCCACAAAATCATTTATCATTCGCTGTTGGACCCCGATGCCAATAAAGGAAGACCATTACCCTCCAGGCTGAGCTTAAGGCACGAAGCAGCGGCACTACTTGGTGCAGGTTCAGACTCGACCTCAATCGCCTCGACGACAATCTCGTATTATGTTTTGCACAACCCCGAAGTACAGCGACGACTTGTAAGTGAATTGCGTGTGACATGGCCGGTTCTGGAAGAGGTACCGCGTTATGAAGTTTTTGAAAAGCTACCGTACTTGGCAAGTCCCCGCAACGATGGTTGGCTCAGTTCGAGCACTGAGCGGCGGCTTTTTGCAGACTGCGGTTATCAAAGAGGGCCTTCGCATTTCCCCAGCAATCGCAGCACTACCGCGTGTTGTTCCCCCGGAAGGAGCGACGATAGACGGGACCTTCATTCCTGGCGGGGTAAGTCCCCTGGTTATGTGGCCCAGCCTATTTCTGGTGCATGCTCACAGGATCGCAGGCTGTCGTCGCCCAAAGTTTTACTTATGTACACCGTTCACCCGATGTGTACCCCGACCCGGATGCGTTCATCCCGGAGCGCTGGCTAGGAGAGGATGCAAAGACACATGAGGCCTCGCTATCAGCATTCTCGAAAGGTCCCCGTAGCTGCATAGGCATTAACTTAGCGTATTGCGAGCTGTATTTCGTCATTGCAAGCGTGTTCCGTCGCTTTGACTTGACTCTGGATGCGGAAAGGTTCGGACTGTGTCTTGTCTTTGCTATGTGTCAGCTGACGAAGTGTTCTTAGGTCAGGAGATATGACTATCACGGAGCATTTCGTGCCGGTATTCAAGGGCCCGCATTTGCGCGCGTATTGTAAACCTGTATCGGATTAGTCTAGGTTCTCGCAACAGGGACCCGCGTCTAGTTTTAGTGTACGATAGGACGGGACCTATCTAGCTTTCACTTCGAATATACTGTGAAAATGAGACGGTTCGATTGTGATCTGCGCGAACAATAGGCAACACAGCTCGTGTAAGGCACGTGCATGATACGGATCTTATCGTTTCCCTTTCGTTTCTGGTTTGCTGCCGTGGGTTTGATCTCAAGAAACTGTGAAGATCCAGAACCATTGGCGTCACTTATTGTTGGCACAGTCAGAAGATCATCGATATACTGGACCCGACTTGGCCGGGCCATCGTCGTAAAGCCAAAACAAGTTGGTTTCAACGGGGCGCCTCTCGGGCTATTGTTTGCAAGATTGTTTGATCGTCTGAAAATTGACTGGATGTCTTGGGATTAGCCCTACACTCTTTATTGTGTTCCCCTAGATGAGCGTCGTGTGCAAAACAGACGCCGTGGGCAGGCAGCCTGGGACTTGGACAAGACAAATCTCGGCGACACACTGGCACCGTGACGGGTCCTGAACATCCAACCAAACAGAGTCTAGAAGGGACCCCAAGGCCTGCCATCTTGTTCGAGCATGGGCCGGATCTTCATTAGTCTTCCTCTCGCATTGGCACCGACTGAGGAAGTGCGATGGCACCTTGGCAAAAAAAAAGACTTTGACATGCGCTCCTATCCCTCATTCGTCGATCGCCCAGTCCTTCACCCCCGCGGAGATATAGGAAAACACACCCTCTTCGACTCTCAGAGCTCAGCAGCGGTGCACTGTCACATTTATTTTCTTTTGAACTTTCGTACATCCGGTTCTCGCCGAAGCTAACTTTTCCCCTGTCCGGTATATGCTAGAGCCTTCATCGTCTGGGAACTGTGTCAGATGACGATGTGCAACAGTGAACGATATTCGGACCTGATCATCCATTCTGCCTGCAAAAGCGCCTCTCTCCTTCCAGTGCAGGTCCGAGTCGCAGCTTAAGCGGCGTTCGCACCGCCTTTAGAATCCTCCCACTGTTGCGGGGTCAGCGTTTTCTCCATCGCCAATATCAATGATGTGCCTCAAATGTGTGATGAGGATAAATATACCTGGGTGAATGCGTGGATCTGGGCAATCTGGGTCTTGAGAGCTTCGTTCACTGGTACAAGGGCAGGTGTTAAAAGCGCGTGCCACGAAACATAGCGATGGCCAAATAGCTACCCATTTTGTGCCGAGCGAGTGTCGTCTTCCCCTCGAAATCCTGGTAAAAAAAATTAACGCTTCAATAAACTCCAAGAGGTTCACGTTTTCTATCTACCACCTTGCTGATGATGAGAACGGAGAAGTTTTCCCCACAACCGCTCGAGTTGTCCTCTACCTCTACGTGGGTAACCTGAATCGCTGCGCATATAGCCGCTTTGAGTTCGTCGGGTGTGACTGGCATTGTCGTTGATGTTTGTCTGACCAGATGATCTGATAAGATGGTATGTGGGGCGCACAAGCGGCTACCGCATTGGCCGCGTGTGCTGCGCGCACTAACACTCACGCAGTACTCACGTGCAGATTCCCATGCGAGCGTCTGATACGTGTTTGTATCAGCCTTGATCATCATGGCTAGCTCTCATGCCCCAGAATTGTATTTTCACATCCTCAACGACTACCCAGCAATCGATAACCACGCACACCCACTTTTGACCGCCGAAAACCGCAATCGTCTGGCCTTTGAGGGCCTCACATCCGAGGCTGAGGGTCCAGCTCTCGAAGATGCGGTGTACTCACTACCCCACAGCACCGCACAGAGGGATCTCGCTCGCTTGTACGGGCTTCCGCGTCACACCTCATGGGACGACATAAAAAAGCACCGCGCCGCGCGCCCCTATGACGATTTGTGCCGGCTATGCTTCGAAAAAGCGAACATACAATGTATACTGATCGACGATGGGCTTTCGGGCTCGAAGGATATGGCAGAAGAATACCGTTGGCATGATAGATACACGTCGAGTCCCACACGGCGCATTGTACGCGTGGAAGTCATCGCCGAGGTATGTGCCGGATATGCGACCTCTCGCCAGTGCTCTTACCGACGGAAATATATGCCAGGACATTCTCACAGAGCTCTTTGAAGCGGGGCAACTTGACTCCGATCCAGGGATAGAGGGGCTCACCCGCTTTGCTGTGCTATTGCACACGCGTCTGAAGGCGAACGCGGATAACCCGAGCGTGGCTGGCTTCAAGTCCATTGTCTGTTACCGCACCGGGTTGGATGTCGATATAGCTTCGAACGTTCCGGCGGAGATCGAGGCCCTGCGTGGCGCATATGGACAGTTCCGCCTGCGGACCAACGTTCCTGTGCGACTGGAAAATAAACCCCTGAACGACTTTGTCGTGCGCATGACGCTAGAAATAGCTGCTGAACACAATAAACCCGGTATCTTTTTTTTTTTCTTGGATCGCGTGATATGTCTTGGCGCTAGTTTCTGACACCCTCCCTCTTAATTTGTAGTGCAATTCCATACGGGTCTCGGTGACGCGGACATTACGCTAACGCGTGCGAACCCGGCTCATCTTCAACCACTGATTGCAAAATACCCTCGAGCTAGATTCGTGCTGTTACACGCAAGCTACCCGTATACGCGCGAGGCGGGCTACCTGACTGCTGTGTATAAGAATGTGTATCTTGACATCGGCGAAGTGTTTCCGGCAGGTGTCGATGCAAGGTCAAAAGCATTGATACGGCAAGCGCTAGAGATTGTGCCGACAAACAAGCTGATGTGGTCAAGTGAGTTTTCCCCACCTTCTTTAGTGGAATTGGCGTGTGGAGACGCTATATGTCCATAGGTGATGGACATTGGTGGCCAGAGACCTACTATCTGGGTAGCCATCAGGCGCGCCGAGCTCTTGCATCGGTGAGTACACCTTATTGGGCTTCGAGAGTACGAGTGCCGCATGAACGGGGTTACGCCAGGTCTTGTATGAAGCTGTCAGGGAAGACGACCTTACTCCAGAAGAAGCTGCGAGGGTCGCAAAAGATATCTTGTTCCATACCGCGAATCGAGTTTACCTCCTTGGGTTGGAGGCACGGTATACTTACGTGGATTGACATATCGTGTATGTTAGAGTTGTCGTGCGCTTTGATACACGTCGGACTCGGCGGAGCTTGAGACCGCCTGATCAAACTCTTGTGAGCACACTTTAGCTTCCAGAGAACGACAAAGAGTCTCACTTGTGGTGAGCACGGTTCTTAGTCACAAACAATTTCCCCGTCAAGCACTTGATTTAAGCTCTGTTCCCTTTTTCGGCTAGGCCGTCTGCCCGGACTTGCTTGTGCTGCCATGAGGCCATTGTCCTGGCCCTGATCTTATTGTGCCAGTCGGATTGGTCCTGCAGCAACGCCGTCAAGGCGCCTGTGTGCTATTGTTCCAATTGTCTTCGCAGCTCCAACGGTTCTCTTTTTGGGCCCCCAAAGCGGAACGTACCCAGACGAGCGCACAGTATTGCCTCGGACGTGCCAGACTAATTTTTCTCTATTGTCTCTGAACAATTGCAGCACTGCCAGATGTGGTGAGATGATGATGCGACGACTCTTCACTGTTTCCATACAGGTTCTCTTCACATCACTTCGTTTTATATAAAGACTGGTGGTGGGAGGCAGTTTGTGATCACTGATCATCAGCACCGCCTGAGCTTAGTAAACCCCCCAAGTTAAAGAACCTACCTCTAAAACATCAATGGATTCCTTCACTTCGTTCTTCGCCATCCCCTCCATCTTCTCTGAGCCCAGGCCCGAGCCTGAGCCTTCGACCCCCATTGACTCGGATGGTAACGGCGGTAACGGCACGGGCTGTACCGTTGCGTAGACGGCATTTTGTATCATGACATACTATTCCCCTCGTCACGAGTGAGTCCATCCTTGGTGCTTCCAGAGTTGCAGACGGTTTCTAATTTTCCGTGGCACCCCAGACTATCTATCCACGCCCATCATATCGTACCATCAAGACTCATACTTTTCATTTGCCCGGCTTCTCCGTTATGGGTCCGGAGATTAATGGCCGACGCGATTATTTTCGACTTTCGACGCTGTGTCTTATTTCTTTCTTTTCGGAGGGTTTGCGCAGTTCGCGCATGTATTACTCGCATTCGATTCCCCCATTCCTTTCGATTAAATGAAGGGACAATTTACGATAGCAACCACCGTTATGTAGTCGTCGACAATATCATGTAGCATCATTGACATGATCAACGCATTAGTTTACTCTTTTCGCCGGGAGCCCGAGAACTGAGTCAATTGTTTGAACTTTTTCCGATATCGGCAATTGCCAAAATACCGCACTTCATGGAATGAGTAGGCGAGGTTCCTTCGTCCTTAGACACCTCCACTCACGACTGCCTTCAGAGTCAAGTCCAGAGTGCACAAACATCAAGCCCCATCGAACACGCGGTAAGCAACGCCCCCAGCTCCACCTTCAGCGAACGCATTACGGACCTCTGCCACCGCCGTAGCTTCAGCCCGAGCGCAGATACAAGAGCGCATTCCTGGAAGGTTACTACATCGTCTAACGCATTAGGTCTCAGTCCACTAGTCGCTACCTGCTTCAGCTCTCGCCTCACGGTTGCCCAACAGCCCGGAATCCGAAAGACGCCTCCAGGCTCCAGCACGCCGCTCAATCTTCCCTTTATTCTACCACTGGTACAGAGACCCCCCACCTAAGGGTTGCAAACCTGGGCGGCTCACGATACCGCGTGCACAGTAGTTTGGTCAATCATCATGCATCATGAAGCTACTGCGGATCTCTCGTCGCCTCGTGACCACTCGGAAACCGCAGCGCGGTCGACATTGACTTGAACCCCCAGCCCGAGGGCTCTTTCAGCATTTCGCCGACTGCTGTGCGTATTTCATTGGGACTACTGGTTTCCCACCGGGAGCTGACACCTCTGGCCACCTCTTTATCGACCGCGCCGACAGGACGCCACCCCCGCACCTCGAATTACTGGTCGACCACCATGCCCACGGCAAGTCCGTGCGACGCGCCGCAGCCACGCTACTGTAGGCTATAGAAAGCTAGTTATCTAATCCGGTCGCCATGTCAACCACAGAGCGAGCGGGTCGCGAGCCAACGATGCTTGTCCGAGTCGAGAATATCCCAAGTCGGCTGTGAGAGTTTACTGCGCAACGGCAAAGTTGTCGCAGCAAACAAAACAGCAGCGGGGCGCAGTGGTCAGGTAAATGGGGGCTTCAAAGACGACGGACGGCGGACGAAGAGGGCTTACTATTCTGCCTTTTAAGCTGCTAAATTGACAGCCGTGGTTACCGTAGCGCGCCTCGCCTCCTTGGCATCTGTCAGGCACGCAACGCCTGAGCGTTTATCGTTGGTTTTGGTGAGCGCGCTTTGCTTTTTATCCCCGGGTCCGAGTTTTGCCTGAATACTGGACAGGGCTGCTCTCGCTATGATACGGTGCCATCGAAGCAGAAGG
Source organism: Lactarius hatsudake (assembly GCA_024734325.1). Taxonomy (NCBI): domain Eukaryota; kingdom Fungi; phylum Basidiomycota; class Agaricomycetes; order Russulales; family Russulaceae; genus Lactarius; species Lactarius hatsudake. The sequence continues at coordinate 231,739 of JANSJP010000017.1, read as the reverse complement.
ACTTCGGAAGAAGTAGTCGTTCACATTGTTGGCCCAGCACAAAACGGATCTCAATTCGTCTGACGCATTGTGTGTTTTTGCAGCCGGTTGCTGTTCTGCATTCTTGTGCCTGTATGTCTCTGGTCCGGCGGGACCTGAAGTTTCTTCCACGGCCCAGGGACAATGATAGCACCTGTGACACGGTAAACTGATGCAACAATAGTCGCAGAGCCAAGCCAGCGACTGCGTGTTTTCTACCCTACCCCTTTGGCTTACTACTGAATATTTTCGGTTCGCAAACTGGCGCTCGGGGCAATTGTCCTTACCCCGGGCCTGAGCCTATGTGCAACATGGACAGAGGCACACATATACCTCACAGCTGGCTTCATCCCGATCGTCATCATATCCAAGAGGTCTATTGTCTTCGCTCTGCGAATTTTCACTTGAGTCCCGTACACTTAGTCTTCTACAGAATACCACCATGACACGACACGACCTCAAGGCGCCTGGATTCGGCCCGGAACACATGCTTCTCGTCCGGAAATGGGAAAAATGAACGACACCTGGTGCCCTGGCTGATGTGTAGGGCATTATTGTGTCTCTTGACCGTGGTCGCTTTGGCTATTGTGAGGCGACTACGATGCGAGAAAACGACCGCCGCATGGGAACGCCCCTATTGTCTCCTATGCCGATCCCCCTCGCAGCAAAGTGGAAGTCTATTCTCTTTCCCACCGCTCAGCAAGTATAAAACGAGGAGGTGACGAGAGACAGTTCCCCACCATCATAGCTTCGGCCTGAGCTTCAGTGATACACTGAATTTTCGCAAGCAGCTCACACACTTATTTTATCAACCACCGATGGATTTCTTCACTTCGCTCTCCTCCGTCAGCTTCCATCTTCTCTGAGCCCGAGCCGGCGCCTGAGCCCTCAACCCCCGTCGACTCCGACAGTAGCCGAGGCGGCGCTGTTGGATGCACCGTCTCGTGAACGGTCCTTCTGCCGCGACGTGTTCTACCTGTTACGTGTAAGTTTTACTCTCAAAGTCCCGTGCAATAGTTGCACGCCGAATACAGTTTCTAAATTTGTGCTGCAGAAAACACAACACATCCCTGCTCCCTATTCACTACCCTTCATCCACCAACTTCGTTCTCTCGGTGTACCCCCCTCCGCCCTGGATGCGCGGAGAAAAAATGGGCAACACAACCTTGTATTTTGGGACCTTATTTTCGTTTTGGGGATTTTGTCCTGTTTCTGTACTACCAGCGATTGTGTTCTTCCTTTTCACCAAATGAGGGGTTGGTCTACGATGGCAACATTATTCTGTAGTGGTAGTCAATGTTATGTAGCACAATCAATGCATTAATTCATTGTTCTCGGGTGAGATCGTAATTGTTGTACTGTATTGTATGACGTGGGAAGGAAACGCGGGCGATCACGGGTCTGTGTAAGTAAGCCACACATCGCCGACAACACCAACATGACACCAACATGAACAAATATTTTGTTCAGCCGCCGGCTTTTCGCACCGTCTCCCCAGTGACTCTTTTGTTCATCCCAAGAAATGGGTGAAAACCGTGCTTTGGTGCGCCTGTTATGTTTTCATTTGTTTTTGTGCGCTTTTGCATCTTCGCCTCTTCTCCTATCCTCGGACAACACTTCAGACCAGCTCAGTCAACACAGACTGGTCGTTTCATTCCGTCAATAGTATATCTCTTATTGTTTGCGGTATGCAGTATTCAAGAGCTTTCTGAGAGTGAGCTTACTTGCAAGTTACAACATCAAGAACTATGGAATGCTGAAACCTCAACTCACTTCAACGAGGGTATTATTACAGATGGTGGTTAGAAACTAGTACAAGTGTCAGTGGTCCCAAGCACGTCAACTCGTCAACTGAGGGTCATGGTGCTCAACGGAATTCACTTCCCTGTGTGAGCGTCCCCGTCGCCTCTGGCGAGTTCTACATCATCGAGTGTGGGCACGCCCATCTACGATCCATCCTAACTTCCTAAGGGACTCTGACAGTATGCCTTGCCTTGCACCACCGATTAAATCTTCGGCTGAGGAACAGTGATATTACTTAAGCCATTCAGACTGGTATTAGTCATCAGTTGACAGCCTCCCGACTCGGGCTGCGGTCGCTTCGTACTCTTGGGGCAGTTGGCTTGGATGGTTCGCGGATGGATATCTAAGACATCGATGGCGCAACCGGAAGCAGTAACTGTGGAGATTTGTGGGAAGTACGAATGTTGCCGATGCTGCCATCTCTTAAAACGGCTTCAGCGGGTCTAAGCGATATACACATTCAACATTCAACGAACACAAACAACAACAGCTACAGAACAAAGCCAAAAAACATGTCAGTCGACGAAGTTGACACTTAGTCACAGAGTGAATTCTAAAAAAAAAAAGGCTACGTCCCGTCGTACACTTGCTGTTCCCTGAGGCACTAATCCGAGACAGGCTTACAATACGCGTGCAAGTGCGGGCCCTTGAATACCGGCTCGAAATGTTCTACAACAGACAGATCCCCTGATCTACATACGGGGCGTTCTTCAGCGACGAAGTAACATGATAAAGATAAGGCGCAAATCCGAACCTTTCCGCGTCCAAAGTCGCGTCAAAACGACGGAAAATGTTGGCGATGACGAGATACATATTGCAATACGCCAAGTTCATGCCTATACAACTTCGCGGACCTTTCGAGAATGATACCAGCGAGGCCTCAAGTGCCTTTGCGTCTTCTCCTAGCCAACGCTCTGGGATGAACGCATCCGGATCGGGGAACACCGTAGGTGAACGGAGTACATAAAGGAACCATTGGGCGACGACAGTCTGTGATCCAGTGAGCATGCACCAGAATCGAGGCCAAATAACCAAGGACTTACCCCACCAGGAACGAAGATTCCAGCTATCGTCGCTCCTTCCGGGGGAACAACACGCGGTAACGCTGCACCTCCTGGAAACAAGCGAATCCCCTCTTTGACAACCTGCGGTCTGTAAAAGGCCATTCAGAACCCGAACTGACCTAGCTATCGTGTAAGGACTTGCCAAATACGGTAGCTTTTCAAGGACTTCGTAACGTGGTACCTCGTCCAGATCCGGCCACGCTGTACGCAATTCATTTACCAGTCGTTGTTTTATCTCTGGGTGGTGTAAAATATGATACGAGGCTGTCGTCGCGGCAACTGCGATCGTGTCCGAGCCAGCACCGAATAATGCCTGCGCTTCGTGCCATAAGCTCAGCCTGGAGGGCAGTGGTCTTCCTTTATTAGCATCGGGATCCAACAGAGAATGATAAATGATTTTGTGGGGCGCATTTTCGAGGCTGGCCGGGTTACGTAGGATTTCGTCAATCTGGTCCATCAATGCCTATGGGAGGAATGTGTCAATTGTCGCTTTCGCTTTAGGGCGAATACTCACCGCCTGGAACAGAAACATTGCCTTTGTCATGGGGGTACCGAAATTCTTGCCAAACCACACAGGAATGTGACGCATCACCTTCACTAAAGTTCTCGAATACTTGCGAATGGTAATGACACGTATGGCCACTTTGGAAGCGAGGACAATATCAGACTGAAAGTCTGGCACTTTGGTCGCGTCCCAATTTTTCGCGTAGCAGAATGCCATGATTACGTCGACACCAAAGCAGTGAAAGCCCAGCATGAGATTGCTAGACTTTCCTTTTATATCGCCTGAACCAAAAATTTGAACCACGACGCCAGTTCAAATCAAATGGCTTACCTGCCGCAAATTGACGAGCCAAGGCATCGCAAAGAACGTTCACCTGACAGGTCGATAAGTAAATGAAATAGTCGCTACATCGGTGGGACTGCGCCCTACCCGTTCCTGTATGACATCCTGCATTCGGAGGATCGATGCCCTAGATAAGAAAGGGGCGATCATATCTCTACGCTGTTTGGCATCAGAGTAGTGTATGGAGCCGAATGAAGATGTATCTTGGTCGAAAGCGCCGTAAAGCAAGTGGTCCTTGTCCCACTTGTTCTTGTGATTGTATATATCGTTATACGCAGCGGGATTCGAAAAGTGAAGCTGCGAATTAGGTAATTTGGGCGTTAGATGGGGGAAGATAGTAGCGCATTCGATTAGCTTGTACAAACCTCGTTGGGTGTCAAACGAACAACCTCTCCTGGAGACAAAAGTATATCGAGAGAAGTGACGGCTTGAATAGTTTCGCGTACCATATTGTCGATGAAGTTCTACGCGCAAGTCGCTCAATGACTCTCCCTTGATGACCTCGTGATACCCTAGCCATAGCCTGGAACAGGCAGCAAGCTTGGGTCCAGGAAAGTGGGAGAGCGGGTGGAAATACAGGTTGTATACGATTCGGCAAACGGAAAAGGTCAGGATGGCAGCAAGCGCCGTGAGAAAGCCTGGTAGGGAGACGAGAATCATGATGATGGGGGTGGCCCATTGGCGTCGCGATTAATTTAAAAGGGGGGTCAACGTAAGCGCCTGTAGGTGAGAATCGATATACAGTACAGTAATCGATACATACGCTGGTACGGCTGAGTTTTAATCCCAACTGTAGGGCGTCTGACGCCGTCTCTCTTTGAGAGTCACTGCCTTGCTCTCCATTTTGGGTTTGGTGTGGCCACCACTGGCAGGAGACGAGAGGATCGGCGCTTGGTATAAGGAACAATAGCTGATAGAATGCACAGAAATGGGCGGAGGCGCAAAGCGCTTCTCGATTAAGGATTGACTCGAAGGTGTTTGCGGGTCGCGATAGGGTCCTCCCGGAGCGAGCTGATGAAAGTCAGAAGACATGGGGCCTCGTCTTGAACCTCATCATCAGTCCATTGACAATTACTGAGCATGGCGGGTAAGCGAAATAAAAGGGTTCTGGTTCCTTGAACCAGTCAAGAGCTTGAGTGATTGCCTTGCTGATGGCAGCAATGATGGCAGGAAGAAGAAGAACGACCACGTGCGCCTCATCACTATCTATGCCACCGCTCCTTCGTGCAAGAATTACTTTTACGGTATAGTAATCCCCAAATTGGCATCCGCTTATGACTAAGTTAGTAAGTCGGGTGTAATAGGATTACTGTACAGTACGTACGATTGTACTCATGCACCCATGATGACGATCACCAGTCACTGGTTTAGGGTCAATGACCCTCACTGGAGCTATTTGCACGCGGTCGTCACCTCCGGTCTCGCCTGCGTCTTGAGTCGCCAGCGTTGTCAGGATCCGGGTCTGACCCAGTCTGACCCGCGAAGGTCGGGTAAAGTCCGACTCTACAAGCCTGAGTTAATAACGGGTCAGATTATGTGATAGGTCATCTAAGCCCAGACTCCTTAACGCAATCCCCGCTCTCCTCCCCATAGCTGCGCAGTCCTTACATGCGCACCATTACACGTACTGCTTGGCAGGCTCGTCATGATCACGTAGCCAGAACTGACAAGCGTACATGTGGAGCCAACTACCATCTCTCCTGGTGCGGCAGTGGTGCCTGGACAGTGGTGCGCTGCTGGGTGCGTTCCCTTCACTCTCGAGGTGTTCCTGTCCGTCGCACGCTATGGCCCTAAGCTCGGCACATGGGCTGTGGGTGCGTTGCAAAAATGAACATGATGGGCTTTGAATTTGAATACTGAAGGCTAGCACGTGCTTGTGTAATGCAATCCAGTGTCAATGACGATCGATTACTTGATCGATTACGACCATACTAGGGGTGTCAGGTGGATGCAAATTAAAAAATGGCCTCAGATCACCATCATCCTGTGGTCCTTTCTGCCCCAAATACAGTATGGATAGTAAGATCTGTAGATGAGATCATAACAAAAGATCTTGATAAATGCCACATAGATCTGTTGGAACAGATGGTTAGAATAGACCAATGAGAACACCCATGATAATTTTTGGATAATACTATAGTGCATGTGATAGAGTTGTAGAAGGTAATCTCACCTTAGGGGGCCAGTAGAGTGATACTGCGTGATCAAATTTGCATCGGGGGGCGGGTCGTGCGAGCCAAAAAAAATAAGCAAAAATCAAAAATCACCATTTAATAGTATATCTATTCTTCTATTGGATATGAAGTAGCTACAACGTGTTGTTGAAGCTACAGAAAATGAAAAGTCGATTTTTGCATAGGTACGACCACTGTGCCATCACAAATTATCCTTAACGCGTGTCACTCGGAGAGTCTAAGGCTACATACCGTAACCTTGAAGATGACGGTGCGTAGACCTATTTTACTTTAGGGTACTGTATCGTGTATAGGAAATGTGGCAAACCAGCGAACACCTTGGGAATTAAAACCGGTCACTGGCACGAGACGAACCTAGTGTACGTCAAGTGTACGTAGTCCAATCATGGATCAATCATTTGGTCACGGTTCTCATGCCAGCTCAGTGCGCGGGTCGCCGAGGGCGGCAGCTCGAAAGTTGAAGGGCCGCTCTGAGAATTTTGAGTTCTTCGGTACAGAAGGTGCAAGGACGTTGTGAAAGCCCGGGGCCAGTCACGATGATGTAAACAAAAGGCTGTAAGTACACTATAGCGTGAGGTGGCCACACCGGACGTGCATTTACATTGTCATCACTGGCAGCGCCGGAGAAGCTCAACGCTGTGTCTGGTTTCAATTTGCGAGTCGTGCGCACAGGCGACATGCCGCCCGGACTCGTGAAGTGGACGTAAACCATCAAATCATGTATCAGGAGGTATAAAAGTACAGTATCGAGGGCGACTACACGAATATTTGTATTCTAGCATGAGGTTTAATCTTACACCGTCGCAGCTTGGTGGTGTAATGAGGGTCTGGGCGGCTTTGATGGTTTCGGAGGGGAGATCGTCATTAATACACTCTGAGCGACCAAGTGTTTGCCGCCACGACGATCATTGTATGCCTCGATCAATGATATCGCCTCGGTGACATTTGATCCCTTCTCCTCAGCCAATACTTTCCCCATAAAGATTAGGAATTCGTCGATGATGTACCCAGGGACTACATCGGCGGGAGAATCGTTTGCCAGGAGAACGCGACGAAGAAGATCGACGAGCAACCTCTGCGTCCAGATCGCGTGTCGACGTTCCGTCCAATCAGAGGTGATGTTGTGGAAAGTGCCGATGTAGAGTGGTTGGGACAACAAATGTGAAGCAGACTTGGTGGATTTGACCGCGGCAATGAAAATTTCTAGCACATACGCAAGGCCACCATCACGGAGGTCTTGCAGGCGCGACAGCTGCGTCGCGATAGGCGCCTGGGTGTCGTCCATCACATCGCGGATCTTGCGTGCTTGCAACTCGGGCGCACTAAGCTCACCGAGTGATTTTGGTTGATGGGCACCAACAACCAATCCAGACGCGGAGATGTTACGAAGGGTCCAAACACAGAGCCATAGGCGTTGTGCAAGCAACCGGGGGGGAATGAATTGTGGCATGAGGTATGGAGGAATTGCGCGAGTCCCTTTGTTGGGCACGCGACGGGGGTCAGATTGCCATGGAGAAACAACGTCGGGAAGGTACTCCAGAATTCCGTTGGATGCGTAGATCATGGTTCGCACAAGCGAGATAATGGCTTCGTCTATCTCTTCGGCCCAGCCAAATCTGTTCCACCTGTCTTCTAGGACCATGATATCGTCACTACCGTCGCGCATGATTTCATGGCATCGCTCCTCCATCTTGTCTGTCTCCACCTCGCGTACGAGTTCGCGATGCAAAGTGCATGCTGACTCCCAGCAAGCCTTCAGGTACTGGTCGATGGTCCCCGCCGTCTTCATGGCTTCATCGTCTGCATGATCTACTCCCTCTCCACGCACGTTAACAAGACAAGTGATAACGCGCTGCGCCGCGTCGTGGACCACTGGGGTGTGCAACATCTTGCGGACGGCAATAATTGACATGCATGTCCAGGGCGTTGCGAACGCCGACTCGAATCCTCCTACCGGTACCTCGCGAATTTTCTCAACGTTACCGAGATAGACGAGCGTTTGAGCCAGGATCTCGGGTTCTGCGGACCATTCCCAGTCATGTTCCGTGGAGAGTACGAGTGAGAGTGCCGCATCAACACAAGCGCGGGCACGTTTGCGACGGGCGTCCTCGGTTGGGAGGATGCCAGGGTCTGTACATGTTTTCAACAATCGTGTAATCCCAGTTCCGAGCTCATGAAGGGTGTCATCATGTCGCAAGGGTATGGTAGTTGTCGCTTGTTGGTCTGTGGGGTGACCAGGGTTCCGTAACACGAGTGGTAGCTCCAATTGGTCCGCACCGTGTACAATGGCGTTCCCATTACTCTCACCCTCCGCGACTGCGTCCCAAACCCTGTTTCCCCACCTTGAGCTGAGCAAGCCGGGGATGCCGAGGATAAACGGTTCGAGTTCGCTGTCTTCCGTGAGGTTGCCGAGGACCCAGCCTATAGCGCGAGCATCGCGCCTCTTGCGATGAACTGATTCGTCCATGGCTATTTGCGCACGACCGTCCTGTCATGTTGGTGCTAACGAGCCTCCAATCACCGCCAGTACTATGATCTCTGTGTGTTCTACGGCGAAGCCTCTGGAAGACGCGCCAAAAGGCACCGGATAGGGGACTTTGATACGGTGACTTGGGATCGAGGCTGGGCGCAATGACACTCCAGAAATAGAGAATGGCACAGATAGTAGTAGTGATGGTAGTAACGGTCGCCGTAGAGGTGTTGAGTCCGAAAAGGAACTCTGCGAGTCCAATAAAGAACAAGAAGAGAGAAATGTGTATGAGCGCGGGAATGGTGTCGACAACAGCAGCCATGTGCCAGCGCTTAGCTCCCTCGTACAGAAACTGTCGGATCCGTGCACGCTTAAGCGGGTGGTTGTATCGCTGAAAGACATGCATATAGTCGCGGACCCACTGCTGGACAAGCGTGGCAGCAAGGGCAGCCGTCAAACTGAACACCAAACTCAGGAACCAATAGATATTGATCCTGACGTCGGACTTTCGGGCGTGAAACTCGGGGTACTGAAGGGGGATGTCAAAGGCAGAGGGGACTGGTGAACCACTGGCTGCAAGTTGTGCAGAGATTTGGGCCAGTAATACCACTGACTGTCGGGTGTAGTACGCATTTACTTGAACGGGATCCGGTGCCAAGTTTTTATAGCTCTCAACCAGGAAGGCGGTTAAGCTGGCCGAGTATAATCCAGCCTTGAAGTGTAGCGGTTTTTTGATTGAGTCGATAACGTGAAGGTAGAAGAAAAGTTGGAAACATACGAAAACGATAACGCCCTCCATATCATCCTTCCAAGTCCCGATCAGTGCCTTGTCATGATGTTCGGCTTCATCCACATAAACAGACCAAAATTTGGCAGCCCTCTCATCGTACTCCTCGGGGTTGGGAGCGTCAGTAGAGACTTTATGAGTGTCGTTGAGATGTTCAACACTCTCCACTTCGGCGGTAGGGAGGGGTTCCTCGAGTGCATCTTTTTCTTCTTCTTGGCCTCAAGTATGGATGAGTTCACTCTAAATTGGAGGGAAAAGCTCGACGCGACAGACCTGATCCTGACGATGCTCCGTTTTGTGCCTCAAGGTCGCGACCTGTCTTCATAATTTCGTCCATGGAAAGGGGGCCGAGCAAAAGAGAGTGAGGGGAACAAAGGACCTGATGACTATCAGGTGTGGGCGCATACACTGTGGCTGCCTGGCAGGCAAGCTGGCAGGACGTGATACCATGGGTCTAACTACATTTGACATGTCAGAGTCATTGGATGCCCAAAAGGAGCAGGATGGACTGACGCTCGAGTGACAAGACATCATGCATCAGCCGGGGCTCTGGCACTTTTTCGTCCTTTTGGACTGCTGAGCGCTGAGCCTGCGTCGAACTCCACACCACTGCAAGCGGCAAGGTTGATCCCAAATGACCTCCCCTGCGAGTGTTACTGTTGGACTTCCGCAAAGGAGTCACAACGAGGGGCTCGGATTCGCTCATGCTCACAGGTATATTTCTCTTGGGTATCTGCAATGTGCCGCCAAATCACGCACGTGTTGTGGATAGGTATTGTGATCAAATCGGATCCCCGTGGCTCCTTCAAGCCCTCTCGAGTGATAATCCTTCTCGTGAATGACGAACCTCGACCTGCAGTCATTTCAGCTACGCGAGACTCAGTCGACGCTCGCGTGGGCAGTTAACCCCGCAGTGTAAGTACTCAGTGCCTTCATATGGACTCGCTTTACGAGTGTCGTAGCGTTATCACGGCAAAGTCCATCATATCTATCCAGCCTTTTGAGGCTCGTACGCTGATGCGGACAAGAAGGAAAGCCTAAGCAGTCACCATCCAAGGTGATGCCGTGTTTCGTTTCTGTTCTGCTGGTCCCGGGACCGGAGACAAACACGGTACGTGCACCTTCATTTACTTCTTGATATCACTCAAGGCACTTCTCCTCACAGAATATGAGCGCATTTGCACCGGATTTAAGGTGATACTTTCTGTCGTCGTGCAGAGATATTTGGAGGTGCGCTTCGCGCAGTTATACCCAGCCGAGGCTCATGCAGCCAGCTGACGCACGCGTCACTGTGAAGGACAACACCCGAAGTAGTCCCAGGGGTCTTGTTATGCAAGGAGAGATTGCGCTTTCCAGTTCTCCGATAGCACAGAATTCGTTCAAGCTGGCTCTCGATGCCTCAATCGAGCTCATGAAGTTGATCTCGTATGATGAGACCGTGAGTTGTCGAGACAGTCTCCGAACATTTAGATAGATACGTTACTCGCAGCTTTACAAAACCACGGGAGAAACAAGGGATGCTCTTCAAACTGCATGTGGTGTGAGTATATTACATTCAAACGATAAGTCGGACTGATGCGCCCGGCAGTTAATGCCAACGGACCGTGTCGAAGACGACATCCAGCACTTGGGGGAGCAAATCTGCGAAATGCTATCCGAAATGTGCCTTCAGAAACATTCTGAACGCCTCGCGTCGCAACCCCAGACCGTGACATCTCTTCTCAAATTATTCGACAATGCTGCTGTATTTCGCGGCCGACTGTTCAAACAGAAGTGAGCGGTGCGCAAGCTTTGTCACAGGAATTATTTCTAATGCGTAGACACAGAGGAATTCAGCGGCTCCGACTCTTGGAGAGATATTCTCCAGGATTTCAACCAACAGTTCATGAGATCGAAGAGGAACTTTTTCGCTGGAAAGAACATATATGAAGGAGCCAAGCCCTATATCAGGAAACAGGATGCTTTGACGCATCCTTTGGTCGAGGAAACTAGAAGCGAAGTCATCACCGATGTGATCACATGTAATCGTCTTGCTATCCCTGGCAGTGGACCTATTCTTACCACTCTCTCTTTAGCACCAGATGAGGACGCGGAGCTCGTGGAAACTCTTGAACCAGTTATACAGACCAGTCAGTTGAATCTCCGTTGTCTGGATTCGACCCGAGGAAAATTACTGTCGAAGATCATTTCCTGGTTTGAAAGTGATACCGATCCAAATGTCCTGTGGCTAAGTGGCGCTCCGGGGACCGGAAAGACGGCAATTGCATGGAGTCTGGTCGCGGAGTTGAAAAACCAACAGCGCTCTGCTGGGGCATTCTTTCTTGGACAATACGAATACATGCCATACCAGCTCTGGCCCACTCTCGCCTACGAGATGACGAGGTTCCACCCAGCACTTAAAAGGGAAATCTACAAAACCGCAATAAGGAATGACACCACAGACTTGGGCGGCATTGAAATGACATTCGAGAAACTCATCGCAGGTCCGCTCAAGGCTTTGGATGCGCGCTTGTCAAGGCATGGCCCAATTCTTCTGATCGATGGCCTTGAGCGGTGTGCGGGTTACGTGAGCTTTAAGGCATTCCTAGATACCCTCCCGCAGTGGCTATTACTACCACACCACTGCAAGCTGGTTGTGATTAGTCGACCGCAGGGAGATATCGCCAAAGCATTTGAGGGCAAAGACATCGCGCGCTTTCAACTGTTGACGGGAGATGACGTTGACAGCGACACCAAAAATGACGTCCACACCTATCTCCTCTATCGCTTCGCCGAAATGAGAAAGCAAGACAAATCAATATCGGAGAATTGGCCCGATCATGTTGCAGTTTCAAGGCTGGCCGAACACGCCAGTGGATTTTTCAAATGGGCTGCTATTGCTATCGATAGTATCGAGGACTCCGCTGACAGGAAGAAGCAACTTACGACCAGCCTAGAAGGTGGGACTACGACTACATTTAATCCCCTCGACCAGTACTTCGAGGAGGCACTTTCGGTGGCGTTCGACGACGATTCGCCTGAGGCTTTCCGTACCACTATCGGGACTATCGCGCTCAGCAAAGTGCCACTGACGATGGCCGATCTCGAGCCATTTCTTCAAGATCGTTTCCCTTCAAACCCTGGTGTGTCCTTGGAAAAGATATGTGATAACTTGTTGCCTATAATCTCCATTGAGGGCGAAACGAGAATTGTCAAGCTCCTGGCATAAGGCATATATGGACTATCTAACTGATTCTAAGCGCTGCAAAGACCGGTTTCATATCGACCGAGCCAAAGTCCATAGAAATACGACAATCTCGTGTCTCAAGATCATGCGACAAGGACTCAAATTCAACATTTGCGGGTTGAAATCCTCTTATCATAGGAATCACGAGATCGAGGAAAGGCAGTCACTGATTGACAGGTGCATTCCCTCCTACCTGGCCTACGCTTGCCAATTTTGGGTAGATCATCTCCACGGAGTGTCCTCAACAGAGAAGCGCGACACAGAAGTTGTCAATCTGCTGAGGAATTTCCTCAACTTCCACCTTCTATATTGGCTTGAGGTGTTGAGCCTCTTGTCAACGTCTAATATAGCATCGAAGTCGCTCCTCACTGCAGCTGAATGGCTAGAGGCATGTATCCATGGCTTCTACGATCGCCGGGCCTTACCTTCTGTCTTGCAGGGTACAGATAAAGATTTGTCCCTATTCGCCGCTGATGGAAGCCGATTTTCCCTCGCCTTCGCGGATGTGATCGCGCAGAGCATCCCCCACATCTATTTGTCCGCCTTGCCGTTTTCTCCCCCTTCTTCCCAGGTTTATAAACGCTATCATGGCCAGTTCCCTCGGACGATCAATGTCATACACGAAGACGGTCTCAAGTGGTCGGCCATGCGATTCTCGATTCCCACGAATAATGCCGTTTATAGTATCTCTATTCACCCCGACGGTAAAAAGGTCGCGGCCGGAATGAGTAGCAGTGAGGCGGTTGTCATTTCCATAACCACCGGACGAACGTTATGTCAGCTTGGAGGTCACGAATCGAACTGTCGCGTACAGTCCTAGCGGTAAAAGGATAGCAACTGGTAAGGTCGAGAGATCTACGTGATTCAAACTATACTAACCGCGAGCGAAGGATGTGACGATAGGCGACTTAGAATATTCGAATCTGAAAATGGCGCTCTCCTCTTCGGACCGTTTGAGCTGCACTCTGACTGGATACGAAGTCTTGCGTGGTCTCCAGACGGACAGAGGTATGCCTTAAGGGATACTGTCGCTTATTGCAGCTTATCCTCCCAGAATTGTGACTGGCTCCGACGATAGGAAAGTTAAAGTCGTTGCCGCTGAGACGGGATATGTCATATATGATACAGCATTCCACGATGACTGGGTCCGCACGGTTATCTGTACGACGGAGTTCGTCATATCGGGTTCTGATGATAGGCAAGCTGCATTTCTGAAATCATTTCTTTGTACTAAGCTCAGTGACAGAACCGTGAGGATTATTGACGCAGCCACCGGAGCAACGTCAGGAGAAGCATGGACAACGGGACAAACCGGCTACATCATGGCCATCGCTATGTCGCCAGATAATAAAGTTCTGGCAGCGGGTAGCAACGACAGTACCATCGTACTTTACGACATGGATAAGCGAAGTACAATCGGCCTGCCGCTCACGGGTCACACCTCAGTAAGTAGTATATTTGGACTCGAGGTCCAGAACTCGACGGACTTAGGTGTTGCACAGGCGATTAGATCCCTAACGTTCTCAAAAGATGGTCAACTGCTTGCCTCAGGCAGTGATGATTTCACTGTTCGTTTATGGAACGTTCAGACAGGAAAGAAGATTTGTGACCCCCTGTATGGCCATACGTCCTGCGTGAGCTCGGTCAGGTTTTCTCCTGACATGAAACAGCTTCTTGTCGGTGAGTTCACCACGCGCAAGAACGGGCAGAGTCGGACAGACGCTTTCTGATCATGCTTTCTAGGCGCTGAAGATTATACTATCAGGTCTTTCGACATGGATTCTCTTCCTATTTGGGGAAAGTCCTTTGGAGAAACAGGTCCAATTCTTTCCGCTGTTTCTCTCCTCGACGGAGACTCGGTATTGGCATGTGATGGTTTTGGCATCTGGAGATGGAACCTCGATGATGGTCACGTGGAAAATGTACCTTTCGAAGGTCACTCAGAGCACTTGTCGAGCATCCGACTTGGGTCTATATCCTCCCTTGGAACACTCGTGGCCACCGCTGGAAGAAATCAGGCGGTAATGATATGGGCGGCCGATAGCGGAAAGTTGGTGTGCGGTCCACTGGAAGGACACTCCGACCGCATCTTTACTCTCAGCTTTTCTGCTGATGGGAAGATGGTTGCCTCTGGAAGTGAAGATCAAAAGGTCTGGGTGTGGTCCGCCGAGACTGGTCAGAGAATTTGTGGCCCTATGGAAGGTCATACAGCAAGCGTCAAGAGTGTATGTTTCAGGTGCGCTTCCGAGCCATATACCATACTATGTTCTAAGAGCCAAGTCCAACTCAATTAAACCAGCCCCGATGGAAAGCAGGTTGCTAGTGGTACTGTCTTGCCTCCGTCGATCCTAAACCTCCTTCATTCGCGTTTCACAGGGTCGGACGATAACGCAGCAATTATCTGGTCAGTTGAAAGTGGGGAAAAGGTGCTTGGCCCCCTAGAATACCACCAGGACTGGGTAAGTTGGGAAGCAGTCCCAAAGGGTCATCGTTAACTGGTATTTCAGATTTATGGGCTAGCGTATTCCCCAAATGGACTCTATCTCGCAACCGGAAGTGACGACTGTTCTGTCGCTATATGGAACGTCGCGTCGGGGGAGCGCATGTCCCAAGTCTTGAAGGGCCACGAAGGATATCTCAGATGCGTCAATTGGTCCCCAGACTCTAAGAAAATTGTTACCGCGGCACTGGACCACCGAATTCGTGTTTTCGACGCGGAAACGGGAAATCTCGACTGCGAACCCCTCTCAGGCCATAAATCTACCTTGACTTCCGTCACCTTCCGCTCGTCCTCAAACGGCGACGATCCAGAGGTTTTGTCTGGTGCACGGCGTCTCTTCCGGCTTTCCTCTCACAAAATTGACATTTTCTCATAGCTAGCTTGGATGAAACGGTCCGAATCTGGGGACTTAAGATAAAAGGATCCATGAAAACTCAGATGTTTACAAACCACCACAACGACTGGGTCAGTTTTTGCCACATGTCTTTTGGTGACAAGCTCAGTGCAATCTAGATCCACTCTATTGCTATCTCCCCAGTCAATGATCGCATTGCGTCCGGCGACGACGAAGGCCAACTGGTCGTGATGGACGTAGTCACCGGTGAACGTAAACTCAATTTCCAACCTCACACCGATTGGATCCGCTGTGTGACGTATTCACCAGACGGATCAAAGATTGCAACGTGCTCCGACGACTGCACTATCAGTATCTGGAACGCAGAGGACGGCGAGCGCTTCTTGGGTCCTTTCGACGGTCATACCAGGGCGGTGCTGTCTATTGCATTTTCCCCCGACGGGAACTTCCTCATTTCAGGTAATACAAGTCATTGGGTACCCTTGTCAAAGCCTGATCCACCGTTTCCAGGGAGCGATGATGGTACTGTTAGGACTTGGGATCTTCATACCTTGTTCAGCAAACTCAATAGGCCGCTTCAAGTTTCCACGTACCGCGGCCACAAGAGCGCCGTCAATGCCGTATCGTACGCACGCGGTGGAAGCCTGATCATCTCTGGTTCTGCAGACGCAGAGATCGCCGTTTGGGAAGGGAGCGTTAGTGACCAGCGTATACTACAAATTGGTGGACACGAAGGCCCGATTCTCTCAATCTGCTCCTTTGACGAGAAAATTTTCTCCAGCTCTGAAGATATGTCCATCAGGGTGTGGGAACTGTCTACCGGCCGCGCTCTCATATCGATCCTTCACGCTCATACGGGACCTATCAACTCAATCGCACTTTCTCCGGACGGTCGGAGGATCGTGTCTGCCTCGGACGATGCCAGCATAAGGATATTCGACTCGAACAGTGGCGAACAGTACACCCATCCCCTGCACACGTCGGACAAGATCTTGTCCGTCGCAGTGTCGCACGACGGCAAACTCATCGCTTGTAGCGGTGCAGATGAGAGCGTGCATGTCTGGCGCGCTAACATGACCCATCACACCGTCTGGCCGGACAGCTTCATGCGGAAGACGCATGGACAAGAGTTCTGCGCCGTCGACGAGCAAGGCATCCTCGAGAACTTTAATCCACCTAGAGAAGATGGGTGGCTACGCGGGTCGACGAATGAAGCTATGTGTTGGATCCCGCCGATGTACCGGACAGGCTTGTGGACACCACGGACGCTGAGCATTCTCGGAGCACCGGGTGTTATGCTAGATATGAGAAATTACGTTCATGGCACGAAGTGGGAGCAATGCAGAGTAAAAGATTTCTTGGACAAATCCTGATTGCTTTGGCACGCCACGCGTACCGGTATTTTCATCATTGGTTGTTATTTGTTCGTTTGTGATTAGTGCGCCTAACTTGAAATCGAGTAGCCAAATGGCGTCTTGATGGCGTCTAAGATCCACTGCCTAGCGACAATATATGAGAAGAAGCACGGAAACCCCCAGCATACTTGTGGAAAGCCTTAGGACCAGTTCCAAGTGAGCTATGGCGCATCGTGGGTCTCAGTGCATGTCGAGGTCAAAACAAGGGCCAAAACGCCCCCGGGAACACTTAGGACTGTAGCTAGTAAGTGCTCAGCACTCAGTTCCTGTCCACGTCTCCTCCGAGTCTCGACATCTCACGTCTAGAGTCTCTTAGTGACGGACCACGATGAAATTTGGTGGTGTTCTTGAGCAGTGCTAGCACACGTCTTTTTTTCTCACAAATTTATCTAGAGGCTTCCAAGGAGGCTTCAGATCCTAAGGAAAGTCACTCAATATAAATATAAATAAAGATAAGTTATTCCTTTACCTTTACTATAAAATCGTCGTCAGCGGTATTGGAGGATTGCCATTTACGGCCACATGCAATTCGGGCTTGAACTTGGGTTTTGCGATAGTGATTCGAATGTCACAGGTAAATGGATGTCCGTGAGTCTGGAGAGTCCGAGTTGCCGTTTCTGAATGGGGCCAGTCCCACCGGCTGCGACATGGCTCGCTGTCAGTAAAATTATATACTGTAGTAAGTTAACGCGAGATGGACTACCGCCGCTCGACGGAGAGCGCGCTCGTGTTCGCTCGGTACGGTCCGGGGGCGACGTGCCTGACCACAATTGCCAATGTTGCATGCGGTCTTGTGAGAGTGCTTCCGATCCCGGAAGCTCCGGGTTAATATTTGGATTATCAACGGGGCGCCATGCTGCTGAGGGTAATTGATCGAGGGAACGCACGGAGATATGCCCCCACCTGCCCGAAAAGGACATCATGCATCATATGTAGCGCGATCTTGAGCGCGATTTCCTGGAATCACACTCATCGGGGTTTTCAGATCCTACGGGAAGTCACCCGTAATGGCAAGCGCGTTCAATCTTGGCGTTTGACCTCAGTTCAAGCTCAAGCCTCGGTTGCATGTCCGGGTGACCTGGTGACCGGACAAGCGACGTCGACTACGTGGGCCGACCCCGTGTCGGAGCGCTCAGATAAACTCCCAATTATTACACCTATCATGGTAAGTACGTGGCTCCAAGCGTGGCTCAGCCGGCTAGTCTACTATGAGCGCTCGTCTCTCCACCTTCCATGTTATCTATATACCCTCTTATCTCTATAAAACCCCATCGGGGCCTCTTTTTCCTCAAGCCCCACTCGCTCTTCCCGGCCACTTATCAGCTTGGTCTTTCTTTTTCCTACGCCCCAAGCATAAGGCCAAACGATGTCCGCAGACATTCGAAAACAGCGCAAACACGCCATAGCCAAGGCCGATGAAGAGCTGCTCGCCGAGCTCGGTTATAAGCAGGAATTCAAGCGAGCCTTCAGGCCAATCGAGGTATTTTCTCGTTCTTCTTCTTTCCCGTCACTTGCACCAGACCAACCCCCTTCTTTGTTCAGGTTTTCGGAGTCGCGTTCAGCATCATCGGTCTCCTCCCATCTATCGCGTCGGTCCCGGTTCTCCTTTCCGTGCGCATCCTTACCAAGTCTTCGACTATAGCTCAGTCTTGTTCTATTCGTTACCTAATGGTGGTCCTGCTGCCATGGTTTGGGGGGTCCGTTTCGTTCCACTTCTTGTACAAAGCCCTACAACGTACTCAACGGCTTCTCTAGTGGGCCGTCGCCAGTTTCTTCATCTTCATCGTCGGCCTGTCGGTGGCAGAACTTGCCTCGGCAGCTCCGACATCAGGCGGCGTATGTTTTGACTCCCAAAACCATTGCCCCACCCACTGACTTCTGCACGTGATGCAGTTGTATTTTTGGACGCACTCTTTATCCCCCCCAAAATGGCGTAATCTCCTGGCTTGGATCGTCGGATGTCAGTCTCGCAAGTCTGGAGTCGTGACATCGTCTTACCTTTGTCTTTTACGCAGACGCCAACACCATTGGATCCATCGCTGCAATCGCTTCGGTTGACTGGGGCGCAGCGATTCAAATCATGGCCGCGGCTGGCATCGGCTCACATGGCTCCTTTACTCCCACGAATTCGCAAACTTTGTTCGTTGCCCCATTCTGATTTTCTCGCTCCAACTTGCTCACCCGGGTTACTTGCAGTGGCGTGTATGTCGGCATCGTGCTTAGTCATGCCATCATATGCTGTTTGGGGACAAATGTATTGGCACGATTGCAGAATGTGTATGTTGCATTGAACATACTGTGAGCCTCCTTTCCAAATGCTATCTGGTGTGCGATGCACCCAATGCTGACGCCTCCCAGGCTCTGTCTTGTTGTCATTATCGCGCTCCCCGCTGCGACCCCAAGAGAGCTCAAGAACAGCGCAAGCTATGCCCTCGGAAACTTCACGAATTGGGCGTCCCCTCGTAATTTATGTGGCGACTGACACTAACCTGGGAACTGCAGTGTATGACTGGCCAAATGGCTTTGCCTTTATCTTGAGCTTCTTGGCACCGCTTTGGACCATATGTACGTCTTGCATTTCAAATCAATAATTGTGACCGTGTGCAGACCAATACCCTCTTACTATACAGGCTCGTTTGACTCCGCTGTCCATATCTCTGAGGAGGCTTCGAACGCAGCAATTGCTGTTCCCATGGGGCATCATCTGGTCCATCGGTATTGGTGGCGTTCTTGGGTGGGGTACGTCTCATCTTCCTGCTCCCAGCTGCGACTTGATCCGAATCCCCGGGATAGCGGTCAATGTGACTCTCGCGTTCTGCATGGGCCAGGACCTTGAGGGTATCATGGGCAGTAGCTTTGGACAACCCATGGCTCAAATTTTTTTCAACAGCTTCGGTCAAAAGGGCACACTTGCCATGTGGTCGTTTATCATTATTGCACAGTATATGATGGGTTCGAGTATAGTCCGTTCTTCTGTTCCTTCTCCTGGCTGGCAACGAGTTGCGGTTAGGCTGACAACCATTTTAGATGCTTGCTGCGTCACGCCAATCTTTCGCCTTGTAGGTCTCAAATTCCCGCCACCCAAAGACTCTCTGACCACTGTTGCTGCACAGTGCGCGGGATGGCGCTCTCCCATTCTCCAGCTGGCTGTACCGCATGAACAGCTACACCAAAACGCCAGTCAACAGTGTCTGGTTTAGTGCCGCAGGCGCCATAGCGCTCGGTGCACTCGTGTTCGCCGGCACGCAGGCGGTCAATGGGGTCTTTGCAATCTCGGTCACGGCATTGTACGTCGCGTACTCGATCCCGATCTCCTCACGGTGGATCTGGAGAAAAGAGAATGGATGGACGCCTGGAGCGTTCTCTCTTGGCGCATGGGTAAGCGCTCGTCTGCTCCAGGACGGGAACGGAGAAACTGACCCGTCTCGGGAAGAGCGGACTCTGCGCGTTTATCTCGGTCACCTGGATGATGTCCATGTCGATTGTGTTCTTCTTCCCGACGACGGAACACACGAACGCTCAGGAGATGAACTACACCGTCGTCGTTCTCGGTGGTGTGCTCACCCTTTCCCTCGTCTGGTTCTACTTCCCCGTATACGGGGGCGTGCACTGGTTCAAGGGACCATTGCGTACCGTGGAAGGACATGCTCCGCAAAAGTGGGCGACGGAACTGGAGCAGGACGTGAAGGAGGGTGGAACAGACAGTATCGATCAAGCAAAAGCAGGAGAGGCCGAATGGGTTGTTACATAATCAATCAACAGAGACGCCGGTCGGACTCGGAGGTGAGTAATCGCTTTATACCTACCGAGTACCGCATCGATAACTGTACCTAGACCCAATAGATATTTTAATAACACTGCGCAACCTTGTGCGCAAGTCACGCAAGGTAGTGTGTCGGCTTTCTATGACTATGCGAGACAAGACGATATCAGGGGAAGAAGGCGGCGGCGTTCTCTCGCGTCGCCAGTGTACTGCATTTCCCTCCTTACACCCGCCAGATACATATGAAAAGGTCGAATAATCTTATATCGAGGACATGTCTGAGTTCGGTGTGCTCGATAATTCCGCTCGTAATGACAGCCACGGCCATCGAGAGGGCTAATAGATAAATCCCCCACCGCATTCTTCGGTTTCACCACTGTATTTAATCAAAGTAGCGACCTCCGAGTCCACACATCGGGACCTATTGTGACGGCCAGACATGGGAACCGGACGGGACCGGAAAGAAATGGTGCGTTCACATCGACCTTCACATAGTATGGAGACGACGGGGTAGGCGTTAGTTAATGGTTCGTGCTTCGGATATTTGCGTACCAGTGATAAGGCTAGCGTCGACGCAAAGTAAGACACGAGACTTGGACCAGCCACGTCCTCTAGCGTTCCAAGGCGCCGAACTGGGGTGCTCGCAGTGATCTAAAACCTCGCTCACATTAAAGCTCATTGTGCAGGTCTAAGGTATGCCCACGGCATCAAGCGGTAACGGGCTAGTCCCATCGGTGGCTCTCAGCGGATCAACTATTGGAGGGTGAGAAGTAGCATTTAATCAGGAGAAAAGAACTGGCTCATGGAAGTGTCCATTACTCCGGGAGAATACGCATTCACGGTGATCCCGTGCTTGTCAAACGCCCGGGCTGTAAACATCCCCAGCATCAGGCCAATGAGAGCGAAGCATCCTAGTTCGGTAAAAGGACGTGCCAGCCGCTTGCGTAAGACCGCGAACAGCAAACTTGGTTGCGCTGTACGCCGGGATGATGTTCGGGGTTGTGTTCGTATTGGAACGTGAGCTTCGTCCTGTCACAATGCAGAGGGAGGAAGAATTGTCCCTGTTTTCCCGACTGACGAACTGGCCCCTGGTGTAACCACGGGTCAATGTGAAATTGAAGCTGATTGGGTGGTGAGTACCAATAATACGCCTACCGCGGCATTGTGCGATCATATGCTTCCCGGCGTGCTCGTAGCACAACATTGTGCCACGAGCGTTGACCGCCATCGAGCGGCCGAAGCTCTCGACGGTAACTTTTGACTCTAAGTCAGTACTAGGGTGTCTTCTCAAAAAACATATCATTCAGAAACGACTCGAAGGCGATCGCCAGAACGCCGGTCGGCGCTACAGCACCACTGACTTACCACGTCGAGGCTTCCCATGTATTGCACGATTCACGACTTTCCGGATCATCCTCTCCTTCCAGAGAGACATCCTGCGGGGACGCCGAGTTAGCACCGCACTTTGCTCTCGATCTCTTTCACGAGCACATCCAATTCGGGAGTACGTCATTGACTGCGACATCGAAGGCTCGAAGCCGTCCTCGGCGAGACGGAGGGCAATCGTACGCCCGATTCCGCTGTGCTGTACCAGTGACAAGAGCTACTTTTGTCGTCGCGGAGGCCATGGTTCGTAGAGGTGAGGGGCAAGGACGTAGTCTTAGGTAGAGTGTCTTTACCTGGTAGGGCACGACCCGATCTCAGTCTCATATTATTAGGCCAGGGGTTCAGCCGAACTGTTCTTTCCGTTCGCATCAAAAGAAGTCGTTCGGATCGAATGTGGATGTGCTTTACATTACAGGTTCGGTGGGCTCCGATGGTCGAGTGATGGTCGCCAAAGACATGCCGGACCGTAACCGCCGTAACCTATACGCGGCCCGGCCGGGGACTGTCCCACTCACTCTTGGTACCACTGGGCCAACATCCGAGTCCTTCTTACTTTCTTCAAGTTGAGGTCATGGAATCAGACACACCACATGTAGACCTCATCGCTGATCTGGTCGGGAAATAAAAATAGACGGTCTCGCAGCCCGAAAAGGTGCAAGTGCGTTTCTTTGATTCGGCAATGCAATTGCGGTGCTGTCCTCCGAGTCGGTACTGCTTCCTCAGCACATTGCTCGCTTCAACTCGGATAAGCAAAAGGTGGGCCCATTTGACCAAGCCTAGGTCTGTTTGACTCCCCGTTCGTGATTGCCGTTGTGCCGGCTACTTCGCGATGTCCGTCGATCTCCAAGTCAACCCTAGTGACCCACTGGGATTTTCTTCCATCAGTGTCTGAAAACAAAACTGCAATTTTCCCACTTTCTCCAGTTATCTAGCGTCACCCCAGAGGCCAGGTCGTCAGGCTGGAGATACCGACCTCGTCCACAGTGTCCTCTGTTTCGCGGAGGGCGTCTCCACTGTACCATGCCTACCTCCCTGCAGTAATTTTGTTTCCGGGTTCTCGTGGGCTCCCAGCGCTGACAGGAATATGAACATTTTTCTTTATCCCATTTGCCATCAATAGTATCGTGAAAGTTATACCGTCTATCCATCTGCTCATGGCATGCATGGCGGGTAATACTGTACCGCAGGCGTCCGTGTACGGATACTCGGCTTTCATATTGTCCGATCTTCCTTCGGCAGTCTGAAACACTCTGACCCGCCCTTCCTAGTTCCAACAATTATTACAAACCCGGGGTGGTACCATTTTACGAGTCCGACCCAGGCTGTTCGCAGACGCTGTCGGTTTTAGATCATTTTCAATTCGACTTGATTGTTTTGTCCACTCCTTAGATCGGCACTTGTGGGCCGTCGGCCGCGTCTGCCAATGCCCTGAGAGAGACCGGCGTCGCATAACGTTTCCGAGGCGTTCTATCGCAATGTGGTGGCTCGTGTCGTCAACTGTGCTTCTCTATCTCCGTCATAATCTTGCGCTGGCTTTTCGGACCTTGTCGGGCGCATAGGGCGTCTCTGGAAGGACTCTGCAGCCTAAGGCCGGCCCTTGCCTCTGACTTCCACCGAACTTTTGTGTGCGGCATGCTGTTCTCCGTGCGTGCCATGGGGTTCCTGTGCCGTGCCCCGCGGTGGCATCCAGTCGAACGTGTAGGCCCGCTAAACCACCTTCCGGAGCAGTACCATCACGAAACCCGAAAATCTACGCGCGTTCGGCGTAACTCAAGCGCGTTTGTCGAGACCGTGACTGTCATGCAAAACCCCACGGGAGATGAAAGATAGCCTGCGAACGGCGAAGCGAGGCCCACCGTATCTCCGTCGGTTACCTATTAGCTGTAGCCCCGCTACCGCCGCCGGCTCGCGTGCGCTTGTGCATTTTCCCGATGTTCTTTCTATATTTCGCTCCTATTTCCACTACCGTTAGCCTTCTTAGCAACGGTCTATAAGAAATGACGCTGCCACTCCAACACCGACCCGTCGCCTGATCGCACACTCAATGACGCACGGTTACCCATCTCGATGAATAGAAAGTTCGTTGACATTGACATACCATTGTGGCGCTCTCGTGTACTGTAGACTCTGTCGCACCTATCCCGAACCTCACAAGGTCTTGTTGCAGTTTCCTCCTACTACTGTATAGGAATTTCGGTTGGGCCCGGGAACAATCCATAACTTCTTCTCACACTTACGACCGCTGTTTGCCGGTGGTGGCGTCATCTCGCCAAGTGACGCGGGAAATGCCAGTGTTTCTCTTTTCCCAGTCTCTATGCGCTTGAGATTGAGAGAGCCTATCACGGCATGCTCCACCCACCAATGACAGACGACAGAAATCCTTTATTGCAATGTGATGTACTGATTACATGCGGCTGGAGGTCTGATGACTTGATTGATTCAATTATTTGCTGACTTCGCTTGTACGTTACGACTTATATTATCTTCCTCTAAAGCACCACCATCATAAGTCTCATGAAAAAAATGCGTGAGGTTCACCACCAAAATCTTGTTGAAACCCCCCTTTTAGTCTTCCCTAGTCATCTTCATTCAATCTGCGTTAATTAGCCTACATCTGCATCAGAACGTGAGGAGTATGTATATATATTATGTGCGGGGGCCGCACGATAGCCGGGTGCCCAAGACAGTATGCCAGGGGCAATTCGAGCGTAACTTCGACAGTATGCATCCCGAACGGCAGGTTTCTGTAAGGAAGCCATCCACGTCATTTATTGTAAGAAAACCTGATTCGACGGCGCTGCCTTGGGCGCTGCTGCGCAACGTCGCTTTCCGATGGACTTTACCCATTGTTCAGCTCGGAGCCGATACGCCGTCGTGTGGTGGCAACAGATATTAGAGCGAATGTGCGTGTGATAGAGAAGTAAGTTACTGTACTATAGCGGGCGCCGAACGCCACTTACAAAGTAGCAGGTCTACGAATTTGTCATGGGAAATTTCAACAGCGGTGCCGCACCAAACTTGGACTCTATGAAGACCGTACCTGCCCAGTAGTGGGTACGGCTTATGGTTGGGCGTGGTCAAACCGTTCATATTCGTTACCACTCGCCGCTGTGAATGCCGTGAAGCGGCGCTGAGCCAATAAATCGCTCACTCACCAGAATTGCCTAGGCCGAGCGTATAAAGGTGAGAGCAGACGAGGAGGAGGAGAACAGCAACGACAGTGACCAGACTGCCATCTGCCATGAAATCTGCTTTCCTCCTCACCGCCATCTCTCTTCTCGCCGCCAACGTACGCGGTAGTGTGGTCGAGCTCGAGCCCAGAGCCACGGGCGGATACGTCCAGAATCCTTCGGGCACTGCTTCATTTACGTTCTACTCTGGCTGCAGCTCTCCCGGTAGGCAACGCGAGTTGTGCTTCACAAGAGCGCACACGCTGAGTACAGTATCTCCGCAGCGTGTGGCAAATCCGCCACTGGCTTCACGGCCGCGATGAGCCAGCTTGCCTTCGGCGCCTCGTCAGGTCTTGGTGCCGGGGACGCGTGCGGGCGCTGCTTCAGTGTGACTGCTAACAAGGATCCATTCTCGCCAAGCTTCACGGGCCCGTTCAACACCATCGTCGTAAAGGTCACCAATCTCTGCCCCGTCTCCGGAAACGAGGAATGGTGCGGCCAAACCATGTCCCAGCCTACCAATTCGTTCGGCATGTCGGTGCAGTGCGTGATCGCTCTTTCTCCCCCTTTGTTGTCTGTCGTCATGGCTGTCGTGCTCAACCAAGTTCTGTGGTAGCTTCGACTTGTGCCAGGACACGGGCACCGACAAAGCATTCTTCCCGTCGGGGCATGGCGCGCTGACGGGCACGTACCAGGAGGTATCGTGCAGTCAGTGGTCTGGCACAGACGGTCCAAGCCTGTGGAACGGCGCGTGCCTCTCTGGCGAAAGCGCCGCTAATTGGCCCGCAGTTTCTTGCGGCAATCAAGGTGCGGAGCTCTCCTTGACTACACCATGAAAGTGTTGGTTCATGTATACCGTAGGCACTGCACCCTGAACAAGTGGAGTGGGAAAACCAAGACATCATATTGAAAGGCAAAGATTTATGTATCTTCCGATGATTAGTAACTGGAGGCGAGATAGACATTCGTAGCACGGCAGCGCAAACTGAGAGAATACGAAATATTACGTTTGGCTTCAGTGGACGAGGTTCTACGAGCCCTCAGATTCGTCTTTGGCCACTTGTACATCCCGTGTGGAAGCAGCGAGAAGGTCAACGTACAATAAATGTTGTGTCCCATTGTCAGACAATAGCTGCTTGAGCACTGGTAGCTGTATCAACCACTGGCAAGGTATCAACAATGCCAGTCCTCGCACCTGCCGAGGTCATAGATACCTCAGTCAGGACCAGGTATACGATGTGAGCATTGCGAGACCCGAGACAATTCCACTGTGCGCCAAAAGTGGTAGCGTAATTTGTCTGGGAATGTGGAACTTGAATAAGATTTTAGCTTGAATGCGGCCCGATGTCTACCGGGCCGTGTTCCCCGTTTCCCCAGCAGATCACCTGTGACTCGCAAGGCTACTGGCATACGACGTCAGTTATCCAAGTATCCGCGTGGGATACCGCCAGTGATCGATCCAAAAAAAAAAAAGAAATACCGCCAGTGACAGTGTCTTCTTCAGCCGGTAGAATTGGTAGGTTGGCAAGGGGCACGGTGGCAGACACTTTGTAGGCTTCTCAGAGCTCGACGGACACCATCAAGGACACCATAATCATTCACTATAGAGACTGATCGATAGTACTGATATAGTCCAGTTAATCGATTGACTTGTGCATGATAACTAATGCAACTCACACGGGCTCAGTTGTCCTCGAGCGCACACACTCTCTCTCATGCACCATGCCTGACTATGATTCAAGTTCTGCCAGTGGCCGATACAATTTTTCCCGACCTGCGGAGCATGTCAAGGCGCTGAACGTGGGTTCTATTCCGCAGAAAATATTCGATGACATGACCAAATACAACGATACGTCCCGTGGTATGTGCCCTCTTTCCTCCAGGCGGGGTCCCTATGAGCTAAACTTTCTCGGACGCAGGCTTCTCCACCCACGGGTTCGAGTTCGCCGGGAAGAACACCAGACACAGCATCGTCGTCGCTCACAGGCCAAAGGACGCGCAGGTTTCACAGCTCTATCGCATCCCCTCTGATACCGAATCTACCGAGCTCGAGCGATTGACTTATTTCAATATTGATTCCGGAAGGACCATACGGTCGTTCGTCCCCCTGCTGGGAGAAGACTGGCGCGGTTCCTGGCGGGCTGGAGGCGCTCTCATGGTCATGGACCTCACAGGAAACGAAAATTTCCAGCTCTGGTAAGCGTCTGAATTCCCGTTGCTTCAATTTTTTTTGGGTTTCAACAGAGATATGTGTGCAGGCGTTATTGGGAAGACGCTGATAGCGAGGCGACGTTCCCGAAGATCGATGGCGAACTCGACAATCGCCCTGGAAAGGGTCGTTTTGAGCGCGTAACGAATGACGATTATTCGTATCACACTGTGACCATCTCTCACTCGAACAGGTTTGCAGCGCACGCCTTTATTTGCGTCCCGTCCTGATGCGTTGTCTCGCCAGGTTGTTGGTGTTTGCTTCCACTAAAGAGAACGGGAAGGACACTCTGGTTTACTCCGCCAAGCTGATCGACTCGAACAATGGAGCCGTAGCCAACAACGGCCCTTTCTTATTGCCCTCGCGCCTCATCGCATCAAAGAAGGGAGACCAGCGCACTACGGTTTGGTCACCGGAGAGCATTTCGCTCGACGATAAACAAGTAGCGCTCGTTCTATTGAACGGCTACTCCGACCGTCCGCTCTACATCGTCGACATATCTGGGGCGAGCAAGGAACCCGAGCTACTCACTCTCCCCGGCGCGACGGAGAAGCTCGGGGAGACGTCGTACCGGAGCCCGAGGTTCTCCCGCGATCCGGCCCAGGCGCACGTCCTTTACCTCATTACGGACGCGTTTGGTGACTTTGCGAGTGTCGTCGCGTACGACACGCGCACCAAGGACCGTCACCCACATCACGACGCCCGAACCCGGCCTCCACGCGCTCCGGCCGATTCCCGTGGGAGACCAACGGACTGCTGGTCACCCCTGCAGCGCTGTTCTTCCGCGCCAACGTCGAGGGGTGGCAGACCATGTACGCCGTCCCATTCTCCGGCGTCCACGCCAACGAGGTGCTCGAAGTCCGCTGGGCGCGGGGTTGGGAGGGCTCAGCCCGTCGGGTACGCCACGAACGTGCGGAACGCCCGGCCGAATGAGCTGGTCGTCCACTTCAACTCGTTCCGTATGAACGGCTTCCTCGCGTCCCTCGACTTTTCCCACGCATTTGAGACCGAGGCCGCTGCGGAGCGGGATGAAAAGGGACACTCGTTCGTCTCGGTCGTCCCGAGGGCGTATCGCCAGGCCGCGCCGAGCCCGCCGCAATTCAAGGTGTACCCACCGAAATTGCTCAAGTTCAAGAGCTTCGATGGGTTGGAGGTGCCCTGCATGTACTACCACCCCAACGACGGGAAAACGGCCGTGCCCGTCATCATCAATATCCACGGAGGCCCGGAGAGTCAGAGCACCGCCGACTCGAGGATGTCTGTACCGTCATTTCTACGTCACCCCTCTACCAACTTACGGCTGACTCCTACTGCTTGTTGAATTAGTCCAATTCACGGCTACCTGCTGAACGAGCTCGGTTGCGCGGTTATCTATCCCAATGTCCGTGGAAGCACCGGGTACGGGAGACGCTACGCCGCGCTGGACGAGGTGTTCAAACGAGAAGACTCGGTCAAGTCTGGCGTTCGCTCTGCTCTTCTATGAGTTATTACTTATTGCATTTGCTCAGAGATATCGGGTCTCTCCTGGACCACATCGACCAGAATATGAAGAATGAGCTCATATCGTCTCGTGTAGCTGTCATGGGCGGATCATGTGCGTATCCCTTCCCCCTACCAACCTCCTGGACCTCCTACCCACTTAGTTTTACAGATGGCGGCTACATGGTCTATGTGAGATTCACTTTTGTCGTGCCGTCGACGCGGCGTTTCCTTGCTAAGTAATAAGAACGCAGCATATAAGGCCTCGCTCGTACATTTTTCTTCCAAGCTCACATGCGGAGTGGCCAATTTTGGCATCGCCCATTGGCCGTCCTTCCTCGAGCACACGGCGGACCGGCGGCGCGACCAGCGGCGACGCAAGTACGGCGACGAGTCGGTACCCGGACGTGCGCGCGTTTCTCGAGCGCATCTCGCCTCTGAACAACGCGGAGAAAATCACGGTGCCGCTCTCGATCGCCCATGGGGAGGAGGACTCGCGCGTGCCCGTGGGCGAGGCTCTGAGCATGTGGGATGTCGTGAGCAAGAAGGTCTACATGGAGCTGATGGTGTGCGAGTTGGAGGGCCACGGTACGTCGCCAGCAGCGGCAAAGGAAAAAAAAAAAAAAAACACTAACATACGAGGGGGAGGTGCAGGGTTCAAGCAGAAGAGCGTGATTGAATTCACGAACGCCGCCAAGATTTACTTCTTGGAGAGGTTCCTACAGCCGAACGCGGCCCCTTCGAGTGGTCTTTAAAGGTCAAAAGGATATACGCATTCTGATCTAGGTCGACTTTGTATACCTGTGGTTGTAGGCTTTACCCTCCGTGCAGAGACAACTCTTCACGAACTGGAACTTGTACATCTATTGTGTCTGGAAGAAAAATTCATGTTACCCTTATCATTCGATGAATTGTTATCACTCAGAACTCCTATCACGCCATGGGGACATCTTAACGAATAAAAACCCACAGTATATTATATTTTGCAGTGGGGTGGGCTGCAGCGACGCGTCCTGGCTATTCAAAGCAAGACAACCGGTTCTAAACCTCGGACCATTTCCTCTTATGAGTGGGCTCTTTTTCGCCTCTTGCGTCGCTCAAGGTGTACGTGTGCCAGTCCCCCAGCACCCCGTCAGAACTCCCCGGCGTCTGGACCCGTCGCTGCCCCCGACAAAACTAGTAAACTACGACTCTACGAGTGGTAAGTGCAAACAAGCGCGAAACAACAGAAGCTCTTTTTCCTCCCCTCGTCAGTCGTCGGACCCCCCAGAGTCCGGCACCGCACCCAACCATGAGGGGTGACCCAAACTTTGCTGTGCTTGCTGCGCTGTGTAAAACAACACAGCGAACAAGTACACAGACAAAGG
Organism: Lactarius hatsudake; assembly: GCA_024734325.1. Lineage (NCBI taxonomy): Eukaryota > Fungi > Basidiomycota > Agaricomycetes > Russulales > Russulaceae > Lactarius > Lactarius hatsudake. The sequence goes on along the minus strand of JANSJP010000017.1, from coordinate 201,685 downwards.
GGCTCCCTAAGCATGAGTCGGGTGTAGTAGCGTGTAGCCGAGGGGAGACGACTACGAGGGGCGCCCCAGACTCTCTCGGTAGGTAGTGAGTAAAGTGCTGGGGAAAATACGCGTAGAGTAAAAAGTAAAAGTAAAAGCAAAGGTAAAAGTAAAACTTCAGAGGTCGACCACCACCCCCTCAACCCCCCGGTGATCCAGCGTGCGGTGTAAGCGCAGCGTGGGGCGCGGGGCGAGGGGTGACCGATATGAAGAGAAAGCGAACTAGTAGGAGATGAGAGATGGTGATATGGCGAGAGATGGCGGGCTTTTATACGAAAGGAAGGCTATGAGCTGAGCCATGGTCGTTTGGCTTTTGGCGGGCGGTTTCTCTCTATCGGTGGCGGCGGGGGCTGACTGGAATTCATCCTAAGATGAAACACGCCCCGCGTGCCTGTGCCAGTTTGGAAAGTGAAACCATCCGAGAGAAATGTAAAATAGCCAGGGTCCCTCCTCAACATGTTGACTTGAAGTAAAGGACAGGACTCGGAGGACACAGTAACGTCTGTTTTGTGTCTGTGCGCTGAACCTCCTCTCTCTGTCCTGCCATGCGCGTGGCGGACATTCACATTTGATCGGTCAACTGTGACCGATATGCATACGATATTTCGGCGGCATTCATTCTCGGCCCTTGCCCGGAATGAATATTTTCTCACACGGGCTCTTTTGCCATTGGATTCCTGACGAGATGGAATCCGATCAAACAGTTCGGCGGGACGGCGTAGTCACATTAGCCATTAGTCGAGTCGCTGTACAGTACAGAGAGGGAGACGCGACCACGTCCGCGTATCTATGCGACTTTCACCAAGTCCACGAGGACCACGATCCTTCTTGTCGTCGTCGTCGTCGTCGTCGCGGCCGCTGCTCGAGTCTTCTGGTGGCGTTTCCTCCTCGCACAGAATCGCTGCGATCGAGCATCGTTTCACGTGCAGGGAAGAGCCTCGAGAGAGTGAAGTAGACGGTCGACGCCAGGGTAAACTGCACAAAAAATTCAATTCCAGCGTTTCAGTGTCACTCTCGAGAAGTCACGAAAAAAAAAGAGGGAGGCAGAGTCTCTGGCGCCCACTTACCCCGAGTAAGTAAGCAATGTCGAACAGGCGTTCGCCCGCGGTGCCGATGTGTACCTTCGTGTTGATGCTGTTGATGAGGCCGGGAAGGGTCGGCGGTACAGAAACCAGCAGAGCGACGGCCGCGCGCCAGTTCTGCAAAATATCGGAGTGAGAGGGCGAATGAATGTACGATGAGCAACAGAAGGCTCCATACCACACCATAAGTATATCTATACCTGCCGTGTGGCCGGTACATCGAAGGAACATCGACATGCGTGCGGTGGACGAGCCAGTACTATAATAATTGGAGTCAGGGACGATGCTGGCAACAGAACATAGAGGAAAGGAGGAAAGGCGAGCATACGTCGGTGATCATGATTCCAGTGATAGGACCGAGGAAGACGGTGTAGCCGCTCATGAAAGATAGAAAGCCCGTCGCACTGAAAAATTGCAGGTACGGTCAGGCCTAGCGATGAGGGTAGTAGAACATAACATACTTCGCGAGTATTTCCCAGGGGCAAAGCTGCCCACCCACCGAGAAACGCGCAAATGATTTGCCCACGTCGTATGTTGATATAGCGCGGGCATAGCGCGGTCATGTCGTTCCCGGCGCTCAGCGAGTTGGCCGAGATGTTCGTGCCCAGTGTGGAGAGAACAAACGCGAAAGACGCGAAGAACGCGCCGGCGCGGTTGTCCCACTTGTCGATCAACTTGAGTGGATCCCAGAGAACTTCGCCGTAAAGGGTGACACCGGCACTCGTGACGGCGATGCCAACGAAGCTGGCCAACGTGAACGCAATAGGAATAATGGCGATCTGTATATATTGGCTGTGAAACATTTCAGCGCTTTATAGGTCGTGACTGTCGGAGTAAAGGTTCGCGCGTACGCTCTTTCGTTCTTTGGCGTATCTCTGGGTTTCCGGGGGTCTCGCGTGATCGACGGCCGTAGAACAGATATATGCGACTTACAGTAAAATCTGGGATGTTTACGCCGAGAGTCGCGTAGAGCCCGAGTGCACTGTTGAGTGCACTGAGCCACGCCCACGAGAGCGCACTGCCACTCAGCTCGGCCTTTTGTGCAAGAATCCCACTGTTTGGGGGTACTTTCACAAATGCCCAAATAAGCAGCGCCAACCATGTCGGTGGTACTATGATTGCTTTGGCCAAAAACAGCCAACGTATCTTCTGTGGTGAGATGAGCATAAAAGGGAACTGGATGAGCCAGTAGATAAAGTAGCAGATCATCCCTATAAAACAAACGGCGTGGGTTGTCCAGACTTTGAACAGGGTCGAACGGACACATACCGGAGGTAGTGATGTTTGCACTGGGAGGAAGGTGGTTTGGGAGATGAGCTATAGACGGCCAGATGGCTTTCAACATCTGAGGGAACGAAAAGCGCCGTAATGAACTTATGAGAAGATATGCAGGCGAGGTCGAACGCACCTGGTAAACGCACTCCGATCCAACGAACGTCTGAATGCCGAACCAGAACATGGCCAAAACGACGCGACTGATGACGCTGAAATAGCTGAACCAGAACCCAAAGGAAGAGCGATTGAGGACGGGAAAGGGCACATGAAGCCGGGCTCCGACGGTGCCGTTCAGCACCATGATGACGGCGATGATGATGTGTCCCGTAGCTATGGCTGGTAGTGCCTGCCGCCTGTGAGCTCCACATCAGCCATGGTCCCTCGGGAATGGGCACGGCTCATACCAAGACAAGCCTATTGCAAGCATAGACGAAGCAAATTCCCACGTCGCAGCGTTTGTAGCATCCGAAATCCAGTACGCGACATAGTTGAGCGTCGTCCATGTCCGCAAATGGGGAGGCACAGGATCCATGTCCTTGTTGCTCCAAGCACTGCTAGGCGCGAACGTCGACGGCTCCGGTTTGAGCCTCCACGCGGAGAGCCAAAACGCGTGCGACAATCTTCCCATGACGATGGAGCGGAAGAGGTGGCCAAAGAAAAGCAGAAGCGTGGACGGGTCGTGGGGACTCGGTGTGTGTTATATCTGGTGTGAGGCCATGTGAGGCTCGAAGAAGAACCGAAGCTGTCGGAGCGGGGCAGGGTCCGAGTCCAAGACTCCGAATGGTTGGTCGAGAAGGCCGGAAGATAAGAGATAAGTAGAAAAATCTAGAATTCAGGATGTGTGCTCCTGCCGTCGTGGTCGATGCTGGTTATGGCAAATACAATCATGATGCTCCTCGCCCACAGTACCTGACAAGTAACGACAGATGCGACTCGGAACGCCGCTTTTTTTTTTGGCACTACGCATCACACTGGCAGGTGCCCAATGTCCCCAAGGTGGGTTAAGTTGGGAATGTAGGGAATGTGGGTTTACTGCGACACAGGCTGTCGCCACTGCCGCTGCGGAGTGTCGGGCATACGAGCAGTGGGATGTTTACTTTCGTCTCAGGCTCTTACATATCGATCTTATCTTCCGAGTGAGTCGGACCTTGGCAGTTGACCCTGCGCACACAAGGGGGGAATCGACAGCTGACCTCCAAATTTGACGTGCTGGGTTCACAGTTTGAAATTCTCGAGAAATTGGTATCTCACAAATATGTAGTTATAAAATGGGTATGAAATAATTATCTGGTGAGAAAAAACTTCGGGTTAACAAAGTACCCTTTCAGGTCTAATGTAGTCGCAAGGGGCCGCCTGTTTTGGATTTTGCTGTAAGTGTCGGTGGAAATATTGACTAGCCATATTTGGGAATTCAGAGCGCGTTTCAGTTTTCAGAAATAGTCAAGCGTTCACAACTTTCACAAGAGCGCCATTTGCCGACCCATTTCAACTTGCCGACTATGTTGGACAGTCGCAAGCAGAGAAAATACATCCGGAACAACCCCACTCCTCTGAATGACATCCATCGCCTGTCTGAGAGTCAGTGAGCCGTTTGGAACGCGATAGGCTTTGCGACGACAGGTGTTTACGCAAGGTTTTCCGAGTCGGCGATGGTGGTCATTGGAGATGTCCGTTCACCCGTATCCGGGTTATACAATCGCTGCCAAGATCGCTGCGGTACGTGTACAGAACCTGAATGAATTCAAATCCGCATCATTTCTCTCCGACAGGAACAGAGTCTTGTCAACAGTTCTGACCTTGGTCTGACTTTGTCGATTCTGACAAAGAACAATTGGTCATTTGTAATCGGTCCATACAGTATTTGGGCTCTACAATCGACAATCGATAAGGGGATATACTGTACTCTCGTCACGTTGCATTATAGGTGGGCAATCTCCGTGTTCTGGACTCGTTGCCAACACTACCCGGCGGCAGATTACTCATCTCTGGTCTGGATCCAAGTTCGAGCAATCATACAGTATAACTTACTTCCACACCATGTTTACCGTTCGCCGGACAGCGGCCGCCGCTCTTGCCGCCGCTGGTACTCTTCTAGGCTTCAACTTAGCCTAGTTTCCGGGGATCGCTGGTCGTATATCAAATCGAGAATAAGCGCCCCCTCGGCCTGTTCCGCAGCGAAGTCAGTTTCCGACTGTCACAACTGACAGTAATGTAATAGCAAAGCCCGTGCCCACAACCTACATATATAGGACAACCTTATAGACGAGTCATTCTGCTTCATTCACTGCCTCTCTACGTTTCTCTTGGATGTCCACGTGCTTAACGGGGCGATCCACCGTGAAGTCATGTCTCATTTTGTCCAACAGTCGGTTCGAGTCGCCCAGCAAAGCATAAACGAAGTCAGAGCCCCAGGAATTGTTGGACTTTTTGTCCAGGGTATTCAAACAGGTCTTGTCGTCTCACAGTTGGCTCAATGGCTCAACCTCGAACGAAGGGAGAGCACCTCAATGATAGTACTCGTTGTGTTTGTCACCGTCATCGGTTTGTCAGTCTTTACCCACCCCTCTGCTTAGACTGGTATCAGCTGAGTAATTTTTTCTTACTCGGTGATGCATGTAGGTTAGAGACGGGTCTATGTTTCGCGTCTGCGTGGCGAATTTATGTTCGCGATTTCGGACAGTTTGTGAGTGGTCCCCACTCCTAGCCCAATGCTGACCTAAGATTCTTGTTTATCGTATCCGCACCTTTAGATTTATCCCCACTGGACCGACGCCGTCCACGTAATGCTCGTGTGTGAACTTTCCGTAGCTCACTGGGGCCACGGTTTCTCTGACTGTGTCCTCGGTCCTGGCCAACAGTCCACCCTCACAGGGGTGCCTATTCAGGCACTCTTCATTTGGCGTTGTTATCATGTTCGTTCCTGGTTTTCTGCCATACATCTTGAAAGTTGAAACCCATCCTTCGCAGATTCTAAAAAAGAGGATATACGTGATAGTAAGTTTGGCCCCTCATATGACGGAGTCACTTGTACCTCTCATCCGAGTTTCGCAGATTCCTCTTGTCTTGGCTTTGATTACTTCCGTCGTCTTGACGGCCTGGGTTACCGTATATATTTTTGGTATCCTCTCTACCCCCAAGCCGGCTCGCCCTGAGGACTATCATCCTACAGCAACTTCGATATGGTGGCCTTGTGAGAAGTCTCGATAGTTGTGATAGACCGTAGCTTACAATGATGTCACTTGCGCAGTCGTTGCATGTCTCGCTGTCCCTGCAGGTGAGATCCCCCTTCTTCACTACGCGCTATCACCCTAACACTACTTACTATCGGATGCAGCCCTAGATGTTGTCATCACCAGCATCCGTACGTTGGTTTCGTGACTTTTCCCAACACATTCAGTCTAATGATATCTCGTGTATGTGATAGTGCTTTACTCTCTGACTAAGTTCTTGAGACGTATCCATACGGAACAATTACGTGGAGTAAGTCACCCATGCGTCTCAGTCGCCCACGTAATTGAAATACTGGGCAGCGAATCATGCGCTTCATCATCGTTGTATGGCAAGCTGCCATTCCACCCGGTCTTTGTGACCGTCGCTCTCGTGATCAAGTACATGGTCTTTACCGAAACGCACCCGGTGTGTTACTTCTTCGCGCTTGCTCTTTCCTGTGCCAGTGGTCGGCACAATGGGTCCAGACTGACAGACGGGTCCTGCACGCAGGGACAGCAACAGAAATGGTACGGCACAATTCAGGCCATGCTAGGCAAACTCTATATCTTATCCCTGTTTTATACACTGTAAGCTACCACCTCCATACCCCTGACTGACCCTTATTCCTAACCTTTTTACATGACAGCAATAATCGCATGGACTTCACTCACAGGACACCAGTGACCTACGCCTCGACAGTGGACCCGCTGTCGCTCGAGAGCGCGAGTTCGCCCGCACAGCGACGCGTATATTCTGTACATTTTCCTGACACAGAGGAATGTTAACAATTCGCACTACGCACTCGCTTACTGTAATATACTGTGATCCCTGTCCGAATACCGGCTTCTTACGTGCTCGACAGTTCAAAGATGCACCGCAGCTCAATGCTTCCGCATATTCTCACATTTGATTCGGTTTTGGTTGGAAAATTCGCAGAAATCGGCCTAGTAGCTGCCAAAGAGCAGGCGGGTTTTTTTGGCATGCAAGATGTCATGTCTGTGGGAGTTCTGTAGGAGTGCGATATCAAAGACCGTGCAAAGTGCAATCCGGAGGAAACGGGAGCAGTTCTTCCAATAAAGGTAAACCCGGAGAACACGTTTTCTCGTTGACGGCCATAATTCTCTAGGGGGTGGTCCAAGGGTTAGAGAAGCACGAACGACTCGGGACTAGGTACTCGGCGTTACTGCCTAGCGCTCTGGTGACCTCCTTTCAAATAGAGAAGCCAATCCCTGCTGGGGCGGATCAACTCCCACGAACAATTTCTACCAGTCGGGTTAACATGATTAACTTGAAGGACCTGTTGGAGTTCAGCCGCACACGCTGAGTAAGCGTCGGGCAACTCCGAGCTAGCTGGGGTCGGAAACGACCAAGTCGAGCACAGCTGCCTATACTATACCTCTATAGACTTAGCGGATAAATTTTTCGTTTGTTGAACTTATATACCCCGTAGTCACAGTAGCGACACCTCAGTCTTTTCTCCCGAAGACTGAGGTCAGTACTTTACTTCACTTCCCGTTCGTTACCTTTACTCATTGTATCTTAGTCGCACTTTCCCGCGCCTCTAACAGGTAGCTACACTAATATCACAGTCTTTTCTCCCGAAGACTGAGTCGCACTTTCCCGCGCCTCTAACAGGACCCTGAACCCGACATAAGTAGCTTTGCTCTTACTAGCTCTGCAATAACTTAAACTTGAATCAGCCACGCGGCCATTGAATACAGTAGATGCACAGGCAGAGGCGGGCACGACCTGGCGCCGGGTACGACCTATCTCTACGCGAGGCCTAGCCATTCTTGGTATGGACGAACTGCACTGTATTATCATAAGTGATAGCAGGACAAACAGTGCGGTTTACTTTTATACAGTACATCGTAGTGGGACGCAGGTGACGCAAGCAGTGGCTTCTCTGATATCCCCGCCTGCATTAGACCGAGCCCTGGCAGGCCTCAGTTCCGAGTCTGTAATCACAAGCTGGTCAGCCGTCGCTTGCTCTGTAAGCAATTGCCAGTGCCAGTGCTAACTTCAAATGTGATGTGCCTAGTTCGCAGCTGTCCCCTGAACCAGCGCGGAGCGATCAGCGATCGTAGAACACAAATCTTGCATCGTTCGAATTCTTTTGCGGGGTTGCGGGGGCAATATGGTGAATTCCCGAGTCCCAAGTGCGACGTGCCAGAACCGCCTCCTGGTGTGAAGCATGCTTCGGTTTTTGAGCACTGGCGGCCAGGACGGCGCTGCCTGGTGCTTATATGTCATGCAGGGTTTTAGTTCGCCGTGGGTATATTACTTTTTTTTTTTTTTTTTGGTCGTGGGTATATTGCATTGTGCTTTTTGGAACATCGCCGCTTGCTCAGCGCTCAAGTCGGCTACGTCTATGACATTGACTCGGATTTGTCTCTACTTGGCAACGCCGCTCTTCGTATCATTTATATGACGTTAGTCTTCATAGGGTTTTCCGTGGATCACCCATTACTTTCTCCTTCCCTTGTGCGTGGCGTGTACGTCCGAACGGGCTGTCCTGTAGGATTTGCCAGTGCTCCAAGTCGTCATGCTTGACCTGCCTGTCACCGCGCTGCGGGACGCTTCCGGACCGCAAAGTCGGGTCGACGCTCTCAGCCCTGGTATCATTGGCCTCTTCGTTCAAGGAATCGAAATTGGCATGATTTTCTCTCAGCTCGCGACATGGATGTCTCTGCCCGGGCACACTGAACGTCGCTTCATCACGGTCCTTACCGTATTCATAACAACAGTTGGATTGTGGGCACTTTGGTCACTTTTTACACGCATTTAATATTTTTCCCTCATCGTTGCAAAGCGTACAAACAGCCGTTATACTTCGTCTCCATTTGGCGACTCTATGTTGAGCACTACGGGGAACCAGTGCGTAGAATCGTCACCGCCTATCGTGTAACATTCTGATCATCATATGAACACTAGTTGGTCCCAGCTTGGACAGAAAGGGTCCACATACTTTTTGTTTGTTACTCCTCATGAGTGGTTATCAACCTCATACGAATGTCACCTTCAGACAGTGCTCATATCAATTCCCGTCCAATCGCTGCTCATTTGGCGCTGTTACTATGTGCGCTTTCCTTCTGCCCTACGGTTCCCTTCTTGATGACCTACGCGGACAAGATCCTGAAAAGGAACGGGTATTTGATTGTTAGTTTGACAGTTGTAGTGAGATGAGAATGGTGCGCTGAATTAGGTTTTCAACACAGATACCTCTTCTTTTGCTTATGCTGGGTTCGGCCGCGTTGGGCATTTTCGATACTATCGACTTGTTTGGGCGCGGGTCTGGTGAGGGGCAGCCAACCAACACACCCGTGTTCTGGCCTTGTGAGAAAAGGAGCCTCTTCCTCTTCTCGTGACCCTTTCTGACATGACCCTCAGTTCTCTTGTATAGCGCTCTCACTTCGAGTGAGATAAATCTCCGTCCAGTAAATATTTCAAAGCACCTGACACAGTCCTATTAGTTTTGGACATCATTATCAGTAGCATCTGTGAGCCCGCGCATTGGTTCCTGGGAAAGTGGTCCTTCATAGCTTCATCACTCATTCGGATGAACATCCAGTGTTCTCTTATCTCACTCAGTCAAGGAAGCGGATATACGTGGATCACACGGTCCAGGTGCGTGTTGTGGTAACCGTGTCAGCGTTGTCCCCTGTATTGCTTAAAGGTTACTTTTCCAAGTGGATTTCTCGTCATATTATTATCGCGTGGCAATCGGTTATCCCTCCGACTGTCTGCACCCTTGCTATTTCTATATTATATGGCGTAACGCGGCATCTGTATCCGGTACGTTCCTTTTTGGTCTTACTTTCGTCGTGGCGTGTCGGGCCAGCGCGACTGACAGGTGCACCACCGACACTCAGGGACCGGGGTTAATGTGGTACCCAACTCTGCAGGCAGCGATTGGGAAGCTTTATGTTCTTTCACACTTTTACAACATGTACGTTGTACCTGCTCCGGTTCCAACCATGTTCTAACACCTTATTACCGGTTCCGCAGCAATTCTCGTACGCAGTTTGTTGGCGAACAAGACCAACCGTCGACGTACATCTCGGAGCTCACGGTGCCAGCGCTCCATGGGATAAGCACCATACACAACGCCCCCGAAGAGCGCCCACTGGAACTCTACTCCGATTCCTTTGGACGTACAGACGGTGAGCAGCCATACGGCGTCAGCATCGCATGTGTACATACATACTGATGTACAGTCCATTGAGAAGGTGGGAAAGGTATTATGGTTCGGAATTAGAAACTACAGTACGCCCGTGCCTCTCGGTAGCGTCAAACCTACAGACGAACGGCTTTAACACCACCGTCTATATGTGGGGGTGCAAAGCTTTGCCTCTCCCATTTCCGGTCCTTCTGGCTGGGCTTTTATTGTCGGACGTTTGTCATAGAAAGTACGGCAATGGATGTTGTTTAGTATATAATTGTTTCCTTTGGTATTAAGCCCTGGGATGAGAGCCCAGAGCGGTTTTGATCGGAAACTCGGATGACTCCCTGTAGTATCCTTCCCAACCTATGCATGATTGAGAGTCGTTTGGGATATATCTAGGATGAGCGAACACCATGTCGTTCTCGAGCGCGTCGGCTTTGTTGTCCAATTTGTTGCCTTGAGAGAAAAAAGTGCTCCAAGACTCGAAGAGTTGAATAGCAAGCAAACAGTGTTCACAGATCGGTGGCGGCAAGAGAACACGCACGATAGAGGGTCACACCGATTATGGGTTTCACAGTGGTCAAACGTTAAACTGGTGATATTGAAGCCAAACCAAAGTTCAAGTATAATACTAGAGAACTGCGAAAAAAAACCAAAGTTCTGACATACTCTGCGTGGCACAACTACGGTGAGAGACCAGGATGCCGTTTGGATGGCTGGTGTGTAAGTGCAACAAAGTGCACATATTCTATTGAAGCGAGTAACGCGGGCTATGGAACTCATGGACGACCAATCAGTGACATTGAAGCAAAACGGATTGCGGAAGAAGTGGACGATAAAGCGGTGACATCGAGACGCGCAAGGATGGCGTGCATTGTCGTCAACTCGGTATAGCCAAATCGAAAGCGAAATACAACGCAGCAGAGTTTTCCGTGGAGTTTTCCGTGAGGAGAGGCGCAAGGGAACCCTCCGAGTCTCTCAAACTCCGATCTTGTGATTACAAGTAAGTGAACTAAGTATGAGCCAGCTCACGCCATGAGTTATCGATAGTTGTTCTCCTGAGCATGGCCAAAACCCTTGCTGGGCTGTGGCTTTGCCTTGCACTGCTGGGCACCTCACTAGGTCACGGTTCGAGGAACCCCTCTAATCAGTGATCTGGTCCACGATCGACTAGAAGGCAAGCTAGAAGGTGTAAGAGGAGGTGTAAATATTAAGAGGCCGGCAGCTGATGTATGTGAGGAACGCGAGTGTGTGAGTGTGTGGAGTAGCCTGAGAGCGTATCATGCCAGTGCCAGTGCTCGTAGCCTAGTATCTCCGCAGGTTCTGGTTATTATCCAGCCTCACTCTACTCCGAGTCCGAGTCTACGGTAGATACTCTCGGTAACTCAACGATTATATAATTTACTGGTCTGGTCTCGGGTTGTCCGTTCCGGCAAGGGCCGCCAGCGTTTCGGGCTGGATCCTGTTGCAGAAGGTGAGTACAGTTGATTAGCTCATAACGCATATGTCCATAATGCATATATCTAATAATGCATGGCTTTTGGCCGGAACCATAGTCGGTGTGCGGTGATAGGGATTTATAATGCATATTGCATAATGCATACCCTCAGCAGGTAGTACCCGGTATTATATGTGTCATTAGGGTGCTGTAGAGAGGCGGGAGTGAGCACTTTTGGTTAATGCCAACTTCAGGCAAACTTTTTTGATGGCAATTTATGAGTTGTTTTGCGTGTTTTTGCAGTCTGGATTCACCACTGGCATGCCTCGAGAAGAACCTACTCGCAAGGTCCGTGAAAAACCTGTCCCCCATCATCACAAGAAGAGGCCCACAGCACCAAAGAAGGACGCTCCAAGGGACGCTCCCAAAACCTCTGCAATGCCCATTACCAAGGATGTCTTTAGGTCCACACCATTGCCACATATCAAAAAAGTCACAAATACGTGACAATGACCATAGTGCATATATCTCATATTGCATACAAAAATGGCCCGCCAACCCGTATGCATTATGAGCTAATCAACTGTACTGTGACTCTGTGAGTACCGCCTAACTCAAAAGCCACTCGAAACAGACTTGTCTTGTCGCCAGCACAATCCTATCATACTTGGCATTGAATTGCTTTGTCGCCAGCGCCGTCTTTGGCGCCGTCTTGCTTGGACATGGATCTTGATTCTTGACATGGATCCCTCTTTGACAAAAGCGATCAAGACGCTGCCCCCTTTATCTGGAGATCCGTACTTGGATCCGTGGATGGTTCCAACGTATGGAATACATGAATTATCATTCCGAAATCGCGCCGCCCAGCTACCGAGCCACCAGCGTTTCCCCCGTATACATCTCGCTGGCATCATTGCTGGCATCACTGGCATCTCACGTAAGAAACGTTTATTTGTATAATAAATTAAGACAGTTACACTATAATTAATTATAAGCCGTTATCACGCTTAGGAACTATTGTAGATGATCAATCCCAATCATAGTTGGTAGTCGGACCAACTTTCAGGTTCTTTTCAGACGACGCGAACTTCAAGTTGTACGATTCTCTCTGAGTCGCTCAGCCCGGGAACAAATCGGTGACTTCGGTACGCCAGCTTGAATGGACCCAGCTGAGTTTATGCCAGTGTATTCCTTTGGAACCCTTCTTTCACCTCCACTTAGGAGTTATGAATCTCCGTAGTCTTGGGTCAGTCTAAAAGGCCGCAGGTCCATGTCCCATGAGCTTTCGTATGAATCAACCATCTCCAGCGGTTCCCTTGGCGGTTCCTGCTCGCTGGCGCATCAACGGCATTGAATCAACGTGCCGATATTCATGCGCGGTGGGCATTGTTTCCCATGTCAACGCCGAGGCCTGAGGCCTGAGACTTCGGGATCTTCCGAGGAATTCTTGTCCATCGTTACTAGGTCTCTAATCCTATAAAATGCTACCAGTCACCTAGTCACCCCTCGACCGTTCTCTTCACGCAATCGTCCGCATGGAGTCAAAACCGCGCATTCACCCGTCAACCTCTCCTGTTTCCGTAGTCAAATGGCTTCCCCGTCTCAGCTCATTTTTCCCATTGAAGGACAGTCACGACACTGCCACTTTGAGACCTCTCCCTGTTCCCAGCTCGCTGAGAGATTCCCACGACGCGGTCTGCGCTTGGTTTTTAGGCCCCAAGGCCGAGAATGCCGACTACTTCATGATATCTGTGGAAACTATTTTGAACGATGTCATACAGTGCAGGAGGAACTTTGCCCCAGAAGATAAGGTTTGTATTCGTCTTTTCAGCAATAGGCGACAATTTTATCCTGACTCTCTCGTAGGATTTCATCGACGCGGAAGCTCTCTCCTCACCCGCGTTCAGGAAGAGTATGTCCAAACTAGGGACCACTCTCGCTCTCCTTTCTAGGCTACTCCCTCAGCATTGCGTTCCTTTCTACTCGCCCCGGTACATGGCTCACATGGTGACTGATGTTTCCATGCCTGCTACCCTTGGATACCTCACGGGACTCATGTACAATCCCAACAATGTCGGCGCAGAGGGCGGCCCTATTACCCATGTTATTGAACACGAAGTTGGGCAACAGCTCTGCGACATGCTGGGGTTTTGTACGCAGCTAAGTCACAAGTCACAACAAGGCCGTCCGACAGCGTGGGGACATATCACCTGTGACGGCTCTGTTGCGAACTTCGAATCGATGTGGTGAGATCTTCGAATTGTCAGTAGCGATACCTTATTGACCGCTGATTCCCCACTATACCAGGGTCCGGTGAGCGTCATCACCCCGTATCTTCAATTGCCCAAGACTCACTTGCACGGGCACACAGCGCGAAACCTGAAATTCCATTCACTAGCCCTGAGGAGAGCGGTCGACAATGAGCCATCCCTTGCGCACGTTGCTGCACATTTCAGGATCAGGCTTTGCACAGGAAAAGAAAAGCTCTTCGCAGAGTGTGACACCTGGGAACTTCTCAACTTGGCTCCAGACGAAGCAGTCTCTCTCACAACTCGCATCTCCGAAACATTTGGACTTTCCACGCCAGCCTTGCAGGCCGTATTTAACAAATATATCATCCAAACTACGGGAAAGGACGATCTTGAGAAACATTTCGGGATTGAGCAGCCGCCACAGTACTTGTGCCCCGGAACTACGCACTACTCGTGGGCGAAAGGTACAGGTGAGTTATGGATTCCAGCTCCCAGGCCAATGGAGATGAAAGCTTATTCGGCTTCGCAAGCAATCACTGGAATAGGATCGACAAACATCACACGCGTCCCCGTCGACGAGCAAGCGCGAATAGATTGTCAAGCCCTGGATACCCTCCTCACAGAATGCGTAAAGCACCACCGGGCAGTGTACGCGATTGTCGCGATTATGGGCACTACTGAGCATGGTTCCGTCGACCCTCTCTCCGAAGTCCTGGCATTACGGCGAAAGTATCAACAACAGGGGTTGTCGTTCTTAATTCACGCAGACGCAGCCTGGGGAGGCTACTTTACGTCGATGCTCGTACCAAATCCCGATCTCACAGGCAGCGAAAGTCATCTTGATGATCCAACGTTGTTTGTCAACGCACACACTGTAAACGAGCTACGCCACCTACGTCACGCGGACTCCGTCACTCTCGACCCCCACAAGAGTGGCTACACACCGTTCCCCGCAGGTGCCCTATGTTACCAGGACGGTCGAATGAGGTACATGGTAACCTGGAACAGTCCTGTCATAGGTTTTGAGGACGATAGTTCGAAGATGGGTGTTTATGGTATTGAGGGAAGGTATGTCACAGTGCCATACGACACGCCTCGGTTGCTAAGTGCAAATATTTCATTTATGCTAGCAAACCAGGTGCAGCACCTGTAGCTGCGTGGCTTGGTCACGAAGTCATCGGACTTCACAGCGGTGGCTTCGGCAACCTTCTAGGACAATCTGTTTTTACATCCACTAAGGTAAAGTCCCGTAGCCTCGATCTATGTCGCCATATTTACAAGAAAGCTCTCACCACAAGATGTACGGCCACTGGGCAACGATGTCGCTTGACCACCCGAATCTTCTGGTCGTCCCCTTTCGAATGCTGCCGAGTGAATTGGGGCCAAACACATCCACAGAAAATGTAGACGAGGAGCGCCGTTACATACGGGACGTTCTCCTCGGGCGCGCCAAGGAGGAGCTGGCCAACGACCCCAAAGCATGTGCCCTCATGCGTCAAATGGGTTCGGACCTCGTAGTCAATGCATTTGCATGCAATTTCCGTGTTGATGGTGTCGTTAATGAAGACATATCGGAAGCAAACCACCTCAACGCCCGCATTTATGACAGACTTTCGTTCAAATCTATGTCCGAAAAACCCAATGATCAGAAAGTCATCATCATGTCAAGTATACTGTCACAAGAAGATTACGGAACATGCCTCACAAAGTTCAAGCAACGCACCGGCCTTAGTGGACAAGAAGACCTTTTCGTCCTCGTGAACGTCTCTATGTCTCCGTTTGCTGTCAACTTCGCGCCCGTCCTCGCCGGCGCATTTCGCGAGGTTGCAGAGGAAGAAGTGAAGGTGTGTTGCAACAGCGATCTTTGGAGTGACCTAATTCCGCGCGAACAGATATCTGTAGAACGCAACCGACTCGTACCTGCTCGACGAGCGTTCATTCTGCAGGGAAGTGACCCGATCAACTTGGTCCACATGCCCTATTTTGGTGCAGCAAGTCAGCGTCAACAATGCATTCTAAATGGGGAATTATCAGGTGTTGGTTTCAAGGCTTATACTGAAGCGAAGAGAGCAGACCCTACAGCTACGTATGTGGCATGCTCGTTAGAAGGGGAGGACCTTTCCACCATTATAAAGCGGAAGTCCCTCAGTTGTACGATTTCCAAGCTGACAGCCGAGGGGTACGTCGTTCGTCATTGTGAACGTAGGAGTTAATGATGTGACGCTTGTAGGATAAGCGCTGTCTCAGAGGGGCGGTTTGAAAAGATCAGCGTACTCAAATATCGACCACTGAGTTCTCGTTATCTCGACCCAACCTATCCATCAAAAATGCCCTTTTACCTTTACGGTACAGCACGAGAAATGCACATCGATCATGTGCTCCTTCGGGTCCCAAATGCTCAGTTGTCTGCAGGTGAAGTCATCGTTGAGCTTCTGCCAGTGGAGGGAGACCAATCCGCGTTTGTTGCTGGGCTAAAAGACGGTCTCATTGCGGTAGCAGATGCCATTCCGGAATTTCTAATGCAGCCACTTAGCGCAAACAGTCTCAAGTCCTTCTTCCACCCCGGAGCGAAGCTCACTGTCTCTATTCACCACGACCGTAACGCCGCTCGATCCCAAGGACCCGGCCTTTGTGATCAACTTGGAGACCCTATCACACGTGGCACAATAACCCTTGCTGATAACACCTTTACTGATGCGTACATGATCAATGTCGGCACCCCCACCGTCATACCGCAAGCGCTGAAGACAAACCCCGAAGCTACACCGTCCTCGCAGGACCACCCACTTTTCCGTGGCTACAGGCCAGGAGGGCCAAGAGAACAGCTGGAAACGGCAAAGACTTGGCGAAATGTGTGGAACGAAGCTGGTCAGTCGTCGAAAACCGAACCAGGTATAAGTTCGCCCTGGTCCACGCCGTCAGACACGGAGGCGGGCGATTACTACTTTCCGAGTCTCGCACAGTTTGGACAATTTCCCTCTTTTCATGGCTAGTGCATCCTCCGATTGTTTCACCTTACTTCCAACAATTCGTGACAGTTGCCAGGTGCCCTGTAATATGAAATGGTATTGATAACGCGTTCCCTCCCGCAAGTTCATAACATCGCGAGAACGGCCACTAACTGTGAATTCGTCTTGTATTTGTTGTGTTCTAATACCGTGGTGGACGCGTCGTGACTGTAACACCCGCTCTTGCACCCGCTGGTAAATATCGGGTACATCCCTCCTCTTTCACACTCGTTACTTTCACATTCCGTTTTGATTTGCGGTACAGTAATTTTATCTTCACACCGCAATAATCTGTACGTTACAGATCGGGTGGTTACTGTCTGTAGAGATTCCCAGTCCCCTGGCTCGCCGCCACTCCGTGTGAACCCAGATAAAATATATTTCTACACTGTCAAGTACACTGCCAATTCACCCGGGACCCCATGGCCGGGTTCAGACGGCCCACACTGAGTTGACCCTGTGTCAGCCTTGTTCCAAGGTTGGTTTTTTTTTTGCCGCCATTTGAAGTGACTCCTCTCGGCCGGCACACGAATGAGCCTATTGGGGCCGCATGGACCCTGGTCCAACCCTGGGCGACCGGACCCTCATACAGGGTTCTGGTTCGTTTGGCAGTGATACAGTACCTGAAACTGTTCGTGCGTCGCGAGAAGAGGTCCAGGGAGTCACGTGCCTATTTCGGCGGCTGTCGCGAAAACTTGAACAACCTCAGGCTCTGCCAGTGCACCGGTCGTCTGTATATGAAGGGTAAATTGCTTTGCGAAGACACCAAAGGCAAGACTAGTAAAGGCAGGCCCGGTTCTCCGATTCCGATGAGCCACGAATCAGAGCCGTCTGCCGTTATGGAGCAGATTGTCATTTTTGAGTGCCAGCGGCAGCGGCCAGGCACCCTTCAAGTTGGGCACCGCCCTGGTTTTCCGTAAGTTCTTCCCCGTACAAATTGAACCTAACCTGTTTTATCAGGTTCGTTACAGTAACTTATTGTCTGAGACTCCATATGTACGTAAGTTATATCAATCGGTCTTTGTGGTGTGGTGTGAACTACCCATTGCTTTCCCCCTCCCTATCCAATGGTCGTCATGCCTGGCCAGCCAACCACCGCGTCGTGGGACGCGTCCAAATCGCAAAGTTGGGCCAACGTTCTCAGCCCTGGCATCGTTGGCCTCTTCATTCAAGGAATCGAAACTGGCATGATTTTCTCTCAACTCGCAACGTGGTTGTCTCATCCAAGGCGTACCGAACACTGTTTCGTCACTACCCTGACTGTATTCATAACAACAGTTGGACTGTGGGCACTTCTGTCACTCTTTCCCCTCGTTCAATCTTTCCCCTCATCGTTTGCAAAGCATACAAACAGCTATATACTTCTTCTCCACTTGGAGAATCTACGTAGAGCACTATGGGGAGCCGGTGCGTGGAATCGCCGCCGCTTTACCATTCATCTCTGTAACATTCTGACTCCACATAAACCCCAGGTAATCCCGACTTGGACTGAAAGGATCCACATATTTCTTGTTTGTTACCCTTCATAAATGATGTCATCAACCTCATACCAACGTCATCTTCAGACAGTGCTCGTATCAACTCCCGTTCAGTCGTTGTTGCTTTGGCGCTGTTACTATGTAAGCTTCTCCCCCATCCCATCGTTCTCTTGACGACCTACGCCAACCAGATCCTGAAAAGGAGCATGTATTTCATTGTTAGTTCGATAGCCGTAGTGAGATAACATGTTGCGCTGAATCGGGTTACCAACTCAGATACCACTTGTTTTACTTCTGCTGGGCACGGTTGCGCTGGCCATTTTCGACACTATTTGGTTGCTCGCGCGCACGTACGGTTGGGGGCGTTCGAGCCACTTACATCCGTTCTGGTCTCGTGAGAGAGGTTCCCCTTCCTCCATATATTCTTTTCTGACACGACCCTCAGTCCTCATATACAGTGCTTCCTCTTCAGGTGAGACGATCTTCGTCTAGGAACTATTTCGAAGCACCTAATGCATTCCTCTTAGTCTTGGATATTATTCTCAGTTACATCTGTGAGCCTTACACTTTTGGTTCCTGGGAAGGTGATTCTTCATCTCTTGTTTCGGGTAAACATGCAGTGTTCTTTTATCTCACTCAGTCAAAGAAGCGGGTATACACAGATCAAGCGGTCCAGGTGCGTGTTGTAGTTCCTGTGTCGGTGCTGTCCCTTGTGTTGCTTAGAAGTTTCCTATCTAAGTGGATTTCTCGTCTTATTATTATTGTGTGGCAATCGGCTATCCCACCAACTGTCTGTGCCATTGGTTTTTTCCTAACATACATCTTATCGCATCGTTTGCATCCGGTGCGTTCCTTTATAGTCTTGCTTTTGTCGTGACGAGCTAGACGAACACGACTGACAGTCGCACCCCCGATATTCAGGGTCAGAAGCAGATGTGGTACCCAACGCTTCACGCGGTGATCGGGAAGCTTTACGTTCTTTCGCACTTCTACAACATGTACGTCGTACTCGCGCTCCGGTTTCAATTATGTTTACCACCTCGTGTCGGTTTCGCAGCAATTCTCTCACGTTCTTCGTTGGTGAGCAAGAGCAACCATCGACGCACCTGTCTGCGCTCACGGTACCTGCGCTCCATGGGACAAGCACCGCACACAACACCCCCGAAGAGCATCGAATAGAACTCTACTCCAATTCCATTGAAGGTACAGACGGTGCGCAGCCATAAAGCATCGGCTTCGCGGGCGTACACTTATACTAACGTACGTTTATTAGAGTGGGCGGAAAGGTATTGTAGTTCGGAATTAAAAACTACACCCGTGCCTCATGGTAACGTCTGAATCAAGCCTAGGAACGGACGGCTCACTGTCATCGTCTAGACGCGGGAGTACCTTCATCTCTCCCGTGTCCGGTCCTGAGGGCTGGGCTCGGCACTAAATTTAATTTAGCCCTGAGATGGGTACCCAGAGACTTGATGATGGTCTTGATTGGAATACTGTACTGTGCTTTCCCTAATCCTAAACCATGTGCGATCGAGATTAGTTCAGGATCCAACTTGGAACTGTTACTGGGTTATTCTTGAGAGAGAAACTAACGTTAGCCAACCCCGATGCCATCAGGCCCAAAATTCCAGTTTCCCATGACTACAACCGCTCAACACTTTGTAGCTACCTGTGGCCATTCGATGGCGATGACGAAGCAGGCTGGGCCTTCAAGCAGCGGGCCCATCACTAGCACCACTGTCGCCATCGCTGCTCTCAGGCACGCAAGGAGAGAAGGCGACCGTGACCATGGCCACAACATCACGACACTGTAACCCTCGCTCTCAGGCAGAAAACAACTCTGACCGCCACCACTCTTGGCTCGCAAGATTTAATAAGAGTACAGTCGGTAATTGCAGACAAGATTGCAGATGATAAATTACTCTCGATGAGGGGAAAATGAAGAAGAAAAACTTATCCAAGGGCGCTTGAGCGAGGAGTGAAGCTAGTGGAGAGTGACTTGATCATGAAGAGAGAGCACGCTTGAGAGCATGCGCATATAGTGTTTCCGACTTTTTTGGTTTGTAGGACTCCAAGTCTTTGCAGGTTACAGTATATTCATTCTCACTATTATACTACACAAGAAGTCGCTTGGTAGAGGAATGGGGATATACAACAAAGGAAAATTTTGCGGGGCATTTTTGGAGCAAACTCCCGAGTTGCAAAGTTGAGTTTGTCCCGAGAGTGTCGAAAGTCCGGTCCGAGGTTCCGAGTTTGGCAACGCAAGTGATGGCAAATTTGGTTCAAAAAAAAAGTGATGGCAAATTCCACAACGAAACCGCGACATGCCCAGCTCGCGGTTCCCTCCGCGAGTGCGGTGCGATCGTCGCCCTCAGAGAAAAGAGATACAGTATGCCCCTTTCGAATGGCTTGCCAATTGCCAATGCACTATCGTTGAACTCTCCAGGTACCCATGTGTACCAATCGGAACCACCTCTTGACCCGCAGCGGTTTCTGATTTTGAGCACCGGCAACCGTGACCAGGACAGCGGACAGATCAGATCCCCCCTGGTTGTTTATAGGTTTTTCCCATTCGGGTCGACCCTGTCTTGTCCCCTACAGCACCCTGCCACTTGCTCGGGTTCGCTACGTTCATTGCACGAATTTGTCTGAGACTCAGTAACCCCGCTCCCTGAGTCGTCTCGTGTCTCTTCGTATAAATATCACCTCAGTTTTGGCGGCGGCGTGATAATTCGCCTCATACCACCTTTACTTTCTCCCTCCCTTGTGTGTGTACGGCCGAACGGGGTGTCCCATAGGATCACGTCGTCATACCTGACCCCCCCATGGGCGCCTCTGGAGAAAGTCAGGCCAACGTTCTCAGCCCTGGAATCGTTGGCCTCTTCGTTCAAGGAATCGAAATAGGGATGGTTTTCTCTCAGCTTGCGACATGGTTGTCTCTGCCATGCGGCACCGGGCATCGCTTCATCACCGTTTTGACCGTGTTCATAACAACAACTGGACTGTGAGCACATTGGTCAACGTTTACACTTCGAAAAATTTCCCTCATCATTTACAAAGCGTACAAACAATCATATACTTTCTTTCCTCTTGGCGAATTTACGTAGAGCACTATGGGGAACAGGTACGTGGAATCATCACCGCTTTATTGTTTTTTGTAACATTCTAACTCTACATAATCCCCAGATAATCCCGACTTGGACTGAGAGGATCCACATAATTCTTGTTTGTCACCCTTCATCAGGAACTATCGACCTCATACCAATGTCGTCTTCAGACAGTGCTCATATCAACTCCAGTCCAGTCGTTGTTGCTTTGGCGCTGTTATTATGTGAGCGTTCCCTCCATCCCGTGGTTCTCTTGATGACCTACGCCAACCAGATCCTGAAAAGGAACATATATTTCGTCGTCAGTTCGACAGCTATAGCAGATGAAGGGTGGTTCGCTGAATCGGGTTTGCAACTCAGATGCCGCTTCTCTTACTTCTACTGGGCGCCGTCGCATTGTCCATTTTCGAAACTGTCTGGCTGTTCCAGGGCATGTACGACGGGGAAAATCCGAGGGGCTTCTCACGCGTTCTGGTCTTGTGAGAGACGAGCTTCTTTCACGACTTGTGACCCTCTCCGAGTCTGACACGACCCTCAGTTCTCTTGTACACCTCTCTCCCTTTGCGTGAGATAACCTCCGTCCAGGAATTTTCGAAGCACCTAACACTCATCTTAGTATTGGACATTATTCTCAGTGGCATAAGTGAGGCCCTCGCACACGTGGTTCCCGAAGTGATTCATCATCTCTTATTTTGGACGAATATCCAGTGTTCTGTTATCTCACTCAATCAAGGAAGCGGGTATACGCGGATCACACGGTCCAGGTGCGTGTTATACTACTACCCGGCGTGTCAACGGTGTCCCGTGTGTTGCTAAAAGTTATCTTTTCCAAGTGGATTTCTCGACTTATTATTATAGTGTGGCGATCGGCTATTCCACCAACTGTCTGCGCCATTGGTAGTTTTATAGTATACCTCGTATCGCATCGCATGTACCCGGTGTGTTCCTTTATGGTCTTGCTTTCGTGATGAGCATTGACAAGCGCACCCCGACACTCAGGGAGAGAAGCAGATGTGGTACCCAACGCTCCAGGCGATGATCGGGAACCTTTACGTTCTTTCGTACTTCTACAACATGTACGTTGTGGCTCTTACCTACTCTTATGCCAATCATGCTTACCACCTTGTTGCCAATTTCTCAGCAATACTCAACTCCTGTTCGTTAGTGACCGGGAGCAACCACCGACGCACGTGGTTACGCTCACGGTTCCTGCGCTCCACGCGACCACTGGCAGCACCTCCTTACTCAACGCCCCCGAAGAACACCCGTCAGAACCCTACACTGATTCTTTCGGGCATGCAGACGGTGCGCACTGATGAAGTATCAACGACGATTCAACGTCGCGGGTGTACTTACATACCAACTTAGAGGGGACGGGAAGGTGTTATGGTTCGAATTCAAAAACTCCGTCCCCGCGCCTTGGAGGTGTCAACACTACAAACGGAAGGCTTAACGTCGCCGTCTAATCGCCCCTATCGTTCCAGTTTCTGTCTGGGCTTTTATTTGTCGGACGTCGGTCAGAGGAAGGAGGTACCGACACCGGAGGGTTTTATTTATTTATTCAATTTGAATGCGTCTTGGTATGGAGCCCTGTGGCATGTAGCACTATCCCAAAAAATCCTAGACTGAACGTAATATCTAACCAAGCATTGCGACTTGAAAACAACACTCTGCGACTGGATGATGCTATTTCGTCGCGTAGTACACAACTGTTTCCGTTTATCCAGGACGAGTGCTCACTTGAGTGCTCAGGGAATTGATCAAGGTGCCGAATGGAATAAGAGTTTGCGCGCGCGCGTATCGGGGCGCAGTTAACTTAGTACAGAGCGATCCCTGGAATTTTGGGATGCCACCCAGTGTCAATCTGGAACCACGAAGAAAACCGAACAGCCGACTCGGAAGTATTTTTTCCGAAACTTGGAATCGTTGACGACGACCAGTCGATTGTTGGCGGCTTGAGCCACAATCAAACTCGCGGATGCGTAAGCGAAGCCAAATATTGATTACCCTTTGAGGTTAGTTAGTTAGAGCGCTTCCCTGAACCACTGGCAACTGCGAAGTTCGAACCCCTCGATGATGGCTGGTTTATTCTCGCCACCGTACAAGCCCTACGACCCCACGGACAAAGCAGGGTGGATAACTCTTTTGTTGAGATATTTTCGATCTGCTGATCACAGTAACCCCTCTTCCAGGTTCTCGTGAGTTGGCACATATACATCTGTGCAAGCTCCCTAATACCTGACCAACTCACAGCTATGAGACCGTGGTCAAGCGATGGCCCGTGATTCTTACCACCGTCATAGATAGCGTGTATTCCGTGAACCACGAACTCACAAACATACCTGACAAGGCAGCGAAGCTGGAGGAGGGGAAAGCGCTCATCGCGACGATGAGTCGCCTCAAATATGAAATGGCACGGGATAAGCCCCTCGAGTAAGTTACGTTCGTCATCTCCCCGCTTCGAGTTGCTGATCCGATAGCGCACTTTGCAGACCGATTCCAGCTGATGGCGAAGCTCTCATAGAGGAGTACAACGAGGAGCTCGTTCGTTTGGAAGAACGCGGCCAGAACACTTGGTTCACGGCGCCATGGCTCTATGCAGAGTAAGCCCTTACTGCGCCGCATTGACACGGTTTTTTCACGCGACCATGCTTGTAGGTGTTACTTGTGAGCTCCCTGGGCATTGGAACGAGACCGCTGAGATCTGAAAAGTATGAAGATACCGGCTACTTCGCTCTTTCTTTTCCACGACACAACATTGGAAAACGTACGACCCGTTCTTCTCACAGA
Organism: Lactarius hatsudake; assembly: GCA_024734325.1. NCBI lineage: Eukaryota > Fungi > Basidiomycota > Agaricomycetes > Russulales > Russulaceae > Lactarius > Lactarius hatsudake. Next base: position 177,841 of record JANSJP010000017.1, on the reverse strand, counting down.
AGTTGAATACGTACCAGGCCAGCGGTACTGCCGTGCACAGTACGAGCCCCGTCCATCTCCAAAAATCGGTTGTAAATAAAAGCGTTTCGATGCAGAGCTCGCTGCAACACTCGCAGAACTCGAGTCCGAGAAGGACATAGTTGCCAATGATCCACAGAAATTGCAAGTCCTATTCCGCGAGATGGCGCAAATGTGTTTATGGTGAGTTGCCTTTTCTCATTACTGGCTGTCGGAAGGACTGGGTCGAATTCTTCCAGGGGGAACGCCACCGTAGGTTCCCGTGCTCTGTGGCCCGTCGTTACCTGACGGCTTCGTCGAACCAGGACCTCAGTCTTCTCACCAACATGACGCCGGAGGATATCGAGCACCTCCAGACGATTGGCCGGGATGCCCAGAATGCGCGCAAAGAGTTCATTCTCAAGGACGATCAGGACGCCGCGTGGCAGCACATAACGACTTTGAAAGACGCTCGCATTGATTTCATACTAGATAACGGTATGCCTAGGCCACACGTCCCCCTATATCCCACCTGATGACGGCGACGCGTCCACTGGAAAGCCGGCTTTGAGGTCAGCCTTCTCCACCGTGACCCCTGGCTAAACAGTCATATATTTAATCATCACAGCTCTTCACGGATCTCGTCTTTGCCGATTTTCTCGTGTCCCATACTCCATACGTCTCCAAAGTCGTCTTCCAGTCAGTTCTCTCCTCCATCATCCCTCTTCGAACAAAAAAAGTGACCTTTCTCCATTCTCCCCCCGATTTCGGAAGCCCGAAATCTATACCGTGGTTCGTGTCCGACGTGACCCCGTCCGATTTCGCGGCGCTCCTCGATCCCTCGGCCCTCCCTCCTGGTCCCGCGCCGGAGCACCTCGAGCGTGCCATCGTGCGATGGAACGGGTATCTCGCCAGCGGCACGTTTGCGCTGTCCGTCGCACGTGACGCGCCCATCGGCGCGTCCGACGAGGTGTTCAACTTTTGGACGTCGCCGTGGCCCTACTGGGACATGCGCGTGCGCGCGCCGGGAGTGTGGAACGCGCTGCGTGAGAGCGGACTCGTGATATTCAAGGTAAGGGGGGCTTTCGCTTTTTCTTTTTTCAAAAATGATGATTGGCGCTGGTGCTGCGCCGGACCTCCCCCCATTCCGAGATCTGACTAAATTTAAATTTCATTCGTACTGCAGGGCGATCTAAAGTGAGCATCAATCAAAAAATTAATCATTCGCTCTCGACCGAGGATCTTTTTTGCTGTCGTTGCAGCTATCGCAAGTAAGTCGTGGAGAAAATTATTTACCGCGATGATCCTGTTCAAACGGAGACCTATGACACAGGTTGACCGGCGATGTTCAATGGCCCGTTGACACATCATTCGAGACCGCCGTGGGTGGGTTTCTCCCCCGCCCTGCCTATCTGCCACTTGTCACACGCCATCTTATCTTCGCAGGGCCGCTCGTGCACGCGTTCCCTCTTTTGAGCCTGCGGACGAACAAGGCCGACGTCGTGGTCGGAGTCCCCCGCTCGGTGGCCGACGCGCTGGATGCGCGCGGCGAGAAGTGGAGAGTCAACGGAAGGTACGCAAAGCGCAGTCACAACGGATGGAGGGGGTCCCCTAACACTTGCAATGCCTCTCGCGTAGATATGCTCTCGTCTCCTTTTTGCCGCGAGGAGAGATTGTCGATTGACGCACGAGTACAAAGACGTGTCCAGGATACAGTTGTGGGGTTGTCTTACATATTTGAAATGTACAGTACACTTTGCCAAGTTACTATCGTTATCAACAGCCTGACAGCCATCTGTCATCTGTGCCATTCACTGCCTCGATGCTTCTCCTCTTCCGAGAACGGTATTACTCGGAGACAGTAAACGTACCTGAGGCTGTGCATGTTTCGAGGTCAGACGGGGCCCAAATAAGTCAGTACGTCATCAAAGTCCATGAGCCCCGCACTAGACAAGTGTCAGTTGTTTAGAATGATGGCGTTCGTCGGCGCTGATTCCGAGGTCAGTCCGATTCGCCAATGACAGCACTACACTCAGGCCCGGCCAGCAATGCATAACTTACAGCGCATCAAATATCAATCACGATCGATCAGGCGATCCGGATAGTACCGTGATCCAGGAAGCCTTTGGCTAACTTGAATGGACAAACAGGCATCTCCTGGTCGCTGTTTTCGTGCCTCTGGTCGTACCAAAGTGAGTTACACTATTATACATCTTACGCAAGAAGTACATGAGGCCCTTCCAAGGTACCCTGAAGAAAAATGCGGAAAGTAGCGACACCACGGTCAAAACAATGAGAACAAAATTTGAACCACAACGCGAAAAAACGAAGCAAAGAGTAAGTATGTCCTTTTTCCGTCCAGACCGGAGCTGGAGCGTTCACGCGAATGCCAACCTGTGGCGAATCAAACAACGGGAGCCGGATCGGCCCGTAGGAGGTCAGGGAGCGCAACTTTGTATATCGAAGCACGGTCCCCATCGTGTTTCCATTCCTCCTCGGTCACTTCGGTTGGGAACTAGGTCAGGCTCAAAGTCGTCATCCCCGAAATTTTTCTCCACATATACTGTGCCACCGGCGTTAGATTCGTCTCCCAAAAAGCGAATGTAGAACCAATGCTTACACCACTGTGCAAGGCCCTTGTCGTAGTTGCGTGCACACACGACCGCGAAGCCTGTGGAACAGAACAATGCAACGAACGAAGAGACGGTCATGCAGCCGAAAAACGGCCAGTCAATGAAGGTGAAGCGATAAACTTGGGAGTAGAACATCATGGACCACGCGAATACGAAGAAGAACGCGACCGCCAGGAACACCCAGGTCAATTTACGCCGCTCGAGGCGCACAGAATACCAACCCTGTATCAATTCGGACACAACAGTCAGAAGAACAGTCAATTATCGGAGAATCAGACATACCATCATCAACCAGGGGATCAACAGCTGAACCGAGGTATCATCAGAGGTGAAGGAGATAATCCGGTGATAAGAACGTACCACAATCGTGAGGATGAATGTCCCATTGTACACTGGCGTATGCAACGAAAGATCTTTGATGGCACCGTGAAGGAGTTGATCAACCCAGAGCGCCATCGCATTGACCAGAGTGAAGGTGGATAGTTGGATGCTGACCAAAACCGCGAGAAAGTACTGCATAGAATTATCAATACATCTAGTCCGAGAGGAGCACCAGATAGGACCCACCCCGTACATCCGCAATACATTCTTCGGTGGACCGACGCGTCGAAAGGTGTGAGTGCGATACAACTGGCACATGTGAGCAAAAGAGTGCCTCAGGTGGTGGGAATTAAACACAGACCTTGTAAAGACGCCAGGAAAGGTACGTGGAAATCAAGAGCGCATCCAAGTGCAGCACAAGGTCGGCGAGCTGAAGAGCGCGCAATGTAAGGAACAGTTATAAGACGCATGCACTCAACGAACCTGCAGCGCGAAGCGTCTCACGAAGTACTGCGAGTACAAATCGAAATGACAAGGCGTGTCCGCTTTTTCGATAAGGTGGAACATCCGATCGCGGATATTGGTTGTGCGCCATAAAGCATACGTAGACCATCCAGTAGCGATCAAGCGCGCAATGAGGAGCGCAAGTCTGTGCTCACATGAGTGAAAGGGACGAACTCTCAGAGACAGACGACGCATACATATGAGGGATAGATTCAAAAACGATCTGTAATAGTTCAACAAGAGTACGATGTCCAGTATACGTACGGGGACTCACCGCGAACACGGCCAATCCATAAAACCAGAACTGAGAACCGACGAGTGACAGTTCCTCCCGACGTGCCTGACTCAACCTGACAAAACACATGTGAGAAAACTGATTGGAAATGGACCATGATGGAGACTCACTTGGCCTGTGGGTACAAGAGAGTGAAAGTACAGACAGGGTCGAGGGTCATGGACATGCTTCCATCGTCCGAAGAAATTACGACGTCTGAAAAGCCATCAGGCCTTGGCTGGGAGTCGATATGGATTTGTGGAGAGGAGCTAGTGCCGGTGACCGCCCACGCAACCGAGGTCTGCGGTGATATGAGATTGGGTAGTAATAGTAGTAATAACAAAGCATTTACCGCGTTTGACTGGCCGGGGGCGCAGCAGGGTTACTAACTGACGTGAAGGGTTAAAGTGAAGGACGTACAGATGAACCGCTCGTATCACTGATAGGGGAGTCTGTACGCAGAAAACGACGTGGGATTGAAACAGGCTCTGCTTGACCCACGGTGAAGAAATGGTCGCAAGGATTTGGGTCTCCGCCGATGACAGGAACCTGGTTGCACAACTCGAGACTGTATTGGCCATGACGCCCCGTGTACTGAACAAAGGTGGTGGCGTTGATTTGTGCGTGATCGACAATGGCAGAGGTGAATGACCCCCAAGAGTCGTCAGCGCTGAAGAGAAAGGACTGGAGGGTGCCCTGGGCAAAGCAGTGGATGAAAGAGAAGCAAAAGAACGAGATGGTAACCCAGTTGAGGGTTATTCTCAAATACTAAGTTACGCGTTGGGATGTGAGGATATTGGGAGAAGCGGTCGGAGGGACTCACGACAGACTTTGTTAAGGACCACAACCGGTGGGTCGAAAGCATGTTAGCAGAAAAAACGAAAAACAGACCAGCTGAGCGTGAATGCCAGGCCCACAGGGTGGGGGAAAAGAAGAGACGGGAATGAAGTTACCAGGCATACATATAGCGCCAGTGTGAACGGAATTCAAAGCGGACAAAGAAGATAACGAATGGAATTCAAACACCAAAAACAGTGGCATTGTCAACATGTTTGGTGATCAGTATTCCCGGAATGAATTAAGTGGCGTTGGGAGGTGATGATGGGAAATAACACCATGGGCGCCATGCCAACCACCCAACGTAACAAAGCCCACCTTTACTGCACGTTCTTCCTAAGCCGCCTCTCAACCGGGTGTTCCACAGTGCAACGAATCTAAGAAGGCTAGCTCCAGGTAGAGATAACGGGCTCAAGGTTGTTGAGGGAGCTGATGACGTGATAGGCTTTCCATGATAGCTCGGATACCCTCGATGATCCTCATCACTGAACTGAATGATACAGTACCACAGGAAGGGCCCGCCGACCTTAACGCATGTTCGTTTATCCAGAGAAACGTGCTGATATCGATTGCATTTTCGTGATAGCACCGTGCGATTCCGCTTCCTGATCAAGGCATCCCTGGCCTTCTTACTGTACCCCAGATTGGGGTCCATTGACACCGCCTCCGTCGCGCCCGCCAAGCAACAGCCGGCGCGACATGCACGCACGACTCATACTCCGACCGTTCCATTCTGACCCTCAGCCGCTCGAGCGGGATACCGTCTCCGCGTGGGGAATCTTGTTCAGCATCCTCGACTCGGTCGCGCATTCTTGGTCGTATTTGAGCTCCTTCGCCGAGCATGGGCTTTAAATTGTCAATGTCTGTCGACCGGTGCGTTGTACGTGTCCTTGTCAGATTATATATTTACAAATCGTGAATGGCGAAGAACGGATTATTTGCCCTGTTTGTGACCTTAGGGTCGTCGTAAAGCCTAACTAAGGGCAAGATGCTCGGTATATCCTTCGCATTCTCGTGCGGTGGCGTGCGGGGGTCAATCGTCCTCGATTCTCCATGGCTCGCAGAGATGCGCTCACCTATAGTGCTTATCCAGTGTGCGCGCTGAGCGTCTCCACGCTAGAGCAATCAGCCCTGAACGCGGTGTAGGAAGGTCACGAAGGTGGGCCCGACGTTTCCCCAATTTTACGCGCCGACCTTCTTCGGTGTTGCCTACCGGCTGTCTCGTGCACAGCGCTCTCTCCTCCCGCCGCCCTCTAACGAGGTCCTTAATCCTTCGTGGGTGTCGATGGGAGACCCACGGCTCTAGCGCACAATGTTAATGTTCCCACACGAGCGCTACGTCTTCCTTTCCTAGTTGTATTCTACCGCAGTGTTCATCAGAATTTTTTTGGGGGCATTTGATGCGTCCAGGATATGACGTGAGCGCACCGTACAGTAAATCACACTTGGCACAGACGCCCGAGATGGCCTCTTCACCCATCAACCTGTGCTTTCCCTCGATAACATCGCATTTACACGCACAGTTCCCACCGGATTCGTTGTAAGCCTCACGTTCATTATAGATACCGTGAGTTCTCCCTTACGTCCCCCCGCTCCTCCAGGACTCCTGACGACTAACATCAATAACTCATGTAGGGGTGCGCGTCAGAGTCGAGGTGATGAAAGTTAAGACGGGCAAACGAATGATCTCCGGTTCACGTGGGCCAATATCGCCCAAAGGCGCTATCTTGATCCTTATCGCTCGCAGAGGCGATGTTATGGTTGAAGGGCCGACATGCATTGGAAATAAGCGCAGCTATGGTCTGCATGATATCTGTCAATGTACTTTAATGAACATCAAGCGGGGAGTACTGTATACATAATCATGATCATGATATTCCCCGGATCTATCCGGATTTCTCGTGACCGATGTTTTATCATGTGATCTGACGCGTCGCGAGCCTTGTTGTGCAACGCGAATGGGTGTGACCGGCCTCTGGGACGTAAGTACGCTCATTCACCCCGAGTGGACCCTCTAACACAGCTCAGATCCTCCGGCCCTCTGGGAAACTGCGCTCTCTTACTCACATCGCCGTCGTCGATGGTTTCGAGGCCAACCCTGACAATCTTCGCGGTCTTCGCATCGGCATTGACGCGTCCATCTGGTTCTTTCACGCCGCCCATGGGAGAGAGGGAGAGAACCCTGAGCTTCGCACTTTGTTCTTCCGTTGTGCCAAGCTTACGAGCACGCCATTCCTCCCCCTCTTCATCTTCGACGGTCCCAAGAGGCCCAAGGTCAAGCGTGGTAAGAGGATCTCGGGGGAAAAGCACTGGCTAGTCGACAGTATGAAGGGAATGATCGAAGCGTTTGGGTTTGAATGGAGAATGGTGCGTTCAATTTCTTCTTCATCGGTCTGCGTTCCACTGACCGTCTCCACTCATCAAAGGCCCCTGGAGAGGCAGAAGCAGAACTGGCCTATCTGAATAGCATAGGCATCATCGACGCGGTCTTGTCAGACGACGTCGATAACTTCCTATTCGGTGCTAAGGTGGTCATTCGCAAGTGCGCACTGGCTAACACTCCCACGCAAATCGTCTTTCTCATCCTTCTTGATCTAGCTCAAGCGCCAACCTCTCAGGAAACAGCAAGCATGCCACGAAGAACGCGGATGGTCGCGTGGACGGCAACCACTCCACGGTCTACACTTCGGCCGACATCCTCGCGCACCCGTCCGTCCAGCTGACCCGAGGCGGACTCATCCTCATCGGCCTGCTCTCCGGCGGCGACTACCACCCCGCTGGCCTCGCCCGCTGCGGGACCGGGATCGCTCACGGGCTCGCAAAGTGCGGGTTCGGCGACGAGCTCCTCAACGCCACTCAGTCTCTGACCCGCGACGAGCTCCCCGACTTCCTCACCACGTGGCGCGAGGACCTGCGCGGCGAATTGCGCACCAATTCGCGCGGGCACCTCGGCTCCAAGAAGCCCTCCCTGGCCAAGGCCGTTCCGGACGCGTTTCCCGACATCGACGTCTTGCTCTCGTACGCCAATCCGATCATCAGCGCGACGGACTGCCGGCGCGCGCCGCACACACACGCCGCCCCGGTGGGAGCGCGAGCCGGATCTCGGGAAGCTCGCGCATCTTTGCGAGTTGCACTTTGAATGGGGGCTCAAGGACATCATCATCAAGCGCTTCCGCACCGTCCTGTGGCCGAGCATCGTGCTCCGCGCTCTACGACGGTCTGCGTTGGAAGCGGGCGCGGCAGCAGCGCCTGGCGTGAGGGAGAGAGAACCGCTCCAGGACGTGTTTGGGACCCCGTCGAAGCTACTGGCGCGGCACTTCTCGTCTGTGGGTCTCGGTGCACGCGACACTGGAGGGGGATGGAGACGGTGGCGGAATTGCAGGAGCTCATCGTGAAGATCCATGGCTCGCGGACGCACGCATACACGGACAACATCTTGGAATATCGCCTCGAGGTCGCGCCCGCGCAGCTTGTGCAGCTCGCCTCTGCGGGGATTCAAGGGCTCCGAAAGCCCGCGGACACCACGTACGACGTGCTGCCCTCGGAATCTGAAGAGAGTGATGGGGATCCCGACGACGGGGATACGGGCAGAAGAAAAAAGAAGCGCGGCGCGGCCCCCCCACCAGAACCAGACAGCCACCTGCGCGTGTGGATGCCAGCATGTATGGTCTGTCCTGCGCTCCCGGATCTCGTCGAGCGTTACGAAGCAGAGGTCGAGGCGAAACGAGCGAAGAAGTCGTCGAAGGGTAAACCTGGGACGAAAACCTCCAAGAAGAAGGCCGCCAAGCTGCGGGCTCCTGTGGACTCCGATGCAGAGGAGTTTGATCTCAACGTCAGCTGCCCGTCAGAAGATGAGGAGGGAGGAGGAAGGTCCTCCCCGCCTCCGAGGGCTCGTACGAAGGCTGCCCTCCCTGCAGCCTCGTTGGACCATTCACAACAGCCCGACTCCGTCCGGAAATACCCCACCTTTTCATCTCTGAGAGATGCACAAGAGCAGATTTTGGACATCACCACGTCCGACGACGAGGCCGCCCCTGACCCTTCGACGAAGCTCCCACTTTCATCGCCTTGCAAAGTCCTGCAGACCCTCGACATGAATCTTAATTCGGGCATGAATCTCTGCGCGCCACCGCCACCGACTGCGTCTTCTTCCCCTTCAGCCAACAGAAGACCTCTGCGGCCGTTCCCTATGGCCTTCGAGGAAGAAGAATCGAGCGAGGACGACGGCGGCGCCTCGAACTACTACCCCCTGCAGAGACCCTCAACAGCTTTCCGCGCATCTACGCCGCCTCCTCCACCGCGGCATCAGCCGCCGCCGATGAGACCCCAAGAAGAAGAAGAGATATCGAGCGACAACGACCCAGACATGGTGATCGCCGATCTTCCCGTGCTCGCCGACACTCGTCATCTTTCTCCAAGACGGGAGCAACCCCACGCATACCCACAGACCACGGCGTCAGTAGGCCTACGGCGGCCAGCAGCAGCACGTTAACTCGCCCCAGACATCGCCACGGCGACGGCCATCGCGACACCATCCGTTTCCGCCGCCGCCAGCGAAGGAGGCGCGCAAGGGCGACTTGGAACAGGGTCGGATCCCTCGCGTGCAAGGGGGAGGAGCGGGAGCGGAGACGTCTATCATCTCGATTTCTAGTGGCGGCTCCGATAGCGATGACGATGACGGTTTGGCGTTGGCTCCGTTGTTGATAGCACGGTCGCGGACCTTGGCGCCGCAAAAGGTGGCTACCACAGGCCGGGATGTAGACCGTGAAGTCATCGATCTAACGTAGTATCACACTTATATATATACCATTTGTATCAATCTCGTGGAGTGCGATTAGCCGCACGGCTTCAGTTTTTGGTTTCATTCATATCCTGTACAGATGAGAAATGCTTAAGTAAAAAAAACACGAACACGATGAAATCCAAAGATTGTAATACAAGTGGGTTCTGCAAATCAACAGGTTCCGGGGGGCTTTTATGAGATTACAACCAAGAACACAAACAGGCAGACACGGAGAGATAATGATACCTATCCAAACAAAGGTTAAGAACCTAATACTCGAGCGTGAAGTCGCGCGAAGAGTCCTCTCCACCGTCATCGGGCTGCTGTTCCGTCGGCGACGGATGCGGCGGCATCTGCGCGCGAAAGCGCTTGATGGCCTGCAGGCGCGCGCGCCAGTTAGTCTGCACCTCGACCTGCACGGTGTCGCCCTGTGTGTGCTGGAACACCGAAGCGAACCAGTCCGCGAGGAGGCTGAGCTGGCGCACGAGCAGCGGGAGGTTCTCCGCCGATATCAGCTTGAAGTTCCCGATCGGTGTGAACTCTGTCATGCCGGGCGCGTGCTGTACGGTCACGCGGAAGTATTCGTTTTCGTGTTGCGGCTGCGAGCCGGAGCTGTTGGCGGGTGTGGGGGCGGCGGAAGGAGAGGCAGTAGCAGAGGCAGAGGAAGAAGAAGAGAAGGAGGCGATGGCGCCGAGGGGCGAGTGGGGCTCGATGACGATGTTGAGGAACTGGAACTGCGTCTTGAGCGTGTCGAAGCGGTAAGGCATGCCCGAGTCGTTCCATATGATGCGCACAAAGTCGTTGCCGATGTGGCGCTTCTTGTTGTCGAACTGCGGGTCGTGCGCGTGGTTCGGCATCAGCGTCGCGGTGTGGTACAGGATCTGCCCGATGTCGTCCCACCACGCATACGCGTACTCCCCGTCCTCGTCCGGGTCCAGCCCCCCCGCGTACACGTCCACCTGCCCGCGCAGGTTGATCAGCCGCCCGATGCCCTCCAGGAAGCGCGTGTACGCCGGCGAGCCGTGGTTGTTCCCGAGGATCTCCCGCTCGTGCGTCTGCCCGAGCGCGACGTACATGATGCCCACTTTATGCGTGTCGATGACGGGAATCAGGTCCAGCGAGCGGAACAACGCCGGGAGGCCCGACGTATCCTCGACCTTGCTTCTCCTCAGGCTGGCGTTGCGTCCGTACGGCGACAGTTGCAGGGCGAAGAACGACGGGTCGATGGCCACCTCTTTCCGCCGCTGGGAAGGCGCGCTGCCTTGCCAGACGTAGCCCGTGATGGGGTCTGGCCGCGGCGGGGGAGCTTCTTCCGGCTCCTCCGCTTTTGGGGGGTACAAGGTTCGGATGACCTCCTGATGATACGATGGTGACAGGGCCCACAGACGAACGCGACAAACGGACGCACCTGGTACAGCTCATCCTCCTCTGAGAGTGGCTCGTGGTTCATGGATAGCACCGCGGGAACAGAAAGCATGTCGGGATCAACCTCCCCCGGCCCGACCATGGGGACGTTCTCGATGCGGGCTAGGATGCGCGTGAGGCCCGATGCGCGACGTGCGACGACCTCGACCCATCCGATCCTGGTGAGTGCCCGTATCGTGACCAGCGCATTCCCCACGACCCAGGTTTTCTCCGCGACGGCCTCTGGTGAACCCGAGTTCATGAGAACGTCGCTCAGCATCGAGTTGGCTGGCCGAGGATCCGCGCTGGCGTACGTGTAGCGCGCGAGCCAATCGAAGCACACTTCTGCAGGCTCGTCGATCTCGTCCTGCCCCCCGTTGGCCAAGAACAGCTGCCTCGCGATGTACTTGACATGTTTGGGGCGGTCCGGTAGCTTCAGGGCGAGGAACCACAATAGACGATGTAGTACGACATGACGCGGAGATGCTGAGAGAGTGCCCACGACGTGTCCGGCGATGGCTCGGGGCGGTTGTGCAGACGGAGATACTGCAACGCAACGCCGAATACGAGCTTGAAGTTTGCGTCGGTGAAGTTGGCATATAGGTGGGGTAGCGATCCGACGATGGCGAGAAAGTCGATGATGTGCACCGCCATGCTCGCATTCGTCATGATCTGCGACAACTTTGTCAGGATGTTGGGCAGGAAGCGCTTCATCGAGTTCGGAAGCTCAAAGGCGGAAAGTGACAGTGCCTGGAGACACGTTTTGATTGTCGAGGGCTGGCCACTCAATCCGGCAATCAGAACCTCCACCAGGACGTGCTGCCTGGGCGGCTCGAAGCACTTGCGATAGCTGATGAGGACGGACAGGGTATGGTAGGCCAAGCCCTGGGCATCTCGCGGCCTGAGCCCTGGTGGCCAGTTCACGACACCCGACGCCAGCTCGCCCTGGGATATTTTGCTGCACAGCACGACCAACAGTTTTGCGATCACCGCGCGGGACTTGGGTCCACAGAAAAAGTGCTTGTTCGCAAGCAGCGTCGGCAGATGGCAGAGCACGTAAGACAGGATTTCCCAGTCTTTTTCCTCAGATATGAGCTCGACAAAGGTAAGGAGGAGCGATGACACGGGGCAGTACGATGCGATTCCCGGGTCCCAGAGGGTCATAGGAAATGGGGCCATCGGACGGCGTGTCCGACTCGGGAATGGTGAAGGGCAGCGATTCGGGCACGGCCCAGAGCGGTTTCCGAGGTTTGGCGTCCGCAGAAGCGGGGACTACTGGCGGCTGGCGATTGGGAACTCGGGAGCGACTCCGGCTGGACGTCGAGCGAGAGGGCCTCGCGTCGCGGCCGCGGGACGCGTGGCGCCCGTTACGCTCTGGAGCACGCGCTACGGGCCCTGAGGATTTCCTGCGGATCGAGGGCCGGTTCTTCGTGCGCCGGCTCGCCCACACTCGCCGGGGCGTCTACCCTCCCGACGAGAACCGCGAGCGCGGCGATGCTGCCCAGTCGGTCGTACTTGTTGTTAACCGAGTACAGACGGTGGTCACGATCGACGCGCAGCCTGAAGAAGAACTGCAGGATCGCGAGGCGGGCCCGCGCCGATTTGGCGGTCGAGACCAGCTCGACGAGGATCCGGAACACGCGCACGGAGAGCGTGCGGTTGCGGTCGGAGAGCGAGTACGGCGTGAATGCGAGCTGTGCAAAAATGTGCACGAGAGCGACGACGGCCCCGAGCGCGGCGGGCATGCCGGGTGGATCGGGAGCAGATAGTGGGATATTCATGGAGGACGCGTCGTCCGGGCGCGGCAGCGCGTGTGGCTGCGAACGTGCGGCAGCCACGGACGCGCCCGTGGCGAACGAGGATATCAGCGACATGACGGCGGGCATTGCGGAGGATTCCCTGTCGCGCTGGGAGCCGAGATAGTCAAAGTGCCCTCGAGCGGAAACGGGTGAGACGCTGGACGAAATCGACGCAGTCGGGGTGGGGGCGGTTGGGGTCGCCTGCGCTGTAGTGCCCGGCGTCGGGTCGCCGTCGCCGTCCTCTCCGTCCTGCCGCTGTGGTTCTGAGAAGATCGAGCATGGGCGTAGTCAACGTCTCTTCCAAGACCCGATCGGCGTCCTCCTGCATTCGCATCCTTCTCCTTCTCCTGCGCCTCGATCGTCCGCAGCACCAGCTCGTCCGCGAGGATGTTCCACACGACCTCGTACCCATCACGCTCGCCCTTGCGGTAGTCCTGCCGCACGCAAAAGTCCATAACAAGATCCACGAGCGGGTGTCTGTGCATAGGCACGTCGCGCACCGTAGCGCTCACCGCCTGCAGTGCGTCGAGCAGCGCAGCACGCGTAAGTGGACGCGCGATCGAGCTTATCTCCGGGAGGCTGAGAATGGAAGTCCAACTCGTGAGCCAGTCGTGCGCTAATTGGGGAGAGGTCCCCGCGCTCGAACATAACGTTGATGATATTGGCGGTATCGGAATCAACCAAGTGCTCGGCGATCGAAAGAAGGATGGTGGACAGGTAGGGGTTGCAAGGGGTACTGGGGTGGTCCCTGGACAACAACAACGACAAGGTCTTGAGGAATGGCGTTGGGGCATCACTTGGACGGGCGAGCGGCACGATGAACGGGCTCCCGTCCTGATTTCTGAAAATGCGTCAGCTCTACGAAAGAGGCGCGATAAGAGGCAACATACTTGAGCGGACGGACGTAACGCGCTAGAACGAGCAAGGTGTCCCCGACGACGTTCGTTTCGTCCTCGGCCACCTCATCGGAGCTATCTGCACGTTCGTCATACTCCTGGAAGACGTCCCGTAATGCGCCTGCGATTTCCAATAGGACCTCCTCCCTCTCGGCGTCCGTCCCGCTGTCTTCTAGCTGCACAGTCACCCACGCTTCGGCGGCCCTTCGCAGCATGCGGCCAACCTTGCCAAGATCTCCGCGGGTGAATTCATCTTTGGCCCACTGCGCGCTCCATCAATCCACGCTCGAGGACTAAGACCACCTGGCGCACCGCTGGGTGCGTACGAGTCGATACTCATCCGCGCAATGTACGATCTCGCGAGGCGGGTGCACAACGCACGGCGGACGTACAGGCGTAACGTGCGGCAAGCGCCGGTGGCGGTTTGCACGCTTCCGCGCCATGCGCTAACTCCTGCGCCGGTGCGGGGCAGCAAGTGATGCCGGAAGGATAATGAAGCAGCTCGCCGTGTACGGCCCGTTCAATATCGGGTCGAGGACCTCGACGATGTGGCGTTCGAGCGGGAACTGAGTCTCGAATTGGTCGCTTGAGCTCAGGGACAGGCGAGGGAGCTGGCTCGCGTAAAACGCCAGGCAGCGGAAAAGTACGGGAATGATGACCTTGAGGTGCACCGGGCTGAGATATCGCGCCTGGGCATCGAGATGATCCAGATAGAGGGCGACGGCGATGTCGGCGGGTCTGCGGGGTGTGGGCCCGAGGGGTGATGGTATGATGGGAGAAGCAAGGGGAAGTGACGCAGAGGAGTGGTGGCGTCGATGGGAGGTACGCGTCGGGGTGGGCGTAATCGGGGAATGCGGTCCCTGGGGGATTTCTGGGCTTGCATGAACGGAAGGGAGGCTATGATCGGTCGGGAGCTGCAAGCGCACGTTCCACCAAGCCACCGAGGAAAGTGAGAACGCTACCGATCGTGGGTTCGCTCAGCCGCGCCAAGGTCTCCGGTCTCGAGGTGGTCGTTGTTAAGAATGCACCGAGGGCATCGAGGCTGCGTTCCCTCTCGGCACGGTCGGTCGGCGAAATAGAATCGCGTACGAGCAGGCCAGTGAAGGAGGCCTCGATCCACGTCTGCAGCATCTCGAGTAGCTGGATCTCGACGCCTGCGATCTCTGCCCCGCCTCGGGTCAACGCGGTGAACGCACGAAAGCGGGCCTCCCATACATCGGCATGCCATGCGTTCATGCCGCGAGCTGGGAAGAGTGAAAAGAGCGCGATGCGATCGGAAGCCTTGAGGACAGGTGGGGGAGTGCGCTCGAGGAAGGATGCAAGGATGTCGAAGCCGGCGGCGCGGAGAGATGCGGGTGCGTCTGCGGCGCATAGTGCAGCCAGGACTGGAGTCAGGGAGTAGAGCTGTACGGTCGATGCATTGGCGAGGGCTGCAGAGAGCGAGCGTGCTGTGGAGAGTGAAGGGACGGCGGGTGGAGTCAAGACAGCTATGAGCTCTTCGACTGAGAGGGCGGGATCAGGGGCTGTGGGGAGGGCGGACGACGTGGGATCAGTACGGCGCCGCCAGGGAAAGTTGGCAAACGTGTTGGTGTTGGAACGACCACGCGGGCGAAATGCAGGTTCAGGCTCCTGAGGTTGAGGGGACATACAGGTCAGGGTCGCAATATCTCAATCATCCCATTTCGGCTCCAACTACACAATCTCAAATCGCGAACACAGATACACAACCGATGTCCCCATCTCAACTTCCTCCATCGGCTCCCACAACGCTACACGACTCCCCCCCTTGATAGTGGCGATCGGCACATTCTTCGCGTCGTGAGGTGGGACCGAGAGTAAAACCAGTACCGATCCTTTCCTCTCCGCTGGGTCGACAACGGGCTAGACAAATCGACGTAGCAAGCCCCCCACGTTGAGGAGGGGGCTTGGGTGAACTCAGTACTTGCTCGATCTCCACGACCATACGCGCAGACTCTAGAGAGGGGTTGCTCTTACGCCAGAGCGAAAGGGACGTGGTCTTCCATCCGATCACTTGTGATGCTCGTTCGGCCAGCCCTCCTCTGTAATCAATAGAGGTGTTATATCGGTCGCCTTTGGAGACACCCTACTTACCTTGTATATCGGATTTCCTTTCCAACGCCAGCCTTTCGGGGGGTCACTTCCAGTCCCCTTCGAACCGCATTCTCCATCGGGGTCGCACCATCCTGCGCTAATGTCAAACCTGACAACTCTGCCCTGCCGCTATCCGTCAACACATCCGTTGCTCTCGCGATATGCGTGCTTGATACGGGTTTCGATGGACGTGGGGGAACACTAGAAGGAGTGAGAAACGAGGTCGGGTTAGGCGCGGTAAAACTTCTTGGAGGCGTAAATGGCCGTGAGTGTGCACTGAGTACTTTTGGAGGCTCTATGACTTTTTTCGATGAATGTGTGACCGGCAGAAGAGGTGGTGAAAGGACGCCAACAGGGGCCGCAGTGGAAGCATTTTCATCATTCACTGGTGCGGCTTCTACAGCACTTGGCCGTGGAGGGTTAATTTGGCGAATTGGACGCGTGTGACTAGGTACTAAGCCCTCCAAGGGGATTACTGGTCCTAGTTGCGTCCGTACCTGTTGCTTCCGCCTAGGGGGATCAGAAGGAGTGTTCCGTTGATTCACGCCCTGAGACGCGAAGTCCGAACGGAAATCAGGACGTTGAGGTCGAGACGGACGGGACCGCGGTGTGGTTGAGGTTCCATCGAATTTGGGTAAACGAATCTTTTTATTTGGAGAATCTGGTCTAGAAAATAAGGTCAGGAGAGCCAGAGGCGAGACCGCCGCAAACGTTCTCAGCTGAATGTTCACCGCGCCTTGACATTGCTACCGTCAGACGAGTCTGAGAGCGCCAGCCGCAGTGACCAGAGGCAGTCACGGTAACAGTCACAGATTGTCACACATCACTACTGTATTAGATGGTCACACACATTGTATTTAGCACGTCCCTTTGACCCGCCGTCTCTATACCCATCCTCGCGGAGTACCGTCCGGCCATGGGTGATCCGTTCGATGTAATCCCCTTCGACGTACGCGTCCCCACCTTAGTAAAATCTTCGTGTTTCGCTCACTCAACCTAGGATATCAAAGGCGGCTGGTCAAAGTTGGGTTCAGGCTCCTTCGGGAATGTATACAAGGGTGCGGGAAACAGCTAATATCTTCTGCGAATTACTCTGACCCTACCGACTCTCGCAGGGTCGTATCTGGGTATCGACGTTGCCATAAAGGAGGTGCTGCCCTCCACGGAGTACGATGTCGCCAAGTACTTTGAGAGAGAATGGCGCCTTCTCAAGTCTGTATCTCCTCCCCACCTCTATTCTAGATCTGACATCTTCGCAGAGAGTCTAGGCATCCCAATGTTGTCCTCTACCTCGGCCTCTCGCGCGCTCCTGATCCTGATGGTCGCATCTTCATAATTTCGGAATTCATCGAGAATGGTACGAGTTCTCCCGTGTGACCCTGTTCGTTTTCCCATGCTCCCTCAGGCAACCTCCGCCAATATATCTACGACAAATCAAAGCCGTTACCCTGGCGCCTCCGACTTTCTTTTGCAACAGACATCGCCCGTGCCCTCGCATACCTTCACGCTCGCAAATGCATACACCGAGACCTCAAGGGCGAGAACCTGCTCCTTACCGAAAACGGCCGTCTCAAGATCACCGACTTTGGTTTTGCTCGCATCGCCGCTCGCAACCAAGAAGAGTCCCGTCGTCTCACCTTTTGTGGCACAGACGCATACATGTCCCCTGAGATTCTTTTGGGCTACGAGTTTGATCTCCCAACCGATATCTTCTCCCTCGGCATAATACTCGCGGAGATCGCCGCCCGCCGCCTCGCTGATGACACTCATTTTGCTCGCTCTGCACCTTCATTTACCGTTGACAACGACGAGGTCCGCAAGCTTGCGAGTCCAGGCTGTCCGCCCGACTTCATCCAGCTTGCTATCGACTGCATCGCCGAGGAACCTGCTGCGCGGCCTACCACCCTTGTTATTCTGGAACGTCTCCGCGCCATCGAGGCAGAAGTCTTGGCGCGGCCAGAAGAAGCGGAGGTGCACACGGGGAGTATCAAATTCATGACAGGCAATCGACGTCCTCTTGCCCCCCCGCGCATCCCAAGCTTCGGTGAGGGAATCGGGAAGGGCATCCGTGCGAGTTCAACACAGGACCCCACCTCAGTGAGGAGGAATCGGATGACGAGTTAAGTGACGCAGTGAGCAGGCTGGAAAGTGTCACCATCATTGAAAATGGTGTACCCCTGGCATCGAGACTACCTGGTGTGCATCTTGCCTTCATGTCGCGGAACTTTAGCTGACGATATACCAGACAACGGTTCCGGTGACTCCCAACAGCCTCTTCTCGCTCCGGGGAGTTCATACTCCAACTACAGCACAAGCGTCATTCGTGGACATTCTCCACAACCAACCTACTCAACCATCTCTCCCCTCTCCTCTGTCCTCACAGTCCGCGCATCCCCGGTCGCATCCAACCCACCTCCGAACCGCCCTCTCCCCGCCGAGCCCGAGCGCCATTCTGCAATCTCCATGGCGTCATACTATACTGCATCGGAGGAAGACGCCTCTTCCATCGCCGCAGCGACTGAAGGCGGCTCGTCCCTCGCGCCGGCGCTCGTACACCGTTTCACGCTCGTCAAGCCCGGCACCATATTCACGAAGCGCTCCCGGCCCGCGTCGCCTTCTGGCTCGTCGTCATCTACCCCAGGCGGCGGCGGCGGCGGCGGCGGCGGTTGGAGCGCGCTCGACTTTTTCTTCGCGAGCGGCCTTCTCCCCGGCGGTGGCGGTGGTGCCAAGTGCGACATCTGTGCGAAGCGACTCGGGCGCAAGGCCGCGCTCGAGTGCGATGACTGCGGGTTGCGCGCGCACATCAAGTGTGGCGAGGTGGCGCCGCGGGACTGCGCGCTCCGGGCGTCGTCGACGTCGATCCTGACACGCGTCTGCTCGGCACCGCAGCCCGCGCCGGTCAAGGCCAATAAATCCAAGTCACCTTCTCCCTTTTCGCACCGCTAATTGACTTAACATTCTTACGACCCAAATTTTTACGACCCATTGATGACAACAACTACTACTGTGACATTACTTTTTTTTTTTTTTTTTTTTTTGTTGTGTGTTTTGTTTTTACTACTACCACGACGACTACGGACGAAATATCCTATTATATTTAATCGTACAGGGTTTAACCGGATCTGGATGTTGACCGGTGACCGCGTGACCACGAGTCCATGACATCACCTGCAACCCGCGAACTGTTGTTCCCGCTGTAGTTGTTGTACGCGTTTGAAACCACCATCCATTATGGAGACAAAAACATGGCTCCTTCCTGTCGACCATACATTCCAGACTACGATTGGAAGTCGTTTCTCGGTTCTGACTTCTGGCGAAGAGGACGTCGAAACCTTGAAGGAGAAAGCTATGGAGAAGAAGCAAAACAACCCCGCCTTTAACTATGTTTCAGCCTCAGATCTCTCAGTGTGGAAAACGAAAGGTGAACTAGTTATCAACAAAGTGACCATCAAAGAAAGCTTGGCGGATATACTCAGCGGCATCGATGTCCATAACAAGGATACTATCGAGGAGCTCGACGAAGATGAGCAGGTGGCCGATCTCGAACTCTCAGAGGGTCAGATCCTACTCATATGGTTGCCTGGTGCGTCACCTCTTCTACTGCCACTGACACTGCTTTCTCACATGGGCCACAGCCATTTCGTTGACGAAATCTTCCTCATCTGGAGACACTCTCACTTCCGAGGTAGCCCTGAAATATGAAGAATTTTTTATTATAGCGGAGACCAAAGAGGGATTCACAGAAGGAGACTTTGATTTGAATCGCATAAAGGAGGCGCCGCAGAATGTTCCGGCATTTGTCAAGATGCGTGAAACGATATTGGCTCGAAAGCGGAAGGCCGATCAGGTGGGTCGTTTTCGTATGCTATCAAGTTTTTGACCTCTGACAGCGAGGTTAGACTCTCGCAATCACTGAACAGCTTGTCGGTAAATTGACTTGGAGATGTTACTTCAGCAATGTGCGGCTGAATTTCTCTGCCAGCCGTTCTGAAATCATGCACTTCGTCCACATCACGTCCGTTAATGCGAGGTCGTGGGGCACGCTCAAGGAAGGACGCTTCAAAGAAGCTGACGCAAACTGGCTACTCTCCTACGCAATCGTGGACCATGTCAATTCACTTCCATCAAACGTTGCAAGTGAATCGGACGAGACCAAATTCACTGTTAAACTGTGAGTCAGCACGTTTGAAAGGCGCTTGTAACATGCTTTCGAGTTAACATCCACTCTGACAGGGGGGATGATCCATGGCCACTTCAATTGATCATCCGAGTTGGGGAAGAAAGGGAGAACCATATTTATACACCCAGGAGCGACTTCCTCATAACGAAGTTTGGTCTTCCGCGGTTGGCCGTGGAAGTCAGTTCTCATACATCGCACAAGACCGACTTTTTTCGCCTAATGCTTCAAGGGACCATCATCACCCGATTCGCGAATACATTGGATGTGTTCAAGAATCAGAAGAACTTCATATTCGTGGCCATTTATATCAGCGCTGCCGGAGATGCAGACCGCTACCTCCTATATCAAGAAAACGATTCCCGGGAGGTATACCTGCATGTTCTCTACGTCTTTAAACCTGTATGATGAATCGCCATAGGTGTTTTACAAGAAACGAAGTTTCAAACTCTCTACAACGGTCGACCGCATGCAATTTGCGCTGGAACTATATAACCTTATCTCTGCACTGGATGTCGAGACCGAAGATGATGGCACAAAGAGAGGTATCCGGGAGTTCGCAGTAGATCTTAGGAAACTTCGCCAGGACGGTAAGCTGCCGACATTCACCGGCAAAACCAAGAATCGTAGAAGCCATGATGGGGAAAACCAAGCCGGACCGAGCGCTCATGGGGGCGGTGGCGGTGGCGCAACTGAAGAGCTCAACGCTCTCATGGATATCAAGTCGTACCAGACATCATAGAGATGGATGGCGGCACTTGGGAACTCGTCGAGAAGGTACGGGTCTATTTCTCCATCCATGACGTTCCACTGACCATTGTCTTGCAGCTACCACCTTACATTCGCACAGTGTATCAACGGGGTGATCCGAAAACCAAATTAATTGCGAAGCGCCTGCACAAAGGATCAAGCGAGCTCTACTTCCTCAAGCGCCTCCGTACGATTCGGTCACAGTCGCCGCACATAATCTCATTCATAGAAACTATCCCTTCAAGCACCGGGGGCTGGCTCATTCTACCGAAGCAGCGGTCTATCCGCGACCAACGACTCATGAACAGCGGTGGCGTTCACGTTCGCGTCCAGCTCGGCCGGGGCCTCATCAAGGGGCTCGGATATCTTCATGAGCACGACATTGCACACAGAGACATCAAGCCCGACAACCTTGTCTGTGATGCTGACTTTTCCTTGAAAATAATCGACTTCGATGTAGCCATCGAAGTTCAGGACGAAAACACGCAAGTTGCCGATTATCGCGGCACCAAGGGTTGGACTGCGCCTGAAATGGGAGAGGAAGACGGACCGACGCCGATGCACAGCCCCATCAAGGCAGATGGTCGTGTGGGCGCGTCCTTCGCCACCATATCATGGTTGGGAAGGGAGACAAGCGCCTGTCGAAATTTGCTGGGCAACTGATGGCAAAGGACCCCCAGCAAAGACCGTCGTTACTAGAACGGGACCAGTTGTCCGACATGGATAACATACGTATAGACGACAGGAAAGAGTCGCAACCTATGGTAGAAGTTGATGGAGGATACATAAAGCTGCCAGCTGCGAAGAAGCGCAGACTTGTGGTGACGGCCAGTGACTTGGGATAAGGTGTTTAGCCGGGATCTCGACCAATGAGTGAAGTGTTCTAATATTCTGTTGCACCACCATCATGATACCAAGTAAATTATGATATGTAGAATTGTCTCCTGTGTCAGTGTTTAAACGATACCGCGCGCGATTGATTTTGCTCGGACGGAGCTGCAGTACATGACCTTAAATACTGCCGGGGTCACCCATTTAGCAAGCAGAGCTTCAGGGCCTGTTCGGTAAACGCTTTCTCGCGCGAGACATGGGCCAAGCAAAAAACAATGTTTAAATTAATTGAAAATGAGAATGCGACATGTTTGGCAAACTTTGTGTCACGAGAGACCAAGAAATGAGAATGAGATTCTCCCCACCAGCCAGAAAAAGAGGTCTGACCCAAGGTCTGACCTCTTTTTCGTTTTCATTTCTCTGTGTCGGGAGTGACTGTGACCACCCGCATCATATTGTCCACAATCTAGATCAGCTGACATAAGGCGCGCGCGCATATAACACACAAGATATAACAGCAATTAGACGACTTTCATTATGTTTGATACAACATGACTATGGTGCAAGACGGACGGCTACAATTAGCGCAGGAGTGGGATTCGTAGTGATGTGCAGGGCCAGGCTGTGCTCAAAAGCCTGGGCTTGGTCGTGGAAAGCGCTATATGGAGCCTCCAACCTTGGGAATCACAGCGCCAAAGGCAATAAAATATATTATAGCTACGCTGTACTAAGTGCAAGCAAGGGAGTCAGTATTGGGGCCAACAACGCCACATTGCCTTCCGTTGTCATGGCCGTCGCCGACGCGTGGTTGTCGTAACCGCCGTCATTGCCAGTGTTGTTGTCTTCATCTTTGTCGCCTTGCGTTGCCATGGTCACGGTCATAGTCGCTCCATCGCGGTCATCGTCATCGTCGCTGGGTTGTAATCATCAATGTAGTGGCCTCCGTCATTGTCATTTGCGACTTGCCTCATGGTGGGACTTGCGCACCTGGCCGCCCGTGCTGAGTTGATGTTGTGGGATTTTGTGTGGTGTTGAGGCGTTGTGGGGGCTTGTACACCATGATGGGATGGTGCCAGTGAGGGTGGACTCCTGTGTAACGAAGAGTGGATGTGGTGGCCACGGGTTTGTGTATGGGGAGGCAGAGGTGGAGGAGTGCGCACGAGGTGCACTTCTTGCAAGTGCTGGTGAGACAGCGCGGCAGGTGCGTTGCAACAGGTCCTGGGTGCTGTGGCGGGGTGATAGTGGGTGACTTCCCATAAGCCTACATCCTACATTTTCCTATCCTACATGTATTTGGAGTTATGTAGGATCTGCCTAGGTTAGGATAGGATTGGGTGCTAACCATAAGACCCTCAAACCAAAGTTATACCCGACTCCTGATGTGATCATCGCCAACTGCACCTAGATATGGAAATCGCGATAGCTCTTTCGTTGAGACTCGAGAGACAATAGCACATGCCAATGCTTTGGGGTCAAGAGCACACTTGAGCTAGATAAGTCAAACAACTTTACATGATAATATGTGCCTACTCAATCCCGCCTGCAAATGTCACGAAAAGTCATGTTCTTGAAGTTATACCACATCTCTTCATCTTGACCCATCCAGACTGGCTCATAAATACTGCTTATCTGGCTGATTCCAACACAATTTGCACGGAGATTATTCAAACGGTGATACCACACCCAAACGCTGGGAAACAGTCTGAGAGCGCGCAGGATTTTGGGGGTGTGAGTCGTTGTTAGCAGTCTCGCAGGCCTCCACGGAGCGCAAGATGCCGTATGTGGGCGCACAGCGAATGTGCGTACATTGATGTCGAAGGGCTAAGGGCGAGCGTGAGTGCAGCGGGGTCAGGAATGGAAACGGTGGACTACACAGAGCCCCGCTGGGAATGAGGGTGGTTGCAAACAGTCACACATGCTTTGGCGCAGCGCGAAATTTCGCAGAGATGGCTGCCAGGATTGGGGTCGCATCGGGTTCGAGTCGCGAAGGACGCGTGCAAGTGCGGCATGCTGGGGAATGCGAGGGACGAGCTACACTGAGCTCTGAAGTTCAAAATCTGAAGGTGAAGGGGAAAGTCAATTACTTGAAACTGGGTTGTAGAGAAACCTGTATACTGCAGCATATGCCGCCACACTTTCATGGCCGCTGGTAGCACAAGGCCAAACCCAAAGGGCCCAAGGATTCACATATTTTTTCGCGAAATTGTTGCTCAGCGAGTCAGCTTTCCAAGATTTTTGCCTCGATGTGGCATACATTTTGTACTCCGACATGGTGTAGGATTTAGAAAGGCCCCCCCCCCCCCTTTCTAAACACCAGTCGTCTAGGATCTGTGTTGTTGAGGTTGGAGCACAAATTATCGAGATTAATCCCCTGATTTCAGGAACAATGGTTTAGGATAGGAAAATGTAGGATATAGGCTTATGGGAAGTCACCCAGCGTGACGGTGAATTCCCAAATGGCGAAGGGCGGCGACCATGGACTTGCGTGCAGGTGAGGCGGTGGCAATGGGACTTGAGGGGGTGCGGTGTGAGGGAAGGTCACACTTTGTCATCAACTCAAGAAAATGTTTTTATTTTTGTATGTAAATGTGTTCAGAGGTCACAAGCAATTAAAACAATGTTTTCACAGCCTCCGTTTCCCAGGTGGGAAACAGAGGGTCTGCAGAAACATTGTTTCAGGGCCAAGCCACGCCGAACAGGCCCTCAGCGTGATCTCACAATGAATGGCTTTATTAAAACCAAACTGGATATTGATTGAACTGCAGACACGGTAGCAATTAGGCTTCCTGACGTCACGCTTTGGACAGACAGACGAAATATACTTATATTTAATTGCACAGGACCGAGATCTCGCAAAGAATCGTTTTTCAGACAAATCTGGACGTTGACTGCGACTGCGTCTGCAGTCAGGCTTCCTGATGTCACGGACTTTTTTTTAGGTTCTGAGCTCCCTCGCCCGGAGATAGTGGGAATTGGGGATAGGATGTGATGATTGTCCGTAGGCTATCTACTCGGGTATATGTATACATCGTGTTTATACATTCCAAATCGCGATCGCAAACACGAAGTCTAACACTTTTTCGTACCGAGTCCAAGTCCGAGATCATGGGTGCCTTTGGTGCCCCTCCAATTACTGTAAACTACCCAGGAACATTCACCCTACTATTGTTGGTGATGATCATTGATTTGATGACGTGCTGAAACCAGTCATTGTTGGGACCTATTGAGAATTGGTGACGAAAGAGCCCTAAGCTTATTTCACGGCCATGGAATTCATACGATCATAGTGTTCTATGAGAATGAGATAGTAGGAAGCGAACAGATAACAAACGGTAGGAGGTAACGAAGGTTGCCATTGATAAAGGTATCACTGGCAACTACTTTCACCAGTTCACGAAAGTCGGGTGTCCCGGTCCCATAACCTACAGAATTTTAGAGTCATGCCTAATGACTAAAAACGAAGAGACAAATCTGTCTGGACCCACAGAGAATCCATCAGTTTTGCAGCCCGGGTTAGAGCCTCCTGTGATGTCATTGAGGCCGGCTGTACAGCCAGGGGTCAAGCCACCCGAGGTTCTTGCCCTTCGAAATCAGGTAATCATTCACGCCAGCTACTACCTGTACATAGATGATCAGCTGGGTGTCCAAGGACGGACGAAGCAGAAGGAGAGGGTAGAAGGACCCACAGGCACAGGGCAGCTTGCGCAGGTACGACGTGCCAAGGAGAGCATTGGCTTGCAACATGGGCACGCTAGTGAGTGTCGGTCAGTCGCCGCTGTGTGACATTGAGATGGAAGAGAACGGAATGCGGTGGTGTTTAAGCCAGGAGTTGATGAACTCAAGTGCGGTGCGATAAGGACACTCCTTGGACAGGGGCATCCCATATCTGCCACAGTACAACGGCATACATTAAGTACATCAGCGAGCAAAGTAGTGGCGGGCATACTTTGGATGACTGGGAGTGACCTTGTGTAGCGCTTCAATCAAGGCGTTCTCATGTGGGGACTTGAGCGCAATGTAGAGATCGGTCGTGGATTTGGCATCACTGGAACCGGGAGTTGATCTGTAAGCAAAAATTCTTGGAATAAAACTTGAATAAGACTTAAAGTATTTATTTGTAAATTTGTGTGACAATAGATTTAAAGTTTATAGATCACATGACAGCTGCAACAGGCGCATTTCGGGACATGTGATTTAGAAACTTTAAATCTTTCCCTAATATTTGTCACACATAAATATTTTGAGTCTTAATTAAGTCTTATTTCAAGATTTTTTACTTAAAGATCAATTCCCGGTTCCAGTGTGTCAAGTGGCCTACATGTTCCCAGTTTGGGGCAGCTACATCCCATGCATGCTCCACGTGCATCCTGCCCCAATGTTGTTGGAGGGGCGTCGCGAGGGAGCAAAGAGGCATTGCTGAGAGAGGACAGAGAATGTAGAGAGCCAGCTGTAGCGCATGAACATCGAGATGGTTGGCAGGGACTACTCCCTCATTTTCTGCATTGGTTCTATAGGGTGCATTTGACTACTAATTCTCGAAAAATGTATGAAAAGGGGGGAATTGAGCATGTGCCGCGACCATGAGTCCATGACGTAGTGATCTGCAATGTTACATTTCGGCCCGGAAGTGGACACTGACGCTCGGGAATGACACCACGTCAGCAGTACATCATCATGGACTTGTTGGATCAGTCAGCCGGGTAAGCTCCGGCGCATGTGATTGTGTACGATAATGGATCGGATCATGACTCGACGTGACTCATACTAGGATAGCTGTACTAGGGTTTGCTCTACTTACACTATTGGCTAGTATAGTTTGGAGCAGCGCTTGAAAGCCCGCGAGTATCTGTATAAGTAGTCGACATGGAAGACCAGGATCGCCATCTTGGTCTTCTTCAATACCACCATCTTCTCCGCCTCTTTGTCTTTGTTGGGCTTCCTTCTTGTGAAGTGAGTCCTCTCCAGCATATCCCCTTAGACCAGGGATCCCCGTGAGCTTATCCCGAGTTCCCCGTCATGGGCAGTGGACACGTATCCCCTCGGATCAGTACTTCATCGCATATTCCTCTATCACAACGAACGAGTCGCCAAGCCATACGGCTACATCTACATTGTCGATCACCCTTCTTGGAGGACCATCGTCCCTCTCGACGAACCACCTGCCAACGTCCCTCAAGAGGAGGACCTTCACGCTTTCATTGCTTTGAACGGGGATCTAGCCCCTCATCCAGCTGAGTATACAGCCGCCATCACCAATCACCTCTTCTACAGACCGTTTAGGATCGCCGCATCTACCGAGGCCTAAGTCAGGCAAGTGTTCGTGGTAAACGCTACATTAAGACCAAGATCCATCGTGGCCAATCCTACAACCAAAGACCTCTGGGTGCCCTTCCGCCCCTACTACATCGATCGACGAGGGGAACGCAACATTCCTAAAAGATATCTCCAGTCAGCCTTCTGGAAAGACGACGCCGAAATCCCTGGATACGTCGCATACTACTTCAACAAAGACAAGCAACACCTCATCCCAGTCGAATTTAACTTCGAGTTCACCTGTTGGACCGAAATCTGCTGGAGCGACCCTAGCAACAAGTTCCTAGTCACCAAACCCGCATCCTCAGCTCTCAACCTCGACATCCTCACCAACCAAGCAGTCACCCGCGACCAGTAGGGACCCATCGACGGAGAAACAGAAGAACCAGCTTGGTCACCAACTCCCAAAACCCCGGCACCATCTCCATCACTTGCCAGCAACCCCGAAGACATCCACGTAATCAGAAACGAACAAGAGGAAGAAGCTTTAGAGCTTATCGCTAAGTCCATCCCTACCACTATGAGCCAGACAATTACCCACGAAGAAATGCGAATTGGCACAGCGCTGTTCGACACCAAATACCCACGACACCCTGACGACCCGCCACCTGGGGGAGATCCCGGAGACAATAACGGTGGGAACGGAGGTGGCGATGGAGGAAACGGTGGAGGAGGACTCCCAGCCGCAACAGCACCCATCGACCCCGCTCAACTCACGGACCGATTCGTCGGCAAGGAACCCCCCATCTTCAAAGGAGAGCGAGACAAGGCAGAAGCATTCCTATCCCAATGGAACCGATTCGCAGGGGTTAACAAGTTTAACCGAAGCATCAGTCATCTCTACACCAAAGCCATGATGTTCCTCACCTATATCCAGGGGGACCTCATTGACGAATGGGCCACAAAGACTGGAGAGTGGCTCGACAAACAGCTAGACCAGCACGACCCATGGTTATGGAGTGGCGTCGAAATCGCCTTCAAAAGACAATTCCGCGACAACCTAGAGCAGGAAAATGCCCGACTAGAACTGGACAAAGGGTTCTGCATGACAGGATCAGACATTGACAGCTACGTGACTAAATTCGAAAAAATGGTCCACTTAGCTGGTTACCGCCTAGACGAACCACTAGTTCTCGACAAATTTACGAGAGGACTACCCATGGACCTTTACCACAATGCCTACCAGTTTCACGACCCCAGGAACTATGTAACGCCACCAGCGGGGCGACGTTCGGCGCCCAAGGCACCCGCGGCAGGCTTAGCAGAAGACGACTTAGGCATTGTCGACGACGATGACAAAGGAGACTGAGATCGGTCAAAGGCACACGCACGAAGAGGCGAGGCGAGAACGGTGGTGCACAAGATAAGCGGAAGGAGGCTTAGAGCGAGGCAGAGCAAGGTTCCCAAGATACTAGCTGGTATTGCTAAGTAACTCAAGTCTGGGGACTTGAGGACGAAACAACTACAGGTATATATACATGCAGGTACATAAGGTTCGTACCCAGCTAAGTCCGCTCTCTCGGGTTCTGTGGTCCGTGCGCAGACGCGGAACCTTCTAGAAAGGTCACGCGGTCGATTGCGCCATCTATCGTCATCGGTCCAGGTCAGCCTAGGCCTCGGTCACGTGATCGGTGACGTCAGAGTCCAGAGCCTTCCGGAACCTCTCCCTAGCACGCGCCAATGTACCACTGCTGGCATCCTGCGGGCTCTCCGGGCCCTGCACCAGGTCCCCGGCAGTCGGCGTGGTCGGAGATCGTAACACTAGCCCCCCTTCAGGTCTCGAGTCACCCGACTCGACAGTGCGCCGACGGCCCAGCCTCTTTTCCACTCTGGCCTGGAGAATCCCCTTAAGGGTGGCCTGGAATTGAGAGGGCGTCGTCTCGTCGTCGCGGTAGTCGCTGAGCTGCTGCGCTGTGAAGAATGGCTGCAGCCAGTCGAGGGGAGGGAGGTCGTCGCGTTCTAACACGGCAAGGTCGGCAGGGGTGAACGGGTTGCCGCGCATGCCATGGATCGTCCCAGCACCAGATGATGATGGAGTGGGGTCAAGAGCAGGGGATTTCTTTTTCTTCGCACCCTGAGACGAAGTGGCATTTATAACGGCTTGCCCAGCCGTGCACGTGCGCATCACGTGTCCCTTCTTATTACAGTTGAAGCACCTTCCTCGCTTCATCTGTATCACCCGCGCAAACGTAATCGGGCCCGTCCAAGCCGAATCCGGCATCACCGGATTGTTGAACGTAATGGGCCCTGGCCATTGCGGGGTCGGCCCTGCGGGAGCTGCAGCAGGCGCGGCGGGAGGCGGCGCTGCGGGCGCGACAACCGGAGTGGGTACCGGAGGCGGCGCCGGTCTTGGCGCAGGAGGGGTCGGGAGTGGTTGTGTCGAGGGCGCAAGTCGATATAAGCGGTCTCGAGCCGCCTCGGACGGGAAGCCATCCAGGTCCGGGCGATCGCGCCTACGAGGCGCAGCGGCCGCGGCAGGCTGAGAGGCCCGCTGCGTCGTCCCCTAGTCGACGGGGATCTGAGCCTTGCTGAAGGGCCCGGGGACTTCCTCTTCCGAGCAAACGAATGCTCGAAGTCCTTCAGAAACGAGGTCCAGAGGTGCGCGAGGTCTCCCTCTGAAGCTGGCTTCTTAGCATCCCAGACCTTCCCGATACGGTCGGTCCAGTTCTTCTTCCACTTATCCACCTTATCCCCTTGGCAGTACGTGAGGAAGTAGGCGATTCGTGGGAGTACCCGAAGCATGGTGGGATGCCCGTCGTTGGCAATCCTGAAGGCGGCGAAGTCGGAGAGGAACAAGCCGCCGGCATAGGTGCCGTCGTAAACGCGGGGGAGCTTTCCATGCAAAGGGTCCCGCGCCGTCAGAGGCGTCGGGGTCACAGGAGTCTTGAGCGAGCCTGAGGCGGGATCGGAGACTTGAGTTAATGTAACGCCACCAGCGGGGCGACGTTCGGCGCCCAAGGCACCCGCGGCAGGCTTAGCAGAAGACGACTTAGGCATTGTCGACGACGATGACAAAGGAGACTGAGATCGGTCAAAGGCACACGCACGAAGAGGCGAGGCGAGAACGGTGGTGCACAAGATAAGCGGAAGGAGGCTTAGAGCGAGGCAGAGCAAGGTTCCCAAGATACTAGCTGGTATTGCTAAGTAACTCAAGTCTGGGGACTTGAGGACGAAACAACTACAGGTATATATACATGCAGGTACATAAGGTTCGTACCCAGCTAAGTCCGCTCTCTCGGGTTCTGTGGTCCGTGCGCAGACGCGGAACCTTCTAGAAAGGTCACGCGGTCGATTGCGCCATCTATCGTCATCGGTCCAGGTCAGCCTAGGCCTCGGTCACGTGATCGGTGACGTCAGAGTCCAGAGCCTTCCGGAACCTCTCCCTAGCACGCGCCAATGTACCACTGCTGGCATCCTGCGGGCTCTCCGGGCCCTGCACCAGGTCCCCGGCAGTCGGCGTGGTCGGAGATCGTAACAAACTACTCGCAATGGAAGACTGCCGTAATCGAGCAGCAGAAGAAATACCTTCATATGAAGGCTAGACAAGACGGGTTCGGACGATTGCCCACACCACAGCGACCCAGGCAACAGCAAATGCACTTCCAAGCACCGCAAAGGCCAAACCAACCGGCATGGCGACAATACCAAAGCCATCCCGACGCAATGGACACCACCCCCGGAAGAATCTGAGCTCGAGTGGCCGAAGTGGGCGACCCAAACCACCCGGAAATCAACCATCGCGACAACCGCCCCCCGTTCCCACCAAGGGGAGGATTCATCCAACGAGGACATGGAGGACGCAGTGTTTTTAACGCTAAGGACGTCTCCTGCTACAATTGCGGACGCAAAGGCCACTTCTCACGAGACTGCTTCCAGCCCCGCCAGCCACGACAAACCGGGCCTCCCCAAGGGCGGAGCGCCTATATAGAAGAAATTCCTACCACACCTCCAAGTGTAGCGGAGGAACCACTCATCAACCTAGATGAGCCAACCACACCACCACAAGAAACCGAGACGCCGATGACCCTCATGATGGGCAAGATGGCGGAGCTCCACAATCAGATGGGAGAGTGGATGAGGAAGGATTTTCCCGACGCCTGAACCCATCGGCCTGGGTGAGGGCTTCACAATGTAACTCGCAGTTCATAACGCGCTATCAATCTATGCATGTTTCAGTTTCGATTTGCACGAGTAACTCAATGGCCGACAAGAAAGCACTGGTGGACTCCGGAGCCACCAATAACTTTATGCATCCCGACTTCGCCAAGCAAATGGGCATCGGGATTAAAGAACTAGAAAAGCCCCGCAACATCTGGAATATCGACGGGACACACAACAAAGGGGGGAAAATCACCCACTACATGGATTTAAACGTTCAAACCGATGGCAAAATAAAAACTATCCCGTTTTTCATCACGGACATAGGAGGAGAGGACATTATCCTCGGATATCCCTGGCTGGCTACCTTCCAACCTCACATTCACTGGGCTACCGCCACCATGGACACAAAGCAATACCCCATCGTCATACGGACCACTAGTCCCCTTCGACCCTTCACCCTTACAATGGCGGTGGAACAACTACGACAAACACTGGATCAATGCATGGATCGGCAAAAAGAACACATCCTCTCCGAACTAGAAGAGGAATCACTACCCATCCATCTACGAACTACGGCAACAGAACTGGCAATCATGGCACAACAATACATGGAGAAAAAGGAGATCCCAGATGAGTATAAATGGCACACGAAGGTCTTCAGTGAAGAAGAATCACACCGCCTCCCACCTTCCAGACCATGGGACCACGCAATCGAGTTCAAACCTGATGCTCCCGATCACATCGACTGCAAAATCTACCCGATGAACCAAGCAGAGGACAAAGCACTTAAAGAGTGGCTCGACGCAGAACTGGCCAAAGGATACATCAGACCCTCTAAATCCCCGTACGCATCCCCCTTCTTCTTCATCAAAAAGAAGGACGGAAAACTACGACCAGTACAGGACTACCGGGTAATCAATAAGTGGACCATACGCAACCAATACCCACTCCCCCTCATACTGGAACTCATCGTGGACCTAAGTGGCAGCATAATCTTCTCCAAATTTGACGTCCGATGGGGGTACAATAACATACTCATCAAGGACGGGGACCAGGAAAAAGGAGTGTTCAAGACAAAATATGGCCTATACGAACCATTGGTCATGTATTTCGGACAAACAAACTCGCCGGCCACGTTCCAAGCCATGATGAACTACATCCTCAAACCGCTGATCGAATACTTCGAACTCAAGGGAACAATCATACGGGCATATATGGACAACATCGGCATCGCAACAACGACCACAGAACAGGATCACACTGAAGCTGTACACGCAATCTTGGACCTCCTCGAAGAACACGACCTTTACCTGAAACTGGAAAAATGCACCTTCCACTCTTCCTCCCTCGATTACCTGGGGGTAATCATTGAAAAGGGGGTGATCCACATGGACCCCATCAAAATTTCGGGCATACGTGAATGGCCCACCCCAAAAACTGTCAAACAGGTGCGATCATTCCTAGGCTTCTGCAACTTTTACCGCGCTTTCATCTGAAATTTTGCTACGCACGCACGACCCCTCAACAAACTTACCCGCAAAGACACGGAATGGGTATGGGAAATGGAACAACAACAAGCCTTCAACAAACTCAAGGAGCTAGTAACGCAGGAACCAGTACTCAAACACCCGGAACTAGACAAGCCCCTTCGAACTAGAAGTTGACGCGTCAGGATACGCCGTAGGAGCCGTACTACTCCAACGAGGAGAAGACAATAAACGCCATCCTATCGCATACTATTCGAACACCCTCAACGCAGCCGAACGAAACTACGACATCTACGATCTGGAATTGCTGGCCATAGTTAAAGCCCTACGAAACTGGAGACAATATCTCGCGGGATCACCACACAAATCAAAGTGTTCTCAGACCATATGAACCTGCAGTACTGGAGATCCCCCCAAAAGATATCTAGGCGCGTAGCCCGGGAAGTACTCGAACTCTCTGAATACGACATAGAGATTCACCACATCAAAGGCACAGCCAACGGACGAGCAGACGCATTATCCAGACGACCAGACTACGATCAAGGAGACCATGACAACAAACAAGTCACAGTACTCCCGGACCACATCTTTGTCAGAGCAGTGGAAATCGATACTACGGAAGACCCAGTACGATCAGGAAACACAGTAACCGTGGCAGAAATGCAACCCGCAAACCCGGTGTACGCCCAACATGAAGAAACCATCCGACGATGGGTCGACCCTCACAAGCTAAAGAAAATAGAGGGCACATGGTATAAAGACGGACGACGCGCAGTCACGGGAGACCAATATGAACGAAGGCACATCATCCAAGCCCATCACAACCCACCAGTACACGGACATCCAGGAATCAGCAGGACAATCAAGATGGTCAAATGGTACTACTGGTGGCCCGGATTACAACAAGAAGTACAGGACTACGTCAAGGGATGTGCAGACTGTCAACGAATCAAGGTCAACAACCGACCCACGCGCGCACCACTGCAACCCATATTCCCAAAACCGGAAGCCATGCCGTTCGAAACTATAGCGCTGGACTTCATCACGAAATTACCCCAAGCGGACGGCTGCGACACAATACTGACAGTAACGGACCACGACTGCTCAAAAGCAGCCATATTCATCCCCTGCCTAGAAGAGATAAGTGCGGAAGGAACCGCAGCCCTGTACATAAAACACGTCTTCCCCCGATTCGGACTACCGGCACGCATCATCAGCGACAGAGATCCGTGATTCGTGTCCAAGTTCACGCACGAGCTGTGCAAAATACTAGGAATCGAGCAGAACATCTCCACAGCCTACCACCCCAGAACGGACGGACAGTCGGAGCGTACCAATCAGTGGTTGGAGCAATACCTACGTTTCTGGGTCAACGAACGACAAGACGATTGGACCCACTATCTCCCAATGGCAGAATTCACTCACAATAACTGGCCTAACGAATCTACCAAGGAATCGCCTTTCAACATCCTCATGGGGTACAACCCACGCGCCGACTGGACAGATCGACCTTCCCCTATTCCCCAGGTAGCACTTCGCATCAAACAGTTCAAAGAGGCTAGAACGCGTGCCCAAGAACTGATGAGAAAAGCGCAGCAGGGGTGGATCAAACACAAAGATACGCCCAATGTTACAATTCTACTCATTGACTCGGTTGTACGATTACGATACGATCCGGTGACTCGCGTCTCCTGACTCTTATCTTGCATCTTGCGCCTCAACGATAGGGTTGGTCATTTTACGCTTCTTTTCATCCGCTGACCATTCCCGTGACCCCGCGGAATTCACTTGTACCATATACGATTCGTCCCTTTGTTTACGCTTCAGGACTCTTGACTCACGATCGTGCCATATGTTTGCTCCTCGCAAACATCCTGTAGTAGTATATAAGTCACGCCCTACCTAGCTTGTACGGTAGACTTGACTTCTTGTGTAATACCACATTGTCTTTGCCTCACGAACGACCCTCGACTCGCCCTTGCGCTTGAGTCCACGCTTTCGCTCGCCGTTGCACTTGAGCTCTGCCTTTCTACTATTGTCCTCGGTTCCAGGGAAACCGAGCGATACTTGTGCATCACCAAACTGAGTCTTAACCGACTCGCGCTCTTCCGATCCCGCTGACTTAACGTGGTACACGTCGTACCTAACGCCCCTGTGGTGGCGTTACACCCAAGTACAAAACAGGAGACCTTGTATGGCTAGAAGGACGCCACTTACACACCAACCAACCAACCGCAAAGCTCACGCCCAGGAGACATGGCCCCTTTAAGGTCACTCAGGTGATGTCCGCAGTCAACTATCGATTGGAACTTCCCACGCAGTGGAGCATTCACCCAGTATTCCACACGGATCTTCTGACTCCTTATCGCGAAACTCCCACACATGGCCCCAATTATCAGCGCCCACCACCGGATCTGATTGATGGCGAAGAAGAATACGAGGTCGAGAAGATTCTAGACTCTCGGTGTTTCGGCAGGACAAAGAAACTGCAGTATTTGGTCAAATGGCGCGGATACCCGGACTCCAATAATCAATGGGTCTCGAAGGATGACGTATTCGCCGATGAGGCGATAAGGGAGTTCAAACGTTCAAACCCCGCTCGAGAAACACATATAAGCGCAGGGCTTTCCCAAGAGACGTCCCCATCTCCCTCTTCTCTACTTCCACTTACTCATGTCCCAATCCCCAGTCCAAGTGCACTATGTCCTCGACGACCTACTCCCCATCTCAGTCCAACCCAGCGTTATCATTCAGAACGCCCTGCAATCACCATTGTTACGATTTTACTTGCTGACTTGGTTGTACGATTACGATACGATCTGATGACTCGCACTTCCCGACTCCTATCTCGCACCTTACGCCTCGGCGATAGGATTGGTCGTTTTATGCTTCTTTTCATCCGCTGACCATTTCTGAGGTGCGCGTGACCCCGCGAGATCCCCTTGTACTACATATGACTCTTCCCTTTGTTTACACTTCTGGACTCTTAACTCATGATCGTGCCATATGTTTGCTTGTCGCAAACATCCTGTAATAGTATATAAGTCACGCCTCACCTAGCTTGTACGGTAGACTTGACTTCTTGTGTAATACCACATTGTCTTTGCCTCACGAACGATTCTCGACTCGCCGATTGCGCTTGAGTCTATACCTTTGCTCGCTGTTGCGCTTGAGCCCTACGTCTCTACTATTGTCCTCGGTTCCAGGGAAACCGAGTGATACTTGTGCATCCTCGAACTGAGTCTTGACCGACTCGTGCTTATCCGATCCCGTTGACTTAACGCGGTACACATTGTACCTAACGCCCCTGTGGTGGCGTTACATTAAGTCAAGTCTCTCACAGTGGCGAATCTTCACAGTCGCGCCCGATCCCAGTTCCAAGCAGAATACATCGACCAATATAGTGACGACGAGCTTTCTGATAAAGTCAAAGGAGCCGTTGTCTGGAAGGAACACGAAGGAGTGGAAGGATATTTCCTTTTCCACCCTAACATGCAAAAATATCGACAGGTCCACTATCTTGAGGATCTACGACAGTGGGCGTATATCGACTACTCCGCAAAGAAAGGCCAGTGGTACACCATCAGTATAGTACCCCAGGCACTCGGAGTTGGGCCCCTCACAACCCATACTACCCCTGGCATAGCCATCGACGACGATTCCTCATCATCTAGTGTCTCCGTACCCACAACGAACCTACCCAACCCAACAACACACTTCTCAACTCACGTCATGTCCCAAACCCAACAGGCTTCGGCCAGTACGACCCTCACCAGCGGTGGCGCCGGAGGAGGAGGAGCACCCAACCCACCCAGTGGCAGCGCGCCAGTACCACCCAGTGGTGGTGGCAGTGGCAGTGGCAGTGGCGGTGGCGGCGGTGGTGGTGGTGGCACCATGCCAGGAGGAGCAGCGCCAGCAGCGCCAGCCCCTGGAGGAAATGGACGACTAGGAGGAAACCCCCCTCCTGAGTTCACCGGAGTTAGAGACGAAAGCAAAGCCTTCCTACATGCCTTTCGACTCTACAAGGAGATGAACCCCACTGTCGACCAGCTCTCGATCCCGGCCTTGCGAGCCATGACCTTCCTGTCGTACATCCGGGGCCCACTAGTAAACGATTGGGTCGACGAGCAGGCGCAGTGGTTAGAAGACCAAATCGCGGCCGGAGTCAATCGAAACAACGAAGTTCTGTGGGCCACAGTTAGAGATTGATTTGTACAGGCCTACACCGACACGTCAGAACAAACCAACGCGCGAAAGGCGCTCCAGAATCTCACCATGAAGGGAGGGGACATCGACACATACGTCGCAACCTTTCAGAACCTTGTCACAAAAGCGGGGTACAACCCCGACGAAGCTACCACACTAGAGCTGTTCCAGGACGGACTACCAAATCAGTTAGTCGTCAACGCTGTCCGCTTCCAGCACCCTGTCACCTGGGAGCAGTGGAAGGCGGCTGCCCGATTACAACAAGCTGAATACCTTATTCTTAAGGATCGTCTTGGCAAGGGAAAGCCCCAGCGAAAGAAGGGCAGCCAAAGCTGAGAGCAGTGGGTCCAAGCTCTCAAAGGAACCCGCGACCCCAACGCCATGGATGTTGGACGCGCCAGAGCCTCCATGGCACTTACCGATACCGACAAAGCCCGACTTCAGAAGGAGGGACGATGTTTTAGATGCCAAGCGCAAGGGCACATCTCGCATAACTGTCCTCAAAAGGGCATGCGAGTGGCTGCCACTACATCTGCCATGGCGCCAACCCCCGTGTCCTCGCGATCATCAGCACCGACTCCCTCGAGTTCAAGTTTACCAACTCCCGCCGTCTCTTCTTTCGCCATACAATCTAGTCGCGTACTATCGAATGAAGAGCAGGCGGATCTACAGATCGCAGCAATGAAGGCGCAGACCCAAGAGGTGCGAGACCTCATGGTAGAAAAGTTGTTCGGACGAGAGGATTTTCTCGACGCTTGAACCCGGCGGCCTGGGCTAGAGCATTAAACCTAAACGTGTACACTAGCAGATTCCGATCTATGCAAATTCCAGTTTTGTTCAAATCTGCACACGCAACGGCCGAATGACAAGTCCTTATCGACTCCAGAGCCACTGATAACTTCATATGCTCCTCGCTTTTGAAACGACTCCAAATCGGGACACGGAGGTAACTCACCCCATCCATATTTGGAATGTGGACGGCACCCATAATCAGGATGGTGCCATCACACACTACACGGACCTTACCGTGCGAACAGGAAAGGAGGAAAGGACGCTTCGCTTCTTGGTTACAAACCTGGGAAGGGACGAAGTAATCCTAGGGTACCCTTGGTTCACGGCCTTTGAGCCCATGATCAAGTGGGGAGATGCGACGCTGAACGAAGAGTTTCAGCCGGTCGTAGTCTCGAGTCTTCACTTATCGGACAAAGCCACGCCCATGGAAGCCTCCATCCGGGCGTTGGAGACGTATGAACTCGATGAGGAAGCGTGGGAGCAGCTTATGGACGACGAGCGGGAACCCCAAATCGCATTTTTGCGAAAGACCACAACCGCCTCCGAACTGGCACAGCAGGAGGCGGCAAAGAAGAAGGAACGCACATTTGAGGAGATGATCCCGGAGGAGTACCGATGCCATCGTAAAATTTTTGACGAAGAAGCGTCTCATCGATTCCCCCCTTCCCGCCCCTGGGATCATGCCATAGATCTTCTCCCCAATGCTCCCGCCTCACTGGACTGTAAAGTCTATCCGCTCGCGCAGAACGAACAAGAAGCCTTAACCACGTTCCTAAACGAACAACTCGCGAAAGGATATATCCGCCCATCTAAGTCGCCTTACGCATCCCCTTTCTTCTTTATCAAAAAGAAAGATGGCAAACTCCGCCCTGTCCAAGATTATTGACGACTGAATGAGCTCACGGTTCGCAACCACTATCCACTCCCTTTAATCCCAGAACTCGTCGACCAGATACGTGATGCGCGCCTATACACGAAGCTCGATGTTAAGTGGGGGTATAACAATGTGCGAGTTAAGCTAGGAGACGAGTGGAAAGCCGCTTTCAAAACCAACCAGGGGCTGTACGAGCCCCTCGTCATGTACTTCGGACTTACCAACTCCCCCTCTACATTCCAAGCGATGATGGATGACACGTTCCGACTCTCACCCTCACAAACGAAGTGATCGTCTACATGGATGACATCCTAATCACCACACCCCTCGACTACCCCCATCATCGCGCCGTAGTGCACCAAGTTCTCCATCTATGCGAAGA
Organism: Lactarius hatsudake; assembly: GCA_024734325.1. Lineage (NCBI taxonomy): Eukaryota > Fungi > Basidiomycota > Agaricomycetes > Russulales > Russulaceae > Lactarius > Lactarius hatsudake. The sequence goes on along the minus strand of JANSJP010000017.1, from coordinate 139,368 downwards.
GTACGACCTCTACATCAAACCGGAGAAATGCGAATTCGAGGTGCTCGAAGTCGAATATCTCGGGTTGATCATAGGCCATGGAAACTTACGAATGGATCCCGTAAAAGTACGAGGCATCCGAGAATGGCCAGCCCCGAGAAACCTTTGAGAAGTACGAGCGTTCCTTGGCTTTTGTAACTTTTACCGGCGATTCATCCGGAGTTTCTCTGCACTCGCACGACCACTACACGACCTGACCCGCAAAGATACCTCGTGGCATTGGGGACAACGAGAACAAGACGCATTCGATAATGTCAAACGTAGCATAGAACGCGAACCCACATTATTATTCCCCGACTTCACAAAGCCATTCGAACTAGAGGTCGACGCATCTAATGTCGCCATAGGAGCTGTGCTTAATCAACTCGGCCCAGATCAAAAGTTACACCCCGTCGCGTTCCATTCCGAGTCCTTCAGTCAAGCAGAACGCAATTACGATATCTACAACAGAGAACTACTAGCAGTGGTCAAAGCTTTATGAACATGGCGCACCTATCTGGTCGGCTCCCCCCATAAGATCATCATCCACACCGACCACGCCAATCTCCAGTACTGGAAGGAACCGAGAAAGATCAGCAGACGAGTCGCACGCGAGTTCCTGGAACTCTCGGAGTACGATTTCCTCCTGAAACACATCTCTGGGGTTAGAAACAGTCGCGCGGATGCCTTGTCGCGAAGAGCGGACTACGCAGCACATGAAGAGGACAACAATGACATTATTGTCCTCCCCGTGGAACGCTTCCTTCAAGCAACGGAAATGTCCATGCACGACATGGACATTTGGACCCAGATATCGCAAAACCTTGATGAAAAGGACGTATTGCGGTGGGTTGAGCCCCACAACCTGAAAAAGATAGGAGGGCTGTGGTGGAAGAACAACGCGTTAGTTGTCGTGGGCGACAACGACCTTAAACGGGGGGTAATCACCTTTTTCCATGACACGCCTGCAATGGGACACCCGGGAATCGCAAACACCTACGAGTTACTACGACGCGACTACTGGTGGCCCAACATGTGCAAAGACGTAGAAGACTATGTCAAAGGATGCGCGACATGCCAGGCAAACAAAATCAACCCTCACCATCAAAAACCACACCTATTCCCCATCACAACAGACCCGAGCGCCGAACCATTTGAGGTCGTCGCCATGGACTTCATTACCAAACTCCCTCCGTCAGACGGATACAACTCTATACTTACCATCACGGACCACGACTGCTCAAAAGCTTCAATCTTCATCCCATGCAACGAGTCAATCACAGCAGAAGGAGTAGCACGCCTCTACCTCCATCATGTATATCCCCATTACGGCATCCCCCGAAAGATTATCACAGACCGAGACCCTCGATTCACATCCGCATTCATGACCAACCTTTGCAAGGTTCTCGGAATCCGCCAAAATATATCGTCTGCCTACCACCCTCAAACGGACGGACAGTCGGAACGAATGAACCAATGGTTGGAGCAGTACCTTCGGCACTGGAGCAATGTGCAGCAGGACAACTGGGCCGAAGCCTTACCGGTTGCCCAGTTCGCACACAACACCTGGCCCAATGCAACTACGAAGGAATCGCCCTTCTCGCTCATCATGGGATGGGAACCACGTACCATGTGGACACCAAAACCCACGTCATCCCCATCCGTCGAACAGCGCCTAGAGGAGATGGTCATCAGGCGACAACACGCGCAAGACTGTATTAAACACGCGCAAGAACTGATGGCAAAAAGGGGCAAGACGCGCTTCATCCCTTATCAAGAAGGCGCAATGGTCTGGTTAGAGGGCACGAACCTCCAAACCTTCTACCCCACTGCAAAGCTTGCGCCCAAACGACATGGGCCGTTCCGTGTCAAGAAGGCCTTATCAGATGTCTCGTACGAGTTGGAACTTCCGAGCACATGGAAAATACACCCGGTCTTCCATGCAAACCTCCTTACGCCATATAAGGAGACGGAGCTGCACGGCGCAAACTTCACGCGCCCACCTCCGGATCTAATTGAGGGAGAGGAAGAGTTTGAAGTGGAGCGTATCCTGCAGTCCCGATCACATGGACGAGGGCGCAAACTTCAATTCCTTGTCCAGTGGAAGGGCTTCCCGATAAGCGATAGCACGTGGGAGCCTTTCGAGAATGTTCAACATGCGCCCGACCTCATTGCCGACTTCTATCACCTAAATCCTACCGCCGAAGGGGCTGGACGAAAGATATAAGATGTACCCCATTGACACCAAAGTTGCCCCGTCCCTACACTCTACTCTATTATGACCACCACTCCAATCGTCTCCACCATTCAAACCCGTCGCCCTGTCGAGATTATTCTCAAAAATCTGACCGTCCCCTCACAGGATCTTGGTGTCCCCTCTGAACCAGAGGGTTGTACGCCGTACTCTGTTATTCCGAACTCGCCCCCCATTCCCGTACTCGCACTTGCCACCTCTGCTCTTGCATCGTTAACCGAGGAACCTACATTGCCCGCCGAGCCATCTGAACCTTCCCGACCCCTTATCATCTCGCACTCCGTTGACACACCCGTCACCATCCATGTACCCGCTACACCCACATATCCACTCGAAACCCCTGTTGCCCTGACCCCACCACCACCGTTGTCACCCCCCGCCGTCCTCGCCGCCCACATTCCAGCCACGCCATTCCCCGCTGGAATGGATCACACTTTTACGCCAATTCCTCAGACTCGCGTCATCGAGCCCGACCCCGCCTTAGCCCTCCTTGACGATGAGGAAGACAAGGAGAACAGCAACCCCGGTATCCCATTCTTCGTTAACGACCCAGCCCTTCCCATGTTCTTCCCGCTTCTCGTTGGCGAGACGGGCACTGTCAAGCAGACAGCGTGGTACATCTACTACCGTCACAACTATCAGGAGGTTGTCAGGACTATGGGGAAGGGCCATCCCTGCTATGCCTCGCAGGTCTTCCTCAACGAAGTCTACACCGGCCAGCTCGCACAACACATCACCGATAATCAGTTGAACATGTTCCATCCTCACGACCCCCGCACCATCATCCTTAACAAAGTGTTGGTTGAACTTCGTAATCCCCGTCTTCATGCTGATATTTCCCATCTTCGCGAGTGTCTCACGCACAGAGACGCCATCCGCACCCGTCAATCGGATATCCGCTGTCTCGAGATGGAACTGACACGGGATCAGTTCCATCTTGACATGGACTTCTCGTCAGTCCAGAAGTGTCTTCAGTACGCTCGGGGCCATCCCTCTCATCGCCGACAAATACGCAGAGCTTCATGCAAAGCCCGTACGCCCCCGAGGCTCGCTGGAGCCTACTCCCCTCGCTCCCCGTGACGCTGGACCTAGCGAGATGCCCCGCCTCCATGGGGAAGGTGGTGGGCACAAGCGCAAGTGTTTCCAGTGTAAGTCGACGGAACACTTGGTGGCTCAGTGCCCAGAACGACAAGCGAGGGAGCCATGCCAGTGGTGCGGGAGTCGAGCTCACAGGCTCGATGTTTGTCTTATTCGACAACTCTCTCCCATGACGCCTGCACATGTCAACCTGGACTCTCGCCCTCGGTGGTGCGGGAAGTGTCTGCGGTACGATGCCACCCACAAGGAGATTAAGTGTCCTATGTACGAGATGTGTTGGGACTGTGGAGAGAGAGGGCGCTTCATGTTTTTACGCCGACACACCCGCCCCCGCACCCCCTCTCCTGTCCCCCGCGAACATCCCTGCCGAGGAGGACTATGCTTACACTAGCGATTAGTTGAAGTCGAGGCGACTTCAATTCTGACGGGGGGGTAATGTTACGATTTTACTTGCTGACTTGGTTGTACGATTACGATACGATCCGATGACTCGCACTTCCCGACTCCTATCTCGCACCTTACGCCTCGGCGATAGGATTGGTCGTTTTATGCTTCTTTTCATCCGCTGACCATTTCTGAGGCGCGCGTGACCCCGCGAGATCCCCTTGTACTACATATGACTCTTCCCTTTGTTTACACTTCTGGACTCTTAACTCATGATCGTGCCATATGTTTGCTTGTCGCAAACATCCTGTAATAGTATATAAGTCACGCCTCACCTAGCTTGTACGGTAGACTTGACTTCTTGTGTAATACCACATCGTCTTTGCCTCACGAACGATTCTCGACTCGCCGATTGCGCTTGAGTCTATACCTTTGCTCGCTGTTGCGCTTGAGCCCTACGTCTCTACTATTGTCCTTGGTTCCAGGGAAACCGAGTGATACTTGTGCATCCTCGAACTGAGTCTTGACCGACTCGCGCTTATCCAATCCTGTTGACTTAACGCGGTACACGTCGTACCTAACGCCCCTGTGGTGGTGTTACAACCATCCCTGTCGCCTGCCCAGTCTGTTCAACCCAGCCCCAGTCATCCAACTACCCCCATTCCATCCCTTCTTCCTTCGCCAACACCTACAGCAGCGGGCACACGAAGCCCATCTCCGCAAGGCTATGTTCCCATGAGACCTCCGTCCCATCAGGACGAGACTCAGGTTCAAGAAGATCGAAGTTATGACCGGTACCTGTCGCAGGAGCATTGCCCCCTCAACCACACCTCACGTATGGGACTCACCTCACCACTACTCACGACGAAACCCCACCGCTATGCAGCACGGACGGGGAACCACTCACTCTCCCCCCATCAGAAAGACCCGAGAAACACCGCCTCTACCGTCTGGAGGAACACAGTCCAGTTTCCCGATCTCGCGTGGAAACTCTGCCACCGCACGGATTCCACCACAACAGGGGAGTTCATTTCATCCCCTTCCAGATTCGCGACACTCAGGGCCAGCTGCACCCAGCTCGGTATATGCAGCTCATCTTTACGGCGGACCCCTTCGTCCTAGCCTATCGACGAGGCAGCGACCAACAGTACGGCAAGTCAGTACACGCTGCCCCCAACTACGACCGACCCACACCCATCTACAACGACGACGACCTGGTCTTCCTAGACCAGGACAGCAGTTTCCGCGAGTCGGTCGACATGGCCTGTATGGCCATGAACGACTTGACGATTACTGCAGAAGTCCACCGCTACCGCTGCCTTCAAGCGGGGTATGTCGCCAAGGAGGAGGAGCTGAGGAAGAAGATCGACGAGCTGGACAAGCTCGGTCGCATGCGACGGGAGTGCGTGCTACGCCTTCAACGCGCCGACGCCATCAAGCGCATCAAAGACGAGAGGGACTCTTATCGACCTGGAGCCGAGGAGGGGCAACGGATTGCGCGCCTCCGAGAGGAGATATGCCGCGGTCGGTCTGGTGCCTGATCCTGAAAAGGGGGTGATGTTACGTTTCAGCCCGGAAGTGGACACTGACGCTCGGGAATGACACCACGTCAGCAGTACATCATCATGGACTTGTTGGATCAGTCAGCCGGGTAAGCTCTGGCGCATGTGATTGTGTACGATAACGGATCGGATCATGACTCGACATGACTCATACTAGGATAGCTGTACTAGGGTTTGCTCTACTTACACTATTGGCTAGTATAGTTTGGAGCAGCGCTTGAAAGCCTGCGAGTATCTGTATAAGTAGTCGACATGGAAGACCAGGATCGCCATCTTGGTCTTCTTCAATACCACCATCTTCTCCGCCTCTTTGTCTTTGTTGGGCTTCCTTCTTGTGAAGTGAGTCCTCTCCAGCATATCCCCTTAGACCAGGGATCCCCGTGAGCTTATCCCGAGTTCCCCGTCATGGGCAGTGGACACGTATCCCCTCGGATCAGTACTTCATCGCGTATTCCTCTATCACAACGAACGAGTCGCCAAGCCATACGGCTACATCTACATTGTCAATCACCCTTCTTGGAGGACCATCGTCCCTCTCGACGAACCACCTGCCAACGTCCCTCAAGAGGAGGACCTTCACGCTTTCATTGCTTTGAACGGGGATCTAGCCCCTCATCCAGCTGAGTATACAGCCGCCATCACCAATCACCTCTTCTACAGACCGTTTAGGATCGCCGCATCTACCGAGGCCTAAGTCAGGCAAGCGTTCGTGGTAAACGCTACATGCAACCCATGAAATGGTTGGCATCGTTCCTGCCACAGTGTAGAAACTATCATCCATCATGCAAACCAAGACCTGGTTCCTTCTCATCGACCACACATTCCAGAATTTGATTGGAGGGCTTTCCTCGGTTTGGACTTCCATAGGTGAGGACATCGACGACTTGAAGGTGAAAGTCAAGGAGAAGTGGCAATATGACATTCCCCATGTTTCTCCCACATCACTCACTGTGTGGAGGACAAAGGGCAGACTTATCATCAACAAAGAGAATATCAAAACACACTTGGCAAATATACTCAGCGAAATCAACATCAATGAAGAGGATACTATTGAGCAAGTGGCCAACCTTGAGCTCTCAGCTGGTCAGGTCTTACTCTGAGATAAGGCTCCAACTATTTAGTTTATGTTTACTCAACAGCCAGTATGTTACGATTTCACTCGCTGACTTGGTTGTACGATTACGATACGATCCGATGACTCGCGTCTCATGACTCCTATCTCGCACTTTGCGCCTCGGCAATAGGGTTGGTCGTTTCACGCTTCTTATCGTCCGCTGACCATCCCTGAGGCGCGCGTGACCCCGCGGGATTCCCTTGTACTACATATGACTCTTCCCTTTGTTTACACTTCAGGACTCTTGACTCATGATCGCACCATATGTTTGCCCTTCGCAAACATCCTGTAACAGTATATAAGTCACGCCCTGCCTAGCTTGTACGGTAGACTTGACTTCTTGTGTAATACCACATCGTCTTTGCCTCACGAACAACCCTCGACTCGCCTTTGCGCTTGAGTCTACGCTTTCGCTCGCCGTTGCGCTTGAGCCCTGCCTCTTTACTATTATCCTCGGTTCCAGGGAAACCGAGCGATACTTGTGCATCACCGAACTGAGTCCTAATCAACTCGCGCTCTTCTGATCCCGTTGACTTAACGCGGTACACGTCGTACCTAACGCCCCTGTGGTGGCGTTACACAGTAAATAGACAGTAAACCATTATAAACTGTTTATAGACAGTAAATACTATTTATAAAACACTTTACATTGATACCTCAAAAGCTTTCTTGAAAATGGGCCACTAAGTAACAAATATATGAAATATGATGAAAATTGTAGCTTGAAAATTACCACTTATTAACATATTCAACAACTAACCCTATGTTGTGTTATATAGCCTTAGTTGCAGCTTGAGCCAACATTTTTGGGATCTTACAAGTAAGAAATAAAAATAGGAAAAGTCATTTTACTTGCTTAACAATGAGCTTGGCTTGCAAATAAACAAGTCAGCTTTAGTCAAATAACTTAGGAACAGCTGATTGGATTACTTAGGGCCTGTTCGGTAACGCTTTCTCGCGCGAGACATGGGCCAAGCAAAAAACAATGTTTAAATTAATTGAAAATGAGAATGCGACGTGTTCGGCAAACTTTGTGTCACGAGAGACCGAGAAATGAGAATGAGATTCTCCCCGCCAGCCAGAAAAAGAGGTCTGACCTCTTTTTCGTTTTCATTTCTCTGTGTCGGGAGTGACTGTGACCACCCGCATCATATTGTCCACAATCTAGATCAGCTGACATAAGGCGCACGTGCATATAACACACAAGATATAGCAGCAATTAGACGACTTTCATTATGTTTGATACAACATGACTATGGTGCAAGACGGACGGCTACAATTAGCGCAGGAGTGGGATTCGTAGTGATGTGCAGGGCCGGGCTGCGCTCAAAAGCCTGGGCTTGGTCGTGGAAAGCGCTATATGGAGCCTCCAACCTTGGGAATCACAGCGCCAAAGGCAATAAAATATATTATAGCTACGCTGTACTAAGTGCGAGCAAGGGAGTCAGTATTGGGGCCAACAACGCCACATCGCCTTCCGTTGTCATGGCCGTCGCCGACGCGTGGTTGTCGTAACCGCCGTCATTGCCAGTGTTGTCGTCTTCATCTTTGTCGCCTTGCGTTGCCGTGGTCGCGGTCGTAGTCGCTCCGTCGCGGTCATCGTCATCGTCGCTGGGTTGTTATCATCAACGTAGTGGCCTCCGTCGTTGTCGTTTGCGACTTGCCTCATGGCGGGACTTGCGCGCCCGGCCGCCTGTGCTGAGTTGATGTTGCGGGATTTCGTGTGGCGTCGAGGCGTCGTGGGGGCTTGTACACCATGTTGGGATGGTGCCGGTGAGGGCGGACTCCCGTGTAACGAAGAGTGGATGCGGTGGCCACGGGTTTGTGTATGGGGAGGCAGAGGTGGAGGAGTGCGCACGAGGTGCACTTCTTACAAGTGCTGGTGAGACGGCGCGGCAGGTGCGTTGCAACAGGTCCTGGGTGCCGTGGCGGGGTGACAGTGACGGTGGATTCCCGAATGGTGAAGGGCGGCGACTACGGACTTGCGTGCAGGTGAGGCGGTGGCAATGGGACTTGAGCTTGAGGCCTTGAGGGGGTGTGCGGTGTGAGGGAAGGTCACGCTTTGTCATCAACTCAAGAAAATGTTTTTATTTTTGTATGTAAATGCGTTCGGAGGTCACAAGCAATTAAAACAATGTTTTGCCACAGCCTCTGTTTCCCGGGTGGGAAACAGAGGGTCTGCAGAAACATTGTTTCAGGGCCAAGCCGCGCCGAACAGGCCCTTAGAGTTGACAGAGGACCCTCTAGCATCATGTGGTATGACTCCACAAATACTCTCAGAGTTTTATCTATTTTATTTCCTGAGATTCCAAATACTGAACCATTGTTGTATTTTATAAAGATTACCATGTGAAATATTTTAACAAGATACAATATAACCTCTATAATATTCTGACAATATTGTGGAAAGTAAAATCTATACTGTATATATATATATATTATGCCTTGAAATTGCATTGTCAATATTTAATTACCTTATCAACATTTTATGTATGGAAGTGTGTGAATAAAAAATACCTTTTGTTATAGATGCCTAAAGTTTGTCAATGGTAAAAGGGCATTTTCCATCCAGTGTGATAATTATATATTATCAGGCTAAATTCAGATCAAAAAATGTTGTTAAAAAGATATTTACTTGATATAATGAAAATGATACTTCTTTATTTCAAGTGTAAATTGTGTTGGTTGGCCACTCATTTTTTAAAGCTATATCTAGATGAAATCCTTAAATAGTCTTATATTTTTCCACTCTATATATTGTGAAAAGTTTATATTATATAAATACCATTCTGATATCATTTGTTAACATGAATCTGGCTTAAGAGTATATAAATATCAAATTCACATTTTTGACCAAGGAAAAGGAATTGCCTCTTATTATAGAAGTGTTAAAATTTTGTCAGCATAAAAGTGGTAATTTCCATCCAGTGTTCAGGACCAAGTTCAAAGTATTCAACAATGTTTAAAGTGAACATACTAATTAGCACACTTAAATCTTCTAATCTGAGGCCGAGTGTAAATAACAGTTCCTCTTGAGTCTAAAGGGTCTTGGGGTAACTGTCACACTTTACTGTTTACTATTTAGTTTATTTACTTCATACCACCATGCCAGTAAATATATGGTAAAAGTAAACTATGTAAATAGTTAAAAACTGTTTTAAACCTAAATGGTTGGAGCCTTACTTACTCGTACAACTGCCTAGTATGTCATCCACATCTACTGCCACTGTGTTCTCATATGGGCCACAGCTCCTGCGTTAAAGAAAGAGTACTCACTCGGAGACCCCCTCGCTTCCGAAATTATCCAGAAATATAAGGATTCCATTATTCTAGCAGAGACTAAAGGGCACTTCACAGAAGCAGACATTGTTTCGAATCATATAGAGGATGTGGTCAGAGTTCCTGGTTTTGTCAAGAGATATGAAGTGGCACTGGGCTGAAAGCGTAAGGTGGCTGACAAGGCAAGTCTCTTTCGTATCCTATCAATGTTTCAACCTCTAACAGTGAAGTTAGATCCTCGAAAGAGCTGAACTATTCACCGGTAAAAAAGCTTGGAAGAGCTATTTCACTAATTTAAAGACAAATTTCTCTGCCAACCAATGCGAAGTCGCACATCTCATCTACATTGTATTCGTTGATGCAGAGGCATGGGTCACATTCAGCAAGAGACAGTTCAAGGAGGGTGATGCAAAATGGCTCTTTTTCTACACATTTGTGCATCATATCAAATCACTGCCATCAAAACATTGCAAGTGACGGGACAGAGAAACTCACCGTTAAACTGTGAGTGATCGCATTTATAATATTCTTTTTGAGTTAACGCCCACTCTGACAGGGGCCAGGATCCATGGCCATTTCCACTCATTGTCCGAGTTGAGGAAGAAGAGGACTATCACACGTATAAGCCGAAAAGTGACTTTCTCATATCAAAATTTCGGTCTTCTGCAGGGTGGCTGTGGAAGTCAATTCCGCTTCATCGCATGGACCTGTGGTGGACTTTCACCACTTACTGCTTCAAGGGGCGAGCGTCGTCCAGACTCGCGAACACATTGGATGCCTACAAGAGCAAGAAGAACTTCATGTTCGTGGCCATATACATCAGTGCTACCGGGGACACAGACCGCTACATCCTATATCAGGAAAACGATTCCCGGACGGTATGCACGCAGTTCTCTAAATCTTTAAAACCCTGTGTTGACACCACCATAGATTTTTTGCAAGAAAAGAAATTTCAAACTTTCTGAGGAAGATGACCGCATCCAATTTATGCTTGAGTTATACAATATAATGTCTGTGCTAGTAGCCAAGACCTGAGGACGAAGGTGCAAAAGGAACTATCAAGAAGCTCATAGTAGATCTCGGAACACTTCGCAAAGGCGGTCTGCCAACATTCACCGGCAAGACCAGGAATCGTACAAGCCATCCTGGGGAAAACCAAGCCGGACCGAGTGGTCATGGGGGCGGTGGCAGTGGTACAACTGAAGGGCTCGAGTCTTACGGATTCGAAGTTGTTCCAGATATCGTTGAGACGGATGGCGGCACTTGGGAATCGATCAACAAGGTACGAGATAGAACCGTATCTCCATCCATGACTCCACTGACTATTGTCTTCCAGCTACCACCTCACATCCGCACGGTGTATCGACAGAGTGATCCGAATAAAACCAAACTGATTGCAAAGGGCCTGCGCAAGGGATCACGCGAGTTGTACCTCCTCAAGCACATCCAGACAATGTAGTCTCAGTCTCCGCATATTGTCCCGCTCATAGAAACTATCCCTTCAAGCACCGGGGGTTGGATCATTCTATCAAAGTACCGATCAATCCACGACCAACATCTCATGAACAGGGGTGGCGATCGCTGTTCGTATTCAGCTCGGCTGGGGCCTCATCGAGGGGCTCGGATATCTTCACGAGCATAAAATTGCACACAGAGACATCAAGCCCGACAACCTTGTCTGTGATGCTGACTTTTCCTTGAAAATAATCGACTTCGATGTAGCCATCGAAGTTCAGGATGAAAACACGCAAGTTGCTGATTATCGTGGCACCAAGGGTTGGACAGCGCCTGAAATGGGAGAGGAAGATGGACCGACGCCGATGCACAGCCCTATCAAGGCCGACAGATGGTCGTGTGGGCGCGTCCTTCACCACCATATCATGGTTGGGAAGGGAGACAAGCGCCTGTCGAAATTTGCTGGGCAACTGATGGCAAAGGATCCCCAGCAAAGACCGTCACTACTAGAATGGGACCAGTTGTCCGACATGAAGCTGCCAGCTGCGAAGAAGCGCAGACTTGTGATGACGGCCAGTGACTTGGAGTAAGATGTTTAGCCAGGATCTCGACCAATGAGTGAAGTGTTCCATCATGATACCAAGTAAATTATGATATGTAAAAATTGTCTCCAGTGTCAGTGTTTCAAACGATACCGCGCGCGAGGCGAACACGTCGTGGGAAATGGTGACTGTGTGACGTGGCCAAATAGAATACGTGGCGGTTGTGGTCCCGTGCCCGAGTCAAAAATAAATATAAAATCGGGTGCGAACAGCGCTATTTTGCTCTTCATCTTTCCTCCCTCAACATGTCTCGTCCAACAAGGACGCACGCAACCCGCCTCGTCTCGGGCTTGTCCTTCGCTTTCTTCCTCTTCCTCGCTCTTATTCTTCTCTGTCCACCCGCCGTCTCCGCTGACGATAAAAAGTCCGAATATGGCACAGTGATTGGTATTGGTACGTGTTCGCCTAGTCCTTTCTCTTTTGACTCAACTCACACCCCTCATTAGATTTGGGAACAACGTACTGTGCTTATCTCTCGCAGCATCAATGATACCTTACCGACGTCATTCCGTCTAGTTATTCTTGCGTTGCGTGAGTGATTTACCTGGGCAGGTGACACGTCGGTGGTCTCTTACCCCATTGTCCCCAGCGTGCAACGCGGCGGTCGTGTAGAAATTATTGCCAACGATCAGGGTCATCGTATTACACCCTCCTGGGTAGCTTTCACGGACGAGGAGCGACTGTAGGTGTTCTTTTCTCACGTCGCATCACATTGGCGTCGCGTTTACCCTGCATTCAGAATTGGTGATTCCGCCAAGAACGCGTTCCACTCTAACCCAACCAACACGGTTTTCGATGCCAAACGTCTCATTGGTCGGAAGATCGGCGAACCCGACTTGCAGCGCGACATCAAGCATTGGTAAGAACTCCTCGTTTGCCCTCGGTTCAATCATCCTGACGTCGTCCAAGGCCTTTCAAAGTCATTGATAAGACCGGCAAGCCTGCTGTACAAGTTCAATATCGCGGCGAGGCGCGTGACTTTGTAGGTTTCCACCCCCCAGTCTCAGTCTCGCCGAACAACTGCTAATGTTTCTTGCGTGCCAGACACCTGAGGAAATCTCTGCCATGATCCTAGTCAAGATGAAGGAGACCGCTGAGGCCTACCTTGGCAAGAAGGTCACGCACGCTGTTGTCACCGTCCCTGCCTGTGCGTGTCTACTTGCATTGGTACAATAGGAAATCCTCTCACCTCACTATAGACTTCAACGACGCTCAGCGTCAGGCGACAAAGGACGCTGGCACTATTGCAGGTCTTCAGATCCTCCGCATTATCAACGAGCCTACAGCAGCGGCCATTGCCTATGGACTTGACAAGAAGTCCAAGTCTGAGTCTCGGATTATTGTTTATGACCTCGGCGGTGGCACCTTTGATGTGTCTCTCCTCTCGATCGACGACGGTGTCTTCGAAGTCTTGGCAACTGCCGGTGATACCCATCTTGGTGGCGAGGACTTTGATAACCGTGTCATTGAATATTTCGTCAAGCAGTACAAGAAGAAGACCGGCACAGACGTCTCGACCAACCTCCGCGCGCTGGGTAAGCTCAAGCGTGAGGTAGAGAAAGCAAAACGCACTCTGTCCTCCCAGCAGTCCACACGCCTTGAAATCGAGTCGTTCGAGGACGGCAATGACTTCTCGGAGACACTCACCCGCGCCAAGTTTGAGGAGCTCAACCTCGATCTTTTCCGCAAGACCATGAAACCCGTCGAGCAGGTTCTGAAGGACTCGGGTGTTAAGAAGGAGGAAATCGATGAAGTACGTATACCTTTCTGTTCTTGAGGACGGTCTTTAACTCCTGAAAAAGGTTGTGCTCGTCGGTGGCTCTACGCGTATCCCCAAAGTTCAACAGCTCCTCAAGGAGTTCTTTGGTGGCAAGGAGCCCTCTAAGGGAATCAACCCCGATGAGGCAGTCGCCTATGGTGCCGCCGTCCAGGGTGGTATCCTCTCCGGGGAAGAAGGCACTGAAGATATTGTCCTTGTCGATGTCGCCGCTCTTACCCTTGGTATTGAGACTACTGGTGGCGTCTTCACTAAGTTGATCCCCCGTAACACTGTTATCCCCACCCGCAAGTCTCAAATGTGCGTGATTCTCTCTTCCTTGGAATGGTGTTAGTGACATTAGATTCAGCTTCTCCACCGCCGCGGATAACCAGCCAACCGTTTTGATCCAAGTCTTTGAGGGCGAACGCTCTTTGACAAAGGACAACAACCTTCTAGGAAAGTTCGAGTTGTCTGGCATCCCCCCGGCACCGCGTGGCGTTCCACAAATCGAAGTTACTTTCGAAGTTGACACGAACGGCATCATGAAGATTTCGGCTGCCGACAAGGGAACGTGAGTCGGATCTGTTCCTCATTAAAGCCTGACACCTAATCGTCGTGTATAGTGGCAAGTCGGAGTCTATTACCATAACCAATGAGAAGGGCCGTCTCTCGAAGGATGACATCGACCGTATGATTCGGGAGGCTGAGGACTTTGCGGCTGAGGACGAGGTCGCGCGCAAGCGCATCGAGGCGCTCAACGCACTCTCATCGTTCATCTATGGTCTCAAGACACAGATCGGTGACCAAGAGGGTCTCGGCGGTAAGATCGACGACGACGACCGTAAGACACTGCTCGCCCTTGTCAAGGAGACCACAGAGTGGACCGAGACGGAGGGTCAAAATGCCACTGCGGAGGAGCTTGAAGAGAAGCTCGCGGAGGTGCAAACTGTGGTTAACCCGATCACTAGCAAGCTCTATGAGAGCGGAAGCGGATCCTCTGGCTCAGATGGATACGGACCTGGTGGTGATGATGAGCAGGAGCCTTTCCATAGTAACCACGATGAGCTCTAATAATACACGCCGAGATTGATATGTATAGTCACAAGTAATGCCATCCACGATATCTATTAGACGTGCACCACAAGTCCTGGATTGCTCTAAAACCCTTCATAACCTCCGTTCCACTGTCCCGTACCGCCTTGTTGTCCCATCCCCATGCCACCCATACCCATACCCATTCCGCCCATCCCCATGTTCCCCATGCCCATATTTCCCATGCCCATGTTGGTCATCCCACCCATGTTGGCCACACCATCACCGACCATACCATCGTCGCCCATGCCACCACCTTCCCACATACCACCCGAGCCATCCATGTACTGAAACTGCCCACCCTCTGAGCCAGGGCCACCTATCCAGCCCATGCCTGGCTGCATCTGCATGCCCGCACCGTCGAAGCCCGCTGCGCCAAACCCTGGCGCAATCATGCCCATCATCCCAGCAGCGCCGGGCATCCCCATCGGCATCCCCATGTGCGGCCAGCCCATCCCGACGCCGACCCCGAGTGAGTTCATGCCCATGCCCATGTCCATCATATTATTCGGCCCCCGCCCATGCGGCGCCTTCATCACCCCGCGCACAGCCATGGGACCCCCACCGCCACTGCCGGGCCCCACGCCGGACTGGACGTTCCCTGAGCCACCACCACGCACGGGTGATTTGGGCCGCAGCGCGTCGACCTCTGGTCAACGACGCAACCACTCCGTCAGCGTAGGTTTGGAGAGGGTGTGCTGCATTGGGACGTACCGGGTGTCATGGGCACGACGGCGCGGCCGCTCTGCAGCCACCCGCGCATGGCGCCCTCCCACTTGTCCTGGTCCCAGCGCTCGACGCGGTCGACGCCGAGCTCCTGCCCGAGGACGTTTACGCCGCCGTCGAGCTGCTCGGGGTAGAGACGCGCTTCGGCCGTGCACGCCTGCACGGTGGGCACGTGGGTCTCCTCGCCCTCGGCGAGTACGCTGACCCACCCGCGCCGCAGGGACCGCGCGCGCGCGAAGAGCTCGAGGCGCCGCAGGCCGAGACAGAAGTTCTCGATGAGCGTGTACATCTCGGGAGGTTTGCGCGTCGGATCGGTCGGGTCGCCCTCCCAGAGAATCACGTCCGTATCTGTGGTGCGGTGGAGTTGGCGTGTGCCATTGTGGCATATGGTAGGAAAAACGCGTACCGACGTTGCAGTGGACGAACCACGAGTCTGTAGAGCGACGCACGGTTCCCCGAATACCGATGAGACAGTGTTGTTTGGTGCGGGTGAGCAAGGAGGTCGTCGGTGGGTCTGTCTGAGTAAATAATGCGTCGTCAGTCTGCAGAGTCACGGGAGGAGGATGGGGACACGTACACCGGGCCCACGATTACTCTCCAGATTCGTCTTCACCCAGCACACGTCCTCACAACGGCGATAGCCCCACTTGGCGAGGACCTTCGCGCCCGCGCTCGAGCCCGTCTCCGGCGCCACTGCCTACCCAAAGAAAGACAAAGGACGGATCCGCCGCGAGCGTCGCGAGAGGGAGGTCTTGGAGGGTGTTCCAAGAAAAGGAGGAAGATAAGGGCGGGTCGAGGACAATGACGTCGAACTTGGACGACTGAAGCGAGGCGAGCTCGGAGAACGGGAGATACATCGGTGGTAGCGCATACTCTGTTACAGAGGCCTTTTTGAGGGCCAGTAATCGCTGCTGTTTAGGGTACCTGGTAAGAACGAAAGTACACGAGATGTATCAGTACACCCGGCGACATATACAAAAGAGTTACGAACTCTTCAAAGCGTCTCTCTGGTTCTGCTCCAAGCACCCAGTTCTGCGGCCATTCACCACCGTCAACATACCGCTGTGAGTAGTCGTTCCGGATTGTCTCCTCCTCGGGGACGTAATTCTCGTAGTGGGCAGCGCGAGCGCGCTTAGGGGGAGGTAGATCAGCTCTTGGTGGTCTCCGCCGAGGAACCAAGAGGGGTGAAGATGGCGGGGAAGGGGGGGGTGAAGGTTTGGGAGAAGGAATGAGGGGAAGCTTGAGTATGGACTGTGGCGGGGAAGAAAGGGTGCGCAGCTTTCGCCTGTGGGACTTTTGCGAGTCCTTCACCCGTGTGATCAGGGCGAGATGTTGAGCCAATATATCATTCGCAGAGGCCAACGCCTCCGTGACAGTAGCCGTGGCCATTGAGCCCAAGCGTCGAGCGTCGCGCTCGGTCCGGTTCATCTAAGTTAGGACACTCACTCGATGGTCAAGAGGGGCACAAAAGCTACGCGCAAGTTCGCTGCGAGCGGCCAGCTCACTAAAAAGATCCAAGCGCGGAGAAAACACCAACAAATCCAGAGAAAGAATCCGAAAAATAAGGGCGCGAAGAGCAGACGTCGGGAACCCGCTCAGGCCGAGAGCGGACACAGCGGAAATGAGGAGCCGGAAGATGCTGACCGCGCAAAGGCAAAGGAGAAAAAACCGAAATCGAGGCACGTTGCGTTCTATACATACTCTTATTCAGCGAATTCATATCTCCCGTGCTGGGATGTAGTCTCAAAGGTATGTCGGTAGATGACTTCTTAGGCGCGGACTTCATGGAGGAGGATGACGAGGTGAGTGCCTACTCTACCCACCTCGAACCCGAACTTGACACGCAAACTGAAGGCTGGTGAGCCCGACATCGGTGCATCGGAGTCCGAGGACGACGGCGAAGACGAAGACGGCGACGACACGGACGTCGAAGATGACGCATCTTTCGCATCCGTAGACTTGCTCGAAGGTGCTTCATTCTGTTGAATATCTTACTTTCACTTAGCAGTCGGACTACTGCAGATGATGGAGCCGCACACGTGCTAGAGCTGTCCAAACTCGCTGAGAAGGATCCCGAGTTCTACAAGTATCTCCAAGAACACGATCGCGAGCTTCTTGACTTTAACATGGACGACGGTGACGACGACGACAACGACGACGACGTTAGTGACAACGCCGACGGCGCTGCGGGGCCTGAAGGCGAGCAACTCCCTAGCTTGACCGAGAAAATACTGCGATCTTGGCAAAAATCTCTTCTCGAGGTGTGTATTGCATCCTCTAGACAAGTTTTCGACACATCGTGCTTTGTAGACACGGTCCCTACGGGCGTTGCGCAAGCTTCTCATCGCGTTCCGCTCTGCTGCGCTCATGAATGAAGAAGATAAGGTCCTCGCGTGGTCCATCGACAGTCCCGCGGGTGCGTCATCTGTTGACCCTTTTTCAACGCGGACTCACGAAATGCAGTATACGACAAACTCGTGAGAACGGCTTTACGATATACCCCTGTCGTTCTGGAACACCACGTCCCGTACAAGTTGCTTCCAAATGGTCGATAGTGCGTCCCACATTCCGCACACTCATCCCTTCTGATCACTTACGCATCACCAAAGCAAAGCTCCTACACAAACGCGGAAACTAAAGACGTTGCAGAAGCTCATCATTTCGTTTTTTCACAATGTCATCAACATTATCTCACAGCTCTCTGACCCCGAATTGCTGAAGACGGCGGTCACAGAGAGCACGAAGATGGTCCCATACGTAACAAGCAGTCGCAAGACTATCAAGCAATATCTCAAAGTTAGTCAGCCTATTATCTTTGTTCACTCCTGCCCCACTTATCTGTACGTCAGGCATGCTTAGGCTTATGGTCCACCGCGGACGACAGGGTGAGAATAGCTTCAATCCTCGCCATCCGCAAACTCGCTTGTGCAACCGACGAGTCCATCCTGGACCTTGTGCTAAAAGTCAGTATTCAAACAAAGGTCCAAGCGATCCCTGATCCTCGTTGTTCACTTTAGAACACTTACCAAACATTAGTCAAGTCTTCGAAGAATACCAGTGCCCATTCCTTGCCGTCCATCACCTTCATGAAGAACTCCGCTTCAGAAATTTTCTGTCTCGATCATCAGGCCGCGTACCAGCACGCGTTCGGGTATATCCGACAGTTGGCCATTCATCTTCGGAGCAGTATGAAATTGAAAACGAAGGTAATTCGAATGCTTATCATCTGCGCAGCCTTTTTCATCGTCTCGATTTTTTAGGACTCGTACAAGCAAGTCTATAATTGGCAATATATTCATGCTATCGACTTTTGGTCACTGCTCCTCGGGCGGGCATGCGAAACCCAAGAGACCTCTGACAGTGTGAAGAACAGCGACCTGCAACCTCTCATTTACCCACTTGTACAGGTGGCTACGGGAGCTATCAAGTATACAATAGTCAGTCGCCCCCAGACCCATGTACTCACGTGCGCATCTCCCATAGGCTCCTCCCACACCCCCGATCTCATCCCCTTCACTTGCATCTTGTCCGGTCATTAATTCACCTCGCGAGACATAGTCTCACATACATTCCTCTCGCGCCTCACCTTCTGCCGATATTGACCGCAACCCTGACTTCCAAATCTAAAGCGTCGACCTTACGGCCCCTAGACTTCGAGACTACTCTCCGCGTTCCACAACAGTACTTGCACACGCACGTGTACACAGAAGGCCTTGCGCAAGAAACAGCCTATCTGACCGCAGAGTGGCTCTCTGTGCGCGTCGTCCATGGCAGCATTGCCTTCCCAGAACTTGTCGTTCCTATCGTCGCTTCCCTACGCCGTTCGCTGAAAGCCGGGCACGGCGGCCCCAAAGTGAGCGCTGCCACAAAAGCACTCGTGGAACGTATCGAAGAAAGTGCCCGTTGGGTATCTGAGCGCCGCGCTGGGGTCACTTTCGCGCCTGGACAGACCGCTGCCGTCGACCTTTGGGAGGCGGACTTGCAGCTCGACGACGCGCCACTCGTCAAGTACGTCCGCGTGCTGCGTAAGACCCGTGAAAGACAGCGTAAACTTGTCGAAAAGGCGCGTGTATTTTTCTCTCATCGCCTTCTTATTGCAACCAACTTGTCTTACCTTAGGCACGCAAGGGCGAAGATGAGGTTCTCGAAGAGTGAGCACCCTGTGTCTCTTGGGTCAAAAGTGGTACCCTGCCGTGGCAACCAAAAAGCCTCCCGCGGCTCTTGCCCCTGGCCCCAGGTGCGGAGATCGGAAGGTGGTCCACTAACGTGATACTACCCAACCTCATGTACCCTCATGAAACGACTTCTTATATCTGGACATGTGGCCATAGACCTCGGGTAGGCAGACTCTATATCCCTGACAAAATTCTTGGCGCTTGAAGGTCTTGCTGTGGGACCGTGCTTCTCCGTGCTTACCGGTCAAACACCTCAGCGAAGGCCGCCCGCAGAGGTGATCATAACGTAGGTTTGTTGCACCGGGAGTTACACCGAAAGTGATGCATACGGTAGACCGTGACGGAGGCGCTTCATCTGCCTGCGAGCCATGGGTTGCTAGTTCCTTCAGATCTCCTGTGTGGTTTTTGTCACGCAACAGTGCACATTAATGACCGCGAATTCTCCCGACGAGGACCGGCAAGGTGTGGGCCGGATGTAGGCATCGGCGGGCATTTTCCACCGTCACGCGCCCACTCGTTGTCCCAATCACCTTTACCACCCGAAGGAGTTCGTAACATTATACCTGGGTATCTAGGGCCCGACACCGGGAATATTTCTTACCCTGACGTACAGCCGGTCCTCTTCGAAACGTCTTCGCCAATGCCTCAACTCGTGGATAATTTTTTCCGTGCGCGTTCTGCGGGGGGGCACGCTGCTTGCGCGTGTAACAGACAGGGCCATCATCGGCTGGTGCGGTTTTCGGGCAGAAACGAAGTTTCGGAAACAGGAGACACGCCGATAACCCCCAGTATGTGCAACATACAAAATTAGCGGTCTCGCACCACGCCCATCAGCTGTTCTATTCTACCGTCCCTGCTGTGAAGCCGAGAAGCCTTAGGGCCGCGCAAACCCCTCAGTCAGACCACTTTTTGGGTGTTACCGTGCGTGTGTCTAAGCGGCGCGGAAGTAAAGTGTAGCGGCGACCGCGGATACCTGCTCTGTTCCTATGGGTTTGAGTTTGGCCGCGTCAGTGATGACAGGTTCCTTGGGCTATCTCAGTGCGATCTACCGTAACGTTAACGCTACGTCTCACAACCAACACCGTTCTCACCTTGCTTGGACCCAGGAAACGGGGTGGCGCAAGGCGATCAAAGTTAATTCGAGCGCCCAAGCAGAAAAAAAGGAGATAACATCTCCTGAATACAGTAAGTCAGACCCTCCGGGGTCGTTATTGTTGGTTCGAAACACTAAATCCAACGTCAATGTGAGCTGCACATCTCCAGGCACAAGGACGGAGCATCGAAGCCTCGCCCTTGCCTTTACCGCTGACAAACCGACATCACGAAAGCACGTAGAAAGGGAAATTCGACTTCGACCGCATACACGCGCACACACGCCGCGAGGATCCCTTTTTTTTCACGAATAATACACCGCCTTACACACACCATCACATCACACGCAAGAAGTTCGGCGGGCCAGACTGCAGGGAGGCGTCGAACGACAAATGCATGGACGCCGACCGAAGCTTCTTCAAGAGTTTATTGCACATCTTTTGCGCTCAGCTTATTTGGTTGTCGTATTTTCCAAAGTTTCCCCGTCGTCGCGTTTCCCGCGCACACGTGCGTCGCGACAGGCGCCTCGTTTGAACCCTGTTTCGAACAGAAAGGTGAGTGCCACAAGTCCCATTCTAACGTATACGGGAAGCAGCTTGCTGCATTCCTCAATCAGATATTTTTTCACAACCGGATGCAGTAAATATTATGCCCTGAATAATTCCTTGTCTGGACATCGAGCGCCACGTCTGTCATTGTGGACCTGGTACACAACGCACCAGGATATGTATTGTATGTGAGAAGAATTTCTAATGGCTAGCCTGAGGTACTTCTGGGTGAAAGACATGTCACAGGGATGATGGGTTTCGTAATGCATGTTATGCGCTGCTCACTGTCAACGGCCATCTGCAACTTGCGGCGCTTTCGGTCCGCGGTCCGTCCATGGGGATGATGGAACCATTTAGACGTACTTAGACATATCTGTTCAAGTCGACTGATGATTATTCTGGGACTGCCATATTGGAAAGGCCGTTTTTTTATGGAAGAATACCACTGACTTGCACAATCATCCAGGATCCGTGCTCCCTGCAATCAAACAACACTTCTTGTATGGTTGTACGTACGTCTCCTAACGGCACTTGTATCCACCAACAGGTTGCGGCGGTGTCACAAAAACTATAGCCGCTTGGTAAAAGTTGGTCGGCTTTACACAAGAAGCCACATCCTTGCGGCGTAGTCTATGGCTCGTTGCAATAGCTGTCTTGCCACTACCATACACCGAAAAAGATTTTCCACCAAGGTCGTCCGATTCCTTTAAGAGTCTTCTCATAACCCTCCTTTAGTCGGACGTAGTGTAGCGGCATCGATGGGGGTCGCAAGACTGTTTGCGGAATTGGGACCTAAAAATTTCCAGAAGGTCTTTTTTCACACCCGCAAAATCATCAAAAGACTACTAACTCGACGTGAGACCTGGTTCTTTTGAAGTGCGTTTGTTGCAGCCACGGCGTTTGCGGTCAGCGCAGGATGGTCCGCCAGGGCGGAAAGGAACGCTTTCAACTGGAGGTTCGGACGGAGCGGATCTGCTGGCCAGTCTGCGGCGATATGCCGAAGTTGCTGTTGTGCATGCCTGAGATGGTTTGTCGACATCGTCGTCGTATCGAAACTGGCGCTGCGGCCCGGTTACACCCCCGCGTCCACGTGGTCGAGTGCGTCCCGACGGATTGGCCTTGGGTGTGTCAACTTGTCGCCGCTCCAACCGGGCAAGGTCAGTAGACCATGGAAACCTGCCCCAGTATCGCAGCTCCAACCGGAGTCGTTAATGCAAACTATATGGGGGGTTCCACTCCCTGGTTCCTACTCTCACGTATGGCATAGTTACTCTAGGCGATGCAACTCCACCAGTCTGCGTCACGGCAGCGGCGAACCTTGTACCGCACCGCGGTTTCCTGTCCTCCTGGCTTCGTCCTCCTCGTTGTGAACGCAGGTTGGTGGCCTCGTCTCATCTCAGTATCCCTCTTGTATCTCCAGCCCTCCGTGAGTAATTATCGGTTCTGCTCGTCATTTGAGTCGCCCCCCGCAGAAGCATGAGCACGAATTGGTGGTTCTCCTTTACATCATATTTATGTTTCGGTAGGTTAGGGTGATTGGTTATCGGTACTGTATCCGCACTCAGGGGTCAGGAAAGTGTCTCATCAATGCGACTTGAACGGGTTCTGCTACTGTATGTTCCATCCAGCTTCTTCATCAAGAAGCCCGTCATTTGCTAACTATCCAGGGGTGGTTGACAGCATCGGGAATGGATGGCGGTCGTATCGGGCACACCACGAATATCTCTTTCCTCGCTCGGTCGGTCCCACGTCATGTCTACTTCCGAAAATGAGGTCCTCAGTCCCGCATGATGTGGCGCCCTGCTTTGCTTCCGTGAATCCTACTTCGGGTTGCGTGATACTTTTCATCGACTCGCTCTGAAACTCCGCTGGGTATTTCGCTTCTCTATCTTGGCGTAGCTATCCCAACCAATCGTCGGGTCCGTCGTATCTTCCATAGTCTGCTTCAAGTCTTTTCGTTCGTTCATGGAACGAGGTTGTGTTGTTACGAAGCCGATTTGACCTTGAAACTCTTCGCGATCAAAGCAACTGTAAACAGTCAGGTGGCCTACTCGGTTTTCCCTGCTCCACGGTCCCATCGCCGTGGATTCCAGGGTTTCTGCCAAAATGGCTGCAGTCGATAAAACCGTCGCTGGCACTCAGCGCCAATGATCGGATATAGCACCACCTGACCGAACGCCGTGGGAACTCCACTGGCCTGGCCTTCTTCAGCTATCTAATACATGATACAGTCAATGAGGAGCATGGACGAGCAATAATCGCTCGTACACATTACGAGGATTATCGGTCAACTGCTGAATAGTAATTGTTATTCCCTTTTGACTATTGTTCGGGGGTATTTGCTCGTTTTAGACGCTCGTGCGATGCCTCTGCAAACGATGGTCACTGCGTACACTTGCAGCTGGTGAAGGGAGGGGTCGCGCGCGGCGTTGTCATGTAATTATGTCGTCAATGTATTGCTTTACTGTGTTGTTGCGAGGGTGCCTCGCCCTGACTTGGCGGGGGCGCTGCGGGAATTACAAATGTTTACTGAGATGAACGCGGCGGGACGGGGACAGTGTCGCCGTGCGGCTGTGCACACGCCGAAACGACACCCTTCTTGTTCGTGCTTCCACTCCACTCCTCGTGAAGCGTCGGGCAGAATGTCGTGCTGTGGTTCAGCTCGCACCCACGAAGAGAACAGCAGGAGTGCGCCCACAGGTGGCACCCTCCAACCGTTCCCCATTTCTCACCAGCCAAATGCCCACCCGGGAATTAATCCCTTCCTCGAAAAATCATCCTTCCACCCCCCCAGCATTTCCTCTCCTCCACCGGTACACGCGCTCTCACAGTTCGGTGGGACCCATTCCCCGCCCCCTCCGTCGTCCACGACGCATGGCTCCCTCGCGCCTTCCCCCCCCTCCCCAAAGCCCTCAAATGAATATGTTCCACGGTAGCTCGTCAGCCGATCTTTCTAATTCCTTGAGCCCGTTGCGACGACCTAGCCCTTCTTACCCTGCCGCTGGGAATCCAAACCTGCTCTCTACGTATCGACCCTCTATTGCCATTCCTGCGCCGTCGGTGGCCACCACAGACGAAGGAAAGATGTCGGTTTCTATCGATTTTGGTAAGCTTCGTACTGCTAGTACTTACTACGTTGAGCTTTGGATTAACGGTCATGGTCTAGGGACTACTTTCTCTGGTGTGGTGAGTATATCTCTGTCCTAGCATAACCGTGGGACGTCGAACGATCATGGGTGTCACAGGCGTATGGCTCGTCGCGCATTGCTGCTGGAAAAGTACAACAAATTCTACATTGGCCGGGGGCAATGGAGACTTTTAGGAAAGTTCCGACTTGTCTACTGTACGATGAGCGGGGACAAGTCCTCGCGTGGGGCCTGGAGGCGAAAAATGCCAACCCAGTGCCCGGATCAATCAAGTGTGAATGGTACGACATCGTAACGGCAACTGCTCCAGTTTCAAAAGTCACCAGCGTTACACCCCCAACAGGTTCAAACTATTCCTCGAGCCTCATGCACTTCGAGATCAGAACACGGTCGACCCACGATTACCTCCTTTACCAGTAAGGAAACCTGCACCGACGATCGTAAGAGCTAACGCCTCTTTCCCCAGCCTGGAAAGAAGCCCATCCATCTCATCGTGGACTTCCTGTATTGCATGTGGGAATACGCAAAAGAACAGATAACCCGCGAGATCGGCGCGGTCGCGGACCTTGGTGAGAGATAATACTCTGTGTTCCCTTCTGCACGTACTTCCCTCTGGGGTCTAATTGTAGATTCGGCTGATGTTTGGCTGACGGTTCCTGCTGCTTGGGACGCAAGGGGGTGTGAATTGATGCGCGAGGCAGCGATTACCGCCGGCCTTGTCCAGTCAGTGGGAGCACGGGACCGCGACTGGCGAGATCGCCTCCACATCATCACGTACGCTTCTTCCTACCCGCGCCTCTACTCCATTTAATATCTTGTCATCCAGTGAACCCGAGGCAGCGGCCGTGCATTGTGCGCACCTGACCGACCTTCACAAACTGAAGCCCAGTCAGATATTCATGATTTGTGACGCTGGAGGTGGCACGGTTGTATGTATTTGTACAACCATTTTTGGACCCGCCCGCCTCATGCTGCTGCGGTAACTCCACAGGACCTGGCTGTGTATCAAATCCTGGGTCAGCTGGCCACTCTCGAGATAGCGGAGATGTGCGCCCGTTCAGGTGCCAATTGTGGTTCCCTATTCCTGGATTTGCGTTTTCGCGAACTTGTGAGGACATTGCTCGCTGACCATCCCGCTCATCTCGATGCCGCGAGCTTGGCATATTTCATGCATTCTTTCAGCGAAACAGAGAAGATTACGTACAGGGGTGAAGTTGATGATGGTACGAGGAACACACTCTTTCCCTTGCCCTCGTGCTCTCGCTGAACTTTGACAGGTTCTATGTTCAGTTTTACGTGCTTCAATGTGGAAGACCCGCATGACCCTCAAGTTGGCTTGTTCAATGGGGAACTTTCCATTCCTGGCAACCTCTTGCGCCGGGAAGTATTTGATCCCGTTGTGAACCAGGTGCGGGATTTCTTTTTTGTACTTTAGCCTGTGCTACGAGTGCCATTACGTGTAACGCTGACGTTTGCTGTTTTGCAGGCTCTAGAACTCATAGAAGAACAAATGAAGAAGGTCAATCAACGAATTGATGCCCTTCTTCTCGTGGGAGGCTTCTCCGGGAGCACGTACTTATTCAAGCGAGTCCAGGTCAGTGGCTTCCATACACGTTTCGTACCTACTCGGAGTATTTTATTTTATTTTTGTTCCCAGGAACGGTTCGGCGGACGAGTTAAGGTCATCGCGCGCCCCTCGGATGCCGATACGGCTACGGGACGTGGTGCAGCACAATATGGTTTGGCGCGTCGTCCTCTCGTATCTTCGGTGGTTGCGCCTCGGTCCTACATGATGAAGGTACGCCACTTGACACGCCTACGTATTCAACCCAACCCCATACCGTATTATTCAGGTTAAATTACCTGCGGAACCGGAAGATTTCATGAAGCGTCCTGCCTATGTCTCTCAGAATAACGCGGGAGTTTCCATTTGCGAGAACAGGTAAACAATTTGTTCGTGCCTCCGATTTTCCTGTGGGAGAACCGATATTCCGTTGTATAGGCTACAGTATTTGGTGGCGAAGGGCGCTATTCTGCGCAAAGGGTTCGTGTGCTTCGTTTTTCGGGCCAGATCTCTCGGGGCTGATGTCATCGTCTAGCCAAAAGATCAAGACCAAGTTCTGGTGAGTGAACACGTGTACACCTGGAGAACATCGGGAATGATCATCTCGGAAGTAAATACTCGCAAACCCCACACGGTAGGCGACCAAGGCGTTTTCATTCCTTTTTTTTTTTTAGCTCACGTTAGTCCGCACAGACCGCGTATTTGTTGCGACGATGTATACATCGGATGCTGACAAGATAATGCGATACACGGATGAAGTGCGTGCAGAGTTTAGAACGTTGAAGGTGATCGTATATCTTGACGATACTTCTCAAGGGCGAGACGCTTGAACTGTGTAAGTGGACCGTAGACATCGGTTCACTGCCATCGTTCCAAGAAAACGCCAGCATGCCCACCCAGAACGGATTTTATACGGGTACGTAGCAATATATTCGCAGTGACGGATGGAATGGACTCTGTTGCGCAGATTTTGAACTCGGACTCGAACTGGACGGGGCAGAGGTCCGCGGGATCTTGCTATACGAGGAACGTGAATGGGGCCGGGTGGTATTTGATATGTTGTCTTGATGACTGCTCTTTCTCGGTTGGGTTTAATTGGTTGCTTTGTTCAATTGTCGGTAGCGATGCATCATTGTCATCGTCGTCGTCGTCGTCGTCATCTTTCATCCGGTCTCAGTTCATCTGGTCTCAGGCCGAGTGAGCGAGCGATCAGACGATCAGACGATCAAGATTGCGAGCTCGGGATCTGCCGGCTGACCCTGAAGCGGACATGGAGGCGGAGCAGGGGCGGTGGAAAAGAAACGCGTGTCCCTTTCCCTTCGCGTTCCGTGGTCCAACATGACACAGGGACAATTGTTGTCTTCAGTAGGCCAGGGCTGTGCCGAGTAGTCATACAACAGCCATGGTGCCGTGTGGCGCCGCCATGGATGATGATGCACTGGAGCAATTTTTTTTTCTCAGGTCCCGCGGATCGGTGTGTGTATGCGTATGTGTGGGGTTTTCGCACTCCGGAATCTGGTGGACCATGGTGACTCAAGGCGGGCGATCGCGGGTGTCTTATCGGATTGGTTCGCACAGGGGTCAAGTTACAGGCGAAGGCGCGGGCGGCTGCTGCGGACGGCGTGTGGTGCCAATGGCAAAGTGCCGTGTACTGGTGCCCAAGTCCACCAAGTCCCCCAGCTTACAGTAACCGACTAACTGGCACCGCACGTGTACTTGGAACCGGCACCTATAAGGCACACACAAGTACGCTGTTGATCTGCCAGCCAGAGACCGGCGAAAGGGAAGAGGCGGTCGGGTGATTCGGGTTAGCAACAGATGAGCGACGGTAAGCACGGTATAGGGGACCATGAACCGGAAAAACGGACTCGGATATAAGCGTGGCCGCAGATGCCCGAGGAGGAGCAAGATTTGGCTACCCGATTGCGACTATTGACCAAGAAGCGGACGCCGTGCAACTGGAGACATGGAACGCGCTCTCTTTCTTGGCTCAAAACTGCAGATTGCCGCAATTGATCGGGGGCCACATCCGACTAGTGATGCACGAATTAACGCCCCCACTCACCTCACCCAGGAAAAAAAAATATATAGCTGCAATATCAAAATTCTATAAAGTCCACCGCCTTTGCGCTCCAATGTTCTGCAACATCCTCACCTTTTCCCCATGTCGGCTCTCTCGTTCCCTCCGTCTGACATTCCTCTCGACGAGCTCTATAGCCTTTTGAAACCGGTCACTATCGACCGATCGTCATCCGCCGCCGTCTTTCAGAACTGGGGTCGCACTTTTACATGCACGCCCTCGTCCGCCTTCCGTCCCGAGAGTGAGCTTCACTTGGAGCTCATCCTCGAGCTGGCGCGCCGCGAGGGGCAGACCGTACGTGCGGTCGGCGTCGGTCATTCGCCGAGTGACCTTGCGTGCACGTCGGGATACATGGTTCAGATGAGTCGACTTGACAAGATTATCGAGGTACGTCGCGTCACCGAACTGGCTTATCTTGTTTGAGCATATTTATCGCCCCGATGCGACCGGTGACTCCTTTTTCCTTTCCTTTCCTCTCCGAAGTCCCGCGACGTCTGTTTCGCACGCCGGGTACTGCCTGCCTTCCTAGCTCCGTTTTCTTTTTTTTGGGTTCTTCTTTGTCTCGTCTCCAGGCACCGCTATATATATTTATACATATTTCTTAATCTGACATGCTTCCTTCTTTTCTCTAATCACAAAGGTCAATTCTGAGAAACGATATGTTCACGCCCAAGGCGGTGTCACCCTGCAGAGGCTCCACGCCGCTCTGGCGGCTCACGGCCTCGCCATGATCAATCTCGGCTCGATCTCTGAGCAGACCCTCGCCGGGATGCTGACAACAGCCACACACGGAACCGGCGTCGAGCATAAAGTTCTCTCAACGCACGTGCTGGCCGTGCGCCTACTGCTGGCTGATGGCAGCAAGGTCATCTGCTCCCGGGACCACCATCCGGATCTTTTCCTTGCCACATTATGCGGTTTGGGGAGCACTGGCATCATTCTCGACGTCCGCATGGAGGCCACCCCGGCATTCCGCCTGCGCGAGGTGCAGGAAACGTTCAAATTTGATGACGTCATCAACCGGCTCGATACCGTCGCGCGCTCGGCCGAGTTTGTGCGCCTTTGGTGGTGGCCGCAAGTGGGAGACGTCCGTGTGAGCACCATGGACAAGACCCAAGAGGTACGTGGGGAAAAACACCGATACTCCGTTCCGATCCGGAATCGGGTCTTCTGACCTTTGTGTTTCTTTCCAGCCTAGGCACCCGCTGCAAAGCTGGCTCTGGCACTCACTAATGGGGTATCACGTTATCCAGTTCCTCCTCTTCCTCGGTCTCTTTATTCCTCGCTTCAATATCTGGATCGGGTGGTTTTCGTCCTGGCTCGTCAGAGATAAGACTATATCCGTCGATGACAGCTTGAACGTGTTCAACATTGACTGCAAGGTCCTCCCGCTATCTCCTTTTCTCCGACTGTACGCTGACGCCTGCACCGCCGACAGTACCGACAATACACCATCGAATGGGCTGTGCCATATTCACAAGCCCAGTCTTGCTTACGTGAATTGCGCGATTGGCTAGAGACGGAATTCAGGGATCCTCGCGGTCTGCGACCCCACTGCAGCCTCGAAATACGCTTCTCCGATGCCGACGATATCTGGCTCAGTCCTAGCTACGGCCAACGGACTTGCTGGATTGGAATTGTACAGTTCAAGTGCGTTTTCTATTTTTGTGTGGCATGGGGACAAGGTGTATTCACTTGCTATACAAAGACCTTACGGCCTCCCCATCCCATATCGCAATCTTTTCGAACGCTTCGAGGGGATCATGATTCGTTATGGGGCACGCCCACACTTGGGCAAAGACGCACGGCCTACGACCGGACGCGCTGTCCGCGCTGTACCCGCGCTTCGAAGCGTTCCGGGGACTGCTGAGGGTCATCGATCCGGAGGGCGTCTTCCGCAACGAATATGTGTCACGCCACGTTTTTGGGGCAACGGGCGCGCGCTTCGACGAACGCGTCTTTAAGGCCAGGCAATAAACTAGGCACCCCCCCGGTCTTCACCCCCTTTTCGCCCCTTTGCCCCTGGCTTCGCTTACGCGAGTACCACAAGACAGATGGGGATAATGCATAGAATCCAACCCTCACCCTCCCCTTCCACACGCTTGATTTCGCTTTTCATGTTTCATGCTTCACACCCAGACGTCCCCTTTTATGGAGGGGAAGATTAGTATCACCCCCTAATTTATCTAACGCTCGTAATCAACACCACCATCTAATCCCTGCATCCACAACATTGTAGTAAACGCTTTCGAATAGTACCGCATGGAATATTACTGCTGTAACCCCCCGCAACGACGCCCATGACGGTCCGTATTGTACAAACATTGAACTTGACATTCGTCGTAATTCGCGTGCCACTTTTGTCAGCTGTCTTGAAACCACCAGCATGTGCCAAGTACATAGAATACAAAACGTCGGAAGCGCCAAACTTGGAGCGCTCTGAGCGTGTACAACGGTTCGTCAGTCATACGCGAATCAAACCTTACTTCTGCTTCGGCTCAGCTCTTCCTTCTCTCTGGGTTTGGTTTTGGACGAACGAACGACTAATACAAATAGGAGCTGCCCTGAGGTGTGTAACTTGTGACCAACAAACGCACAGGGAAAGAAGGTGGGTTATACAATTATCATCAAGTTCTCAAACAGGTTACGCAGAGTACGGGAGAACTGGTAAGCAGGGGTTAATGTGGGCACGCAGTAAAACTGGAGTGTTTACTAAATGGTCCTAACCGTTTAGTAAACACTTCTGAGCACCCCATTTTATATATGTGTGAGGGTGTATCATACAAGCCCACAAAAGCAAATAGATCAAAGCAAAGACCCTCCAGGAAACATTGTACACGCGTGGGTGTATTACAGCCCCAATTGCTGTTCAATCGATTCTCGGACAATCCGCTCGTATTCCTAAAAACCGAGCTGTCAGAGAGATGTGGAGAGGGCGGCTCGGAAGCACGGACCGCATAGTTATCCCGATAGAGCTTGCAGCAGTCAATGTTCGCGCCGCTCTCGAGGTTCGGTTCTGGTTTATACAAATTGTCGAGCATGCGTTGTAAGTCACATAGGCGCGCGGCTAAGCAACAGGGCTATCGCGTTACAAAACGGGAAGTGAAACACTTACCGGCGAGCATCGAAATGACGCTGAGAAGCACCTTCTCAACGCTCTGCACGGGGCTCCACCGTTCCGAGGCTTGCTCGTACATCAGCGGGTCGTCGCCAGGGGTGTGCAGGATGGAAATGCAGACGTTGCCATCTGGATAGACTGGCGCCAGCGCCGACACCGCCGACGGCCGTTAGCATCGTGGCAATTATATTAAGAATGGGTTCCAAAGAGGCTAGACGAGGGACTAGGAGGAAGAAGGAAGAAGGAATCGCCTAACTTACTGTTTGGGTGGAATAAGGGGGGCTCAAACTTCATCTTGAACGGGGATAGCGGGTAGTCCGGTGGCTGCAGTAACAAAAGAGCGAAAAGAAAAAGAAAAAGAAAAAGAAAAAGAAGAAAAAAAAATGTGTATGGGCGGCGTGGATGAAGCATGGAAGCGGACGCACGAATGTCAGTTTGGCTGCGAATACACCGCCTTCCTGACAGGCGGATTGAAATTTTCAGAAAAATGGAAGGAAATAATAGGCGATACGATCGCGCAGGACAACGACGACTTACGAAGGGTGTGTCCTTTGGTCCACAGATGAGGGCTTCCCAAGCGAAGAAGTCAGATTCGGAGATCGGTCCTGCGCACACTGCGGGGACAGGGAGGAGGGGTCCGAGTTAGCGTACGGAATAATAGGTTCGACAGGGTGGCAAAGCCGTACTCACCGGCTGTGAACATGCCATCCGGCGAGCCTGTGCCATTGCGTACATAGTAGGGTTCAATGAATGTGCCACAAGGCGAGCAGAGCCACACAATACATACCGCCCGAGGTCAGCTGCTTGTATTCGGTCATTAACCGCCTGAGCGCTGTAGAGCTTCCAGAAGCGCGCGAAGACATCGTTCAACCTAGTGTGGACGTTTGAGGGCGTGGAGGTGTATGGGGTGTGTGTAGATGGGATGTGATACTCGCTTTGATGCGATGATGGTCCGCGACTAAGGACGGAAGCAAGTCCCGGTCCGGCTCGAAAACCGAATGCATTCAGCTTAGCCCCACACCGCCATGATGTGACTTTGCCGTAAGGTGCCCCTTCTCAGCGCCGAGACGAGCCCATTATAGATCGCACACTCGGACACATTGCGGCGTGTAAGAGACCCATATCTTGGGGTGTCCGCGATATCACGGAACTTAATGGGCGTAGAGCGATGTGTCACGTTGACTTTCAGATCCAAGGCGTAAATCGTGAGCATTGCCGGCCGTTCTCACTGTGAACATAAATTAGATCCAGAGAGAGATTTACTCTCATTGGTGGTGGCTGACTTGAAATTTACGTGTTGGTAATAACCCAAGAATAGTTCAATACTTTTGGTAAAAATAGGATTATAATCGACTAATCGCTTTCAGGGTGGAATCTACAACGCATCCATCGAACTCACAGCCAAGCAGGTGGTTGACCCGCGTGGTCACAAGCGATTCCAGAATTGCAAATATGTTTTCTTACGCATCTCACGGTAGGATGAGAATTACACATTTGCTTTGCGTGAGACGAGACCTGCCATTTATACTCTCCATAAATGATAGCTGGGACTCAAGATAAGGAGGAGCCCTAGTAGAGAAGCGGTTGTCTCGTGACCGAACTCAGGTTTAAGATCAGAGATTTACGCCAACCCTGATGAGAACCACAGCTGTGAGTAGGTAAAACAAATGGGGTAATGTCCACTTCAAGCGTCATCAAGGACCAAGCGAGGAACAACGTTCATCGCCATAAGCTATAATCGTATGTATACAGGATAGTCGCGATCAGTGAGCGATTTAAAAATGACAGGTTGCTTTTCATACCTCTTGAAAAAGTAATTTTGCCGCATAAGGGATCGTGAGCTGAGCCACGTTCTTGGAGCTTTTGCAATATGTACACCAGCCCCGGTACCCGAGGAGGCCGCAAGTCTGGCACGCATTCACTTCAAACTTATCAGAAGAAATCATCAGGCGCTCCAGTAGAAGTTGTGTAGCCCCGTAACCGATGAGACAATCCCGTTCCATCTCGCCCAGGCGTAGACCACCCTCACGGGAGCGGCCCTCTGTGGGTTGTCGTGTCAGCGTTGCGCGGGGGCCCCTGTATACAACACCGGCAAGCCAAAATTCGGTCAACAGTTCACAGAGAATACAGCAACAGTGTACCTCGCCCGAGCATGCATCTTGTCCATCACCATGTGTTCTTGAATGATACTCAACAAAGAAGCTTGAATGCCGCGGACTGAGAAAACTCACTGAGTTTCTGCTCAATACAGTCAGGTGATTCGGGTCTTATCAGCCAAGGCCCAACAAACTGAGCTTACTTGGTAGTAAATGGGCCCAAAATACACGTATGCTTCTAGGGGTTCGCCAGTGATACCACTCGTGAGCATGTCCTTTCCGGAGTAGCTAAAGCCGTGCTCGATGAGGATACGAGACATATCTTCGACCTGTGACGGGCGCCGCTTAGCAATCAAATGCGCTGCTGGGAACTCGGAACTACTGCTGACTTTAGATCCCCCAAAGGCAGTACCGTATTGAAGCTTGCCTGCCAGCACGCCTGCCTGGGAAGAACAATTTTCCCTTTGGAATCTATCGTAAAGTAAAATTATAGGGACATACCTTTCCGGCGAGAAGTTCAATCATCTTGCCGACTGTCATCCTCGAGGGGAAACCGTGTGGGTTCATGATCGTGTCTGCCTCGCGTAAAATCACATCATCACAATACAAAATCGCGACGGCGCTTACCAGGCACAATGCCCTGATCGTTGAATGGCATGTCCTCCTGGTTCACAATTAATCCACAGACCCCTTTCTGACCGTGTCGGGAGGAGAACTTGTCGCCTAGCTCGGGTCTTCGGGTTTGCCGTACCAGAACCTTGATAAGCGTCTGATCGTTGTCAGTATCTGAGATCATAACTTTGTCGATGTGCCCAGCGACAGGCGATTTATACGTCATTGGAGCATTCTTGTACGGTGCCGACGCGGCTGGCCCTGAGAAAGAATTGTCGTTCGCATTCGAAGGGGTCTGCTTGTTGACATAGACATCGCCTGGGTCCACTCGTTCGCCGACCCCGGCAAGGCCGTCAAGTTGAATAATGTCATACTTCTTCTGTATCTGGCCGTTATCGTCTAGCGGTGCATCCGCAAGACGATCATAGCTAAGTGGCAGCGGTCATGAAAGTTTCGAAGATCAAGCGAAATTGTCACCCACGTCCCGTTGGGGTACTTGCGGATGAGTGTCATGTTCTTTCGAAGGACTTGACACCGTCCATACCCGCGATCTAAACTGGCCTGAATAGGGAGATGGTAAAGAGACCAGTTCGTGAGTGAGGAATTAGGAAGCACCTTGTTAAGAATCAAAGCATCTTCTATATCATAGCCAGAATAGCTCATGACGGCGACTGTGGCATTCTGTCCTGCTGGAAGTTTGTCGTAGCCCACCAATTCGATCGTCTTCGTCTTGACCATGGGCTGTTGTGGATAAACGGACAAGTACAGCAACGTATCGATGCGATTGAATTGGTTGTACCCAATGGCGCCAATAGCCTGTTTCCCCATGGCACACTGGTACGTGTTGCGGGGAGACTGGTTATGGTGCGGGTATGGAATAAGACCAGCAACTGCGCCGAGTAGAGTAAAAGGTTCGATCTCTAGATGGGTCGTAGTCGGGACAATGTCCGGCTCGTAAAGAGCAATGTAAGAATCATTTTCCTCGTTGACGTCCAGATACTCGACCAGGCCTTTTCGCAAAAAGTCGTCGAATTCGAGTGCACCTTGTTTGAGGAGCTATGAAAACGAGTCAGAGCGCTGACTATTTGCTGCAGGTCTACTCGCACCTCGGTGTGATGTTCCGTGACTGAGGGCTTACCGCCATCCACAATTATCATAGGGCGGCAGATACGACCGCCGTCGCTAGCAATGTTTACGGTTCGATGGTGGTGATTAATGTAGATACTGACAAACTCGCTAACTCGCCCAGCGCGTCGGAGACGACGGAAATTGTGAACGAAGCGTGTGGGGAAGCGTGTAAGGCCGATGATCGTTCCGTTAACTTGTACCACAAAGGTACCAGGCGCATACATTTCTGTCCCTGTCGCCTGGCAGATGTCTGCGGGACCGATTGTCAGGGTCGGGTAAGATATAAAAAAAGTAGCTACCCTACCTTCCACGCCAAGCATGAAGGCGATCTTAACAATTGGCTCCTCCTCCACGTCAGTCGTAATATGCGTCATAAGTGCCAGGTTCTTGACCAGACCACAAGCCTCCCCTTCGGGTGTGTCACTAGGACACAGCATTCCCCATTGACTTGGCTGCAACGCTCGGGGGCCGCTGACTTTGCGTGTCTTCTCAAATTGGGAAGAAATGCGCGTCATCATTCCCAATGCCGAGATGAAACTCAGACGCGAAAGGACATGTGTGACACCCGCGCGTTCCATCCGGAACCGCTTTAGCGACCAGTTGCCCGTGGAGATGGCGCGCACGAAGCCAGTGGTGATGTGGTCCCCCTGGAATTGCATAGTATTCCAAGCATCAAACTCATTTGTACGTGAGGGCTTCTTGAGCACTTTGTCGATCGATGACTTGAGATTGGTGTTGAAGGTTTTGAAAAGGTCTTCAAACAACAATGCCAGCAACTGACCCGCCCTGAAAAAGACTCGTAAGCCAAAGTGAACAACAGCGCCCCCTTTCACTTACAGCTCCAGCCTCTTGTTGCCCACGTAATCGCGATCGTCCACCATTTTCTCGTCATTCATCGCCATGAGTACACGTCTTGTCATGGTGGCGACAAAAATTGCTTTCGACCTGAAGTCCATACCCAAGACCGGCACGTGGGCCAGGACAATAGTTGCGAGCGCCTCGAGAGCCTCTTCCCAGGCCGGCCTGCGTGGGCCAATCACTCGGCGGTTCACCTTCACGCGGGTGCCGATCCACTCGAGGGCTTGATGACGTGTAAAAATGCCCAACCGTGCGGCCTCTTCTAGATTTGGCGCGAAGGCATTGACATACACCTCGGAATCACCTGAGGTGAGGAGGAGTATTTCCTTGTCCGATTGTATGCCTAAGGCCTTGAGCGCTACAGCGATGGGGACATCTTCATGTATTGAGTTGTGTCGGAGGTAAATCTTTCCCTTCTTAGTTGTGATATAAGTCTTTGACTTGAGACCGCCGTGGGTCGAGCTAGTTGCCGATATCAGGACTATGCCGGTGAAGGACGAACTAAAGGACGTACGAAGTGCAGGAGGCTTGAACCACACCCTTAACAGGGTCAGTCTCAACAATGATGCGGTTCTTGCTCAGCTGTTCCTGAACAAGGATGACCTTCTCCGTGCCTTTGACGACGAAATACCCACCAGGGTCGAGAGGGCATTCACTCATTTGAGCCAGTTGGGCTTCGGTACGGCCTGTGAGCACGCATTTGTTGCTCCGGAGCATGATGGGGAGACGACCTATGTTCACATTTGACCTTCGGACGACATTCTTCCCTCGCGTATACTGGATCGTGACGAGAATCGGAGCACTGTACGTCGTATCTCGCAGACGACACTCGTGGGGGGTAACGCTTTTGTCGATCGCGTCTGCGTCGGTACGGTCGGGAAATCCGACATGGATGTCGGTGTACTTTAACCAGAAGCGAGGGTCCACATCCGACGTGACCTTGTTGTTGGCCTTTAAGATGTTCTTGATGTCCACATCCACAAAATAATTGAAGGAGTCAATATGTTGCTTCACCAGACCCTTGACTTTTAAGAATGCGGGTAATAACAGCCATTTGTCCTGAAGTTGGTCTGTAAATGCGACGCAACCGCGAGCCCGTTATTGAGGGCACATTACCTCGACCTTCTTTATGGGATCTGTGAGGCCCAGTCCGTGCCATTCTGTGCTATTCAGTTCCCCCCATGTTTCCATCGCAGGTTATGGCGGCCAGATGATAAGGAGACTCATGTACGGATCCAGTCACGTGGATTTTCTTTGGGTCGCGTCGAGGTACTGCAACTGCGCTTCAGCGACAACCCTCTCCCCCAGCAACGAAATGGCGAACTCCAGCACAGAAAGCAATTTTCGTAGCAACCTTTCTCAATTTCGTTGGGCCCGAGGAGCCAACGATGACTCGCAATCTTCTCAGGCAGGCAATTCTCGCAACCCTTTCTCTCGTTTCTACAGCGCAGTCGGTGGGGCTTACGTCCCATTGCGGTCCAATGAACACTCCAACGAAGAGGAGGCATATTTTGCGCTGTCTCGCTGGGAGCGGTTCGGAGCCCACGTCTTTGTCCCTCTTTCCAAGTTTACTAACTTCCCGACCTATCACAGATTGCTGGGCTTTCTCGCGTGCCTAGCTGGCGCCGCGGTTTGCTTTGCGGTTGCTTTCCTTACCCTTCCATTACTTGCTCTCCGTCCGGCGAAGTTCGCGCTCTCATTTAGGTATGTGCACGGTGGCGATTCCTGTTCCCCTCGCGGCTCAACTGTCTCTTCCGGTGTAGCCTCGGAAGCTTGCTAGTTATGTTTGGGTAAGGCTTGCGTCGGACTGAGCCATGGAATACGCTGACGGATGTCACATAGCTTCTCCGTTTTGATCGGCCCCATAAACCACATACGACATCTCATGTCGAAAGAGCGTTTGCCGTTCTCCGTCGCCTATCTGTCCAGTCTTGGTTTGACGCTCTATCTTGCACTGGGGGTACGGCATATCATCAATCGCTCCCGTCACGCTAACGGATGATTCCTAGCCACATTCATATTTGGGGTCGTTGATTGGTGCCGCGATTCAAGTCATCGCACTTGTCTCATATGTTCTAGCCTATTTCCCCGGAGGCTCGCAAACATTACGCTTTGGGGGTCAGATGGCGCTCCGCGGTGCAGGATCCCTGCTCCCCGTTTGAGCCATTGCGCGAACTTGCATCTATATCCCACTTTGATTGTACCAATAGCAAATATCACGCATTGCGAACGTGCATCGACTTGTCCGAACAGCGCAGTTTATGATGTGGAACGGCTGTGCCTCATGAAGACGGCGTAGTCAGGCTGAGATCAAAGCGCGATACAATTTGAGCTCGCAAAAGCGGCATCAATACCCGGCGTAGCAAATCCTGAAGAACGTAGGCCCAAACGGTTACTCGCTCGCCTTACAGTGGGCGGCAGGGCACGTTGGTATCTCAGGGAACGTGGACCCGGACAGGGAGACAGCGGACCCAAATATCTGACACTAGCAGCAACGTGGCTAGCCTTACAGTATTTCGGTTTCGGATAGGCCACGCCCCGCTCATGGTTAACTGATGCCCGTACAGTACAAGTCTCCAAGAACAGCGTGAGATAGTGCCAGGAGACGCGCTTGAATGAACTGGGGATAGCCGTCCGAACATACTTCGCGCTCCTTGCAGTGAGAGGAGAGCTCAGCCCAAAACAAGGGAGCATGTCAACGTTTCCAGGGGTGTGTTGTTCGAGGAGACTAAAGAGGCTGCGGAAGTGCATTTGGCAGACAGGCGCTAGACAGCACCGAATCCTCCCAATCGCGCGCTTAACCGCGACAGCACCCGACCGGCGAATGCCGACGCCCCGCCTGCCCGTGCCTGCGTACAGTACGCCACGAACCACAACAGGGATAGTCAGACCACACATCATTCGAACGTTTGGCGCCGCAACGCCTGCCACATTCGGGTCACGGTATCATTTTGGCCGGTTAGATCCTACTGCAGCAGGAAAATCAAAAGGAAATAGTGATACACAAAGGATAGCGTACTACATAGGGTTCTGTGTTACCCCAGGGTGCACGTAAATGGAAAACCTGTTATATTACGCATTGATACCGTTCGTCTCTTCGCTCTCGAGACGTAGACCGACGGACTCGCGGATTCGTCGCGTCATGATTTCGATGTAAGCCTGACTTTCGCGCCATTTGTGGTCCTGCGCAGATAATGTGACAAGACCGTAGCACCAGCATTATAGAACGAAGACTTACAAAGCTGACCCCACTTAACTGGTGGAGGGCGTGTGAGAGTCGTTTTGCGGCTTCCTCACGAAAGACTTCACTATCAAAGGGTTGTGGCACGGAACGCAAGACCGCGGCGGTCGATGCCTTCATGGTTGGGTTATTGATGTGTCGTGACTCGCAGTAATAAGTGATGTGTCGCCAAAGAAGTAAGAGCGCCATTTCCACCGATGCTGTGATTACGCGTGTCAGCTACTCAGGACTTCGGCGTGGCGCCTGACTTGCCTAGAAGGGTATCTGCCGTGTTCCGTGTGCGACCAAGTGAGCGTTCAAGCTCGCGGCATATCAGAGTGCGCTTTTGTCCAATATCGAGATCTCTGAGGTTGTCTATGTCTTGTAATGGGACGAGCTGTGTGAGACCAACAGATTGGTAATATCAATCACAGAGATAGAAAATCAGCCCACCCGACGAATGTCCTCAACCTGGACGTGATCACGGGCGTCTAATTCGGCACTGATTGCAGCCATTTGTTTCAGTGTCTCCACAATTTCGTCACAAAGGTCTGTCAGCGCCTCAATTGCATTACCAACCGTGGGGACAGTGGCTGAAAGATGGTTCGCCCATGAGAAATGTACTAAGAAGCGTATTTGTCTGTGAGTGACTGACCGACGAAGCGGGACGTCCTGTCTTCATGTCGCGGAGCAGTGATGATGGGTGACAGCACAATAGTAATTTCCGGCTCTAGAACCGGCTGTGAGCGAGCAGCGGAGCGGATGCATGGAACGGACGCACCCGTGAATTCACTCGCTGTCCCCAGATACACGATCAGCGCCTTGCGAAGCGATAGTTCCTTTCGTTGAAGGATCAGATCAAAATTGCAAGCGCCCCCATGACCTGGTATGCGTTAGTCTCGTCTAAGTGATGTGTTCGGAGATCCGGACCTGGTGCTGTGGAGTTCGCATCCAACCTCTCGGAATCCGTTTGCGGGCAGACATTCTGCAACCATTGAGTAGTTCCGAAACACCGAGCCGCCAGTCCCAAAATTGCTGCATGGATACCACCATAACCACTGTTCCCAGAGGCCTGTAGCCGGTGTGGGTAAAACGGTCATTCCATTCCAGGGCTAAATTCACTCACAAGTTCCGACTTCGGCGCCGAAGGGTAGACCACTGAACATAGATAAACGAGGAGATGAATCTCATCAAGTACGGATAGCGAAATTTCGGCGTCATTTCCGAGAAGCATGGTGATTGTGTCGCGGTGGCTGGACAAAAATTCCAAAGCCTGAATACCGGCTTAGCTTGTCGACTCGGGAGGTAAGACATAGTACACTGTACCTGATTTACGGCGAATGAATGTCCTGAACCAAGTGTAGCCAGAATCGCATCGATGAGTTGTAAAGCGGGCAGGAATAACTGGTGATACCGCTGAATGGCGGAGGGAAGGAAATGACCCTGATCTGGCCAACGTATCAAATCAAAATGAGCAACGGAACTTGGGAAGAGGCACACCAATGAATGTCTGATCGACATCGGGGCGAGTGTCTAGAAAATCACAGATCGCTAGTGTGGGAAGCACCCTAGCTTCTATCAATCGCTCAGCCCCTTGACGTGTTTGCGCAATGCGGGTGAGAAGGGACATCTTCGCTTCGTAGACATAAAGCGAATTGAGGTCGTCTGATTAACGAATGTCGATTAATTAATCTCGCCGGGGAAGTTAAGTGGACGAGAGTGCGTACCGGGCTCTGGTTTGAGAACGGCCTGTAGCCTCCGATCAGAGTCCTTAATGTCCCGGACAAAGACTCCGAGAAAACCGTGCCGGACAAGCGTTGTTAGAATGGTCCCTTGTTTGTCGTCACGCGAAAGGTCGACGAGACAGTCGAGGAGCATGTAGGCGACGGTCTTCCACACCTCCGTTCCATCTGTTGCATCGCGCGAGATAGTAGTAACCAATCTTTCTGCAACCGGCTTGAGGACTGCTAGGTTCCCTGTCGAGGTCGTACTTGTTGACGGACCAGGCCGCGGAGGCGCGAGTGCCAGACTGCCACGCAACGACTCGTCTCGCGTTGAAACGTATAGCGTACTCTCTGACAAGGCGTTTCCGGGGTCATCTGTCGCGAGATGAAAGTAATTGACGAGTGCCGCATAAAGGTTCCCGCGCACGAGTTCTACCCGGTAGTCCAGGACGCACTCCAGGAAGCCCCGCAATAGAGCGTGTGATCTCTCAGAGGACAACGAACCCGAGTGCGAAGACACTCCCAAGAGCTGTTGGCTACGCCAGTCCTCCCGCAGTTTAGTGATGAGCGACAAAGAAACCTCGGAGAGGAGCACCGCCGTAGATTCAGCCACGCTACCCGAGCGAATTATGGGGGGTAACTCTTGGAGCAAATCAGAAAGCATCGTTTCCCGTCGGTCTCGAGGCAAGCGAGTGAAGCACTTGACTAGGGTCATGTCCACCAACCTTCTCCACGATTCAAAGCTTGTGGTCACGGCAAATAACACCTCTCGCTGACGGTTCTCGACTGCACAACTCTCCAGGACATACGCTGTTTCTGCGTTGAGGCGCTCTAGATCGACAGGGGTGACAATTCGGCCTTGCGTGTGCAAAAGGTGCCTTGCACCAGAAAGGAGGGACAGCACGGCCGCTTGATCGACGACCTCGCATCCCTTGTCATCGAGAAGAATGCACGAAGTGAGATCCAGTTGGCCAAGGAGTTGCAGTTCGACAGGGTCTACGTTGAGAGCATCAACCCAGTCGAAAAAGAGAGATTGAACGTATTCGATGATGCGTAGGTTGGACTGCCCCACCGCGCGGAAGGGCTGGAAAACGTCGTCATCCCAATCCCCAACCTCGGCCTGTCTTTGCTCGTTTCCATAGATTAATTCGAGCAGCTCTGAGACGCCCTTGAAGTGGCCGCGATTAGTGAGCGAGTGAAGGATCCAGTGCGACAAGGTCGAAGACGTAGGATCGCAGCCGAAGGAAGGAAGTGAGGGACTCGACGGTGGTGGCGACTCTTGAACCGTCGGAATACTGGGCCTCGACGTTGGGAATGGGGAATGACGGGGGCTTGAAAGGGAGTGCGGCCAACTGGCGGACGGAGAAATTCTCACGGGTACGAAGGTAGCGCATCACGAAGTCAGACGTGTGGGGGTGGACTGGACAGATTGTGTAACACTCGATAGAAGCGTTCCGCCAAGGCAGGCATGATGTTGAATAGAGGCTCGGCGTATGCGATCGTTTCGGGACCACCTTTGCTCCGGTTAGTCCGAGGGATCCCGATATTCACCCAATCGAGGATGACGTGTATAGAACTCCTCTGCGCCCCGAGGGCGTGCGGGTCTTGAATTTGTTGTGTATTGGTGGCGCCTAAGAGCAGGAAGTGCGCAACATTAGGGTAAGGGACGCCCGGTCGCGTGTTTTGAGCGAAGCAAGTCGAGCACAGCAATCCGAACGGCCTGCGGTAGGCCAGCAGGGACAACATCCGACTCTAAGGCGCCGGCTCCCGTGAACTTATCTTCATCGTTTTCAGTTGCTTCGAGGCCGCACAGGGTCTCGACATCTAAAAGCTGACGATAGCCGACTATGATACGCTCCGATTCTGAGCTGCGTTCAAGCAAGCGTCGCTAAGCTCGGGAAAGCGGGTGACTTGGTTAAGAGGTTGAGAATCTTCACAGACAGCAATGACACCTCGGGATGTGAACGGAAGGAGACGTAAGCGGCAATAGTTGGGACATAATTTGATGTGAATGAAAGGGCTTGATCTAAACGAGTGTAGAAAGAACGAGGTTGGGTAGCGTTGGGAATTTCGGCGAGTAATGGCACAAGAACATCCAGGAAGACGTCCTGGACCTCGAGTACTCGATGAATGATCCGAAGAATCCTAATGATGGTGCTGCTGAAGAGGGGTTCCTCGTCGTCAAGACCTTGGTCGAAGCCTTGGACTCCTTCGGCGAGGTAAGCCAACAGACTCGCTTGAAGAGGGGAGGTGGTCAATATGCGCTGGAGGACACCGAACCCTGGATGTGCCATGAGTCCCTTGAGAGCTTCCTTTCGAGCGTGGTTCTCCTCGGCGAGCGTCAAGAGTATTTCCACATTGAAGCTCGCCAAACAGCGTTCAATAAAGGCCAGGCACAAGTCATTCATCTGCCAACGTTCTCGATTATCCTGAAACTCTCTG
Source organism: Lactarius hatsudake (assembly GCA_024734325.1). NCBI lineage: Eukaryota > Fungi > Basidiomycota > Agaricomycetes > Russulales > Russulaceae > Lactarius > Lactarius hatsudake. Next base: position 96,222 of record JANSJP010000017.1, on the reverse strand, counting down.
CTTGGGATACGCAAGAAAACTTCGTCGACGACAAAGGCCACGAACGGGTCGATGCCTGCTTGACGATATGGCTGACCGATGCTCTCGGGTATGGTGTTGACGGGCTCCGCATCTACGACCCTGCTCTTGAGCGACAATTGCTTTGGAGTATGGATGAGCGTAGCTAGAAGCTGTAAAAAAGGAATGGTTTCGGGGTACATTCTGCTCGCCTCTTCCACAAGCTCGAGCTCCGCCTGTACGCCTTTCTTGGCAAGTCCACCCCCACCGCGTACATTTATGACCTCCAGGCGTTCCATGAGTAGCCACACCGCGCGGCATATCTCGACTCCTGGCGGACCCGCGCCGGCTTCGCAAAATGCCGCTAGAGCAGAGAACACGGCACCTTTGAGCTCCAATGGTACCCCGAGCGGGATGAGAGAGACAAGAGTCGGGATCGCACGCAAATGTGTGTGCCCACTAATCGCTAGTCGTGCTGATATGGAGTATTTGGCCACGGTCGCGAGAAGACGCAGGAAGCATTGTCCGAGCCAGACGTCCTTTTGAGTTAATGAGGTATGTTGCGAATGGTGTTGTGCTTGATGGGAAGACATAAAGCCGGATTGCGAGGCGGCGGTTTGTTGAGATCGTGCATTGCTAGATGTCACCGCCCAAGAATCGAGGATGCCGAAGATGGTGACCCAAGGTGCGATCGCGCCGCTCGAGCTTGTGGCCGGTAGCATGCTTCCTGGTATAATCTCTCCACTACTTCGCGCCAGGAAGTTGTAGGCAAGGTCGCTGCACTGGTGACCTTTAGCCAATCCAGCAAGCATGTCGTATAAAGCGATCGACACATCCAAGTCGCGAAGCTGCGTGGACCAGACTGCCCACTGCAGGAATGCTGGCAGCTTCCCGGCCTGTGCCTCGACAGTTTCCAGCCAGCTGGGCCGCTGCGACGAGGAAGGTGCTGAACCCCAAAATTGAAGTCCACGCTCGGGGGGAAGAGCAGAAAAGAGTATGCCTATGAAAGAAAAGAGCATCGCAATGTCGTTACGAGGAGCTTGCGCGGGTCTTTCCGGCTCTGTACGAGCAGTAGATGAGCGGAAGTGTCGAGAGCGGTCCTGGCGCGTGCTCGCAAGAATGACATCTTCTTGCCGCTGCTTAATTTTGCGTAGCTCTGATGAGGCGTACGAGATAACGGATCGCACGAGCATCTCGAGGCATTGAAAGACGGCTGGCTTGAAATCATCTGCTGGAAGAGGTTGCAGTTGGTCTGCCTCGCTGAACCGGATTATGGAGCCAGCATAGGACCCCGATGGAAAGGAGCCCTCACGCTTGCAGAGCTTTGCTACAGAGCCAGCGAGGAACGTAAAGGCGTTTCCTTGTACCGCGTTCCAGATGTTCGTCTCTAGTTCCACTGTCTGAAATCCGTCCTTGTGTTCGAGAGAGGCGTCACGGTGCCGCGCTTCTGTCAAGAAGAGTGTCCACTTGAGTTGCACGGTGGCTTTCACGCCGGCTTCCTTCCACTCCTCCGTCGGGCTCAACTTGTTCTTCATAAGCTTGAGAGTGGATGGGAATGTAGCGAGCTTTTGCCTCAGAAGGCCTCCAGGGGCTCCGGGGTCGACGAGATCGAATGCGGCGAGTAATGAACAAAGGATGTAATAGGACATGTGGTGTCGTGGGTTTTCTTGGAGCCAGGGCACCATCTTCTCGACTTCGTGGGGAGACAAATAGCCAAGACGAGCGATGAGGAAAAGATTCGTGGCAAGAGCGCGGCGCTCCCGTGTCAGTGATTCAACACGTATAGAATATATTTCGGCCCCCAAGGTTATATGTGCACCTGGGTGAAACGAGCAAGTTAGAGATTCGCCGCGGGCAGATGCCGTGAGAGACGAAAACGACGCACCTTGTAATGTGGTACTGCTCCCAGCATTTTGTTTTGCTGATTGTGCTTGAGATATTGCGTGTTCGAGGGCTTCAATCTCAAGCAATACCTTCCAACCTAGACCCTTTTCCCCAAAGGCCACGCCGTCGGTTCTCTCCTTTGGTGGGATGAGTTGCTGCTGTACAAAAATATCTAGGCGAGCGTGGAGGGCAGTAGCACCGGGAGAACCAGTCATCTCTGCTGCCTCGAGAAGGAATCGGATAGAGTCAGCCAAGTCGCGTCGTCTTCGGTGGTGTTCAAGGACAACTTCCTCCAAGATGTTAACAGGGCTGAAATTCGGGTTACTCGAGATGACATATTGCATAAGTCCGGCGATATAACGCTCAGAACAAGAGAGGACCCGGGCGAGGTAGATGACCTGGGTTGCAAAGTCATTATTGACGGACATTTGTTGGCCGTCCACGGTACATTTGCCTGATGTAAAAGGGATTAGTTGGGTAGTGCCGAGCAACGTAGGTTACGTGCCGCTCTGTAATTCTCTCCTCTCATCTTCACTGGGGGGACTAACGTCGAACACGTTAATGAGGTTCCGCCGGTGTAGAACGAGCAGATCGAATAGTTCCTGTTCATCGATATTGTTTTGAGGTTCTAGCGTTGTGAGGAGAATAGAGCGAAGACGCGGCAAGGATTCCATGTCGGGTAGCGTGTTGGAGTCAGGTAAACGCGTGCCATTGACGCGTTGAACGATGAGTGAACAAGGCTTAGTCAGCTACACTCCAGGTCAATGGTCCTTTTGTCGATTCCTCCCGATAAATTATGTCTCAATCGAGGCAGAAGCCTCACAAATACTCTGACGCCACTCCTGCGAGTTGTGTCCTTGAAGGACGATACGATACGATGTTGTGCATTGTACTACCTAATTCAAATTGATCGGCTGAGTCAGTGTTGTGTTTCTCTCACCGACTCTTTCTTTCGTTTCCTTCATTTGGTTTTCTCTCACCCCAGGCGTCATTTGCGTTGGGACGCACTCCCGTCATGCATTTACTTCCAGTCCTTTCTCTACTTTCGTCAGCCTTCGGGCTCGCTTCAGCCCAGTATCATGTATACCGCCCAAATAATCAGGTCGTGTTCGGTGGAGACGACGACACCACCCAAACCCAAACTGCTTCAGCTGCCGCCGCCTCTTATACTGGTGCCGCCGCATATGACCCCACGGTGCTCCAAGCACCCGATCCCCCGAACCCACCAGTTCCGACGAATCAGGTCGTCCAACTCTACAGCGGGGGCATGAATGGTTTGTCCAAGCAGCAACACGGCGCTTTCTTTGGTTTTTCTGTCGAAATGTCCGTCGCGACCCATGTCTGTTAGTAACTCTCCCTCTTTTGCCTATTCGTTTTCCGACTCGTCTATCTCGTAGTGGGCAAGAATAGCTCCTTCGTACAAGTCCCCTTCCTCAACTTGATGGCAAATATCAAACAACGAGCTGGCTGGGTGCAGGTTCGGATTGGAGGTAACACCCAAGAGAGCGCAGAACTTGTTCAAAGCCTTCCAAACGGCACGATTCTTGCAAAGGACCTGTCAAATACTTTTAATCCCACCGGTACGCCACCACTGGCGTACACTACGGACCTCCTCTACCTCATGAACAATATCTCCGCTCTTACGAACACGCACTGGTACCTTGGTTAGTGTCCCTTCCTTCTGTTTGTTTTGCGCTCTCCAACGACCTTGTTAGGTGTCCCGTTCTTCAATACAACTCCATTTGCTCTTGGCATTCTTGAGCAAGGCCAGGCAATCCTAGGTAACAATCTCATCGCACTTCAGGCGGGGAACGAACCAGATCTCTATGCGCAACCTCCCCGCACGCACAGACCGACGGTGGGTGTTTGATTGGTTCTGTCTACTCGCGCCTTGTTCACTGTCACCGTGCACCTTAGGGTTACAATCCGGTTGACTACATGGGCGACATCGGCACGTTAGTTAACCAAGTGGCATCCGACTCGTTGATCCCCGTCAAGGACAACCTCTTCCTTATTCCAAGCATCAGTGCAACAGTCTGGACTCCGGAGGAGGTCTGGAACACGGGAATCGTCCAAAATTATACAAATAGTCTATTCGGTCTTGCCGTTGAACGGTGTGTAGAACCTCCCGTTACCTCGTAAGGTGATGACACGCTGACTCTTACTTAGATATCCCAACAATAACTGTGCTGCAGTGTACAAGTCGGGAACCCCAGTCAACCCGCAAGATGTCTTCCCGTATTATCTCAGTCACAATGGCAGCTCTTCCCTAATCACTGGCTACGTAAACTCTGCCCAATTCGCCATGGCCAACAATAAACCCATGATAATGTTCGAGACAAATACAGCTTCGTGTTCCGGATTTCCTGGTATCAGTGACTCATTTGGTGCTGCACTATGGGGCTTGGATTGGGCATTAATGATGGCGTTCAACAATTTCTCCACCGCCCTCTTCCACGTGGGTGGACAGAACGCGTATTACAACCCATTCACGCCACCTCCCACCAATCAATCAACCTTCCGTCAATGGACCATTGGTCCGATTTACTACTCCGCGCTTGTCATGTCTGAAGTGCTTGGCCCTAGCAACGTTTCTCAGGTTATCGACATCACACAAAACCCGTTCACGCCAATATATGCAATCTACGAAAATGGTACGCCAACGAAACTCGCGCTGTTCAACTTTATCACAGACCCATCTGGCGCAAATGACTGGACGGCAACGATTTCTGTCGGTGGCGGCCAGACGGGCCAGCCTGGAGCGACGCCTTCGTCTGTCAAAGTCAAGTACGCCACATTCGTTTCTGAGGCAATTCTCTAGCTCTGACATTTCGCAGGTACCTGAGTGCCCAGTCCGTTGCCTCAAAGGGTAATTTTACGTGGGCTAACCAGGTGCGTTCACCCGAGTTCACCATGACCACGTCTCACATCACCGTCCTGCAGACGCTTGGCAACCAATTCCAATCAGATGGCCGTCTCCAGGGCAACCTTGATGTTCAAACTGTGAATTGCGACACTACTGCTGGGACATGCCAGGTCAAGGTCCCGGCGCCGTCCTTCGCGCTCGTCTTCCTTACGGACTCGGCATTCTCGGCTGTCACGCCAGATGTACCACTAACGTATTCGACGAGCGCAGTGACCCGCACGGCCAACACGATCTTCATCGACCCCAGCATGCTCGCAACCAGTAATGGACATTATGGCATGGAGGACAAAAAGGGTGCAACATCTTTCGGATCATCGTCTGGTGGGCGTTCATTGGGAGATACCTTGATGTCCGGCTCTTTTGTTCTCGCAAGTATTGCTGCGATCATTGGTACATTTGTCATTGGGCGTCTGCGGTGAAAGAGCGTCGTATTCTTCTCTGCAATATACCCTAGACACCTTCCGAAAAGGTACTACGGAACAGATGTATCATACCATAAACCATTTCATGTCCATACCATCTACGAGCTGCTTTGTGGACACTCCCGTTCATGCAAGACTGCACGACCTGTCCTAAGAATCTAAGCGGGGCACATAACTTACGCGTTTCAAGCACACGTGATATAAAAACTAATTTCTATGTCGTCGGCGACAGTGGACGTGGTGGTCCAATCAATTCCTTGGAGATGCGCTTCCTTTTCGGCTTGTAAGAGGGAACGCACCACGACTTGTCCTTCTCCGTTGGTGATGTATCGCTCCTGCCCCCACCACCACCCAGGACACGGCGAAGTAGCGAGCGCTGGTGCCGCCTTAGGAGTGGTGCGGGTTTCGGCGTTGTCGGGCGGACCGGCTTCGTGCACAAGTGGCTTGCTGAAGGCGAACCCGCGAGACTCAGAGCTTCCCAAGACCAGTTCAAATTGGCAGAGGTACCGCGGTCCCAGGAAGGGGAACCTCTCCCGACGTCCTCGCCGTCTTCGGCGTCCTCGTAGGGAGACGCAGATGCGGGCGGGGAGCCCAGTTCCTGGTCTGAGTCGATGAGAGCAGGTGATTGGTCCGCGTCGGTGCGCCAACGGTACGTGGAAGGAGGCGGTGCGAGCGTGTCCACTTCCGGGCGCCGCGGTAGAGGGACCGCTGCTGGCGTCGCCAAGACATCCATGGGCGGTAGAGGGTCACTTTCGGACGTAACGACGATACAAGGGATCGGGACGCCAAGGAACGTCTCGCTCTCTCTGTGGATTTCCATCTCTAAGATATGCAAAGAGGTACTAGGCGCATCTAAGAAGGCGTGCAAGGTGGGCGGCAGAGACGGGAGAGGGAGCGGCACGTCGGTCAGGTAGAGTATGTCGTCGCTGTCGAAATTACGCATCGCTTTGAGCTCGTCGGAAACGGCAAGCAGCTCGCTGAGTGGATCGCTGCCAGGAGCGGATTCGGGAGCTGCCGACTGAGAGGCTGAGGCCGGCCAGGTGGGTAGACTAGCACGGCGGGATTTGATGCTCGGGGAGGCATAAAGCCGCTGCTGCGCGAGGGGTGGGGAATCCCGAGGATCCAGGTTATTCGGTGTCGCAGCCGAGGCCTGCAGCTCGAGTGCCGAGTCAAGATCTGTTTTCACAGATTTGCGGGGTATTTTCTGCTGAGCTTTGGTCGGAGCGCGTGCTGAAGGCGGCGTTGTTGTCAAGAAAGAGCCCTCATCGACTGGTGGGGGAGGGCGGCGACGAGGAGGCCGTGGCGGGGGTCGAAGCGGGAGCGTGGTAGACGGCAGTGGGGGCGCCGAGGAGCGGTTGGCGTTCAGAGTACTGATCTCTTCGACTCTTCTGAAGAACGAGGAAGACGAGAACGAGACGTCATCGGTGCTTGGGAGAACCAGTCGAGTCAACGACGAAGGGCCATCGCGTCCGGTACGACGTAAAGTGTCTGGTCGCGATAGATATACTCTAGGCAGCAGAGGGGACAGCTGGCGTTTTGGCGCTTGTCTGGGCTGTTGTCGCCTAAAGAGTGCCATCGTCCGCTGAATGAACGTCCTACGAGCGTCTTTAGACGGCCGGTTTCCCGAGGAGCTCGCCCGAGTAAGTGGAGGCTCTACAGAGACAGGGAGACCTTCGCTTCTAAGAAAGCCATACGAGTCGTTAGAATCTGACTTGCGTAGGAGTTTGAGGCTCTTGCGCACGCTGGACTGGAAAGAATCCCGAGGGCGATGACGACTACCAGTAGAAGAGCCCGCTGGAAGCATTGTGATGTCTAGGGTGTCAGCGCCCGAGGTCCACTCGAGCAGTGCTTGAAGAAACCGTTACAGTGCTGTGATTGTTGGATGGAGTTGTCGATCAATCAATCTTGTGGCGGTGCGATACCCCGTGACCGTGAGAAACCTGTGGGTATCGCCTCCGTCCTCCGTTGCCGTGGCTTTGACTGTGATTCTTATTCTCTTCATCCTCTGTGAGGTTTGCCTGGTGCTCCTTCTCTTCATTCCCTTCAGATCCCTTTCTACCTAGAGACAAATGCGTTCCTTCTTCATCTTCGCTTTTGCTCTCGTGCTTGCTGGTCAAGGCAAGTCATTCTCGGCTGTGTACCATATCAACGGGGGTGTCTGAATTGATGTCTTTTTACGAGTAGCTCTGGCACTGAACATCGCCATTGGTGGTTCCGTTGGGAATGTCACGGCCGATAACTTCTTGACGGTGCAGGATTCCACGCTCACCAACCAGGTGCGGGCATTCGGGGACCAGACTTTGATATTACTAACAAGGGTTCTCTAGTGTCAATCCTCCTGTGGGCCCGCGAACACAGCCATTCAAGTCTGCCAGCTCTTGACCACTGCTTCCCTGTGTTTACTCAGTTTTACAGGCTTGTAATAGTGATGATACCTGTCTATGCCGTAACGACACCGTTACAGCCATCACCGCGTGCCAACAGTGCTACTTCACGAACATCATCAAGGACAATCGCCAGATGCCCGATCCTAGGGCAGGCTCCACCCCCGCTCTTGCAGGTTGGTCAACATTCTGCGCGTCATGAGATTTTGGTGCTAATTTCTACACAGCATACGTCGCGGCCTGTAAGGCTCCCCCCTTGAATGTCACCGTCCCAGCCACCGAAGTTGCGCTCACACTCCCTCCTGGTTGGGACGGACCTACTGGCGTGCACCTGAACCTCGGCGAAACGATTGTCTACGTTGGAGTTGGGGCTGTAATCGGTGTTGGCTCTATCGTAATTCTCTGCACCATGTAGGGCATTTTGTTCTTCAGTTCATTCGGCTCGTGGGCGGTTGCTATGGAGGGTTGGGCGGGTTAATAGCGTACTTGTATCATCGCACAGGTGGAGTTCTGTTACAGTACGTGAATAGAATCGTGCCAGCGCCAGTGCGTCAAGGTCAAAACAAGCGACGCGTCCATACCATACACCTTCCCCTCTTGACTCGATCAATGCCAGGCCTGGCCGCGCGGTTTTGGGCCGACGTTTCTTTCGTGGTCGGCAATTCTGGTACATCGCTCACTCCAGGCCTTAGGACGGCGTCGAAGACCCGAAGTCCTCGCAGCACGGTGTCTCGCAGAGCGTCATATGGATGTTTACACTCGCAAAACATTGTTAAGGGTCGTGGGCGCTCCCCACCCAAGCGATCTCTGGCGACCCACGTAGCGACAGCGCGCTCCTGGGAAGACGAAGCATTCCAAGACGCGTTATCGCAGTCACACAGACTACCTCCTTCGACGGAGCATGGAGTCTCCGTATATGATGAATCTCTCAAAGCGGCATCGCCACTCCGTTCGCCCCCGCCTGAGCCTCTATCTCCTCGTTTCGACTGGCGACTTAGGGCCACATCGCGTGCAGTTACCCGGAGCGGCGGCCTCCAGTCATCGCACGACGGGGCAAACTCACGGGCGTACGTCAAGCGCGTGATACCGCAACACCTTGAGATCCAATCAGGGGAGCCTTTTCACCATGAAGTGAACGCATATGAGAATCGGTGAGACCTTCATTTTTTATGTCGTCTCCTGAGGTCCGGTCGCTAGACTTTTCTAGGTTCTTGCCCCTGTTGGAGCTCGAACAAGCTGAAGAGGAGAAGGAGATGCGTGAAAGACTGGCCAAATGGCCCCTCAAGAGATTGCGCGACGAGGGGTACTGCATCACTGGGATGTCGGCGTTCTGGTTAGATTCCAAGTACGGCCACGTCGCCTCTTTTGCGTTGGGTCCTGGAGTCGCACTCCCGGACAACAAGTTTGAGTGGGTGATTCAGGGGCGTTATGCCATATTTTTTGCTGAGTGTTCCTCCCAGAGGTGGCACATCTGTCCTTGTCACGCGCGTGGACCCACTCCAGGAGAAGCCCTTGCATGGTCGGGTGCTATCGCGAACCTCCACGCAATTGCGAATATCGTTTCACAAACTGTTCGCCATCGACGGTCAGCAATGGAGGTACGCTACATCTTTTCCTACACGAAATGCTAATCGCAATCACCAAGGTTGGATCTTGGCCAGTCGAATGTCGTCTATGAGCGCATGTGCCATGCGATTGCGCAGCTCCATCACGACCCGCACACTCTCCAGGAAGACAATTCGAATCCCGAGAGCGAGCTCGTCCTCTTGGGAACACACTTACGCGATGTCATCCTTCGTTCATTTTCGCCGTCAGGTGATACCCACGAACCGAAGCACTTCCAGGCGGCGGATGATACTTCGTATGCCGCCCACGATGCGTTGGATCACTCATGGAAGATCGGTGGTGGGCATGGGGGCATATTCAAAGACGATATGCGGATCCAAAGTTGGGCAAAAAGATATTCGCGTGTCAACCCTATCCGGGTAGATGGTGACCCAGAACTGCACGGGCTGAATGCGACCCAGGTAAGGGCGGTTGCCATGATGGTTGGTGAGCGATTCAGCCTCATTCACGGGGTAAGTGCCCTTTCCTTCCTTAATTTTTTTATTTTGACCACACGCCTGCTCATCTGGTAGCCTCCTGGAACGGGAAAGAGTAAAACGATAATAGAGGCCGCGCGGCTATTGAAGGTGGGTGTATATGCGGATGCATTTTGCGGTCGACTTACAAGCGTGACGGGATATAGGCTGAGTTTGAGGTCCCGCTGCCTATCCTTATTTGCACGTACACGAATATGGCACTCGACCATGTTGTCGAAGGCCTCGTCGGACGCGGCCTGAAGCCTCTGCGCGTGGGAATTGATGGCAAGGTTCAGCCAGCTCTCAGAGAATATTCATTGGAGGCCTACCTCGACAGGCATCCTCGGCGGAGTGAGCTGGAGCGCCTTGTCCGCGACGAAACGAACTTGCAAGAGAAAATGCGGACACTGGAGAGAAACATCGACGAAGCTCGGACAAACGACAAACTCAATCGTCAAGCCAACTTACGGGCAATCTTGGCGAATGTCGACCGTCAGTTTTGGGGAGTCAGAGCAAAGCTGTACAGGCTGCGCCAAGTTATGATTACCGACGTCCTAAAGCAGGCCGACGTAGTGGGTTAGCGCATTCGATCTCCGTTCCCATTTTATTGACGGAACCGTATTTCTAGATCTGCACGACGTGCATTGGCGCCGCATCTTCAGAACTGAGGAACATCGACTTCCCAGTTGTCTTCCTCGACGAAGCATCTATGGCCACGGAACCTGCGTCGCTGATCCCGTTGATGAAAGGTGTACGTGACGACCTCCTCGACTGACGCATGGCCTACTCACGAGTCTCCTGACGTAGTCGCAACATGTGGTTCTGATCGGCGACCACAAGCAATTGCCACCTGTGATCAGAAGTCGCGAGGCCCAGATCCGGGGACTCAACATTGGCCTCTTCGAACGTCTCACAGAGGAAGGTGGTATGTCTATTGAATGCGTGTCGACCCGACGATTTATAGGGTCTAACACGGCGTCTGTCAGCGATACAGTCCATCATGCTTGACATGCAATATCGGATGCACCCCGAGATCTCACGCTTCCCTTCTTCGGAATTCTACGCGCGATCGTTGAAGGACGGAACTGTTGACTCTGGCGGCAATATACTTACCCGGCTACGACCTCCGTTATCTGAGCACCTGGTTATCAACACACTGACTGGTGACAGACCGTCGGTTGTGTTCTTAGACCACGACGGTCTCGAGGCGATGAAAGATCGGAGTAGGATCAACGTAACGGACGCGGCCATAGTATGCGCTGTCATTGAAGATCTACTACGCCAGAATGATGTGAGGCCCAGCTTTCTGTTTTCTTCTTGGTATTAATTACTCGCAGGATCTGCGTGGCGAGGATATTGGGGTCATATCCCCGTACATTGCGCAAATTTCGCTGTTAAATTATCTGCTCAACGTCGATCCGGATCGAAGAGAGCATTTTCGCGGAATGTTAGGGGCAACGCGTGCGGAAGAACTCGCACAGATCGAAGTTAAAACTGTGAACGGGTTCGAGGGCCGGCAGAAAGAGATCGTGTTGTTCTCAACGGTGCGGAACAATGCGGCCGGTTCTCTGGGCTTCCTCGCCGACCGACGGCGGCTTAACGTGGGGCTCACGCGAGCAAGGCGAGGGTTGTTCGTGATTGGAGGACTGGCGACATTGCGGGCTGGTTCGGCGGTTCGTGGTGCCGCAGCATGGAAGCATTACGCAGACTTTCTGGCTGGGGCACAATTGGTACGACCACTAAAGGGCGACGCGCTGAGAGAGGTGTTGGGCAGGTCTGGTTGGGGTATTGGAGAGTCCGCGTGACCGCCGCCGACATTTTTAGGTGTGTGCGATTCTACAATAACTACAGCATACTGTACAGTCCAAAAGTAATCCAGTAATCCACCTTATGGCCGCTTATTAAAACCCTATCACGCATCCAAACCCTTGCCTGAGATCAAATTACGATAAGTAACCAGGAGGGCTACGAAATAAAGTGAGTGATGCTGGTGTCCCTGGCAACTTGAATGTGAGACCCTGAGAAAATGAAAGGCACGGCGGACATGGAAGTCGAAAGCCTTCGACACCGGCACTTGCCGGCGAGTTCCCGACGCGTGAACAGTCTGTGAAGGAAGTGTGCCGTATAGTAACACTGCTATCTGAGCACCGCGGTTGGCAGGCTGCGAGTCGATCGTCGGTTGGTGAGGATGCAATCCGGATGTTCGCGTCAACGTGATCGCATGATCACCGTATGCCGCGGGACCCATTTGCGGCGCCGTATTGAGCGCTTCGGACGGGTGCAATAGAGGACAACCGGCGTTGGGGCTGGAGCGCTGAAGTGACAAGAATCTGACGAGACGGGACGGAGGATGGTGATTAGTGTCCACAACGGAAGAGGACGTAAGGGACCAGTGTTCTGGACTAGTCGAGAGGGCAAGTCACGAGCCCGCGAGGGTGCATGAATCTCGGTGAACTGGATCTGGCGATATTAACCTACTCAATCTGGGCAAAGATCTGGAACGAGATCTTCGACTGAACTCGCTCCGGTGTCAAATTATTTCCGAATTCCGTCGCGCGTCGACATTTGGTTGAGGATTCTTCTTCCTTCCTTTTGCCTCACGGGTCGAATTTTCATTCCTCAGGCAAAAAGAAACACGGCGCTCCATGCCGGGCGAGGATGGTTCTTGCTCCAAGCATGGCGATTGGACAGGCTTGTTGATTCCATTTGGTGGATACTGTATTCCCGCCGAATTTGAATCGTCTAATGACGGAGACGAAACAATGACAACAGCAAAGTGCTCGTCGGCGTCTAGGGCACGAGAGGGTACGTCTAAATCCACTGTGTTTCGCTTTTCGTCCCTGAGCTGTCACTCGCCCTCATCTAACGAACCAACGCGCTCTGCTGCATACATCTTCTTTTCTCCTGCGACGATCGCTATCCTCGCTCCCCCCCCCCTCTCTCTCTTTCTTCCACTTTCTTTCCTTCTCACGCTCCTTCCTTCTCTCTTCTTATTCTTCCTTTCAGGCAGTCATTCCCAACCTCAAGAGCCCCGGCTTCTCTCACCATCATGACCATTCCCCTCGATCCTCTATCCAGGCAAGCCCTGCCATTGCATCCTCAGTTTCTCTCCTCGCCTTCTCCACCGACCATGCTATCCCTTGCACGTGGCGATATTTCCACTGCCCACCCTCTCTCTAGGTCTTCCTGTACGTCGCGTTGGCCGCCCATTTCTCCCCCGCATTCACTTTATTTTACTCTTCTTCCTAGATGCCAAGAGGGACACGTGGGATCTATCTCCGGATACCCTCCTCGATCGTGACGCTCTGATTCTCATGAGCCACTCACGAGTTTTAAGAGTGAGTTCCCCTTCTCCCATATATCTTCGTACCCTTACACCCAAGCCATTATTTAGTTCTATAATCTGCCACCGCACCCGTCGGTTTTCCTGTACAAACTCTTCCTCAACGCCGCACAGGAATTTAATCACGTATGTAACTTTCCCGACTAGGACGGGCCCATGCTCAGGTTACCGCGGCTGTTTAGCCTGTTCCCATTCCCAAATCCCTCTGGACACGTCGAGCCGAGTATACAGGCGCCAGTTTTTGCGACGGTGTTTGGGCGGTCTTCGGCACCCATGAAGAGGTACGTTTGTTTGTGCACAGCCACAATCTCGTAAATCGAAATTGGGTGGTGATGTTTCCCCCGCCGCCCCGCGGGGTTCCCGACGGCTGTGGATGCGACGCATAGTTTATTCGTCTTCCTATACATCAGAGACATCAGACCGTTGCTTTTCGTGATGACGTTTTTTTTTTTCCGCTCTTAATTATAAATACAAGCGAGTGCTGATATGCTCTCTCCAGGCCAGCTCCGCTCTCGCAATTTTCAGAGCCTCCATCTCTGTTTCGCTTGCCCCCGAGTCTGACCTGGAGCCCTTTCACAGCCTGCGGAGGCTCCAGCTCCATAGCGTAATATTGTTTATGTCGCTCTTCATGTACCCTCGCTTACATCGTTTCCAGGCAGGCCCCCTTTCGTCCACCTCCATCGAGTCACCCATGGCAATAGCAGCCAATGGGCCCCCCTCGACTCGAGGCAGCGTCATTGCTGTCCCAACAGGGCCTCTTTTTCCACCTCACTCCATGCCGTCGCCGCGCTCGCGCTTCCCCGGCCTGAGCAGTTCTGGTTTCACCTTATCGAGCAATCCACCTAATCCCCGTACTGTATTTCGTCTGGGTGACTGGATGTAAGCCGTCGGATAGTCCCTTTCGTGCTTGTTTTATTGTCTTGTCTGACATGATCTGGAACCCAATTTTAGGTGCCCATCCAACAACTGCGCCGCTCACAATTTCGGGTAAGCACAGATCATGTCCCGCTTCCCCCTATCTGGGTTTCAAACCTCCATCTCCCCTATGTCCATTTCTATTCTAATGAACTGTCCAGACGCAACCTCTCCTGCATCGGCTGCGGTTGCCCACGTCCTTCCACAACGCACGCCCCCTCTTCAAAGACGCATTATCCGTCTATCGCCAATCCAACGCAGGTCCCCTCTCCTCGCTTCGTAGCGGCTCTCGAGCCCCAAATGCCTGTATCGCCATCTCAGAGGGTTCCTCATATTCTTACACCATCTGGCCGCGCATTCAGCGTCGGTGGGAGAGTGCAAGATGTGTCCTTAGATCCACTATCACCTTGTATTATCTTCTGGCCGGACAACGAGCCTTTCCCCGAACAAAGTCAGATACGCCCAAGCAGCCTTGCTGGGATTCCTGTACGTGCCGCCTTTTGGTGTTATCGCTCGCCTTAACTCGTGGCATTCACACAGCATCCTCCTATCCTGAATACTGGTAATAGAGGTCCCATAGAACATCAACCAGGTGATTGGGTATGCAGGAAATGCAACTACCTCAACTGGCGCAGACGAAAGGTCTGCCAGACTTGTTACCCCTGTGAGTCGTGTTGAGATCATTCCCAACCCTCTGCTCAATATCTATCATCACAGATGCTGAGGGAAACGGGGACTCCATTCCTGCGGCAGTTCAGGCGGACCGTATTAAGCGACTACGGGAAGCTCTCTGTGTGACACTACCTCCCTCGCTCTCCAACCTTCAGACTGCTTCGTTGGATATATATCCTCGGTCCCCAGTTGCACATATACAACGTTCACACTGTCGCTATATAGACTCACACGGACCCCGCACGATGTGTTCCCCGGCCTTGAAGAGTCACGATCAGATTCGGTCAAGTGTGGAACTCGGTTTTCATTCCAAGGACACGATTTATCAAACATCGACCGCCCCCGTTTCCTTGTCGTATTCAGAACCTGCGCTTCTTCCCCTCGACAGTGGATCGGGTCCTTTTCTTCCATCCTGCCTTCAAGATATCGTGCAGTCGCCATCGTTATCGCCGACATCAACCGTCTCTGCAGACTTGTCCGTAGACGAGTACGCTGCGAGCCCCACCTCCGTTTATTCAACGATTAGTGCGAAGCACCACCCAAACAACGAACGCCCATTGCACGTACGCCGAACAACTTCTTCTGTCAGCCTGGGTCTAGGTAATATCTGGCAACTCGACGGAGAAGAAAGCAAGGCAATTTCCGGTTCGTTGACGTCCCCGAATGAAGTCCCTCGTATATAAGAGCACGCGCTCCAAGTCCCAGACGAGCCATCGGGGGTTTTGGTTGGACATTTCTGCGGCTCCTCGGACTTCGCTTGACTCACCTGCCTTGCGATGCGTCGTGATTACTCGTTGCCCATACATTGCTTTATTTTTTGGAAGGTTCGAAGGATGGATTTGTAAAGCTCGTGCTGCTTTTGTGACGCCTCGGTTAACATTACGGAACAATGTACTCACCCCCTGCCTCTTAAATATTGCCCGCGTGGTCTGTATCTAGAAAGCGAGTTTTCTCATGTGTGATCTGACTCCGAGTTTTTCCTGGGCCAAGCACCAAAGCACATCTATCATTTATCTCTGATGAGCTTTGAGTACTTTGAGTATATTATCATTGTGACTTCGCAGTGAAAGCCTTTATTTCACTACGAACATGCAAGCTCGTCATTGCTAGTCGTTGTCTAGACTTCATTAGGAAAAGAGCTCTTCCAATAACCCCTTCTCGGATAAAATATCCCGTTGTGAGAAGAACTCGGTCAAGAAGTTTGATGACAGGGGACTGGAGACCTGGTTCTTACTGTGTATTCTATTAGGTATTTTTTATAGGCAAAGATCAATTCCCATGTCCAGTGGCGTTAAGAAATACATTGATCTTGATCAAGGATAAGGGAATGACAATCCCGGGCCCCTTGCACCAGCCAGCAAAGCATTGCCCGTGTGAGTGGCAAGTCCCACAGCCGGAAAGCACAGCATATCAATCAAGTGCACCCCTTTGGTCACAGGGAAAAAAAGTGTCAAATCCCCGCCTAACCTGCAGCAATTGGTTCGGCGGCAATTTGGACGATTGGGGCCTTGATCAGCTTGCGTTTACACACGGACCTGAAAAAGGGGGTGTTTTATATTCTCTCTGGTAGCTCTACTGTAGCTTTTGCAGCGCAGACGCTCACACGATGCCGAAAATTTACGTGGACATTGGGACACCGACTGCGGCGTTGCCAGATTGAGACAGCTAGGAAAAGTGGGCCACTTTTCCACCCCTTCTGCGAAATTGGAGATCGATGCATTGATGCTCATTGCATCACTATCTATTGTACTATCATATGTACCGTAGGCTTCTTGCACACACGCTTCCCGGATCACGGAATTTCGGTGTCAGTACTGTAGCGTATCAAATCGCGTTTTGCGGCGTCCCCGTCTATTGATACCATCTCTCGCGCAGGCGCTTCCTTCGTACCATGGGCCGCGTAGCCATAATCGCCGCGGCGAGTCCACAGATGGTGAAGACAAGCTGAGCCTTGTTGAATGTCTCGCTCAACACGTCGAATGTACCCGACGGCGCAACGCGTGTCCCGAAAAGGTCGAGCCCATATGCAAAGACGAGCGAGGTGGATTCCAGTAAGGCTGGCGCAGTTAATATGTGTCTTATGTTCGCGACCTGCCAGAAAAGTGGGCCTAACCGGTAGGCTGGAGAGGGATGAATGACGTACGTGATAGTTATGCGAAAGGACGCGGTGTGCATCGTCCGGAAGCACCGGATCATATTGAACGAGCCATTCTTCTTGCTCTTCTGCAGTTGGCTTGTCTTTCGTCCGGCGCGGATTTAAGAACAGGCGAGGGAACGACTGGATCTGACCATTTTCATTCGCCACTGAGCGAGTCAGACTTGAGTTACGTTGGGTCACAGTAAACTGCCGGGCGACACACCTATTATGTCCTTCGTCGAGATACCATACTTGGTGGACGTTGTGGTAATCGATGTGATCGCGTGGGGGAAGATATAAGACTGTTCAATGGCAGTAACCGCCAAGGTTTTGTTCGAATAAGACGACAGTTCCGAACTGGATTCCGGTCAGTCGTGTACAGGTCCCACTCGAAGCACGGACGCACCTCTTCGTCTTATCATCTGGCTTGGATCCTTCATACAGTTCAACGCTTACCAGCCGACGGCCTTTCGTCTGCCCGACCCACTGGTACTCCTCCTCCCAGTATACATATACTAACCAGTTCTCTACGAACGTCGCGTGCAGATCACATCTCCCCTGTTTAGCAGCGATACTCACGTGATACACGATGCTCCCTTTTGCAGCGTCTATCACATACACGCCGCATGTGTCAAGTGACGCAGTAGTCACGGCAATGAGATGTGGGTTAAGATATTTGTAGAGAGTAGTGCGGTTTCCGAGTACTTTTCCAAGTGAGGCAACAGGACCAGACGGGCGAGGGATGACAGAAAGTATTTCTTCTCCAGCAGGCAAAGAGGATGCCCACGTTGCAAAGGCAGTAGGTCTTCCAACGTCAGCGTTGTCGAACTGGTGACCCGTTAATTGCCATTGTCCAGGTAGGCCAGTACGCAAAACGACGTTCAATTTGCCAATGGCCTTGGCAAGTGCCCTCTCGTTCGCCGGCGTCTCAGGATAGACATATACCTACAGAGGAGAGGGGGGTTAGCATGAGAGGTATCATTCTAGAGATTGATACGAACTTGGCGGAACTCATCAAGAAGAATGACGGCCTTGTGGTTTCCAGGCAGTTGGTAGGCCTCCAACAAGGGTCCAGAGATGAGATCAACGCCTTGGAGTACCTCATCAGCCGGCGACTTTCCCAAAACATCTTCCCCAGTGAGGGCATTAACGTGGAAAAGTACCGTGTCAACAAGCCCCTAAGAACAGCAATCAGCCATCTAATCGCCGAAAGTAGGACGAAAGGCTGTACGTTGCTTGCCCGTCGCTGTGCAACTAACACAGCCTCAGGGGAACCCCCATCAGCGATCGTCCGTACGACGAACAGCTTGCTTGGGATGACCTGGCCGCCGATTTGCGCCGCCCAGCCAAGGCCGAGTACTCGGCTCCAAATAATGGCGCCGCTAGTCGAGTCAAGGCCATAGATTTTGCCTAGGTCATTTGCGGTGACAATAACTTGACGAAAACCAAACGCGTCACGCCTGAGCGAGTCAAAGGCGATTTCTTTCTGGGTAGACGCGTTGGGACCCGCCACAAATCTTTTGACAAAGTTGAGTATGTAGAGGTGCAACCCCTGCAGAACACATAGGATGAATCCAATTGAGCCCAACGTGAAGCTGCCAAAAAAAGTACCTTCGCGTCGGTTAGTTGCCGACTGATTCGCTCGACGAATGTATCACGCTCGTTGACGGTGTGTGCCGCCGTGAGCTTCTGCTCCGGCAGCTCGACCATTTCGGCAACTTGAAGCCTGGAGAGACCTTCTTCGCGCGTCCACTGCACAATATCACCTTGCCAAAGTTGGACGGCGCCAGTTGAAGTTGTTAGAGCTAGGTAAGGAAGTAAATCGACCTCTTTCACATATGCCGTATGTAATGCCACCTGAAAAACCGAAATAAGCGGCTGCAAAAGAATGGAGTGGACGACCTACGTGACTGATGATTCCGTGCGCTTCGGTGTCAAAGTTGAACGTGAAGCCAGAAACGAGACCTTGTCCTGCAGCTAGGTGAGGAGCATACACGTGTGCCGAAGCTTTCTGCAAACGGGTGAACCTTGAGTGAGCTCAGAGTGGATGGGTCGACACAGCCTGACGTACCCTCGCGACAAACGACCAGAAAACGCGCCCAATGTAAGGGAAGCCGTCTCGGTCAAGCCCACCAATGTATAACGAATCCGCATGTCGACCGGATTTTCCCTGAAATCCATCGCATTAACGGCGCAGGGGATGAATTCCAGATACAGGTGCTCACCGAGTCAGTGAACTCCCAGATGACTTTCAACTTGTCTACATCGAGCTTAAGTACACGACCGGTATGATTAGTCGTTAAGGCGACAAAATGGCCCTTGCTTTGCAAACCAATATCAACTATCCTCGTATATGCGGAACCCATCACGGAAGTAGGTTTCTCCGTTAGGTCAGGGACGAGCGCCACGGAAAGGATTGTGCCAGCCTCGAGCCAGACGACGCGCGGGACGACGAGAGTTGCGGCGTCAGAAGAGAGTGCAAGTACATCGGATGGTCCCGCCGCAACACCAAGAGGAACGCTCGTGGAGGCAACCAGCTCTCCAGTGGATGTAGATAGAGAGGATATATATAGGGTTTTGGAAGCCGACGATTTTGTAAGACTGATAACATAGACGGTAGATGGCGTGGTTACCAATTTGGCGTAGACGACAGAGGCCCTGAAGGAACATTCAGACCCTGGGACCCATGAAGGAGAAAGACACTCACGATTTATCGGCGGACTCCCAAGCCCAGCGCCCAGCGCCATCTGCTCCGATACGCCGGACGGTACGGCCGTTGGTCAATGCGAAAACATCGTCGGATTCCGGAATGAAGGCTATTGCTGCCCCAAGGCCAGCGTCGTCGGATTCAAGGTGGTCTGTATGGGGTGCATGCAAGCGCTTTTCCAAAATGAGTTGTCCCGTCAAACAGTCGAACGTTCTTAGTGTCGAGCCACCAGGTCCGGATAACGATACGACAACTATAAGAGAATGAGCTGGCGCAGACGCACGGGACGACATGACATACTATCCCGGTGCTGTTGATAATGGATAATGTGGTCCGTGGGGGCGAAGATGAATCGCCATGCTGTGCCAGAGTCAGACAATGATAAGTGGCTATGACGCAGTTGGTATCCACCTAGTTCGCCATTTGAGGCACGCAGTGCAGCGAGTACATTACTGCTCGTTGCAGTGAGTAAAAGTGCTTCCGTTGGTGGTCTTCCTGGAATGGAATGGAAAGCAGGCGCAGTGTTGAGAGAAGACGTCAGCGGTACGCCTACGAGAGGATGATGCCAATCAACGACGCCAACGTCTGATTCATACAAAGCCAAGACCGTCGAACACAAAGTGAGGCCAAAGAAATGGAGCCAGCGCATCGCTCGTTCCGAGTCCGAGTGCACGAGTTGGTGAACGTTAGGAACCTTCTATTACATAATCTGGTGTGAGGGATGGGAATATAAGGGATAAGGGAATCCCCATTCTTTGGTGAACCTTCTCGTTTCCATTGCACGATGTCGACGACCTCAGCATCGCGCGCATCAAACACACTCTTACTTCGTCGCCAGCTCACCGAGCTGACCAAGCACCCCGTAGAGGGTTTTTCTGCTGGTTCGTACCCCAAGATTCTCCCGTAACCCTTCCAACGCTCCCGTCCTGATAGCTATCTTCGCGAAGGACTTGTTGACGAGAACAATCTCTATGAATGGGATGTAATGATAATCGGGTTCGCCCCTCTTCCCCTTTCACTCCTCTCCGGCCTCGTTTTCAGCTTTGCTGGCATTATCTCGATGCTGACATCCGATATTCGATCAAAAGCCCCGCGGATACTCTCTAGTGTGTATTCGTGCACGCCAGTGATATTTCATATCCTGATGTCGATCTTCAGTGAGGGTGGCTTCTTTAAAGCACGATTGACCTTTCCGCCGGAGTTCCCCCTTTTGCCTCCCAAGATGCGCTTTATCACCCCAATGTGGCACCCGAATAGTGCGCCTCTGTTTTCTGTTTTCTGTGTTCTGCCTCGCTTAAGCTGGAATTGCCGATTAGTTTACTCCGACGGTGGTGTATGTATCTCGATTCTTGTAAGCGTGCCCACTCTTCCGGTGCATAACTCAATCGAACTTAACCACCCTTTAAAGCATGCGCCTGGCGACGACCAGTATGGCTACGAGGATGCCGGAGAACGATGGGTGCCCGTGCACACTGTCGAATCCATAGTCAGTCTTGACATTGGAAATCGTCACCCACTTGCTTACCTAACTTCATTCGTTCCTAATCGCAGTTGCTGAGCGTCATCTCTCTCTTGTCCTCTGAGAAGCCAAACTTGGATAGCCCAGCGAACGTTGACGCCGCAAAGGAGATTCGGACAGACTTTCCTGGTACGCATCGGCTTTTTATCTCCCTTCGCCCTTCACACTTGACATGGCCAATGCCAGCATACAAGAAGAAGGTCCGTCGCCTTGTTCGCCGAAGCGCCGACGAGGCTTTCGATTAGTTGGTCGGACTCGCGCATGCACACCCTCCACTCCTAGTAATTTTCCGGGCACATATATTTCACTGACGTCGCTTCTGTGTAATACATTCATCGGTTTCCCCATTGCTGATATCCGACTGTTATTGCATTATCCCCTACGGGTATTGTTACAAGGAAGACAGACGGTAGGGGAAGATTTTAAGCGGGAATATCGTCTCTAGACGTCATCGTTAGGTCTCTGCTTGCTATCGACGTACACCACACACGAGCGCTCATTCAAGGAACGGCCAAGAGTCTGTGGGGTGCACAACCTGGTATATCGTACACCCACGGGAGTGGGTCTGAGAATCGTACAATCATGGACAAATAATGAAAAGCCAAAAGTATAAAGTTGTACAGTGGGCGGGAAAAAGGAATAGGGACGGCCGGATTTGGATGGCCAGCAGCGGAACAGTGATGGAGATATCCGAGGCGAGCAGAGAAGGGGTAGGACAAACAGGCCCCACCACTCATGTTGTCTGCTTCATTGTACGAAAACGCAGAAGCGGCGCAAGTCCAGACAGCGCACAAGTCTTCTTCAAAAACTCGTGCTATGAAGAGGTGAGCTATCAGTACATGTGTTTCAAAGAATCACAATTAGGACAGACCTCGAGTAACTCGCCTGCAGTCGCACGGCTCTTCACATCCACGCACAGGCATACGCTCAAAAAAGCCTTGAGCTCACGCGAAAGCGCCTCGGGCTTCTTCAACGTCGGTGTCCCATTGGTTGCGATCAGGTAGAGGGCCTTCAGCGGCTCCTCGTCGAGGTACGGTGGTTCCTGCTCAATCATTTCGATTGCCATGATGCCGAGGGACCAGATGTCCACCTTGGCGCCGTACTCTTTCTGTTTCACAACTTCAGGTGCCATCCAATAAGGTGTGCCCACCATCGTTGCGCGCTTCGACTTTTGATCAGTCAACTTGGCGCAGAATCCAAAGTCGGCTTAAAAGGAAAGGGTTCTTCGTGTTAGATAATCCTGAGCACGTCAAGAGTTCAAGCAGAGCCTACTGATTTTGACTCGCCCCGAAGCGTCGAGGAGTACGTTATCCGATTTGATGTCGCGATGGATAATATGTTGGCTGTGTAAATGTCCAAGGCCCTTGCATGTCTGCTGGCGTGTTAGTGCGCCTGCATGCGAGCTAGGGACTGCGGTAACTACCTCGTTTGAGATGCAAGCGATCTGATCTTCCTCCAGTGTATTATTTTCGATTATATCGGTTAGCGCACCACCTTCCATAAATTCCATGACCACCCAAAGCTCGTTCCCGCGGACGAGATACGAGTTCAGGAAGTTGACGATATTTGGATGACGGCTTTCCTTCATCACCATTATTTCATTCACAATGAGCTCCTTCCGCGGCTGTGTCGCGAGGTCCATCTCCTTGATCGCAACCTTTTTCCCTGTCGCGAGTGTCTTGGCGACGTACACATGCCCAGAGGCACTACAGCGAGATTACGTTTAAACCCCGGAATGCGAGATAAAAGATAACACGTACCCCTGACCAATCTTCTTGATCTTGCTATACAGCAGCTTTGGGTCTCCTGAATCCACCACGCTGCGCATCTTGTCCATGATCTGCGCCTCAGTCATCGTGCTAATCCGCTTCTCAATTTCCTTTGGCTTGGGTTTCTCGAGCGCTGCCGCGGCAGCAGCAACGCTCCCGCCGGTAGCAGCCTTACTATCATCGCCATCAACGATAGCAGCGATACCACCGGGTTGAGGCAGCTTTTTGGTAGTCTGTAACGGTTTGACGAGCGGTTGGCCAACGACGGGTGCGCTGGCAGCGCCGACCGCCGACTGCGAGACATTGGATGTACCTGCCGGTGCGGACTTGGCGGTGGAAAGCGCGGAGTGTTGATCCTTCTCCAGCTGCTGCCCGCGCTCGTTCTCTTCCTTCTCTCGTTCTTGCTCGCGCTGAGCCCGCTGGCGTTGTTGCTCGCGCTCGCGCTCCCTGTCACGCTCCCGTTCACGTTCACGATCTTCGGGACGTGTCGTTTGTAGTGAGTCTTTGCGGTCTGGGATGGTCGTATCACTTGGGCCCTGCGCTTTTGCGCGTTGCCTTAGGTCCGCGGGGTCCGGCCTTGGTGCGGACGGTGCGGACGGTGCAGGACGGCTGCCAGTGAGAAGTGGACGTGGGGGAGCGGGACGGGAGGCCGAGATACCAGGAAGCGCGGGTCTCTGAGGCCCACCTGACTGGGATACCCCGATTGTCTGGGGATATGCGCCATTGACGTAGTCAGCAGCGCGCTGAGCGCCCAACGCGAGATTTGTACTAGCTGAGTCTGAGCCGGAGGCTGGTGGTGCGGAGTCTTGTCGGAGGAGCAGGGGTCGAGGTGATTCAGCAAGCGATGGCAATTTTCCGAGACCCCCGAGGCCTGTACCGGCACCGAATCGGGCTAAAATAGTTGTCTATGAATGGGGAAGGGTGGGGGCAGAACCAAGGAGAGCGCACGTGTATTGGTAGCAGTCGTTATCCGCGTTGCTGGTGATAGCCCCATCTCTTCCATCTCGCGCTTTTGATGGTCAGTATAAAATTCCAACACGTCCAGCACAGCCTGGGGGTTGCGCTGATAGTCCTCGCGCGTGATCGCGGACTGAGTGAGCAACTTGCTCCATTGTTCGGGCATGCCCTACATGCCCTTGTAAGCCGGGGGGGAAAGGGGGGAGGGAATGACGTACAGTAAATGCACCGGAGACGGGGTCAAATCCAACGTGCACTTTGTGGACAAAATTAGTAGGGTTGCTCACACCACTAAGGGGGCTTCGAGAATAGATGTCGTCCTGCCATCCGTATAATTCTTCATCTCCCTTCAATGAGAGATAGTAACGTTTGTCCCTCGTTTCGAGGAGGAGGCAGTAGGGTTTCAGATCTGTGCGCTCGATATTGGCGAGTTCACGTAGTTGAATGATACTTTGAGGCCCTGCTGCCTAGTTACCCAATACATAAGTTAGACGAGATTGAGGGGTAGTGCAGGTGAACGACGGTGCACCGTCGGATCAGAAACCGCGATACACAAACCGAATAAATGCCGGCAGTGGCTTCGACGAGACACCGATGTGAGAAGACGAGCGCTGGAGCGAGAACCCACCTCGTTCTTATGGACAGAAAGAGTCTGCTCCTTGAGCACCAACCACTTCTCCCTCCAGATCCAACTTGCAAATGCGTCTTCTTTGAAACCGACGGGACCTTGACGAATAACGCCGGACATGCCTGCACCGTCCGAGTTGCGATTCGGAAATCCGCCGATGTTTGGAGTACCGCCAATGCCTGAGTACGATGTGGCATAGGAAGATGTTGAGATTGAGGGAGGGGTGAGGGTGATAGACGAGCTGCTGGAGAAGGCAGTAGTGGAAGAGCTTATGGACGCTTGACGGATGGGAATTTGGGGAGCAGGGCGAGAAGGAGTGAGAGAGGTCGCAGTGACCTGATTGAACGCCATGAGAGAAGAAGCAGTCAAAAGGGATCCGGTCGTCAACGGAAATGTCAAGTCAAGTCAAGGGCGAGGTTGACTATTAAGGCAACTCGGGGCAACAAACAACACACAAAGTGCACAATCGTGGATTTCTGTATCCACAAAACTCAGATGTCTATTCTATAGTACTAGATAAGGAGGACAGCATCTACTTGTTCTTCGTATGCCTACGAACGCGATCTTAGAGGCGGCTATTTGAGAAGGAAGAGGAAACGACGTACTTGTATACGAAGCGCTTCTTTGTATGTGAAAACTCCCCCAACTTATGACCAACCATATCTTGCGTAATTGTCACCGGGATGTAGTCCTTTCCGTTATGCACCAGAAAACGGATTCTGTACAGCGTCAGAGTGACATTCCTGCAACGGATTTGGACACTTACCCAACGAAATGGGGCAAAATAGTGCACGAACGAGCGTCCGTTTTTATGGGGGTGTTGTTGGTAAGTGCTTCCCGGACATTAGGGAAAGAAACAAAGAAAGGCCCTGCATATCGTTGAGAGACATTTGGATTTACTGTTGCACGGCTAACCTTTCCACGCGGACCTTCCAGAACGCAGGATGATTGAAGGGTACATTTGGTTGGGCTTTTGTGTGACGAGTAGCACTTTGTCCAACCAAAATAGCGCCGTGTGTTACCGGTCTGGTCGCTGAGCTAAGCAAGCCTCTCCGCGCCACCATGTCTGAGGCCCAAGCAAGGGATCCCACCTCGCGTCACGTAATACTCACAGTCGTCACCGACACCGCGAGGCCCGCCGTTCCTGGGAAAGCTTGTCGGTGTAGTGTGGTACGACCTGTGAGCTCATGTGAGTACCCTGCACTCTTTCTCCCGAAGGCGGGCCGGGACCTCTATGGCGATGCCAGTGCGATGCCTTCTACCCTCGGGAAATTTTCCGAGAGATGGAGGGAGCAGCGGACCGATGGGAATGGGTCATATGACCCCGGCTTACTCCCTTTTCCCGGGATCAGATATTTCTCACCATCGGTAGGCCGATTGGCAGCCGCATGGCTACTCCAGCCAGGGGCTGGAACAACACGCTCTGCCCTTTTTACTCCCGATAATGACCCCTCCCTCCATAGGCCCGTGGCGTGTGCAGTCGGCAACCCACAAAGTCACAGTCACGAGGAAATGTTGCGTCGCTTTGTTTACATAAAGTCTCAGATCTCAGCGACTATTTCATTGACAGTCAACCCGATATCAGTGTCATTATTCTACAGAAATTTGACCGCCAGTGACTAGCTCGATCGCAAACCAACTCAACCAACAGATGAGCTTCAACCATCACACCACAGTGTCACGTTGGTCAAAAGGCTGATGGATTCACACCCAATGAGGTCTTCAACCTGCTATCTATGACGCTGGGAAACTCCCCGGCCATACTCATGCACAGCAATCGGGGAGCATGTAGCGACACTTTGCTGTGAATTTTGTAAGTGGATGTCGGGCCCGACAAAGCCTCCAAGTAAAATAAACGCGTCACTCCTTATTCAGATGGACAGCTATTTAACACATGCCCCAAACATTGTACACGTACAGTAATATTTCCCCCATGCTATTAATTAAGTGCGGGTAGAGCCGCTCGGAGCACTACTCTCGGCGGCCACAAGTTGCCCAAGGACACCTACAACTCCTTCACGCGAAAGCCTCCACCGTGCATCCGTCCCTCCGGTTCCTGTTGAGCATGTTTCGGCATTGTCCAACTCGCCTAATCGACGCAGTAGCTTTTCATCTCGGCCAATTGCAAGTACAAAGTCCTTTGCGTGTGCAATGCTTTCGCTTTCCTCGGGTAGGGTCCAAGGCGCACGCGGGGAATAAGTGGGACCACCGGCATGCAGAATTGCACCAACTGCTGTCGACCGCGATATATAGTTAGGCAGGACGAGAAACGCATTCTCTCCAGGAATGATCCGTAGACCATAACGCTCGCCAAGACTATGCACATGTTTTGTCAGTCTAGAACAGAGGGGACAAAGTCACAAGACGAACCTGTCAAAGATGTGGTTCTGCGCTTCTGCGGCCTGACGACGCGCCCACGCACGATCGCCTGTGTCCACCGCTTCGTCACCGCTGAAGTACCGCCACACAATGCTGGCCTCTCGTTCTTCCACAAAAGAGCCGGGTGTACGCTCCGTGAACTATGCAGGATAGCTTTGAGTCAGCTCGCACGCGACCATTCTAAATCTTGGCGTACAAAATTAAGAATCTCAATACACGCGCTTTTCCACGTCAGGTTGAAGTTAGCAACCATCGTGATCCAAGACGACTCGCCGCTCTTTCCGGGAATGGGCTTTACGAAGCAACCGTTCTCTGCCCTAATCACCCGACGCTATTTAGCTCATCAACCCCACAAAGGGAACAATTACTTACACAAACCCAATTCTGGGGACTTCCTTCGCAACCCCATCGAGCGCCTTGACTGGGAGCCCACTCAACAACCACACCTCGTTTTTGCTCTCCTCAGACAAGCGTCTGACAACCTCAATAGCATCCTGCGGGATATTTTGACCTTGACCTTCATGCTCAAGTCGTGGATGGCGTTGCCAAAGCGTATCTTCAAAGTCGATGAGTAGGAGACGCCGTTCCGAGTGGCGATAGCGAGGGAGTAAGAGTGCAAGGTCCAGCGACGCAACCAGAACATCTCCCTGTTGATGCTCAATGTTCATGCGTAGGCAACGTGTAAGGAATGAGGTGACGAATGCTTGAGCTGTCTGAGTGACAACATGATTGTGCAAGTCCTATCCATGGCATAAGAAAGGGTAGAAGCTTGGGGAGATGATGGTGTTTGCTCACATCCCAACGTGAAAATGCCTCGTCGTCGTCCATGGTGAGCGCCTGGTGGATCGCATTTGCTGTGTTGCGGGTATCCCAGGGGTTCACTGCGATGCAAGAGCGGAAACCGCTATAGCTATATGAACCAGTGAACTGCGCGTATATCAGGCGATAATATTTCCTGCCCCACTGTTCGACATACCTCGCTGAGAATCAACGGTCGGTGTCGTTCTTCTTGACATATCACAAATTCGTGAGTGCGCAGTGCCATGCCTTCACGCATACTGGTAACGAGGAACGCGTCTGCAACAGTCAGAAGTGCCAGATATTGGCTGAAACTGAGGTCTTCGGTATGAAGGAAGACAACGGGCTGGTATGTGAGCGTGGAGAAACGCGAATTGATGCGCGCAACGATGTCTGCTACCCCACCATGTGCCTCGTTCTCTTCAGAGGTTTGTAATGCGACCTGAATGAGGGCAACCTTCTGGTGGTACTCCGGGTGTTTATCAAGGAAGGCCTCGAATGCGAGCAGTTTATGGCGCACGCCCTAAAAAGGGTGAGAAATGACATCCTATTGATAATAAAATAAGGTCGAACCTGTACTTCGTCGAGCTTGTCACGGCCAACGACGAGTTTTACACCGGCGTACCGCTCTTTTAGAGTCTGAACCCACTGCGCGACCTCCGGATCACGCCTACTCGGCGGTCCGTTAAGGCCGGTCATACCTGACATGTAAATAGCTCACCTCTTTTCTTTGAGACCTCTTACATCAATACCGACGGGAAATACACCAACATCGACAACGTGGTCATCCAACTGAATGCCCTTAGGCAGCGTTTCCAAGGACAAGATACGAGAGACTGTCTGACGGAAATGGCGCGCAAAATTGGCTGTTTGGAACCCGATGAGGTCCGCAGAGAGCATTCCGCGAAGTAACGATTCGCGAACCGACAAACAACGGAAGATTTCCGAAGAAGGGAAAGCGACGTGCAAGAAAAATCCGATGATTGCAGTAGGTAATTTTGCCCGCACGAGCTGAGGCACAAGCATCAAGTGGTAGTCATTCACCCAAACTGGCCATCGTGTCAGCACTCATAACAAAGATCGGACGAGAACGCACTGATATCGCCCTCCTGATAATTCGTAACAATCGTGTCCGCGAAGCGTTGATTGACTGATACATATTGCTTGTAGCTAGAGCTCTCGTAAAAGCTCTTCGTCTTTGGGGCATCTGGGACAACATAGTGCAAGCATGGCCAAAGAACATGGTGACAGAAATTATCGTAATATTGAGTAAACTCGTCGTCCGGGATCCAAACTGGAGAGCTATCGTATTCTTCGACCATGCGGTGGTCAATGTTCCTACGGAGAGGGTGATTGAAGGAATCCGTATTTGTGCCGAGGGTTCCAACCCAGCGCTTGCGCTTCAGGCGCCCATCGAGAGAATTTATAGCGTTAGTGAGGCCACCATTGCTGTGAGGATTCGGCTCTATATGATATTGGCGACCGAGGGGCGAGTCGGAGAGGGGACGACGCGCGATCGAGCGAGTGCTCTTGCGCTGAGAACGAAGCGGGATATGGGCGTGATGCTCATCAATCGAGCGCTGGTGTATCGGAGCAAGCGAGCCCGAGGGATCGACGCAGTTGTACGCAGAAGGCTTAGTCTTCGCATCACCGTATCCCGATGGTGTGAGTTGTGTCAGGGTCGCGAACAACGGACTAACATGTTCTACGCCAGGGGTTACTGCGGGTGAGCCTGTACGAGACTGCGCACGTCCAAGTTGGACCGAAAGTTTCGTCATACGTAACGACGCAGGAGACAAATTCAGCAAATTTAGAGGGTCAGGACGGTCAGGTTTGGTGACAGCATGACTAGTACCAAGACTTGCCTTGTCTTTTAAATCTTCTACGATGCTGAGAATTGGGGCAGGTGTGCGAGCTCTCGATGGGGGTAGAGATCGCTTGAATCCCTGTTCTTTACCATGACCAGGAAAGGCAGCTGGCAACGGCAATGGTCGCGGCGAGTGCACGGCGGTCCGTTCATCTGGGGTAGGAGGATGCGACTCTCCAAGGATAGCCGTATTTGGAAGGAAGAGGGATGCAATCACGACACGATGGTTTCTGAACGAGCTCATCGCCACTGCTGCGCGGGAGGACTCGAGGCGAGGAGATTGGAAGGGGTAAACCGAAAATCTCGACCGGGTGCATCTTTTAAGTGCACTATGACCATTCTATCGGAGACTGCCGGCGCTCATGGGCCTTGAGTGGGGCATTCTGCTGGCTCACATTCTTTGCCACGTCCTTATAGGACATCCATTATAGCAGTTACCTTCCAGCGCTATGTCCGATGTGTATCGTCTCCGGCTATCATTTATGCCCTTCAATGGCCATCGATCAGCGATTATCCCGGATCTATTCGTTCATTTCGCAACATCGACGGTAAATTGGCGGAATATTATCATCTCGTGTAGTGCCACTGTATTTCCCTTGTCGATAGAGCCAACCCATGGCATGTTTGTTAATGCCACCAATCAAACTTCTTCAGACGACAGCGTTTCTAATTTGGCCTGTCGTATAAATTAATCGGATCAGTTGTGAGGCCTCCCTGTGGAAAGTCCGTCGTTTCCAATTGATTGTGTTCGTTTGACCTCGATCCAGTCACTTCCGTTCAAATTTTCGACTTTTCCTGCCATATAGCATATGAGGTTGATTAAATTTCACGTCGCTTTGGTTGTCAGTGACATGTCCGATGAAAGTCACTGAGAATCGATGCATTTCCGATGTCTATCACACTTTAGGATGTATAAAAACACGATATGATTTAATTTCACCCTACAAAAATATACACATTGTGATGCCAGGCAATTTAAGTATATATAAAGAAACAGTCTGACCCTTACATGTACCAATTGGCAATTGAGTCTAAGCAATGATACACCAGTGAGAAGCACCTCATACCCATTGCTACCATCCACCAGTGGACCACCACCATCCATATTGAATTCTATGATGAACAGCGCACATGAAGGGATGATACTCACAGTGACAAGAGGACTGTGGTGAGACATCAAAGGTGGCTGGAAGCAGCAACAGAGTATAGTCAAGCAAGTGAAGCAGAGTTTGAGTCTGGCACACAACAGATGAGAACTGGTGTTATTACGGAGGAGGGGACATACCTGGCACACAACAGATGAGAACTGGTGTGGTGCCAGAGCGTACAGGGTACACTACTTATACTGCTACAGAGAGTGACGCTAGTACAACAGAAGTAACATGGAGTCACACAATACAAGGAGCGTTGTTCTGTAGAGGGACACAAGGGAATGTACAGAAGGAGAACAAAAGCGCAAAGAACAAGAGAAGGCTAGACTATGATATCATAGTGACATCACAATAAAGATAGAACAAAAGGAATGAGTACAAAGACGGAATACAATAGGAGTCCAGAGGAGTCCATGATGTCATTGTACAGTGATGTCATAAGAAAGTCTGAGATTGTAAAGATCATAATAATCTAATCTACATAAGTCCAATATATCTTATCTAAAGCAGTCCGTTATCTGCGTGTCCATTGAGCCGCTAAGTGCGCACAGGTCACTTATCAACATTCTAGTCCCTCACTCCACCTATGCCATGTGCCAGTGCTGCCCAGATAGTGATTGGCCCAGGTAATCCTTGGGTCAAGCCTCAGGTTGATGAGGGCTACCCACATCTGTACTCAAGAAAAACCCATACCCTTTCTCAAGGGTATGGGTTCTGGCAGGTACAGGTAGGGCTGGGCACTGTGCTGTATACTGACGGTTATACCATGCCATCTGACAGTGACAGCACCTGTACTGTCAGTCATTGTCATGGGGTTTCAACAGTATGGTGGATGGTATCAGGGTATACTGTCTTAGACCATGTAGAGATGGCCATAAACAGCATATACAGTTCTGGTGCTGTATAGCTGAGCTGCCTAATTCGTAAATGATCATGTCATCATATTCCCCACTGTATTGACATCAACAAACTATTGCAGAGCCCAGTTTTGGTGTCACAGTTCTCGAAGTGGACATTTACGAGGGTATGGATTGATACGAAGAATAGCTGTGGAGCAATTTATTGGTGGACTTCTTGGGAAGGTTCTCCAACACACTCGAACAAGAGCAATGTAACGTCTACCACGGATGTTTGCCTGACTTAGGCCTTGTTGTGTGTGGCAATCCTAAGCAGTCAATAGAAATTGTGGTTCACGATGGTCTGAGGGTACTCAGCTGGATGAGGAACTAGGCGTCCGTCTAATGCTAGATAGCCGTGAAGATCCTCGAGGAGAGGAACAGTAGTCAGTTGGTAGTTGAGTACATGAAGGTTGTCCCACTGAGGATGGTCGATGATGTATAGATGGCCGTATGGACAGGCAACATGCTCATTGAGATACAAGTATACACGATGGCACATGCAATCGATGGGGAATATGTCCACTGCCCATGAAGGGAACTCGGGATAAGCTCACAGGGATCCCTGGTCTAAGGGGATATGCTGGAGGACTCACTTAACAGGGGGACCCTATAGAGCGAAAAGTAGAAGGTGGTATTGGAAGAAGACCAAGATGCCGTTCTTGGTCTTTGCACTACCCTATTTATACAGTTATGCATGGGCTTTCAAGTGCCACTCCAAGACGTACTAGCCAATAGTGTAAGTAGAGCAAACCCTAATACAACTATCCTAGTATGAGTCACATTGAGTCATGATCCGATCTGTTATTGTACACAATCACATGCTCTGGAGCTTACCCGGATGACTGATCTGATGAACAGCGCACATGAAGGGATCATACTCACAGTGAACTGGTGACTGTGGTGAGATATGAAAGGGTGGCTTGAAGCAGCAACAGAGTGATCTTGCAGTGGAAGCAGATGGGGTGTCTGGCACACAACAGATGAGAACTGATGTGGACCAGGAGCGTACAAAGTACTCTACTTATACTGCTACAGAGGGTGACACTGGTAACAGCAGGTCACAGTAAATACAAGGCGCATTGTTCTGTACACGGACAAAGGAGTGGACTAGAAAGAGAACAAGGCGTAAAGAACAAGAAGAGTCCAGACTATGATATCATAGTGACATCACAATAAAGATAAGAACAAAGGAAAGTACATAGACGTAGTACAAGGGTAATCCAGAGTGGTCCATGATGTCATGTACATGTGTGATGTCATAGATAAGAGAATATAAGAAGTCCGAGATTGTAAAGATCAAAATAATCTAATCTACAAGTCCTGTATATCTAATCTAAAGCAGTCCGTTATCTGCATGTCCATTTGAGCCACTAAGTGTGCACAGGTCACTTATCAACATGATCTAGTGAGTCCATGACGATATACTGCTGACACGGTGTCATACCCTTGACGTCAGTGTCCACTTCCGGGCCAAACATAACAAGCAAGCACAGGTGGAACTGCAGAAAGGATTCAAAATGATAGGGGAAGACATTGACATGTATGTCAACCACTTTGAATACCTATGCAAAAGGCTCATTATCACCTCAATAATCAACAAACTATTGATTGCTTCACAGTGGGACTACCGTGAGGCTTGTTCATGAAGATATACGAACTTGACAAACCAGCTCGTCCACACCCCAACAAGTGGCAAAAGATTGGCTTGAGGGAGCTAGAGGGGCTAGTGACAAAGTAAAGGACCTCATATTCCAAGATTTGTGGAATCAGGAGGGTTTTCAGGAAGCCTAAACCCATCGGCCTTGGTGAGGGCAATCAGTTGTAACTCTGTAATCATGACTCACTTCCGTTCTCTTCAGATTCCAGTCTTGATTTGCACCAGTTACTCTATGGCCAACATAAAAGGGCTTGTTGACTCAGGGGCCACTGACAACTTCATAAGACCTGCATTCGCAAAATGTATAGGACTAGGGCTGCAACCCCTAGAATGCCCAAAGAAAATATGGAACATAGACAACACTGAAATAAAGCTGGGTCCATCACACACTTCATAGACCTGGACGTACAGACAAAGGGATTAAACAGGATGATGAGGTTCCTTGTAACTGACATAGGAGATGAAGACCTTGTCCTGGGATACCCCTGGTTGGCCACTTACAAGCCAACCGTCAGCTGGAGGGATGCCACCATACACGAGGACACCATGCCAGTCATTCTTTGATCTATAAACCCCACCAAAGCTCATGCCGCCATCACTGGAGCAATTACAGTCAATGAAGCAGACAACATAGTCCAGGAGTTGGAGGAGGCATGCCAGATATGTACCACTGCCACAGAGCTGGCTATCACAGCTCACCAAAACACTGTAGGAGCTGAAATCCCAGAGCCTTGCCAACCCTTTGCCAAGATATTCAGTGAAGAAGCATCACACTGCTTCCCTCCATCACGACCCTGGGATCACACCATCAACTTCAAACCAGGAACTGATGAACAGTATACATAGAGGACATACTCACAGTGACAAGGGAGACTGTGGTGAGATATGTGGGTAGACTGGAAAGCAGCAACAGAGTGAATCAAGCAAGTGAAGCAGATAGATGTCTGGCACACAACAGATGAGAACTGGTGTGGTGCCAGAGTGTACAAAGTACTCTACTTATACTCCTACAGAGAGTGACACTAGTAACAGTGGGTCACAGTAAATACAAGGTGCATTGTTCTACAAGTGGACAAAGGAATGTGCTGTTCTGGAGAACAAGGCGTATAGAACAAGAAAAGTCCAGACTATGATATCATAGTGGCATCACAATAAAGATAAGAACAAAGGACAGAGTACAAGGATGAAATATAATAGGAGTCCAGAGGAGTCCATGATGTCATTGTACAGTGATGTTGTAGATAAGAAAGTCTGAGATTGTAAAGATCATATACAGTATAATCTAATCTACATAATGATGAACAGCACACATGAAGGGATGATACTCACAGTGACAAGAGGACTGTGGTGAGATATCAAAGGTGGCTGGAAGCAGCAACAGAGTGTAATCAAGCAAGTGAAGCAGAGTTTGAGTCTGGCACACAACAGATGAGAACTGGTGTGTATACAGGAGGATAAGACATACCTGGCACACAACAGATGAGAACTGGTGTGGTGCCAGAGCATACAGGGTACTCTACTTATACTCCTACAGAGGGTGACGCTGGTAACAGCAAGTCACAGTAAATACAAGACGCATTGTTCTGTACATGGACAAAGGAGTGGATACAAAGAGAACAAGGTGTAGAGAACAAGAAGAGTCCAGACTATGATATCATAGTGACATCACAATAAAGATAAGAACAAAGGAAAGTACATAGATGTAGTACAAGGGCAATCCAGAGTGGTCCATGATGTCATGTACATGTGTGATGTCATAGATAAGAGAATACAAGATGTCCGAGATTGTAAAGATCAAAATAATCTAATATACAAGTCCTGTATATCTAATCTAAAGCAGTCCATTATCTGCGTGTCCATTGAGCCGCTAAGTGTGCACAGGTCACTTATCAATACATAAGTCCAATATATCTTATCTAAAAGCAGTCTGCTATCTGCGTGTCCATTGAGCTGCTAAGTGCGCACAGGTCACTTATCAACAGGAACACCATCAATGATTGACTGCAAAGTGTACCTGATGGCACAAGAAGAAGACACGCAACTGAAGAAATGGCTAGATGAACAGTTAGCCCTGGGGTACATCCGACCTTTGAAGTTGCCCTATGCCTCATCATTCTTCTTCATCAAAAAGAAGGACAGCAGGCTGCAACCCATGCAAGACTACCAGAAGATCAATGCCTGCATCATTTGCAACCAGTACCCCTTACCCCTCATGTCCGAACTCATCAACAACTTAGGCAACAGACATCTCTACACTAAGCTCGATGTGCAATGGGGCTACAACAACATATGAGTTAAGGAAGGGGATGAACCCAAAGCAGTGTTTAAGACCCAGTATGGACTCTTCGAACTGCTTGTCATGTACTTCGGACTCACCAACTCACCTGCAACATTCCAAAGCATGATGAACAATATCATGGGTGACGTCATCCTTAAACACAAGCAGAAGGGCACTATCATACGCGTATACATGGACAACATCAGCATCACCACACATGAAGATGTGGGTCTACAAGCACACATTGATGCCATCTGCGACATACTCCAAGTAGCCCTGGACCATGACCTATACTTCAAACCAGAGAAATGCCTCTTCCACCAACTGTGAATGGATTACCTGGGGGTAATTCTTGAAAAGGGGGTGACTCACATGGACCTGGTAAAAATCTCTGGCATATGTGACTGGCCACACCCCACAAAGGTGCATGAGGTACACTCCTTCCTTGGCTTCTGCAATTTTTACAGCCTCTTCATTTGCGGTTTTGCTATGCACACACAATGTAACGCCACCACAGAGGCGTTAGGTACGACGTGTACCGTGCTTAAGTCAATGGGATCGGAAGAGCGTGAGTCAGTTAAGACTCAGTTCGAGGATGCACAAGTATCACTCAGTTTCCCTGGAACCGAGGATAATAGTAGGGAGGCAAGGGCTCAAGCATAAAGGCAAGCAAAAGTATTGACTCAAGTGCAATCGGCGAGTCGAGGGTCGTTCGTGAGGCAAAGACAATGTGGTATTCCACAAGAAGTCAAGTCTACCGTACAAGCTAGGTAGGGTGTGACTTATATACTAGTACAGGATGTTTGCATGATGCAAACATATGGCGCGAGTCTGATATGATCATACAAGAAGGGAAACAAAGGGAATAGTCATATGTAGTACAAGGGAATTCCACGGAACGACGTGTGCCTCGGAAATGGTCAGCGGGTGAAACAGAGCGTAAAACTGGCCATCCTATCACCGAGGCGCAGGGTGCGGAATGAAAGCCGAGAAGCGCAAGTCATAGGAACGTGTCATAAAAGTACAGTAATTAGAAAGCACGGATCAAAGAGTAGGACAAATCATAACATTACCCCCCCGTCAGAATCAAAGTCACCACGACTTCGACTAGTCGCTGGTGTACACGTAATCCTCCTCCGCAGGGATGTTAGCAGGTATGGGGGACAGGGTGCATGGGCATGTGTGACAACGTAAGAACATAAAACGTCCTCTCTCCCCGCAGTCCCAGCACATTTCGTACATGGGACACTTAATCTCCTTGTGTGTGGCATCATACCTCAGGCACTTCCTGCACCACCAAGGGCGGGAGTCTGGGTCTACGTGCGTGGGAGTCATGGGGGAGAGGTGGTGAATGAGGCAGATGTCGAGCCGATGGGCCCTACTCCCGCACCATTGACATGGTTCTCGGACCCGCTGCTCTGGACACTGCGCTACCAAATGGTCCGTCAACTTGCACTGGAAGCACTTGCGCCGACGCCCACTGCCTTCCCCCTGAAGGCGGGGCATCTCGCTAGGTCCAGCGTCGCGAGGAGCGAAGGGGATGGGCTCTGGTGAGCCTTGCGGACGTACCAACTTCACATGAAGCTTGGCGTATTTGTCTGCAATAAGAGGGATTGCCCGAGCGTACTGGAGACGCTTCCGGACGGATGAGAAGTCCATATCAAGGTGAAACTGGTCCCGCGTCAACTCAGTCTCCAACCGTCAGATGTCTGATTGACGAGTGCGGATGGCGTCCCGCCGTGTAAGGCATTCACGAAGACAGGAAATGTTGGCATGGAGACGGGGTTGGTGAAGCTCAACTAGAACTTCATTGAGGACGATGGCGCGGGGGTCATGGGGATGGAACATGTTCAGTTGGTTGTCCGTGATGTGCTGTGCCAACTGGCCGGTGTAAACCTCATTGAGAAATACCTGTGAGGCGTAGCATGGGTGGCCCTTGCCCATAGTTCTGACGACCTCTTGGTAGTTGTGGCGGTAATAGATATACCGCGCGGTTTGCTTAGCGGTGCCCGTCCCTCCGACGAGAAGTGGGAAGAATGTGGGAGATGTGGGATTGTTAAGGAAAAAGGGGATGCCAGGGTCGCTGTTTTCTTTGTCCTCCTCGTCATCGAGGAGGGCCAAGGCAGGGTCGGGCTCGACAATGCAAGTCCGAGGGATTGGCAGTGAACGTGTGATCCATCCCGGCGGGGAATGGTGGGATCGGGATGTGGGCGGCGAGGACAGCGGGGGGTGACAACGGTGGTGGTGGGGTTAAGGGAACAGTGGTTTCGGGCGGATAGGTAGGTGTGGCAGGGACATGGACGGTAACTGGCGTGTTGACGGAGAAAGGGACAATGATGGGTGGTGGTTGTGATGGTTTGGGAGATTTAGGGGACTCAGCGGGTGGTTCTGTTTCTTCGACTAGCTTAGCAAGGACTGAGGTGGCAAGCGCCAGGATAGGGAGGGGTGGAGAGTCAGGGATAACAGAATATGGCGTATGACCCTCAGGCTCGGAGGGGACACCAAAGTCCTGTGAAGGGACGGTCAGATTTTCGAGAATAATCTCGACGGGGCGGTGGGTCTGAACGGTGGAAACGACTGGAGTAGTAGTCATGGTAGGGCTGAGGGTGGGGACAGGGCGGCTGTGGTGTCGATGGGGTGTGTTTTATATCTTTCGTCCAGCCCCTTTGGCGGTAGGATTTAGGCGATAGAAGTCAGCGATAAGGTCGGGCGCGTGTCGAACATTTTCAAAAGGCTCCCACGTGCTATCACTTATCGGGAAGCCCTTCCACTGGACAAGGAATTGAAGTTTGCACCCTTGCCCGTGTGATCGGGACTGTAGGATGCGCTCCACTTCAAACTCTTCTTCTCCATCAATCAGATCCAGAGGTGGGTGTGTGAAGTTTGCGCCGTGTAGCTCCGTCTCCTTATATGGCGTAAGGAGGTTTGTGTGGAAGACCAGGTGTATCTTCCATGTGCTCGGGAGTTCTAATTCGTACGAGACGTCTGACAAGACCCTCTTGATGCGGAATGGCCCGTGTTGTTTGGGCGCAAGCTTTGCGGTGGGGTAGAAGGTACAGAGGTTCGTCCCTTCAAGCCAAACCTGGGCTCCCTCTTGATAAGGAATGAAGCGCGTCTTGCCCCTTTTTGCCATTAATTCTTGCGCATGTTTGATGCAATCTTGCGTGTGCTGTCGTCTGATGACCATACCTTCTAGGCGCTGCTCCACCGACAGGGATGCTGTTGGTTTTGGTGTCCACATGGTATGCGGCTCCCATCCCATGATAAGCAAGAAGGGGGTTTCTTTTGTTGTCGCATTAGGCCAGGCATTGTGAGCGAATTGTGCCACTGGTAACGCTTCGGCCCAGTTGTCCTGTTGTACATTACTCCAGTGTCGCAGGTACTGTTCCAGCCACTGGTTGGTATGTTCGGATTGTCCGTCGGTCTGTGGGTGATATGCGGATGATATGTTTTGACGAATTCTGAGGACCTTGCAGAGGTTGGTCATGAATGCAGATGTGAATCGGGGGTCCCAGTCCATGATGATCTTTTGGGGGATGCCGTAGTGAGGGTATATGTGATGGAGATAGAGGCACGCCACTCCTTCTGCCGTGATCGACTCGTTACATGGGATGAAGATTGCAGGCTTCGAACAGTCATGGTCTGTGATGGTGAGTATAGAGTCGTATCCGTTCGACGGAGGGAGTTTAGTGATGAAGTCCATGGCAACGACCTCAAATGGTTCGGCATTCGGGTCTGTGGTGATGGGGAATAAATGTGGTTTTTGACAGTGAGGGTTGATCTTGTTTGCCTGGCATGTCGCGCATCCTTTGACATAGTCCTCTACGTCTTTGCGCATGTTGGGCCACCAGTAGTCGCGTCGTAGTAATTCGTACGTGTTTGCGATTCCCGGGTGTCCCATGGCAGGCATATCGTGGAAAAAGGTAATTACCCCCCGTTTGAGGTCGTTGTCACCCATGACAACCAACGCGTCGTTCTTCCACCACAATCCCCCCACCTTTTTCAGGTTATGGGGTTCAACCCATCGCAGCACTTCCTTTTCGTCAAGGTTTTGCGATATTTGGGTCCAAATGTCCATGTCGTGCATGGACATTTCCGTTGCTTGGAGAAATCGCTCCGCGGGGAGGACAATAATGTCATTGTTGTCCTCTTCGTGGGTAGCGTAGTCTGCTCTCCGCGATAGTGCATCTGCGCGACTGTTCTTGACCCCGGAGACATGTTTCAGCAGGAAGTCGTACTCCAAGAGTTCCAGGAACTTGCGCGCCACTCATCGGCTGATTTTCCTAGGCTCTTTCCAATACTGAAGGTTGGCATGGTCGGTGTGGATGATAATTTTGTGGGGTGAGCCAACCAGGTATGTGCGCCATGCTCGTAGAGCCTTGATGACCGCCAGTAATTCCCGGTTGTAGATGTCATAGTTGCACTCTGCTTGACTGAAGGATTCAGAGTGGAACACGACTTTTACGATCACCCGGATCGTTCGTCGGGCGTGGGCGTGGGCGGGAGTCTGTACGACCTGTACCACAGGGCTAAGTC
The DNA here is from genome assembly GCA_024734325.1 of Lactarius hatsudake. NCBI lineage: Eukaryota > Fungi > Basidiomycota > Agaricomycetes > Russulales > Russulaceae > Lactarius > Lactarius hatsudake. The sequence continues at coordinate 56,316 of JANSJP010000017.1, read as the reverse complement.
AGAGTCTGTACGACTCTACAGCGTTTACCGTCCAAGGGACGCTTCCCTGCACACTGGCAAGGGTCCGGGGTGTCAAGCCTGTATGCTGACTAAGCAGCGGAGCGTCGAATCTTCAGGGAGACGAGAGGAGAAGGAAATGGGCTATATTATGAACAAGACTCGAATGAGGACCATACATTGTAGACTACAGCTTATATACAGCTTTTGTCTGGCTCTTGCCAGCACTCCAGAGGTTACGTGTTGTCTGCCAGTGAGAAGAGGTGAAACATAGAACAGAACTATGGAAGGCCAGCGCATCAGGAGAAACAAACCGAACCGAGAATGGGACAACGGAACATCAGATAAGCTGATGACCGGATATAACCTTCAATCTGAAACACATCTGAAACATCAGAACCGAAATGTTTATGTGGCGTGGCACGTGATCGTGACAACTGGGCTGAGTTGATTAAGCACGGCCCCAATAGCGACGTTTGACGCATCTACTTCTAGTTCAAATGGCTTGGCGAGGTCGGGGAATAGTCGTGTGGGTTCACGTTCAATACTGCGCTTAATGTTGTCGAACGTGTCTTGTTCTTGTTGCCCCCAGTGCCATGGTATGTCTTTGCGAGTAAGGTCATGCAAGGGTCGTGCAAGTGCAGAGAAGCCACGGATAAATCGCCGGTAAAAGTTGCAGAATCCGAGGAAGGCGCGTACTTCATGAAGACTTCTCGGAGCTGGCCATTCTCGGATACCCCGTACCTTAATGGGGTCCATCCGCAGATTCCCATGGCCTATGATCAATCCGAGATATTCGACTTCAAGTACCTTGAACTCGCATTTTTCCGGTTTGATGTAGAGATCGTATTCTTCGCACAAACGAAGAACTTCATGTACCACGGTGCGGTGATGGGAATAGTCGAGGGGTGTGGCGATTAGGATGTCGTCCATGTAGACAATCACTTCATTTGTAAGGGTAAGAGGTTGGAAAGTGTCGTCCATCATTGCTTAGAACGTGGAGGGGGAATTAGTGAGTCCGAAGTACATGACAAGGGGTTCATATAACCCTTGTTTGGTTTTGAAGGCGGCTTTCCACTCATCTCCTAACTTAACTCGAACGTTGTTATACCCCCACTTGACGTCGAGCTTCGTATATAGGTGCACATCACGTATCTGATCGACAAGTTCTGGGATTAGGGGAAGTGGGTAGTGATTCCAAACTGTGAGTTCATTTAGTCGCCTATAGTCTTGAACGGGGTGGAGCTTGCCATCCTTCTTCTTAATAAAGAAGAAGGGGGACGCATAGGGCGACTTAGATGGGCGGATGTACCCCTTTGCGAGTTGTTCGTTGAGGAAAGTGGTTAAGGCCTCTTGTTCGTTTTGTGCAAGTGGATAGACCTTACAGTCTAGTGAGGCAGGGGCGTCGGGGAGAAGATCTATGGCATGATCCCAGGGGCAAGAAGGGGGAAATTGATGAGATGCCTCCTCGTCGAAGATTTTGTGATGGCATCTATACTCTTCTGGGATCATTTCTTTGAATGTACGCTCCTTCTTCTTCGCCGCTTCCTGCTGTGCTAACTCGGAGGTGGTTGTGGTCTTCCGCAAAAACACGATCTGGGGCTCCCGCTCTTTGTCCATGAGCTGCTCCCATGCTTCTTCGTCAAGTTCGTATGTCTCCAACGCCCAAATAGAGGCTTCCATGGGCGTGACTTCATCTGACAAATGAAGGCTCGAGACCACAACCAGCTGGAACTCCTCATCCAGTGTCGTGTCTCCCCACTTGATTGTGGGCTCAAAAGCCGTGAACCAAGGGTATCCAAGGATCACTTCGTCCCTCCCCAGGTTTGTAACCAAGAAGCGAAGTGTCCTCTCTTCTTTCCCTGTTCGTATGGTAAGGTCCGTGTACTGCGTGATTGCACCATCCTGATTATGGGTGCCATCTACGTTCCAAATGTGGATGGGGTGAGTCACCTCCCATGTTCCGATCTGGAGTCATTTCAGAAGTGAGGAGCATATGAAGTTGTCGGTGGCTCCAGAGTCGATAAGGACTTGTCGTTCGGCCATTGCGTGTGCAGATTTGAATAAAACTGGGATTCGCATGGATCGATATCTGCTAGTGTACACATTTAAGTTTAATGCTCTAGCCCAGGCTGCTGGGTTCAAGCATCGAGAAAATCCTCTCGTCCGAACAATTTTTCTACCATGAGGTCCCACACCTCCTGGGTTTGCGCCTTCATCGCTGCGATCTGTAGATCCGCCTGCTCTTCATTCGATAGTACACGACTAGATTGTATGGTGAAAGAAGAGACGGCGGGAGTTGGTAAACTTGAACTCAAGGAAGTCGCGGCTGGTGGTCTCGAGGGCAGGGAGGTTGGCGCCATGGCAGATGTAGTGGTAGCCACTCGCATGCCCTTTTGAGGACAGTTATGCAAGACGTGCCCTTGCGCACGGCATCTAAAACATTGTCCCTCCTTCTGAAGTTGAGCTTTGTCGGCGTCGGTGAGGGCCACGGAGGCTCTGGCGTGTCCAACATCCATGGTGTTGGGGTCGTGGGTTCCTTTGAGGGCTTGGACCCACTGCTCTTGGCTTTGGCCGCCTTTCTTTCGCTGGGGTTTGCCTTGCTGAGGCGGTCCTTGAGAATGAGATATTCAGCCTGTTGTAATCGGGCGGCCACTTTCCACTGCTCCCAGTTGACGGGATGCTGGAAGCGGACAGCATTGACTACTAACTGGTTTGGCAACCCATCTTGGAACAGTTCCAGCGTTGTGGCTTCGTTGGGGTTGTACCCTGCTTTTGTGACCAGGTTTTGAAACGTTGCGACATATGTGTCAATGTCCCCTCCCTTCATGGTGAGGTTTTGAAGTGCCTTACGTGTGTTGGCTTGTTCTGAGGTGTCGGTGTAGGCTTGCACGAAGCGATCTCTGACGGTGGTCCATAGGACCTCATTGTTGCGGTTGACTCCTGCCGCGATCTGGTCGTCTAGCCACTGTGCCTGTTCGTCCACCCAGTCGTTTACTAGTGGGCCTCGGACGTACGACAGGAATGTCATGGCTCGTGAGGCCGGGATGGAGAGTTGGTCGATGGTGGGGTTCATTCCTTTGTAGAGCTGGAATGCGCGTAGGAACGCCTTGCTTTCGTCTCTTACTCCTGTGAATTTGGGGGGAGGATTTCCCCTGAGTCGCCCATTTCCTCCTGGTGCCGGTGCAGCTCCTACTGGTGCCACACCGCCACCACCACCACCACCACCACCACCACCACCACCGCCACCGCCACTGCCACCGCCACCGCCACCAGATGGTAGTGCCGGTGCGCCGCCACTAGGCGGGTTCGGTGCTCCTCCTCCTGAGCCTGGTGCTCTGGAGGGTCCTCCTCCTCCAGCTCCACTGCTGGTGAGGGTCGTGCTGGCCAAGGCTTGTTGGGTTTGGGACATGGTGTAGGTCGGGAAGTATGTTGTTGGGGCAGGTAGGTTTGTCGTGGGTACAGGGACACTGGGTGATGGGGAATCGTCGTCGATGGCAATACCAGAGGTGGTATGAGTTGTGAGGGGTCCAACTCCGAGGGCTTGGGGTACGATACTGATAGTGTACCACTGGCCTTTCTTTGCGGAGTAGTCGATGTATGCCCACTGTCGTAGGTCTTTAAGATAATGGACCTGTCGGTATTTTTGGGTGTTCGGGTGGAAGAGGAAGTAGCCCTCTACTCCTTCGTGTTCTTTCCAGATGACGGCTCCTTTGACTTTATCAGAGGGTTCGTTGTCGCTATATCGGTCGATGTATTCTGCCTGAAACTGGGATCGGCTGCGACTATGAAGGTTCGCCACTGTGAGAGACTTGACTTAATGTAATGCCACCACAGAGGTGTTAGGTACGACGTGTACCGTGCTTAAGTCAACGGGATCGGAAGAGCGCGAGTCAGTTAAGACTCAGTTCGAGGATGCACAAGTATCACTCAGTTTCCCTGGAACCGAGGATAATAGTAGGGAGGCAAGGGCTCAAGCGTAAAGGCAAGCAAAAGTATTGACTCAAGTGCAATCGGCGAGTCGAGGGTCGTTCATGAGGCAAAGACAATGTGGTATTCCACAAGAAGTCAAGTCTACCGTACAAGCTAGGTAGGGCGTGACTTATATACTAGTACAGGATGTTTGCACGATGCAAACATATGGCGCGAGTCTGATATGATTGTACAAGAAGGGAAACAAAGGGAATAGTCATATGTAGTACAAGGGAATTCCACGGAACGACGCGTGCCTCGGAAATGGTCAGCGGGTGAAACAGAGCGTAAAACTGGCCATCCTATCACCGAGGCGCAGGGTGCGGAATGGAAGCCGAGAAGCGCGAGTCATAGGAACGTGTTGTAAAAGTACAGTAATTAGAAAGCACGGATCGAAGAGTAGGACAAATCGTAACACACAAGCTCTCAACAAACTCACATGCAAAGATGCCAAATGGAGATGGGCAGCCGAGGAAGAGAAAGCCCTCCAGATGCTCAAAGACCTCATGATGCAAGAACCAGTACTCACACACCCCTGCCTAACAGACCAGTTTGAGCTGGAGGTAGAGGCATCAGGATACATGGTGGGAGCAGTGCTACTTCAGAAAAAGACTGATGGAAAGCAACACCCAGTAGGCTACTACTCAGCCACACTGAACAAGGCAGAGTGGAACTATGACATCTATGACTTGGAGCTTCTAGCCATTGTAAAAGCACTGTGACACTGGAGACCATTCCTCACAGGGTCACCCCACAAGATCAAGATTTTCTCCGACCACCTTAACCTTACACACTGGAAATCACCCCAAAAGATAAGTCATCAGGTCGCTAGGGAAGTACTCAAACTCATGGAGTACAACTTCAAGATTCACCACATCAAAGGAGCAAACAATGGAAGGGCAGATGCCCTCTCCAGATGACCAGACTACAATCAAGGGGAACATGACAATGAAGAGGTTACAGTACTCCCAGAGGAGGTATTCATACAGACTATGATCACCCAACTCCCAGAAAACCACTGACAAGACAAAGCTCACATACTCCCATGTGGATGCCCACAAGCTCAAGAAGGTTGATGGAGTCTGGTACCGACAAGGTGCCAGAGTAGTCTCAGGAGGACCAGAAGATATTTGTACCATCATTCAGAACCACCATGACTCCCTAACATATGGACACCCAGGGATCAAAGGGACTGCACACATTATAGAGTGACACTATTGGTGGCCACACATGCTGGAGAATGTGACTGAATATGTCAAGGGATGCGTGGAATGCCAACACCACAAGGTCAACAACCAACCCATGAGGGCCCTGCTTGCCCCCATTACTCTGATACCTGATGCTAAGCTGTTTGAGGTCATAGCCCTTGACTTCATCACTAAACTACCAGCCTCACAGGGATATGACTCCATCCTCACAGTGATGGATCATGATTGCACCAAAGCCTCTATATTCATCCCATGTGTAGAGGAAATCACAGCCAAGGGAACAGCCACCTTGTACGTCACTCATGTATTCAGAAGGTTCGGTTTACTGGCCAAAATCATCAGCGACCAAGACCCATGCTTTGCATCCAAATTCATGAGGAATTGTGCTGCATTCTGGGCATCTATCAGAATATATCTATGGCATATCACCCACGCACTGATGGACAATCTGAGTGGACCAATCAGTGGCTCAAACAATATCTCAGATTCTGGGCCAATGAGTGTCAAGATAACTGGGTGCACTTCCTCCCCATGGCAGAATTCACGCACAACAACTGGCCCCATGAGGCAACAAGGAAATCCCCATTTTCACTCATGATGGGGTACGATCCACCTGCTGATTGGGCAGATAAGCCATCCCCTATCCCACAGGTGCTCACGAGACTTCAACAATTCTGAGAAGCACAGAGAAGTGTGCAGGAACTAATCTAGAAGGCACAGATGCTCTGGATCAAACACAGGAATATGCCCAAATACCAGGAAGGTGACCAAGTATGGCTGGAGGGGCGACACCTCCAAACCAATCAACCCACAGCCAAGCTTGCCATGCAAAGACACAGCCCCTTTAGGATCACCCAGGTACTATCGCCAGTCAATTACAAACTGGAACTTCCCACACAGTGGAGTATTCACCCTGTGTTCCACATCAATTTACTCATGCCTTATCGTGAGATGCCCAAGTTTCACGTTCAAGCCGAAGCGAGCACGTGAGTCGACAAGGGTTCGGGAATGGGGGTGACGACGGGCAGAGGGGATCTCTGCTGGAAAATGCTCTAGACAGAAGTGGGTCGCGCGGGCTCACACAGTTGTGCAAAACACGGCTTGGAATTGGGGAAGCTAAGACAAGGAGACTACAGACGATACAGCTCGTACTTATACTCGTACATACTGTGCTTTTCGTACTATTTTCTAGGTAAACTGGAGGCCACGCAAGCGCCTCGTAAGACCGAGTCGTAAGCAAAAACACAGAAGACGCGTCATTTTTGTCATGTGATAGGTCACCCGTCCTGTCACGTGATCGTGACATGCCCCCTCTCGTGCCGGAGGCGTCTCGCCTCCTACTGGGCCTACGCGCGGGCGAGGGCGGCGCCGTAAGGGTCGTAGCGTGGGGGCGATAACCCGTCTAGTACAGCTGAGTGTCGTAGTGGGGGTGGTAAGGGAAGGCACGTAGCAAGCGTTCCCCGTTGGCAGAAGTCGTGAGGGCGCGTACCAGTTCCCGCGCGGCGTGTGGCCTTTCGCAGAATGCGCCAAGCGAATGTCGCGCGGTTCTTCCGCCATGGAGCTGCGGGAATGGGAGTGGCGGTGGTCGAGGGGGGTACTAGACGGCGTATTGGCCGGGAGTCGGGAGGGACGGGCCGTGGAGCTACTCCCTTGAGAACGTCGAGGTGCGCTCGATTCTCGACGTAATGTTCGAGTCTCTCAGTCTCTTATCAATCCCCTCAGCCTCCGCTAACCAGTCGTTCCACGCGTTATCTAATTCGCGCATGCGCGTAAAGAGGTCATGCTTGCGCCTCGTCGACCACCTGAAGCGATGGATTTCCGCGCAAACCCCGGATCTGCGACGTAGGCGATCGCGCGATCGACCTCTGCGCGAGCTGGGTGAGTCTCCGAGAAGAGTGCGAAAGAGTGTGCCGGTACGGCCCCGGACTCAGAACGGGCCGGCCGCGGGATGGCGTAGAGTATTTTATAATACTGGGGTTTGCCCCTACCTTCCGTTCCCAGCGCCACTGGCTGATCGCGCTGATTGATCGCGAAGCGTATGAATGGGGCGGGTCTACGAGTCCCGTCTTCGAACAGAATGTCGAAGGCATAGGGCTCCGTGTCGCGAGCGATCTTCCAGCCCGGGCCCGGGTGCTCGGGACGTTCTTCGACTGGCAGCGGCGGGGGGATGCGAAAAGCCCCTGCGAAGGGATCTCCTTCCGGCTCGGGACTGTCCGATAATTCAATCGGGGTGTCCGCGCTACCTCTCACCGGGGGTCCGATTCTCTCTATGACTAACTCCTCGTGCACTTCAGGGGGTTGCGGATCTTCAAGACGCCCCTCGGGAATAGGAGGGGGAACATCCTCCGGGTAACGCCCTAAGAGGCGAATGTCTTCTTGGGCGATCCGCTTGCGTGCTTCGCGCCGCAATCTCTCGCGGCGATTTGCGCGCGCTCTGGAGTGTCGCCTCATGTTCCCATCCGCGTCACGATAGTTGAACGTGCCCACTGAATCATCTAGCGTGTCTGGACTGTCCGCGCGAGGGTCATGGCCCGGTGGTAACCTGGCCCATGCCTCTACGCGACGGAAGATGTCGTTACGGATTTCTCGGGGTAGTTCGTTGTCTGGTACGCGATAGTGCTGAGGGGGATGTCGAGGAGAGTCAACGAGGGGTTCCGAAAGGGCGCGAGGCCCTGAAATATCTCGACTGGGTCGTAGAATGGCAGCTCTGTCGTCTCGATCCATAAAGGTGATGTTGACGATCTCCAACGTTTGGCGAGCTCGCTCTTTATACTCGCGTATTAGTTCGTCCGCGTGCACGTCGTTTGCATCCTCCCAGCTGTCGTAGGCGTCTGCGTATCCCTTCCAGTGGACCAAATATTGCGGCGTTTTCTTTCTGCCCGTCCTACGTTCGCCCCGTATTTCTTCCACTTCCCATTCTTCTTCGCCGTCTACGATGTCTGGCGGTGGTTCTTCGAAGTTCTGTCCGAACGTCTTTGTTTCCCGGTACGGCGTTAAGAGTGCGGCGTGGAAGACGTTGTGAATCTTCCATCTGGGCGGAAGTGCTAGTCTATAGGAGGTCTTCGAGACGACTTGCGCCACCATAAAGGGGCCGTATCTTCTCGGGGCCAACTTGGCGGAAGGATGAGTTGTTCGCAAGTTTGTGGCTTCGAGCCAGACCTTCTGTCCCACCGCATAAGGTCCCTGCTTAGAGTCCTTTACCCAGCTTTCTTGCGCCGACTTCATGGAAACTGCAGCTGTCCGCCTTGCTTCTCGGAGCTGCTCGAGACGCTTGGTCACCTCTATCGATCTTGTTTGGCTATTTGCGGGCTGATGTACGCGAGGTATAAACCCATAAGCAAGTCGAAGGGAGACTTCTTTGTGGTTTCCGACTTCCAGGTGTTCAGGGCGTATTGCGCTACGGGTAGCCAAGTCGCCCAATCGTCTCTGTGATTTCCGAAGATGCGCAGGTATTGTTCCAGGCGTTGATTTGTTCTCTCCGACTGCCCGTCCGTTTGCGGATGATAAGCCGTACTGATATTCTGCTCTATCTGGAGTTTCGCAGTGATTTCGCGGAAAACCGTAGCCGTAAAGCGTGGGTCTCGGTCCGAGATAACCCGACGAGGTAGTCCGTGAAACGGCAGCACGCGTTCCATGTATAACGTCGCAACTCCCGATCGCCGTGATCGATTCCTTGCACGGTAAGAAGATACTGGCTTTCGTACAACCTTGATCCGTATAGTCAAGATCGAGTCGAAACCCTTCGAGATCGGTAGTTTTGTGATAAAATCGAGGGCTATGGTTTGGAAGGGTAGTTGTTCTTCTTCGTGAGAGATCGGATAGACTGGTATTCTCGGTCGTCCCGGAAAGTTCTTATTTGCTTGACACTGTCCGCATCCCGTAACAAAATCCGTTACGTCCTCCTTCATGCGGGGCCACCAGTAATGTTGTTGAACTTCTTGCAGTGTTTTGGATATTCCGGGATGACCTGCAGTGATCGACGAGTGAAACAAGGAGATTACCCCCCTCTTAAGCTGCAAGTCGTCCACGACGACGAGATGGGAATCGCGCCAGAAGAGTCCGTCGGCTTCCGCAATCAGGCCACGTGAGGCCAGGGCGAGCAGGTCTGAGCGGTGCGACGCCTGCGCAACGCGCAAACGGTCGTCCAATGTTGAGTATGCAGGGCGTTGACGAAAAGGGAAGGAGGGGAGAACCAAAACGTCTTCGTTATCCGATTCGGAAGATGACGAGGATACGATTCCGGGGTGTCGGGAGAGGGCATCCGCTTGCATCAGGGCGCCAGGGCGGTGGATCAGGCGGAGGTTGTAATCCGCCAGAATGTTCACGAGGCGAGCAACACGACGATTAATACGCTGCGGATGTCTATAGTGGAGCAGGTTGGCGTGGTCCATGAAAGCCGTGACGGGATGTATTGCCCCGACCAGTAAATGGCGCCAATGTTCGAGACCTCTTACTAGTCCCAGGAACTCACGATCGTACACGTCGTAGTTCCGTTCTGCTGCATTGAATGACTGAGAGAAGTACCCGACGACCTGTGGCTTTATCGCGGGAGTCTCGTTGCGTTAGGATGGCTCCCATGGCTTCTGCAGAAGCGTCCGTCTGAATTTCGTATGGTTTCGCCGGATTCGGCTGACACAGGGCAGGACGACTGGTAGCGATATCGAGCAGTCTTCCCAGTGCTTGAGTGCATTCTTCAGTCCACACGAACGGCGCGTCCTTCTTCAGAAGAGCGTTAAGCGGTCTGGCTATAGACGCGAAGTTCGGGATGAAGGGGCGTTGATAATTGAGAACCCCCAACGTGCTCCGTACCTGTCGTACCGTTTTGAGTTGACGCGGCCAGTCTCTCAGTCCGCTAACTTTATCGGCTCCCATCCGAATGACCCCGCGAGAGATGGTCATGCCGAGATAGTCGATTTCGTCCACTTCGAAGACGCACCTAGCCAACTTCAGAAAATAACTCTCTCGTTCGAGAAGGTCTAATACCGCCGAGACGATTTCTCGATGTCGTTCGAGGTCGTGCGTGGTGGCGATCAGTATATCGTCCATGTATACGAACAATTCTCCAGGGTATCGGTTTAACAGGGGTCGTAACATTCGGTTCATAGCGCGAGAGAACGTTGACGGGGAATTCGTTAGCCCAAAATACATCACCAGAGGTTCAAACAATCCTATCGGCGTTTTGAAGGCCACCTTCCATTGATCACCGTCTTGGATCAGTATATTGTTATACCCCTCTTTAATGTCGAATTTAGTGAAGAGGCTTTTATCGGACAGGGACGTGATGATCGATTCGATAAGCGGCAGGGGGTATTCGTCTCGTACCGTCCAGGCGTTTAGTTCTTTGTAGTCTTGTACGGGCCGAAGCGATCCGTCTTTTTTGTGAATGAAGAACATCGGGGATGCGTACGGCGATTTTGACTCTCGGATGTATCCTTTTCTTAATTGCTCGGCCACCCAATCGCGAAGGTATTGCATTTCCGAGACGTTCATGGGATACACTTTACTACTAAGATGATCGGGAGCCCCCTCCTTCAGGACGATGGCATGGTCGTCGGAGCGCTTCGGTGGGAATCTCTTCCCGGCTTCTTCCGAGAAGACCACCGCATGGGCTTCGTATTGTGGTGGCAACTCCGTCGTCTTCTTTACGCCCGCCGCTATCGCCATTTTCTGAGCTACTGTCTCGTTGATTTTCTCCCCTCCCTGAGAGAAACTCATCGGGCCCCCGTCGTAAGTCCCAGATACCCAATCGATGGACGGAGATCGTAGTTTGAACCAAGGCAGACCCAAGATAGCTCTGCAGGAGCCGAGATCAGTGACGAGGAAGTCCAGGATGTCGCGGTGATTTCCATCGATGAGGGTGAGTCTGCATCGTTCTCTTATCGCTCCATCTGTGTTGACCGTACCGTCCGCGTTACGGACGTCGATCTGTTCGATCTGCTCGGGCACGAATCCCAACAAGCGAGCAGCGCCCCTGTCGATGAAGTTTCCACTGGCTCCAGTATCGAGCAGGACGAGCAGCTTCTGGTTTGTTCCCGCAACGTCAGCCTTCACCGTAATTGAAGATGCTACTACACTCTTCATGACGTTGATCTGATTGATTGATAAAATATCGTCGTCCCCAGTATCGAGTAACAACGCCGAGATGAATTCCTGCCTTTCCGCGGACGTCATATTCATGACCGCTAACTTTGCTGATTCCTTCGAGACGGCGCCGGGTTCTGGCAATTCGGCGGACGGCTCCGTCTTCTGTTGGACGTTAGCAATTTTCTGTGGCGGCGGTCCCTGGTGTTTCTTTGGACAGTTGTTTGACATATGCCCCTGTGCCATGCAGCGGAAGCAGCGTCCCTCCTTCTGGCACTTGAGCTTTTCTTCAGGGGTTCGCTTTGTCTGCCACGCTGGTTTCTGACTCGTCTGGATGTTATCGACGTCCATCGGGACGACTTGATCGTTTCGTGGACGCTGGACTTGGGTCGACTTTGTTGGCCCCATCTTCTGCACGTCCGTCTTTCCTCGACCGAGGTTTGCGATTGCGTTGGAAATGGCTTGATACCTCTGTGCTTCTTCTCGCGCTGCTTCTCGCCACTCCGACATTTTCTTTGGCATCGTAGGGCGTCGAAGACAAGCGACTAACAATCCCTTCTTCAAGCCCCGTTTGAAGAATTCGATGGTCCCGTTAGCGTCGGGATCCCATCCGGCGGCGATCGAGAGTTGATCGAAGGTAGCGATATACGAGTCGATATCGTCGCCGGCCATGGTGAGCATCGTCAGCTTTTGCAAAGCATTCTGTTCGCTTAGCGTATCGGTCCACGCGTCTTTGAATGCCTTTTCGAATGATGTCCACAAGGCTTCGTCCTTCTCGTCTAACTTCGGGGTGCGTGTTGTTACACTATCGTCTAACTCTTTGCTGATCTTGTCTCCCCAGTCGTCCACCTTAGGACCGCGGATGTAAGACAATGCCAGGCTGACGCGACTATAGGGCAGGACCATGAGCTCGTGGGCTCTATTGATACGACGATATTGGTGGAATTCTCTCAAGAACTGGAGACTTTTTGACCTATCGCCCGAGAATTCCTTCAGCGGTTGGCCCTTCAATGAGCCGGAAGCGGGAGGCGGGGCAGCCATCGGGACAGGAGGTACTGGTGGGGGAAGCGAGGTTGGAGCGAAATAGACAGGCCCGGTAGACGACGAAGTTCGTTTCTTTCTCTTTTCCTTCGATGAAGTGTCTGACGAACTGTCGTCGATAGCTTTAACTGGATTGTTCCTCCACGTGTGCGCGTCTGCTATAGTGGTTCCACGGAGTTGTAATCCCCAGAGTAACGGGTTTTCGATAAGATGGGTGTTGTACGTATACCAACCGTCTTCGTGCGGATGTACCTCGTACCAGCAGTCTTCTGCCTCAATATACTCGACGTCGATCGCTTGGTTGTTAGCAGCGAGTACGCGATACCCTCTAGCGTGCTCCCAGAAAGTGCCGGTCCCAGCAAGCTCAGGAACGTTCGGATATGTTCTGCGTACTACGACGCGTCGTTCGGCGGGATCGTCTGTCTGCGCCGGTTCGATGAATGCTCGTTCGGCACTCGGTTTGGGTGTGAACAAACTGGTCCTGTCTTCGGCCAGAGTGTTCGTTCGTTCTCTTCGCACAGCGAGCGAAGAGTCTTAGAATCGGCCTACGCAACGAGCGCAGGGTCGTTTAGGGAGGTCTTAGCTTATTTCACGTTCAAGCCGAAGCGAGCACGTGAGTCGACAAGGGTTCGGGAACGGGGGTGACGACGGGCAGAGGGGATCTCTGCTGGAAAATGCTCTAGACAGAAGTGGGTCGCGCGGGCTCACACAGTTGTGCAAAACACAGCTTGGAATTGGGGAAGCTAAGACAAGGAGACTACAGATGATACAGCCTCGTACTTATACTCGTACATACTGTGATTTTCGTGACTATTTTCTAGGTAAACTGGAGGCCACGCAAGCGCCTCGTAAAGACCGAGTCGTAAGCAAACACAGAAGACACGTCATTTTTGTCATGTGATAGGTCACCCGTTACATGTCACGTGATCGTGACACCAAGGGGGTGGTGGAACTGCAGTGAGATATAGTATGTACCTTTTTCTCATAAGGACGATAGGGTGAGGGGGGGGGGTCTTTATGTAAGCATGCCTCTATCTATATTTGGTATTATTTTCCCGTGCCTACTAAATACGGCAACCCAAGTGTCTTTTTTATGTACACTGTATGGTCTGTACTAATAAATCATGCACGCCTGCATTTCAACACACCCGCATCGCTCAAGCACACTTCACAAGTCCAGCCTTTTGCTGAGGACAACAGCCCAACACATGACAGATGATACTGGTATGGTTTTATCAGTGTGCTTGTGTCCGAAACATATAACTCACCCATTTTGTTTCACATCCAGCAATTCTACAACAAACAACGTCTTCCCTCCTGTTACCTGCTGATGGTGCTGCCGACTTTCCACACAAGCACTCGGAGATGTCATGCATATTGCGCAGTTTCTGTTTGCAACCAAATGAGGACATCTGTGCACCTCTGAGGAGGCCGCTATCGTTGTTGGTCTCCATGGGGCGTTCAGTGGGGAGGTGGGCGGCAACATCTGTAGGTGGCAATGTGAGAACGCCAACATCTAGGAGGCGTGTTCAGCGGCAAGGGAACACCCAAATTAGAGGTGACTTACCAGGTGTGTATTCATTTGCCCCTGTAACAAGAGCGACACTAACGCTTGCGCTAACAGCCCCTATTCCCGACTCACCTCTCCCATCCACCGTCTCTGACCCTTTCGACATGCCTTCTCCAGTATCTGCACCATATCGTGCGTCGTTCTCATCCAGCAACGTTGGTGCACCCTCATCACTGCCCTTGGCGCCATTTGACCATGGTTGCACTTCCTCGCTCCCACCAAATGACTCAGCGGCCTCCCATTCCTCTGCGTCCATTATTCTATTTCCGATGTTATCATCTTCTTTGGCCCTGTACTCATCTTCACTTATGTGCTCATCGTTTTCGTCTTCGCTTTCACTGATGCGCTCTACAAAGTCTTTGTTTGCTGTCTCGTCTTCGCATGCAATGTAACTAATGTCGGGAATGATTAGTAGGCTTTGAAAGTAAATGTAAGCATCACATACCTCGAAAGCCTACGGGAACTGTGTGCCTCTGAAACTTTCAATGGCACTCTTGACTTCCCTTTTCCGTGTCGCTTTGGCTGTTTACGGCGGTCCTTCCAAATCTGCGCCATCGCTTCCTCCTCTTCAGGTGTTAGCTTCCAGAGGTCTTCATGCTTCATGGTGTTGACGCCCCAGTGTCGCTGTTGAAAATGTATTTGGATGTTGTACCACCAGACCGCTGGAGATCCATCCGGGCAGTAAGGACATTGGAGGGGGACATTCGAGCTTGGTGATGAGCTCGAAGATACCATGGCCGTCGAGTATGAGAAGTTGGTCGCATTTGGGCATGACGCAGTGCCACCGTACTTGAGGGCCCATGGGTAGTTCCGTCCGGGGCGCCTCGTCAAATATATCGTGCACAAGTTAGCAGGCCTGAGGCAGAGCCCACATGGCTCCTGTGACCTATTGACGGTCGGGTCGTGCAGTATGTGGCTTGCGATGTGTGCGAGCACACGCTGACCGTTGGTGGTATCGAGTTGGACTGGAGGTACGCACGCCGGGCATTCGTGCGTGCTGAACTCTCGCACATCGTAGAGGTCTTCTGCGACAAAGCAAGCCTCCCCTAAGCAAGTACAACAAGATCAGCTAAAGCTCAATCGGGGGCGGTAGTGATGTGCATTTACCCGATCTCTCACGATAGGGAAAGCAATCAGTTCGCAAGGTTTCTGGGATGAACTTTAGCTGGGGTTTGGTCAGTCAATCTCGAAGGCCAGACGAGAAGGCAATGAGTGTGGCAGTTTCGAATAGGTAGAATGGTGCGCGCGAGGGAGGCATGGCTAGGGGGGGGTTAATGGGCTGAACGAGATTGCCTGGGACTTTGAATTTGATGGGCAGAAGATGGTGTGTCTTCCAGTCATACTTGTTGTAGTGTTGGTCGTTGTCGTCGGATGTGCTCACCAGGCTGTAAACCTGATATGTGATGCGAACAGTGTCCTCGAGAAGGACGTCAAGACGCAGGTAGTCAACGGCTTTCGATCCAAGGTGAATACCAATTATTTCGCCAACGCAAAGGAATATATTGTCTTCACAAGAAACAAGCGAAGCAATTGGATTGTTCACCATAAGGATGTCGCCAAGATCCTCAGAGGCGTCATCTACAAATGTGTCGGGTTCTGACTGCACAAAGCGTGCCTGCTGCTGGACTCTATGCAGCCGGTCTGCCGAGCTCGTTGATTTACTATACCTGAACAATAACGACAACGCTCAAGACTTGTTTAGCGTGCTTGTGTCATCTTCGACTGTGACAACATTACTGAATGTATGCTGGTCAGGGGCCCACTCCAGAGAGGTCGCAGCGTCTTCGAGTTCGCAGATACCATTGCCAGTGATGGGAATGCTCGGATCTGACAGGACAGCATCTTGGGCCACGTTACGAAGGACGTCGTCATGCGATGAGTCCTCCAAGTCGTCACCAGGAAGAGACGCGTGCACAAGGAGTGTACCGAAGGGCGCCAGCATTGTAGCATCTGGAATTGCCTCCACAGCACAAAGGATGTCACAGACAAATGGGTGGTCTGCCTCCAGTTTGCGCCGACCCCGGATCCAGACAGTAGGAGGAGTTAGGGAGTTAAGAGCCTGAGAAGCCCTCCATGAATGCAGAGATATGTGGTCTGCGGAAGAAGGAATTTCGGACGAGTCCAGAGACACACATGGAAGGTGCAGACGTCGCGGTGCTTTGTCCCATTCAGGGTGCAAAGCCAGAATGTTCGCAGATTCCATAGTTCCAGTCAGACGCGAGCCAAGTTGGTAGTTGTCAACATTGGCGTCATTGCCTATGATTGTCCGTAGGCAACCGAATAGGTTTTCGAGGCGATCGGTACCAAGGAGTACTATGTTGAAGTCATCGTTGGGCATGTTGATTTTGGCCTTCGCGACGCAAAAGAATACATTTTTGACCATCATGACAAGGTCAACATAGAGAGCAGTTGGGACAAAGTTGCTGCACGCCTTCTCGTGAACATAGAGAACCAATGCGAGGTGTGCTGCATAGCTCAGGTATTCCAGCTGGTCCTCAATAGACAGGTCAACACAGATATATGGCATGAGGAAATGACGACACATAGAACCGAATAGACGAAGGGAATCTCGGGCTTTGATGCGACCTGGCGGGCCAGATGTGAGGCGAGGAAGACTCCAGATGTCCCGAAGAAGCGTGTATGCCAATAAGACATCTTGCTTATCATTCGGATTGAGAACAGCGCGGACATGTTGAGGTTTGTGCCCAGCTTCAAGAAGGTGACTCGGAGAAGTGGAGGAGTGATCCACGTCCCCTGCACCAGAAGGCCCTTTTTGCGCAAGAGGGCGTTGCGCGGTCGCTTCGCACCAACATGTTTCCAGTCTTTGTCGCAGGTAATATCATTGTCGCCGACATGCAGGTCAAGGAGAGCGCATGCAGATAGCCAGGGATAGATGGGTGAGAAGGGAGAAAGCTTTTGCTTGAACGTGAGGAGCACTAGTGCCTTCCCCCGCTTCGCCTCACCATCCGAGGCGATGGAGACAACCCGTGCATTCGAAAGTGCTTTTGAAAGCTTGATTGCATCGAGTGCCATCTGGATGAGAATTGCGTGGTCTTCTGCGGTCTCTTTCTTACAGCTCCCTGAGATGAGAAACGGTTTCGCACTGTAAAATCTAGAATTATTGCAGAGGATGCCAATCGCACCGACGGTGGCCTGTCGGAACGGAACGACTAAGCATTGACGGGGCCACGGCGTGGGAGACTCGGTTAACACTTACTTCATGCACGAGATGCACGTTTCCGCATACCATATCCTGGAACAACAGCTCCGCATCTGCGATGCTGTTGAAGTCCATACATCTCCCTTTTGTGTGCTCCCTACACCACCCGAGAATTTGATTTGTTCGATCGCACCATCGTGGACATGTCTCTTGTGCAATCTCGTCAAACATCAAGACTATGTGGTATTTCCCTTGGGTTGCCAACGTAGCCGACAGACTGTCAAATGCGGCCACCAAATTGGTCTCAAGATCCCTGGCAAGTGGGTAGGATGGAGAACAAATGAGGGGCGGAATCATGGTGCGGCGACGGACAGTGGAAGGGGCAGGGATCCCAAACATACGGTGCACAATTTCGGCCACTCGTTGACCCCCTAGACACAGAAATAGGAGCGTTTGCAAATCTTCTTTCTCGGTGAACCCTTTTGGACGATAGAGGCCACACCCAGCCTTTTGAATCAAGTCTAGGATTGCTGCCACACCCATGCGACGGTCAGAGGCGACACGAAGAATGCGATCCAGCCGAGGGACATTCCCATTTGACATGGCCAGGAGTACCTGCCGGTGCAAGGTGATTGTGCCTTCGCCCCTGACAAGTTTCTTCGCGTCGTTGGTACGCCGAAGACGGAACAGATCAATGGTACGATCCTTTTTTCGTGCTGTCTCAGTCATGCCCGCTAACCCATGAAACTTGTACGGTGCCTTCTCGTTCACGCCATTTTCTATTCGGTCCAAGACCTTTTTAAATTTTAGGTTAGATAATAACGCTCGACATGGCTGGCATAGGCCATTCTCATCAAGGTCACGGTTTTCGCACTTGCGTGCGTGTAGCAGGAGGGTCCCACAATAGGAGGAGAACTCCCATGGTGTATGCTCCTCAACATGGAGAAGGAATGGGTACGCGCCGATCCCTGTCTGGCCGTGTGGTGCGCTTACTACATGTTGCTTGCACCTCGCCTCTTGCCTTGCCTTCGATACGCCCTGTTGATTGTTCACAGGTAGCCCAGGTATGACAATTGATGGCGACAAAAGGGTGGGAAATTGAGGTGCAGAATCAGACGAAGGTAATGTCCCAATATATTTGATGTCGTCATCGTCATCATTTGTATTTGCAGACCGCGACCTTGATCGTGATGAGGGTGTATCAGTCATCTCGGGACCATCCTCTGTAGGAGGGACCTCAGGCAGGAGATTGGGTGAGACAGAGGCAGTTGCATGCGTTCCGCGCCTCCAGTCATGGTAAGCAAGTCATCCATTCTGATGGCCAATGAGTACTTACCATTTTACAAGTTCGATTGCTTTTGATAGTCTTCCAAGCTTCGCTTCAAGTAACCCCACGGCGACACCATAATCAACAACAAAACTGTGGACATACTGGGTCAGACCCTCAACACCCAAGGGCCCACGCCGCACACGCTGTGCAAGTTTTTCAATGTCGATGTCAAACCCCAACAGCCTGTTCAGCCCACGGTCAAGATGCTCCCAGGCCTCACTTGGGTCTTCTGGGCCTCCAGCCAAAACAACACACGCCATATCGTCATGCTCTTCTGCCAGTGGGACTTGTGGGGGCAGCTCTAGTGCTGCACGGGTGATATCGGCTAATAGTGCTAATGTGCGTGCATCAGGACTCTGGTCAGGATGCACTGAAGCTCCAGGACCACCAAGGTGTCCATGCGGTAGACCTGGTGTAGGGAGGGGAGCGAGGAGGGGAGATCTTCGGGGGAGCACCTCGGGGAGTGCAGCCTTTGATGCGACACCATTTTGCGCTTGGCTTTGCTCACTGCTCTTGTCACTGCTTGTCCCGCCCCATGTAGCTTTTGTGAAGTATGAATGCAATGTTTTTGTTTGGTTTGTGCTGGGTGTGATACTTTTCTTTGCTACCTTCAAGCACCCCGGCGAACCCCTATGCTGCAAGAAGTTTTTAGAACCCCCGTTACCGACCCGAACTTTCATGCGACATATGTCACATGTGTATACACCATCTTCATCTGGTGTCAGAATGGGGGGTGCATCAGCTGATGCAGTTGTAGGCATGTTGTCGAGTTGTGTGAGGATTTGGAGGTCTCTGAGGCTTGCTCTGAGGTTCAGAAAATAGGAGGTACCAGGTGCGCCAAGGGGCGCATGCACCAGAAACCAGAATGCCTGAAGTCCTCAATGTCACTCAAAACTTGACTCTGAAACTGAAGAGTACAGTAAAACTTCTATTTCCGCTGAAATAAAGCTCAAAGAGAGCTCAGTACAAGATGTGATTCACATTCTTCGTGCTAGCTTAGTGTGCTGTCTGCTTTAGCGCCCAATAGGCGCCCAACAACAGATATTTGCTAAGGGCCCAGCAGACCCCCCCTCCCTCCCTAACATGGGTATGGGCGCTTAAAATCCCGCGACCCCCTTGGAGATGCCCATGCATGGGGAAAATTTCCAGTGCCCACCACTGGATCTAGTGGATGGGGAAGAGGAATATGAAGTGGAGCACATTCTGGACTCTTGGCAGTTTGGCAGGAGCAAAAAACTTCAATATCTCATGAAGTGGAAGGGCTACTCAGACTCGGAGAACCAGTGGGTCAACAAAGATGACATCTTTGCTGATGAAGCAGTAGTGGAGTTCAACTGGAATTCACACTCTAGGAAAGTGGTTATAAATCACCTAACCCACGCTAAGTCAACCCCATCATCCCTTCACACTGGATTCCCCACTCACTCAGCAATGTCTCTTCCCACTACCTCCCTTACCTCTGCTGTTGTTGCCTTCAACCTTGTTGACAACCTCACCCACCAAGAACTCAGCCAGGCCCTCAACAATACCCAGCCCATCATTGACATTGACAACCCCAATGCTGCCACTACCTTTTTGGCTCAACGACGCCAAAGGAAATCATCAACATGGTCCCCTATTCAGAAGCCAAAGTGCATAGCAAGGTGCATAGGCTTTGTGCAGCTCTCGGACACAGTGAAAGTCCTGCACCTCAACCTGTCACAATACAAGGCAGCTACCAGGTCAAGGAGGAAGAAGACACAGAGGATGAAGCAGTGGGAGGACTGGAAGGAGGTAGCCAAAGAGTGGAGGCGTGACCAGCTAGTGTGACCAGCAACAAGGAGAATCTCCCTCCTTCACCAGCACCAACTCTTCACAGAGATGCTGAAGGCACAGTGTACGACCAGGTTGAGGGAAAGCTGAAGGAGTGGTACCCAGCTGAGCACCCTTATCTTATCACAGCCACTGATTCTGATGACCCATGCAAAACCCCATATGCCTGCGACATGGTGGGCTGCCCAATGTACCAAGGTGATGTCAACCTTGATACAGACCACGCCCCCTTCCCCGCTGTACACCTGTGGTACCTAGGGGGCTCGTCTAGGCACACCCCACACAGCTACAAACACAACTGCAGGGAAGACTTCATTAACTACCCCATCACCAACACTCAGGGGGTCACCTGCCAAGCTGTCTATGTACAGGTGGTGATGAACCTGGACCCCCTCATCATTGCCCTCCTCGATGACAGCGACAAGGTCTACTCCAAACCGCTGTATGCCGAACCCCAAGTGTGCGAGCTTGGCAAGCCACACTACACCCCTGAAGACCTGTACACCTTAGTGGGTGGACACAGCAACCAACACTGTATCGACTGTGCAGTCAACAAGTTGAGGGACATGGGGGTTAAAGCTGAGTTACACCACTTCCACACGTACAAACGAGAGGCTGAGAGGATGGAACAGCGTCTCCATGCCCTCACACAGGCCCTTGGAGGGGTACAGGGTGAGTTAGCCCAGTGCAAGTTCCAGCTGGAGATGGCTAATCTCCTCAATCGCCTTACAGAGGTGCAGGAGGGATGGATGGGAGGTATCAGCCCTACTTAGTGACACAGTCATTGCAGCTGAAAAGGGGGTGATGTCATGGTTCTCAAAGTGGACACTTACTAGGTGGTTATGACTCCCTTAGTAAGTCGTAATCTGTCATGGACTTGTAGATCAGTCAGCAGGGATAGCACAATCACAAGCCAATGTGGCATGACTCATTACTAGTACAGCAGTAGTAGGGTTCAAGCTACTTATGCTAGTCATCGTACAAATTGGAGAGGAGCTTTAAAGCCACCTTGCATATGTATAGGTAGTAGTCATCAAAGACCAAGGATTGCCATCCTGGTCTTCTTCAAAAACACCACTTCTCTCTCTTCTCCTTGTGACTCTAAGTATTCACTGGTCTCCCTTCATTGGAGCAAGTCATCTTCAGCCTGCACCTAGTGACTTAGAAGTTGTCCTAGTGCTTCAAAGCATTGTATACCCAGAAGAAGGGGTTGTGTACCCATATATTCACTAAGTTGTGAATGCCCTTTCGCTGTCCAAGTCAGACTAAATGCCAGTGGTGGCGTTACATTTGGTGTCCACTTATTAGTACAGCTTTCCTCCAGACTACAGTCCTGCTGTTGCTCCCTACTTGGTGTCCCTTCAAGTTGTGAACTGGATCCACATTTTACTAATTTTTCCCAGCTCTCATTGGTGCCCTTGGTCAATTTAGAAAGTACTGCAGTGGCACAGCCTAGTCCTACCTGCCACCTATTGATATCATGGTAAATGTGTGACATGATCAGTTTCACTCAACCTGACACCTTGTGTTTCAGGTCTTTCAACCCCCTCTTTGATGGCCCATTCCTTTTATAGCCCTTTCTGAGCACCAAGTTTTTTTTCGGTATAAGAAACTGCCAAAACAGGTAGCATAAGAGGTAGCAACTTGGACACCCTATGCCCTTCACTTCAAGTTGTTATTTGGGATGTCACTGCCATCCATGCCAGCATCAGGTATGGACTACCTTTGTGTGCTGTCACCAGTAATAACTTATATCACGGCGGGCAGGAGCAGATAAGTGGGGGACAAATAAGGGATCGACTAATGTCCAATATATGGACTACTAAGTTGACTCGATTGTTATTGCGAATTATATTAAGATAATGGAATAATTTGTAGACCCCTCTTTATGTGTCAGAAAAGTATAAATAAAAATACTCAAACAATTAGATATTAGTCTATTGCTTAAGAGTGCCCTAATTATTTCCGAGCATATTTACACTCTATTGTTCATGTTGGCTGGTGCCTGACAATTAAGTTTAAATACACTTGGAAATAATCAGAGCGCTCTTGAGCAAGCGACAAATATCTAATTGTTCAAGTATTTTTATTTATAATTGTCTGACACATAGAGAGAGGTCTACAAATTATTCCATTGTCTTAATATAGTTCATGATAACAGTCAAGTCAACTAAGTGGTCAATATATTGGACATTAATTGATCCCTGAGTTGACTATAAGCGGATTCTGCTTACTTGCTCCTGCCTGCCGTGTATTCCCCCAACACATTGAAGATGGCAAGCACCATAACCAAGGTCAAAATATGGCAGCCTTGATTGAGGAAGAATGGCTTGATCTGATGGCCAACCTGCCAAGTGCCATGGCTCATGATGATGGCCTAAGTGAAAGCTCAAGTCCAAATGTGCCAACATCACTCCCAATGATGTTGAGGATGAGGGCAATGATGACTTTTCAGCTTCAGACTCTGAACACACATCAAGTGCAGCTTCAGGCTCAGATGATTCCAGCATACAGGCAATTCCCAATGATGAGGTACATTTGTCTGGTCCAAGTTTGTGTCTGTAGTGTTATGATTGACACTCAATGTAGATTGCAGATATCCTTCCTTCGAAAAGAGCTCCCAAGACAAAACATAAAAAGTCAACAACCCACATGAAGAAGAAACCCTGGGCAGTCATGGTTGAAGAGGTGGAAGTCAATGATGGTCCCAATGGCCTATCTGCTAAGAACAGTGCCACGTTGTCTCAGCCTGGACAACTAGCTGTGGAAGGGGCATCGCACACTACAGCTCGACCCAAGAAGGTGTGTAGTGTGTGCTGTGTGGCTGAACTACAAACATTTGCCTCATATGGGTCTTCCAAAGGTGGCAAGTGTCAAATGAAATCCTGTCTACCTATTCTATGAGGTCGTGAGCCAGAATGCTAGCACTATGCCTGGTGATCCTGGGGACAAGCACTACAAGTGTTATCACAGAAACTGCAAGGTGTTAACCATAACCTGTGTGATGAACAGTAGTCTCAATGGTATGTATGCCTTCACCACAGTAGGCTATTGTGCTTCACATTCACTCACTTTACTCCCAGGGCTCATTATCCATCTTAAATCCCACTTCCCAAGTATGTTTCGGCTCTACTGTATACTCAAAGACTGGGCAGAGCTACCAACAGCTGAGGAAGTGGTGGTTGCCTCAGGTAAACAGGTGCTGGATGCAACCAGTGAGGTGGAGTATCTCAAAAAACTTGAGGAGGCAAGTGTGGATATTTGCAAGGCTTTTGTGGCTCAGGCAGCTCAAGCAGCAGTATGTTCTTCTCCTGTTTTCCCCTGTACCATACCTCTGATGTGATCCACTAAAGGGCCCATGGGACCAAAAAAATTTGAGCACTTGTTGATGGAATGGATCATTGCATGTGACCAACCATTCGACGAGGTTGAGAGGTCCGAGTTTGTGAAGCTAATGACATATGCTCACCACCCTGCTTCCTCTGTCAAGCTTCCGAGTTGAGAGGGAGTTCAATGCCATGTCATGAAGATGGGTGAAGAAACTGTTGAGGGTATCTGCAGGATGTTTTCTGTATGTGTTCTCATGTTCTTTTTTTTGCTCAGGTCACTCATGCATTGGCAGGAACTTGAAGGGAAAGTTGCATTATCCCTCAATGTGCAGACCTCAAGCAATCAGCACGTGTTTTTGGCAATTGCTGCGCATTACATCACAAACAAGGGCCAGTTAGGTATGCACATCAATCCATGCATCTGACCATGTTGCTGATTAGTTTAACAGAGGAACTTCTCATTGACTTCCAAGAACTGGTGGGAGAACACTCTGGTGAGAATATGGCTGAGGTGGTAGGGGAAACATTGACCCAGTATGGCCTTGTTGGAAGGGTATGTTTTATTGTTTTCCACTTCAAGTTTTGATGCTGTCAATGCTGAATTATTTGTGGAAGATCATCACATTTGTCATGGACAATGCCACTAACAGTGACACTATGTTAGTTGCCATTGAACAGCGCTGTTGTGAAGCAAGTGTATACTTCTCAGCCAGGGAGTTGCAGATGCGTTGTATGCCACGCACCATCCACTTGGCAGCAATTAAGGTATGTATAACCTCTATTATTTGTCAAAATGGTGCAAGTTAACCTCTTATCAGCTACTTGTGGGCATTGGCATGCTGTCAAAGGTGACCAGCAAGAAGGCACTCTCATGAGGTGGCAACTATCAAGACAGTACTGTGGCACCACTTGACCGTGAGCACAATGACAAGGCTGTCCAGCTCCATGATGAAGAGATGAAGAGGGTGACAATGATGATGCCAATGAACACCCTGATATGTTTCTATCTGCTATAGCTAAGGTGACCTTGTATTACACATACCATTGCCATGTCATTCTCAGGCCCACCTTTTCTAGCTCCGGAAGATCATTTGGAATGTTTGGTCCAGCCCCCAACACTGCCAAGCATGGTACAAAGAAATCTACATAGTAATGAATAAAGGAGGTGGGAGCGGCAAAGATCAGAGCCCAGCACTAATGCTCATTCTTGATGTCCAAACACGATGGTCCTCTACTCATCAGATGTTGTGTGAGTCCCATATCTGTTATATTACTGTGACATCAATTCCTTATCTATAGTCAGGTCATGCACTCAATTACTGACTGGCAATTGACTCATATGTTATGAGGAACCGTGACCTTTATCCATATGAACTCTCTGATGAAGACTGGTCTTCAATTAGTATGATCTGATTGTGGCTCAAATTGTTTTGCAGTGCAACCACCCAGATGTCTGCAACAAAGGTGCCAATGCTCTTGACCATGCTTGCTGTATTTCGTGGACTTCAAGATGATGTCAAGACAATCCTTCACAATCTGGCAACAACTGTGTCCCCTATCATCAAAATGGGTCTTTTTGATGCTCATGAGAAGCTCAGTGAGTATTATTACAAGTATGATGAATTGTAGCAGTATGACTATCTCACTATGCTAAGCTCAAGTTGAAAACTAGAGGTGAACTGTCAGGTGAGCACACCCAAGCCTAGCACAGAGATAAATCACATGCCAAACATACAGTCACAGTGGAGGGTATAGGAATGTAGAGTCTTTATACAAGAACTCAATCCTAAGGGGTATCACACTGTGGCATGCTGAGTGGAGAACCAAGAGGACAAGTTAGATTGTGAAGGTAAGGAAGTACAGTGAAATGTGCACCTGAGTGGAGAACCAAGAGGACAAGTTGGTTCCACTCAGGATGCTACAGGAGGGTTTATATACACTACTGGAGCTGAGCTTGAACTGAGTCTGAACACTGTTACTAAGTGTACAGTAAGACTCCTTGACTCAGGAGCTGATGTGTCATGTCTAAGAATGGCGCTATCTATTGTGCTGACTGATGCACTTGTCATAGCGCTTATGCGAAGCTCCACTTTGCTGAGTAACTACTAATACAGCAAGTAAGCATATACTACTAATCCTGTTCTAGAGCCTTCTAGAATCTTCTGGAGTCTTTCATCTCCTTCCAACCAATCATAACTGTACATATTGTTGTGCAGCAATACATGCAGTGTACAGGTAGACCCTTACCTGTGTAGAGAGCTTAGACAAGGCTTAGAGTGAAGCAAAGGAAGTCAAGGTGGGGTGGAGAGAGATGTGTATGTGTACTCGCTCCTACAGTAGAATTTATATACTCTATGGTCCACCCATGTCCGTTTGGGGATAAGTGTTATGTTCCTTCCGGACGTATCGACCCGACTTGGGTCAGTTGCCTGTTTGCTGAGCCTTGTACATGTTGATGGTTTTCAGGATCCCGTAGGCAACGGCTAGGGCGATCCGCAGGGCACGACCCACAAGGGTAAAGGCAATGACGAAGCGGTAGAGGGGAGAAATGGTGAAAGATGAAGTCAGTCCGTGACACAATTTATAGTGGATAACACTGAACCCGCTACGTCTCGTACGTGTATGCAGGGGCAGAAAGGAAGAGTACTGTGGAGGGACGGGTCTCCGAGGTCACACAGTAGAGCAGAGAGGGGATCAGATGTATAGCAATCCCTTGGCCAGACTCCAAGGGGGGAAGGTATTACACAAGATATCAAAGCTGCCCGTACTAAGACGTGTAGCCTACTCTACTTATACTACTCCAGGGGAGCTTTCAAGCTCAGCCTGAATACCGAATCCTAATACACAGCCGTGAACCCTAATACAAGTAGCCAATGGCAATATCGCGCATGGTACGAGTCAGAGATAAGGGTCGTGTGTCTGGAACACGAGTCAGAGATAACAGAGATAAGGGCCTAGAGGCGCCCCACAGTAAAGTCCACGGGAATGTGATGTCATACCAGTCTCGATTCGCATAATCACAAGCTCAACACAAGATAAGTCTGGGCATGAGCTCATCCGGCCTCTTCTGGACGATTCTAGGCAGGTCACATGCCAGGGTCACGTGATGGCCAATCTTCAGGACCTATTCCCAAGGCTCCTGGTAGCAGTTCTCATGCGGGGAGGGGGGTCGATCGCTCACCGCGCGTCTCGAATACACATAGTCTTCCAGCTGTGCTACTGCAGCATCGATTCTTGCATCGTCTTGAGGCCAAGCCTCGCGTTGCCAGTCCCACCAAGGGTCCGTAGGCGTGCATGTGGATTCCACGACGTGGTTGGGGACATATCACGTGGCAAGTCACGTGCCTGCAAAGGTGGAATCGTGACAATAAGTGATGAGTAGAGGCGTCCACAATATTGTGTTTTTAGTGTCGCCTGATGTCTAATCACTGGTGGACTCAGAATAATCCCTTAAGGGGATTCTGTACATATACTGTGTGACTAAATACTTTGAATTACGTGCATAGCATAACTAATTGTACTCCGATTCCTGTGTAATGAGCCTTATATTAATTATGGCTCAACACATATGCCATTCTGTCATTTCTGTCCACACTAGCCAACTAATTCACTCAGTACTTGATCCAAGGATATCATACAATGGCATGAAGCTTGACTACGAGAGTGACCCACTACTCTTGCCATATCTTGAGTCATCCAAGGACCATTTGCAGGACTACTATGACACTCATTATGCTGGTAAACATCCCACACCATTTCCAACTGCAGAGATTGCTGCAACAACAACACCCAGCACATCTGTTTCAACCCTGCTCTCACCTCAAAAAAACTTCACTTTGCATTTTCACCAGAGGGCAAAAGCAGTTAAAAATGAGCTGGAGGAGTATTTTGACCTACCACCAGAAGACTTTGAGACCTGCAACCCAATTCATTGGTGGATGGGTCGGCGTGCTCAGTTCCCAAATCTATTTTGGCTTGCTTGTGATATTCTCTCTATTCCAGGTGCATCCATAATCCATCAATGGGGTGTCCTAGGTGATAAACATCACATGTTAGGGTCTGCTGTTGTGGTCAGACACATTTTTTCAGGTGGTCATGATACTATTTCACTGTGCTGTGCAAGTCTTCACCCTGACACAATCAAAGTCCTCATGCTTGCCAAGAAGAGGCTTCATTTAGCATGTGCTCAAAGTGTAACTAGTGTTCTGTAGTAGTTGATACTATGTCCCTATCTGAACTCCCAGTTACCATATTGTCATACTCACTGTCAGATGGCCATCTAGGCACCCATACTGTACCGTCAAGTACTCAAGAGGTAGGTATTCATATTGTGCACAGTATGACTCCACCCCATTAACAGCTGTGTCTTGTATGGCCATCTCCGTATTATGGATGGTGCACAGCCCTAGGTACAGGTTGGGGGTCTTGGGGGTTGGCCAGGTTTGTACTACAGGTCTGGGTACAGGTAAACTACCACAGGTAGTACAAGCTGTTCCATGATGCAGCAATGAGGCAGACTTGTGGTGTGGCAGTGCCACCAAATCAGAGAGTCAGACTTGTCAATGCATTGTTGTCTCTGACCTTTCCCTGGGAAATGGGGGGGTTGTCCCTGTTTAAACCTGTAACACTTAGCTGTTTCACACAAAAACACAGGGTTTAGAATCCAAATGAACAAGGGCAAGAGATGATATTGAATGATGCTAATTGAAACCTCAGGCTGACATCAGTTATGATGGGGTTCATCTTCCTTCCCAGTGACTTCATCTCCCAGGGCCACCTTAATATTTCTGTTGCTAATCAGGTTGAGTGTGCTCCACATCCCAACACAGAGCAGGGCATGTGTTGACTTGAATGAGAGTTGGTTATGGACATAGGGAAGGACAAGGCAGCCTTGACTAGACACCCACTCAATATTGACTGTAGTGGCCAATTAGAAGTTGTAAGTAATCCTAACAGATAGTGAAAAGTGTTGAGACGCGACTGCATAAGTCACATGTCTCGTGGGATCTGATTGTGTCAGCCCACATACTAAATACGGTATCTGTCCCTTATGGACTGATTTGGACTATGGCTGGACTTGTACAGACCGCTTTTGTTTATCTTTATTGTCAGAGTCATATATGGCTCTTATTGTTCTCTATTGTTAAGATACCGGTATTGTCTGCTTTAGGCAGCTATTGTTCTCTGCCCTCCAATGGCATTTCTCCCTCTGGCGCACAGACCATGTACATTGTGTTTGGATCACCTGTGTGCACAGACCATTCTTATCTAAGCATCCTGTATATAAGGACTGCTCTTTACGCCTTCACACTTCAGAGTTTACTTCCCCTCTGAAGTGTAAGTCCCTTTATACCTTTCCTGCACTACCTTTTACTCATAGACGTTCCATAGTAACTTGTCTATTAGGTGTGTATATATATAGAGTTTACTTCCCCTCTGAAGTTAACTTGTCTATTAGCACTCTGCTATTATCCTTCTCGCTCGTTAGTTCTGCGCTCAACAGGTTATGGGCCCTGACGCCTAATAACTAACCTGCGGTTCTTTTATCAGATCTACTTGTGTCACTTGCTCTCTCAGTCGACCACATCCTCTTTGTCGTCTTCACCATCAGTGAGCACCCTCTATCATCCTTTCGACACACTCCTTTCTCATCCATCATGACCTTGTCATGTGCCACTTTGGCTAGCCTCCTAAGGAGGTTCTCATGAGAGGTCCTATGTGACCTCAAATTCCTCTGTGCGCACTATCCTACGATAATTTCTATACCCAGTTTTCGTCCGGAAGTGCTTTCATAGGCCAAAAGGGGAAGACCCTTGCGGCTATAGGCCTCTCTAATGGTTGGGTGATACTCGGTTAATACCTGGGTCACTTTATGGGGTGTGAAGGCCTGGTTAATAGTCAAACCCAGAAGTCCTTCCCTCAGACACAACTAGGAGACGCTACTATATCATAATAGTATTTACATAGCACTATGACTAGACCTCTGCCAGGAGAAGTATTCGCTCCCCTTGTGCAGGATTCGCTGCATGGCACGTATCACTAGTCTAGTTGCTTAGTACCAAGACCCTTAATGGTCTGTTCTAGAGACTCCACAGACGACAGTTGCAATTGTTATGGGAGTTGATCCCTTTCATTGCTTCTGGAATTCGCTGTTGGCTCCTCTCTAGGGTACTACCCTTTACTTTAGGATCTTTAGTAGCCCCAGTCTCCACACTGAAAGGGTAGAGACAGACTCGTGCAAACTTCGCCGTCACTGCACTCTGATCTGATCTTGCTTGATCCCTCTATCAGCAGGACAAACATGACTACTAGCCCTTAGTAACATTTGGGCCTAGGAGAAACTTCAGTATAAGGCAGTCATCACTATCATGATTCCACTACATTAGTATTATCCAAGTCGCACATACTTGAGGCGTGACACATCATGTGTTACGGAGTTATAGCGCTCCTGTGGCTGGACCTCTACTTTCCCTTCCAAGATCTGGGCTGGTTCTGACTGCTCCTCAGAACCATATTTTACAAACATCTCAACAATGTCCTTCCACATCACCTTCCCTCCCACTCTTGTCCTCGCCAAACTTGACAGGACAAACTGGCAGACCTGGAGCCAGACCTTCTCCTCCCTCATGCTCACGAATGGGTGCAGGCGCCACCTCACCCACTCAGATGTTGGAGCTGTCCCTCAGCACCCCGCAGTGCCTGCAGGACCCACGGGTCCAAATGCAGAAGGTCTGGCAATGATAGCCCTGTGGAACAAACAGGAAGAGGTCATTACTGGCCTCTTATACCTGTCAGTAACAACGGAGGTATTATCTAGTATTCAATCCATGGCGCTCTACCCAAGCATCCATGACAAGTACCAGCAGCTCGAAACGCTCTATGGTCAGGTTGGCTCTATGGCCACCTTTAATATTTGGGTTGGCTTGGCAAACACCAAGCTCCAGGAAGGTAGCCCCTTCCTACCTCAACTCCAGAAAATGTTGGACTTGAGGAGCACCCTAGTGGAGCAGGGGATGCCCGTCTCGGACATGCAAATGTCCTTCATACTTCTAGACGCGCTACCTCCCTCCTACAGTACCATAGCTGGCACCATCCTCGCCTCTGGCCCCCCTGCAAATCTCGTACCTCAGGACCTCATTAATAGGTTCATCAATGAGGAATCCTGTATCGCTGGTCCCCCGGTGTCTTTTAACAAGACAGCCCCCATCAAATCACACTTGCCTCCGCAGCATGCGTCGACGGCATCTAGCAGCTCTGCATCCCCGGACGTAATCTGCCACTACTGCAAGCGGCCTGGCCATAAAAAGCCAGACTGCTACAAACTCAAACAGGACCAGGAGAACGCAAAGAAGGGAAGGGCTGGGCAGCATGGGAAAGCTGCACAGAATACTACTACAATGGAAGCCCCGGACTCAATTCCGGGAAACAGGTTTGCTGCAGCCAATAGCATACCTGTACCAAAGAGTTGTCTATTTACTATAGTCAACGGCTCTGGCAAAATAGAAGAGGTACATGAGGTACCTCAGGTCTCCCTGTATATGATGAGTGCCAATTGTAACATCTACCACGGACGTATGCCTGACTTAGGCCTCGGTTGATGTGGCAATCCTAAACGGTCGGTAGAATAGGCGATTGGTAATGGTGTCGGGGTACTCAGCTGGATGAGGGGCTAGATCCCCGTTTAGTGCGATGAAGGCGTGCAGGTCCTCTTCTTGGGGTACGTTGACAGGAGGTTCGTCGAGAGGAACAATGGTTCTCCAAGAAGGATGATCGACGATGTAGATGTAACCGTACGGCTTGGCGACTCGTTCATTGTGATACAAGAATACGCGGTGATATACTGATCCAAGAGGATATGCGTCCACTGCCCACAGAGGGGAACTCGGGATGAGCTCACGGGGATCCCTGGTCTAAGGGGATATGCCGGAGGCGACTCACTTCGAAGGGAGGAGAGCCCTAGAGATAACGAGACAACGAAGAAGGTGGTATTGAAGAAGACCAAGATGGCGATCCTGGTCTTCCACGACTACTACTTATACAGATACTCGCAGGCTTTCAAGCGCCGCTTCAAACTATCCTAGCCAATAGCGTAAGTAGAGCAAACCCTAATACCGCTATCCTAGGAATGAGTCACATCAAGTCATGATCCGATCCGTTATCGTACACAATCACATGCGCCGGAGCTTACCCGGCTGACTGATCCAACAAGTCCATGACGATATATTGCTGACGTGGTGTCATCCCCGAGCGTCAGTGTCCACTTCCGGGCCGAAACGTAACACAATGGTACTCAAGCAGCATCAAGATGGATGATGGACAGTGGAGCATCAGCACATTTTACACCACACCTCGAAGACTATGACACCTACACTCCACACAAAGGTGTTGAAGTTCTTCTTGGTGACAGCACTGTACTACGAAGTGCTGGAATGGGTTCAATCACAATCCGTACCAATCGAGGCTTTGACCTCAAAATCTCTGATGTGCTCCATCTTCCCAACACCCACTCTCGAATTCTATCCACACCCTGCCTTACAGCCAAGGGTGCCATAGTTAGCTTTGACGCTACATCTTTTGCCATTAGGCACAATGGAGAGACCATTGCGGAAGGACACAAGGCTCTCGGGCTATACTGGCTCGATGGACATGCTATGAACGCTGTCCGAGCACCTGCATCTGCTAGCCTTGATGTCTGGCATAGGTGCATGGGACATATGTCCAAAGACGCCCTAAAGAGATATGCTCCGGAGTCAGTAAAAGGACTCCACATTAATGATTCCACTGTGGAAGAAGGACTTTGCCTTGGATGTGAACTAGGCAAATCTACACGCCTACCTTTCCCACCTTCCACAAAACGTGCACAAGAACCCCTAGAAGTCGTTCACAGTGACCTTGTCAGCCCACTACAGAGTAATTCTATTCAGGGCAACAAGTACTTTGCCACATTCATAGATGACTTCTCAAAAGCAGCAGTCGTCATCTTTATGAAATCAAAGGACCAGTTTAAGGACGCCTTCTTACACTATAAGGTGTGGGCTGAAAAACAACTTAACAAGCCCATTAAAACCTTACACTCGGACCGTGGTGGCGAATATGTCAATAACGACCTCAAGACAATCTTGTCTGACGCAGGAATCGAGCATATGCTCACAATGCCTTATTCTCCACAACAGAATGGGAGAGCCGAGCGCTTTAATCGCACCATAATGGAAAAAGGCACCAGCATGCTGCACCATGCTGGTCTCAGCCTCGGCTTTTGGGAACAAGCAGTACAAACTGCGGTGCAAATCTACAATCGCACCCCCACTCGTTCTAATCAGTGGAAAACTCTGCTGGAGCTCTGGGATGGTACAGTCCCAGGTGTCTCTTACTTTAGAGTATTTGGCTGTAAAGCCTACTATCATGTACCCAAACACAACCGGCGCAAACTAGACCCTAAGTCAAGGGAAGCCGTGTTTGTGGGCTATGAACCTTTGTCAAAAGGTTATAAACTCTGGATAGACATAGCCGGTGCTTCATCTCTTCACGAGATGTTACATTTGATGAAGACACCTTCCCATCCCACAGTGTTGTGGCTCAACACTCAGAACCTACCCCTCCCATGTCTGGTGAACTCGAAAGAGGCGCTGCCGGCGGTGAGATATTCTTCGTAGTGCCTAGCCCGCCTACACCAGCTGTTGCCCCCATGGTGCCTCAGACCACACCAGTCTTTGTATTACCACCTCTGGCACCCGTGGTACAACAACAGCCTAGCACCCCACCCAACGTCACGCCCTCTGAAGTGGACCAGACCATCTATCACACTCCCCCTTCCCAAGCTCCTCCCCCTACAAACCCTGCCCCCACACGTCATCGCACCCGCTCCTCTAGGCCCCCAGTAGTCCTCGCGCCTATACCTGCCCCTAACTTCAATAGGGAAGTGTCTCCTCCTAGGGAAACCCCTAGATCTCCAAGGAACACTCAGGTGACATCGCCTACTCGTCCAAGGCGGAGCACAAGGGTACGATTCACGAATCCTCGCTACTTCACAGAGGACAACGATGAATTCGTGCAGGGAAGCAGTAGGCTGGGAATGATGGACTTACTTAACGCTGCGGAAGTTCCTGGTTACAAGGACCCGCAGACTTTCAAGCAAGCCATGGAGTCTGATCAAGCTGTCGATTGGCTTGAAGCGTGCCAGTATGAACTGGACGCTCTCGACAAGCTTGCGGTCTGGAGACTTGAACCCCTCCCTGAAGGAAGGAAGGTGGTCAAGTGTAAATGGGTGTTCAAAAAGAAAGCAGATGGACGCTTTCGTGCTAGGCTAGTGGCAAAAGGGTTCACCCAACTAGAGGGGGTGGACTTTGATGAAACTTTCTCCCCAGTTGCCCGCTTTGAGTCTTTACGACTCCTCCTCTTGCTTGCTACGCTTGAGGACTGGCATATTCACCAGATGGACGTCAAGTCGGCGTTCCTTCATGGGGAACTGGAGGAAGAAATTTATATGGAGCAACCCGTTGGTTTCATCACAGCTGGCTCCGAGCACCTTGTGTGCCGGTTACAGAAGGCCCTTTATGGCCTAAAACAAGCTTCCCGCACATGGAACGTGCAATTCCATGGGGTCCTAGTTGACCTAGGCTTTGTGCGGACATACTCTGATGCAGGAGTATATGTGTATCATCTTCAAGAGGGGGGTGATACACTCTTTGTGATCTTATATGTAGATGACATCACTATACTAGGGAGTTCCCTATCAAAGATCAATGATCTGAAAGCATCTCTATCTAGTCGATATGAGATGACTGACCTTGGTGAAATCCAGTCTTACCTAGGTGTTAACATCACCAGAGACCGTGCTAATCGCACTATGGAAATCAACCAATCAGATTACATCCGCGATGTGGTTGAACACTTTGGAATGTCTGATTCCAACCCAGTATACACCCCTCTTCCCACTGGCGCCGAGGCACACTTGATCAAATCTGAAGATCAGGCCTCTACTTCTGAGATTAAGAAGTATCAACAGATAATCGGGTCTCTGCTCTATGCGCAGATTGGAAGCAGACCTGATATTTCCTTCGCTGTTGCGCGCCTTAGCCAATTCGCTTCCAATCCCTCACCTCAGCATTTACGTCTAGCAAAATACGTCATAGCATACCTAAACACCACAAAGGACTATGCGTTGCGCTATGCTGGAGGGAATGGTGGAGAAGGCCTTCACAGCTACTGTGACTCTTCCTGGGGAGATCAGGAAGAAAAACACTCCACCTCTGGCTACGTCTTCTTGCTTGCCAATGGAGCCATCTCATGGTGTACCAGAAAGCAGAAGACCATTGCACAGTCTACCACAGAAGCCAAGTACATGAGCCTCTCTGAGGCCTCAAACCAAGCTCAGTGGTACACTACCTTCCTAGGCGAACTAGGGTATGAGGTCACCTCCCCTATTCCCCTACACTGTGACAACAAGGGTGCTGTAGACTTAGCATTAAATCTGTCACTGGAAGGCGGTCCAAACACATCCTGATCAAACACCATGTAGTCAGGGAATACGTAGAAAACAAGGTCATAGACCTGATACATACACCCACAGGTGAAATGGTTGCAGATGGACTCACCAAGTCCCTGCCCAGAGACACCTTTGAAAAAATGGTCAATGATCTAGGAATGGTGTAGACGGAGCCTCAGGAACATCGTGCTGATAACCAGTCAATGGTCGTCAATCCTTGGTTTAACACCAAGAAAGCACATCATGTTCTCTGATCTGAAGAGCTAAGAAAAACCCTTCTTAGACCCTGAAGAAGTTGGACCTTTGCCAACCATAGTGTACAGATTCTAAGGCTTCAAAAAGTAGTCCTGTATCAAGGATCTCATGGAGCACTTAAAATAAGAGTTTCGGATGGAGCGTCATCTGCTCCAGATAAGATAGTCCTGTATCATGGACTAATCTTTCAACCTTAATCCCGAACTTCTGTACGACTCTTCAGCTCTTCAAAAGATTATCATCTCCATCTTCTTACATCATCATGGACTGTCCCAATCATGGAGGGATGTTGAGACGTGACTGCATAAGTCACATGTCTTGTGGGATCTGATTGTGTCAGCCCACATACTAAATACAGTATCTGTCCCTTATGGACTGATTTGGACTATGGCTGGACTTGTACGGACCACTTTTGTTATCTTTATTGTCAGAGTCATATATGGCTCTTATTGTTCTCTATTGTTAAGATACTGGTATTGTCTGCTTTAGGCAGCTATTGTTCTCTGCCCTCCAATGGCATTTCTCCCTCTGGCGCACAGACCATGTACATTGTGTTTGGATCACCTGTGCGCACAGACCATTCTTATCTAAGCGTCCTGTATATAAGGACTGCTCTTTATGCCTTCACACTTCAGAGTTTACTTCCCCTCTGAAGTGTAAGTCCCTTTATACCTTTCCTGCACTACCTTTTACTCATAGACGTTCCATAGTAACTTGTCTATTAGGTGTGTATATATATAGAGTTTACTTCCCCTCTGAAGTTAACTTGTCTATTAGCACTCTGCTATTATCCTTCTCGCTCGTTAGTTCTGCGCTCAACAAAAAGTAGAGGATATGCACCTGGGATTGATAAATAATTGCATGCTATACATGAGAGGCTGGGGAAGCTCTTTGTAATGCCACCACTGGTGTTAGTCTGACTTGAACAATGAAAGGGCTGTTGATAAGTGGTGTAATGGTTTGTGTTGTGGACACTTGCTATTTGGTTGTGGCACCTTTAGTAGGGCGTAATTGGTCACAGACTTTGTAGAATCAGTCAGCAGGAGTAGTACAATCACATGCCGATGTGGCATGACTCATTACTAGTAACACTGTAGTATGGCACG
This sequence comes from Lactarius hatsudake, assembly GCA_024734325.1. Classification (NCBI taxonomy): domain Eukaryota; kingdom Fungi; phylum Basidiomycota; class Agaricomycetes; order Russulales; family Russulaceae; genus Lactarius; species Lactarius hatsudake. Next base: position 19,970 of record JANSJP010000017.1, on the reverse strand, counting down.
CATCACCTAGTCACCACCAACTTTGATTAGCTTATATAAGCTTGTACATGCATTGGAAAAAAAAGAAAATCCTCTTGACAAAATAAAGGACTTAGAGAGTAGATTGATTTGTCAAGAGGAAATTTCTCTATGATAAGATTTGGTGATATTGCCTTACCCAAAATGGCCAAGCCCATATATAGACAAAGGCGCTTATTACATATACAGATGACACATCAAGTCGACAATGGAATGTCATGTGCGCGCGTCCATTTCTCACACAAGGGTCTCCGGAATGTGTCTGTGAGACTTGTATCGTTGAGAACTATATTCTTTTACCTTGAGTTGTGCAGAGTGTGCATCAAGTCCTCCAGCATAGGCCTCAATGAACCTCCAAGTTCAGTGTTCCCACTTCCTGATGAGCTCAACAGGTACCAATGCAAGGGCCTTGGGCATGTTGAGCTTCAGTGTTCCAAATGTATAGTTGCAGTTTTCTTGCAAGTAATGTTTTACCGTGCCCCAAAAGTATTCAATGAAATTGAGTTTGCAATGGTATTTTGGCAGGAACACACAAAGGTGTCCTGCACCCTTGATCGTCTCCTGGACAAGGGACTTCTGGGCTTGGAAATTGGGTTGAAGATCCAATATTCACTTGGCGCAGCAGTCAGTCTGGTTGGTGTCACATCCCCCTTTGCCACATCGCAGATTCAGCCCAGCCTTCCAGAGGCTGCATTCTTGCAAAATAAATTTTGCACCCTTGGCCATATTTGAGTATTCAGGGTGTGATGTTGGAAATACCATTGACTGAGTAATTCTTTGGCCGCCATGAACAAACCAACCGTCATGCATTTTTGGTTGTTTCCCACCTGGATTAAGATTAATGTGTGATGCAAGAAGTGCATTGCTTGCATAAGCGGAGTGCCCCTGTGAGTTGTCGACAAGGACAATGGCAATGAAACCAGGACCGTGGAGTTGTTCAAATGTTGGGAAAAATTTGTCCTTGAGCTGTTTGAAATATTTTAATTGGGCTTATTTCCAAGCGAAATAAAATCTGACCTGTTTGAGAAATAATGTTCTGTTCCAGAATCCCTCATGATTCTTCCCATACTCGAGAGTTTCGCCTGCCTCAGCAAGCCACCCATGGGTCGAGCAAATGAAGTTGCTCTGGTGAATGCCCCAGCCCTGGCCCTTTTTTCTGATTGGCTGTTCACCACCTTGAATCCAGCTGACTTTTTTCCTGTCATGTGCTTGAGCAGTCGACTCATCATGAGCCACAAGTGTTGAAGTGGGGATACGCCGTTAATCCCTTTGACATGGTTAGGGTTTATGATGTCATTTTGGCGTGATGTCTACAATAACCCAACTTGTAATACCTAAGGCTGGGTAGCTCAGTTGGAAGAGCACGGAGATCTAATCTGGGGTCTTGGGTTCAATCCCCAACCTGGCCATGTACTTTTCCCCTATTTGAGGTCCCTTTCGATCGTTGTCCAGGGTGCTGCTTAGCAGACGGACCTGAGGGTGACAGGTCCAGTCTCGCCCCATGGGACTTCATCAACAAGCACATAGCGAGGACTGTCTGGTGGGGGCTTGGCATCATGGGCTTCTCATGTTACGTTGCCAATTTCATACCGCACTATCTGAGGCCAAAGAGCAAGGATGTTACGTTCGGCCTGGAAGTGGACACTGACGTCAAGGGTATGACACCATGTCAGCAGTATATCGTCATGGACTTATTCAATCAGTCATCCAGGTAAGCTCTGGAACATGTGATTGTGTACAATAATGGATTGGATCATGACTCGATGTGACTCATACTAGGATAGCTGTACTACTTATGCTATTGGCTAGTACATCTTGGAGCGGTGCTTGAAAGCCCGCACGTAACTGTATAAATAGAGTAGTATGGAGACCAAGAACGGCATCTTGGTCTTCTTCCAATACCACTTGTATTCTCCACTCTATAGGGTCCTCCCCCTGTTAAGTGAGTCTCTCCGGCATATCCCCTTAGACCAGGGATCCCCGTGAGCTTATCCCGAGTTCCCTTTGTGGGCAGTGGACGTATTCCCCATTGACTGCGTGTGCCATTGTGTATATCTGTACCTCAACAAACGTGTTGCCCATCCATATGGTCATCTCTACATCATCAATCACCCTCAGTGGGACGACCTTCAAGTCCTCAACTATCAACCAACCACTGTACCCCCCCTTGAAGACCTTCACGGCTATCTGGCCTTAGACGGATGCCTAGTCCCACATCCAGCTGAGTACCCTCAGACCATTGTCAACTGCAACTACTACCGATCACTTAGGATCGCCACACCCAACGAGGCCTAAGTCAGGCAAATGTCCATGGTAGACGTTACATTAAGACCAAGATCCATCGTGGCCAATCCTACCAAAGTAACAAGAGACTACTGGGTCCCATTCAGGCCCTACAACATCGACAGAAGAGGAGATCACAACGTACCAAAACAATACCTAGAAACAGCATTTTGGAAAGATGACGTTGAGACACCAGGCTACATTACCTATTACATCAATTGCAAAGGAGAGCAACAGATCATCCCCATAGAATTCAACTTCAAAAACACCTGTTGGGTAGAAATCAAGTGGAACAACCTCAGCAACAAGTGGCAAGCAACCTGACCCACAGCAGCAAGCCTCAACCTCGACATCCTGCTAAACAACGTAACCACCTGAGGCCAGTGGGGGCTTATCGACAGAGAAGAAGAAGAACCTGCTCGATCACCTACTCCCAAAACACCAGCACCATCCCCATCCCTTGCAAGTAACCCCAAAGAAATCTGAGTCTACACAGACAAACAAGAGGAGACCGTGCTAGAAAATATTGCTAAGTCCATCCCAACCATGAGTCAGACAGCCACCCAAGAAGAAACACAGATAAGGACCATGCTCTTCGCAACCCAGTACCCCGTACGTGCAAATGACCCTCTGCCTGGAGGAGATTCTGGTGATGGGGGAGATGGAGGCAATGGAGGAGGAGGAGTTGACGGTAACGATGCACCTCCCAACCCAAAACCTCCACATCCCCATAGGACAGCTGACCAACCGCTTTGTAGGGAAAGAACCCCCAGTTTTTCCACAGAGAACAAGACAAAGCCACAGCATTCCTCTCACAATGGAACTGCTTCACGGGGAGTCAACTTGTTCAACTGAAGCATCCAACACCCTTACACCAAAGCAATGATGTTCCTTATCTACATACAGGGGGACCTGGTCGATGAATGGGCCACCAAGACTCAAGAATGGCTCGACTCAAGGATGGATCGAAATGATCCATGGCTCTGGAATGGAGTCAAAATCGCATTCCGCAAGCAGTTCCGTGACAACATGGAACAAGAAGTCGCTTGCCTAGAGCTGGACAAAGGATTCAAGATGACAGGCACAGATATTGACAGCTACATCACTAAGTTCGAAAAACTTGTTCGCCTCGCTGGCTATCATTTAGACAAACCTCTGGTACTTGACAAATTCATGAGGGGATTACCCATGGACCTATACTGAAATGCCTATCAATTCCACGACCCAAGGAACTACACCCAGTGGAAGAATGCGGTAATCGAGCAACAGAAGCGCTACCTCCACATGAAGGCATGGAATGACAGGTTCAGACGACAACCCCAATCCCAACAACGACCAAAACCACAACCTGCACGATTCCAAGCACTTTAGAGGCCGTTTCAACAGCAAGGGTGGCAACAATACAGAAACCACCTGGATGCGATGGACACCACACCTGGAAGAATTCATGCCAGAGTCACGGAAGTAGGCGATGCAAACCACCTGGAACTCAACCACTCTGACAACAGACCCCCCTATGCACCACAAGGAGGGTTCATCCAGAGAGGCAGAGAAGGACGTGGTGTCTTTAATGCAAGGGACGTCACCTGCTACAACTGTGGAAAGAAGGGACACTTCTCACAAGAATGTTTCCAGCCACGCCAACAATGCCAAGGACCACCTCAGGGCAGAAGTGCCTACATAGAGGAAGTACCCACTGCTCCACAAAGCGTAGCAGGGGAACCGCTCATCGATCTAGACGAACCTGTCGTGATCAACCGCGGAACAACCTCCAAAGTAGAGGACATTATGGGGAGGATTGCAGAACTGCAGGAGGAGGCAGGGAAGATCATGGGGGAGCAGGATTTCCAGAGCGCCTGAACCCATCGGCCTGGGTGAGGGCTTCAAATTGTAACTTGTCATTCATAACGTGCTATCAATCTATGCATGTTCCAGTTTCGATCTGCACGAGTAACTTCATGGCTGAAAGAAAAGCACTAGTGGACTCTGGGGCCACTGATAACTTCATACACCTGGACTTCGTCAAACAAATGCATCTAGGAACCAAAGAACTAGAGCATCCCCACAACATTTGGAATATAGACAGAATGCACAACAAAGGGGGGAAAATTACTCATTGTGTCGACCTCAACGTACAGACTGACAGAAAGATCAAGGACATTTGCTTCCTTGTCACCAACGTGGGAGGAGAAGATCTCATCCTCGGATACCCATGGCTAGCAGTCTTCCAACCTCACATCCATTGGGCCGCCACTACATTGGACACCAAACAATACCCAATCATCATCAGGACCACCAACCCCCTCAAGCCGTTTGACCTCACCGCAGCACAAGCAGAACTTCAGCGAATTGTGACACAAATCACCAAACAAAACAACAAACGGATATTCTGCGAACTTGAGGAAGAATCACTCCCAATACACTTACAGACCATGGCAACGGAACTGGCAATATTGGCACAACAATACACAGAAAAGGAAATTCCTGAAGAATACAGAAGACACGCCAAGGTATTCAGCAAGGAAGAATCACAACAATTCCCACCTTCACGACCCTGGGATCATGCCATTGAACTTAAACCGGACGCACCAGACTCCATCGACTGCAAGGTCTACCCACTAAATCAAGCCAAGGATAAAGCACTTAAAGAATTCCTGGAGGAACAACTGGCAAAGGGGTATATATGACCATCCAAATCTCCATACACATCACCCTTTTTCTTCATCAAAAAGGATGGAAAGTTATGCCTGGTACAGGATTACAGAATGCTCAACAGATGGACCATATGCAACCAATACCCACTACCTCTGATCCCAGAGCTCATTGTGGATCTTAGTGGAGGCTGGATATTTTCCAAATTCAACGTCCGATGGGGATATAATGACATACTCATCAAGGATGGAGACCAGCATAAAGCAGTGTTCAAAACCAAACACGGATTCTTCGAACCAATGGTCATGTATTTCGGGATGACCAACTCGCCCTCAACATTCCAAACCATGATGACCCACATTTGCACACCACTTATCAAATACTTCGAAAAGAAAGGGACCATCATACGAGTCTACATGGACGACATTGGTACCGCAACCTCGACAACAGAGCAAGATCATGCCAAAGCGGTGCACGCCATTCTGGACCTCCTAGAAGAACATGACCTCTACCTGAAATTGGAAAAATGCACCTTTCACTCTTCGTCCCTTGATTACCTGGGGGTAATCATTGAAAAGGGGGTGATTCGCATGGACCCCATCAAAATTTTGGGCATCAAGGAATGGCCAGCCCCCAAAAACGTCAAACAGGTGTGATCATTCCTAGGATTCTGCAACTTCTACTGCACTTTCATTCGAAATTTTGCCACACACGCACAACCCCTCAACAAGCTCACGCGCAAGGAAACCGAATGGATATCGGGAACCAATCAACAGGCAGCATTCGACAAACTCAAGACGCTAGTAACAGCAGAACCAGTACTCAAACACCTGGAACTAGACAAACCCTTTGAGCTGGAAGTTGATGCATCAGGATATGCAGTTGGAGCAGTACTACTCCAACAAGGAACCGACAACAAACGACACCCTATCGCATACTACTCCAACACTCTCAATGTGGTGGAAAGGAACTACAACATCTATGACCTGGAACTCCTAGCAATAGTCAAAGCTCTACGCAATTGGAGGCAGTACCTCGCAGGGTCCCCACACAAGATCAAAGTGTTCTCCGACCATATGAACCTACAATACTGGAGATCCCCCCAGAAGATCAGCAGACATGTAGCCTGGGAAGTACTCAAACTCTTAGAATATGATATAGAGATTCATCACATCAAGGGTACAGCAAATGGACGAGCAGACGCCCTATCCCACCGACCAGACTACAACCAAGGGGAAAATGACAACGAACAAGTCACAGTACTACCCAACCACATTTTTGTGAGAGCAGCAGAAGTTGACACCACTGATGACCCCACATGAATGGACCCAACCATCACTGTCACAGAAATGCAACCAACAAACCCAGTCTACCAACAAAATGAGGAAGTTATAAAGCGGCTAGTTGACCCCCATAAACTCAAGAAGATTAATGGCATGTGGTACAAAGAAGGGCGCCGAGTAGTAACCAGAGACCATCATGAATAAACCCATATTATACACGTGCATCACAACCCACCAGTCCATGGACATCCAGGAATCAACAGAACAATCCAAATGGTGGAACAATACTACTGGTGGCCAGGCCTACGACAAGAAGTTCTAGACTATGTCAAGGGATGCGCTGATTGCCAAAAAATCAAAGTCAACAATCACCCCACGCATGCCCCACTACAACCCATCTTCCCAAAACCAGAAGCAATGCCATTCGAAACCATAGCACTTGACTTCATCACAAAATTACTGGAAGTGGATGGCTGTGACTCCATACTGACAGTGACAGACCATGACTGCTCAAAAGCGGCAATATTCATTCTGTGCCTTGAAGAAATCAGTGCCGAAGGAACTGCGGCCTTGTACGTGAAACACGTCTTCTCCTGATTCGGACTACCAGCGCGCATCATTAGCGACTGAGACCTGTGCTTTGCGTCAAAGTTCATCCGGGAGTTATGCAAAATCCTTGGCATCAAACAAAACATCTCCACCGCCTATCACCCACGCATGGACGGGCAATCAGAGCACACTAATCAATGGCTGGAACAGTACCTATGATTCTGGGTTAATGAATGACAGGACAACTGGACGCAATACTTGCCAATGGCCAAGTTCACACATAACAACTGGCCAAACAAGTCTACAAAGGAGTCCCCCTTTAACGTCCTAATGGGGTATAACCCCTGCGCTGATTGGATCGATCGACCATCTCCCATTCCTCAGGTAGCACTCTGCATCAAACAGTTCAAAGAGGCTAGAACGTGCGCCCAGGAATTGATGATCAAAGCACAGCAGGGGTGGATCAAACACAAAGATACATCCAAGTACCAAATCGGAGACCTTGTATGGCTCGAAGGGTGCCACCTATGCACCAACCAACCAACCACAAAGCTCACGCCCAGACGACATGGCCTGTTCAAGGTTATTCAGGTGATGTCCACAGTCAATTATCGCCTAGAACTTCCCATGCAGTGGAGCATCCATCCAGTGTTCCATACGGACCTCCTGACTCCATATCGTGAAACTCCCACACACGGCCCCAACTATCAGCGCCCACCACCAGATTTGGTCAATGGTGAAGAAGAATATGAGGTCGAGAAGATTCTAGACTCTCGGCAGTTCGGCAGGACAAAGAAACTACAGTATTTGGTCAAGTGGCGCAGTGTTACGATTTCTGACCCTTGCTTTGGCTGTACGATTACGATACGATCTGGTGACTCGCGCCCCTTGATTCTCGTCTTGCGCCCTGCGCCTCGGCGATAGGGTAGGTCGTGGTACGCTTCTCCTGGTCCGCTGACCATTCCTGAAGCCCGCATGACTCCGCGGAATTCCCTCATACTACATATGGTTTTTCCCTTTGTTTACGTTCTAGGACTCTTGACTCACAATCGTGCCATATGTTTGTTGCTCACAAACATCCTGTACTAGTATATAAGTCGCGCCCTACCTAGCTTGTACGGTAGACTTGACTTCTTGTGTAATACCGCGTTGTCCTTGCCTCACGAACGACCTTTGACTCGCCTTTGCGCTTGAGTCCATACTTTAGCTCGCCGTTGCGCTTGAGCCTTGTCCCTTTACTATTATCCTCGGTTCCAGGGAAGCCGAGCGATACTTGTGCATCATCGAACTGAGCTTCAACCAGCTCGCGCTCTTCCAGTCCCGTTGACTTAACGCGGTACACGTCGTACCTAACGCCCACGTGGTGGCGTTACATTAAGTCAAGTCTCTCACAGTGGCGAACCTTCATAGTCGCGCCAGATCCCAGTTCCAGGCAGAATACATTGACAGATATAGTGACGACGAGCTTTCCGATAAAGTCAAAGGAGCTGTCGTTTGGAAGGAACACGAAGGAGTGGAGGGATACTTTCTCTTCCACCCTAACACCCAGAAATACCGACAGGTCCACTACCTCGAAGAACTACGACAGTGGGCATACATTGACTACTCCGCAAAGAAAGGCCAGTGGTACACTATTAGCATAGTACCTCAGGCACTCGGAGTCGGGCCCCTCACAACTCACACTACTTCTGGCATTGCCGTCGACGACGATTCCCCATCACCTAGTGTCTCTGTACCAACGACAAACTTACCCAACCCAACGACACACTTCCAGACTCACACAATGTCCCAAACCCAGCAAGCTTCGGCCAGTACGACTCTCACCAGCGGTGGCGCTGGAGGAGGAGCACCCAACCCGCCTAGCGGTAGCGTGCCCGTGCCATCTGGTAGTGGTAGCGGTGGCGGTGGCGGTGGCAGAGGCGGTGGCGGTGGCGCCGCACCAGGAGGAGCAGCGCCAGTAGCGCCAGCCCCCGGGGGAAACGGACGACTGGGAGGAAATCCCCCTCCCGAGTTCACTGGGGTCAGAGATGAGAGCAAGGCTTTCTTGCGAGCGTTTTGACTCTACAAGGAGATGAACCCCACCGTCGATCAGCTGTCGATCCCGGCCTCGCGAGCCATGACTTTCCTGTCGTACATCCGAGGCCCGTTAGTAAACGACTGGGTTGATGAACAGGCACAATGGTTGGAGGACCAGATCGCGGCAGGAGTCCTCCGACAAAATGAAGTCTTATGGACTACCGTCAGAGACCGGTTCGTACAGGCTTACACCGACACATCCGAACAGACCAACGCCCACAAAGCCCTCCAAACCCTCACGATGAAGGGAGGAGATATCGACACCTACGTCGCAACGTTCCAGAACCTCGTCACGAAAGCAGGGTACAACCCTGACGAGGCCACGACGTTGGAATTGTTCCAAGACGGCCTACCAAACCAGTTAGTAGTCAACGCTGTCCGTTTCCAGCACCCTGTCAATTGGGAGCAGTGGAAAGCGGCTGCCCGATTGCAGCAGGCTGAATATCTTATCCTTAAGGATCGCCTCGGCAAAGGAAAACCCCAGCGAAAGAAGGGCGGCCAAAGCCGCGAGCAGTGGGTGCAAGCCCTCAAAGGAACACGCGACCCCAATGCCATGGACGTTGGACGCGCCAGAGCCTCTGTGGCCCTCACCGATACCGACAAAGCCTGCCTTCAGAAGGAGGGAAGATGTTTTAGATGCCAAGCGCAAGGACACATCTCGCGTAACTGTCCTCAAAAGGGCGTGCGAGTGGCTGCCACTACGTCTGCCATGGCGCCACCCCCCATGTCCCCGCGATCACCAGCCCTGACTCCCTCGGGTTCAAGTTTATCAGCTCCCGCCGTCTCTGCTTTCGCCATACAATCTAGTCGCGTACTATCGAATGAGGAGCAGGCGGATCTACAGATCGCAGCGATGAAGGCACAAACTCAGGAGGTACGAGACCTCATGGTGGAGAAGCTATTCGGACGGGAGGATTTTCTCGACGCTTGAACCCGGCGGCCTGGGCTAGAGCATTAAACTTGAACGTGTACACTAGCAGATATCGATCTATGCGAATCCCAGTTCTGTTCAAATCTGCACACGCAACGGCCGAACGACAAGTCTTGATTGACTCGGGAGCTACCGACAATTTCATATGCTCCTCACTCTTAAACGACTCCAAATCGGGACGCGGGAAGTAACACACCCCATCCGCATTTGGAATGTAGACGGCACCCACAATCAGGATGGCGCCATCACGCATTACACCGATCTCACCATACAAACAGGGAAAGAAGAAAGGACGCTTCGCTTCTTGGTTACGAACCTAGGAAGGGACGAAGTGATCCTAGGATACCCTTGGTTCACGGCCTTCGAGCCCGTAATCAAGTGGGGAGACGCGACGCTGAACGAAGAGTTTCAGCCGGTCGTGGTCTCGAGTCTTCACTTGTCAGACGAAGCCACGCCCATGGAAGCCTCCATTCGGGCGTTGGAGACGTATGAACTTGACGAGGAAGCGTGGGAACAGCTCATGGATGACGAGCGGGAGCCCCAGATCGCATTTTTAAGGAAAACCACCACGGCTTCCAAGCTAGCGCAGCGAGAAGCAGCGAAAAAGAGGGAACGAACGTTCGAGGAGATGATTCCCGAAGAATACCGACGTCATCGCAAAATATTCGATGAAGAAGCATCTCATCGCTTCCCTCCATCTCGCCCCTGGGACCACGCCATAGACCTCCTTCCTAACGCGCCCGCCTCGCTAGATTGTAAAGTTTATCCACTCGCACAAAATGAACAGGAGGCCCTGACCGCCTTTCTGAACGAGCAGCTGGCAAAGGGGTATATTCGTTCGTCCAAGTCGCCGTACGCATCTCCCTTCTTCTTTATCAAGAAGAAAGACGGCAAGTTACGCCCGGTCCAGGACTATCGACGATTGAACGAACTTACGGTTCGAAACCACTACCCACTCCCTCTGATCCCGGAGCTCATAGACCGGATACGCGACGCGCGCCTCTATACGAAACTCGACGTCAAGTGGGGATACAATAATGTGCGAGTCAAACTAGGGGATGAGTGGAAGGCCGCCTTTAAGACTAACCAGGGGTTGTACGAACCCCTCGTTATGTACTTCGGACTCACCAACTCTCCCTCCACGTTCCAAGCGATGATGGATGATACTTTCCGACCACTCACCCTGACAAATGAAGTGATCGTCTACATGGATGATATCTTGATCGCTACGCCTCTCGACTATCCCCATCATCGCGCCGTAGTGCATGAAGTTCTCCGCTTGTGCGAAGAACACGATCTCTACATCAAACCCGAGAAGTGCGAATTTGAAGTACTGGAAGTCGAATACCTGGGGCTGATCATAGGTCATGGCAACCTCCGGATGGACCCCGTAAAGGTACGGGGTATCCGAGAGTGGCCCGCCCCAAGGAATCTCCGCGAAGTACGCGCCTTCCTCGGATTTTGCAACTTCTACCGGCGATTCATCCGCGGTTTTTCCGCACTTGCACGACCCCTACACGACCTCACCCGTAAAGACACCCCGTGGCACTGGGGACAACGAGAACAAGACGCGTTCGACAATGTCAAACGCAGCATCGAACGCGAACCCACACTCCTATTCCCCGACCTCACGAAACCATTCGAACTGGAGGTCGACGCGTCCAACGTTGCCATTGGAGCCGTGCTTAATCAGCTCGGTTCGGATAACAAACTGCACCCAGTCGCGTTCCATTCCGAATCCTTCACTCAGGCAGAACGCAACTACGACATTTACGACAGAGAATTACTGGCAGTCGTTAAGGCCCTACGAGCATGGCGTACATATCTAGTTGGCTCCCCCCATAAGATCATCATTCACACCGACCACGCCAACCTTCAGTACTGGAAGGAGCCTAGGAAGATCAGTAGACGAGTCGCGCGCGAGTTCTTGGAACTATCGGAGTACGACTTCCTCTTAAAACACATCTCCGGAGTTAGGAACAGTCGCGCGGACGCCTTGTCGCGAAGAGCGGATTACGCAGCACATGAGGAGGACAACAATGACATTATCGTCCTCCCTGCGGAACGCTTTCTTCGAGCGACGGAGATATCTATGCACGATATGGACATTTGGACCCAGATATCGCAAAACCTTGATGAAAAGGACGTACTGCGATGGGTCGAGCCCCATAACCTGAAAAAGGTGGGGGGGCTGTGGTGGAAGAACGGCGCGTTAGTTGTCGTGGGCGACAACGACCTTAAACGGGGGGTAATCACCTTTTTCCACGACACGCCTGCCATGGGACACCCAGGAATCGCAAACACTTACGAACTACTACGACGCGACTACTGGTGGCCCAACATGCGCAAAGACGTAGAAGACTATGTCAAAGGATGCGCGGTATGTCAGGCAAACAAAATCAACCCTCACCGTCAAAAACCACACCTATTCCCTATCACCACAGACCCAAACGCAGAACCATTTGAGGTCGTCGCCATGGACTTCATCACCAAACTCCCTCCGTCAGACGGATACGACTCCATACTCACGATCATGGACCACGACTGCTCAAAGGCTTCAATCTTTATTCCGTGTAACGAGTCGATCACAGCAGAGGGAGTGGCGCGACTGTACCTTCATCACGTATACCCACACTACGGCATACCCCGAAAGATTATCACAGACCGAGACCCCCGATTTACTTCCGCATTCATGACCAACCTCTGCAAAGTCCTCGGGATTCGTCAGAATATCTCGTCCGCCTACCACCCCCAGACCGATGGACAGTCGGAACGGACGAACCAATGGTTAGAACAGTATCTTCGACATTGGAGCAACGTGCAGCAGGATAATTGGGCGGAAGCCTTACCGGTTGCCCAATTCGCGCACAACGCTTGGCCCAATGCGACCACAAAGGAGTCGCCTTTCTCGCTCATAATGGGGTGGGAACCACGTACCGTGTGGACGCCAAAACCCACGTCATCTCCATCTGTCGAACAATGTCTAGAAGACATGGTTATCAGACGACAACACGCGCAAGACTGTATCAGGCACGCGCAGGAACTGATGGCAAAAAGGGGCAAAACGTGTTTCACCCCTTATCAAGAGGGCGCAATGGTCTGGTTAGAAGGCACGAACCTTCGGACCTTTTACCCCACCACAAAACTCGCCCCAAAACGCCATGGGCCGTTCCGAGTGAAACGGGTCCTTTCGGATGTGTCATACGAACTTGAGCTTCCAAACACGTGGAAGATACACCCAGTCTTCCATGCGAATCTCCTCACGCCATATAAGGAGACGGAGTTGCATGGCGCGAACTTCACACGCCCACCCCCGGACTTGATTGATGGAGAAGAAGAGTTTGAAGTGGAGCGCATCCTGCAATCCCGATCACATGGACGAGGGCGCAAACTTCAATTCCTCGTCCAATGGAAGGGCTTCCCGATAAGCGACAGCACATGGGAACCCCTTGAAAATGTCCGACACGCGCCCGACCTGATCACCGACTTCTATCGCCTAAACCCTACCACCGAAGGGGCTGGACGAAGGATATAAAATACGTCCCCTTCAACCACATCGTCGCTTCACCCCCGTTTGCTCTACTCAGCCATGATGACTACCCCCATTGTTTCCACTATCCAAACTCGCCGACCCGTCGAGATCATTCTCGAGAATCTGACAGTACCTTCGCAGGACTTGGGTGTCCCCTCCGAACCGGAGGGTCGTACGCCGTATTCTGTAATCCCTGACTCTCCTCCGCTCCCCATACTCGCGCTCGCTACCTCGGCCTTAGCCTCGCTAGCAGAACCCACGCCAACCACCGAAGACCCCAAACCTCCCCAAACTCTCGTCATCCCATACTCCGTCGATACACCAGTCACCGTCCACGTTCCCGTCACTCCCACCTACCCACCTGAAACCGTCGTTTCCCTCACTCCACCCCCACCACTCTTACCACCCGCCGTTCTTGCCGCTCATATCCCGATCCCGCCATTCCCCGCCGGAATGGACCACACATTCACGCCCATCCCTCAGGCCCGCATCGTCGAGCCCGACCCCGCCCTCGCCCTCCTAGATGATGAGGAGGACAAGGAGAACGAGGACCCTGGCATCCCCTTCTTCCGCAACGACCCATCACTCCCCACCTTCTTCCCACTCCTGGTCGGGGAGACGGGCACCATCAAGCAGACGGCACGGTACATCTACTACCGCCACAACTATCAAGAGGTCGTCGGAACGATGGGGAAGGGCCACCCTTGCTACGCATCCCAGGTCTTCCTCAACGAAGTCTACACCGGTCAGCTGGCTCAACACATCACCGACAACCAGCTGAACATGTTCCACCCCCATGATCCTCGCGCCATCGTGTTGAACGAGGTGCTCGTCGAGTTGCATCAGCCTCGTCTCCATGCTGACATCTCCCGCCTCCGCGAGTGCCTCACGCGGCGGGACGCCATCCGTGTTCGCCAGTCGGATATCCGACGACTGGAGACCGAGCTGACGCGCGACCAGTTCCATTTGGATATGGACTTTTCATCGGTCTGGAAGCGTCTTCAGTACGCTCGGGCCATCCCCCTCATCGCCGATAAATATGCTGAGCTTCATGCGAAGCCCGTGCGCCCCCGAGGCTCGCCGGAGCCTACCCCCTCGTCCCCCGTGATGCCGGACCCAGCGAGATGCCCCGCCTTCAAGGGGAAGGTGGCAAGCGTCGGCGCAAGTGTTTCCAGTGCAAGTCGGAAGATCACCTAGTGGCGCAGTGTCCTGAGCGACGGGCTCGGGAACCGTGCCAGTGGTGTGGGAGTCGAGCTCATCGGCTCGACGTCTGCCTCATCCGACGTCTCTCCCCTATGACGCCAGCGCATCAGGACCCGGACTCTCGTCCTAGGTGGTGCGGGAAGTGCCTGCGGTACGATGCTACACATGAGGAGATCAAGTGCCCTATGTATGAGATGTGTTGGGACTGCGGGGAGAGAGGACGATTTATGTTTTTACGCCGACACACCTGCCCCCGTACTCCGTCTCCTGTACCCGCTAACATCCCTGCAGAGGAGGATTACGCCTATACCAGCGACTAGTCGAAGTCGTGGCGACTTCGATTCTGACGGGGGGGTAATGTTACGATTTCTGACCCTTGCTTTGGCTGTACGATTACGATACGATCTGGTGACTCGCGCCCCTTGATTCTCGTCTTGCACCCTGCGCCTCGGCGATAGGGTAGGTCGTGGTACGCTTCTCCTGGTCCGCTGACCATTCCTGAAGCCCGCATGACTCCGCGGAATTCCCTCATACTACATATGGTTTTTCCCTTTGTTTACGTTCTAGGACTCTTGACTCACAATCGTGCCATATGTTTGTTGCTCACAAACATCCTGTACTAGTATATAAGTCGCGCCCTACCTAGCTTGTACGGTAGACTTGACTTCTTGTGTAATACCACGTTGTCCTTGCCTCACGAACGACCTTTGACTCGCCTTTGCGCTTGAGTCCATACTTTAGCTCGCCGTTGCGCTTGAGCCTTGTCCCTTTACTATTATCCTCGGTTCCAGGGAAGCCGAGCGATACTTGTGCATCATCGAACTGAGCTTTAATGTTGCGTTAGGCCCGTCCTAACGTGCTCGACTTGAGCGTTGGTACAGTGGCAAGGCTAGCGAGGAGCGACTTAGCGAAAGTAGATACACGTCCATAGTAGGAACGCGATCATCCACAGCACTGGGGCTAGTTCCACCAGGCGTATACGTTCTCGTAGGACCTGCCAAACAAAGGCCAGGCGCACTAGGAGGCTTAAGGAGAGAGAGAAGGACGCGATCAAGAGGAGCCAGAGAATAGTGGCTTGCGATTCAAGAAGACCAAGCTGAGGAGCTCGGTCTTCGTACACGACGGTAGATATACAATTGACGAGGAGCTTTGAAGCTCCTCCTGAATGTAAGGTACCCAGTAGCGGTAATAGCTCGAACCCTAGTACAACTGTCCTAGGTAGAAGCCAAGTCCGATACATGTGATACTCTGCTCGATGCTGACTGATACGACTGTCCCTGACTAATACTAAGGTAGTCAGAACCCTGTGAGTCTGTACTCCGTACCGGTGAGTCCGATCGCAACATTTAACCAGCTCGCGCTCTTCCAGTCCCGTTGACTTAACGCGGTACACGTCGTACCTAACGCCCCCGTGGTGGCGTTACAAAACTTCAGCACTGGACTAGCCTCGTGGAAGTGTCTGTACCCCCGTGCTTGGCTCCTGGTATCCCGCCACTGACTGGTACTGACTGGTATTGATCATTGCTACTGCATCAACCTCACTCCAGTTGGAGTTGTGTCCGGATAACTGGGGATTGCGCTTGCGCATTTTTATGTTACAATAAGTGACACTGTACTAGCGATGGAAACGCACTGCAGCCTGCAGTTCCTGAATCCTGCATGTGAAAACAACAAGTCACTTTGTTCTATACCAGTACAGTCGAAATTGTCATAACGCATAACGTGATTCAGCCCCAAAAGGCTATGCATTATCAGAAATATGCAAGACCACGGTTTTCCCACGATCCGGGGATTTCTGCATACAGCAAGCAATCAATAAGTGTCAACGACAACAACGATGCACCAGCTTCAAGCCACCCATCCAGCCTCTGCTGGGTGCTCATTCACAAATCCATTGTCCTCAGCTAGGCCTCAAATTTCCTCAAAACCTTGGAAAGTTCATATGATGCCACCTCAATGATATCAGCATCGCTCATGAACTGATTGGGATTTTCGCCACTTCCAGCTCACCAGGAGGGTTTACCAGGTCCTCAAGACTCGGAAGTGGCCCGAAAATGCAGCGGCAAGTTTTGAGTCTGCAACTGCTTCCATAAGCTCAGTTCCCACCACCGTCATTGGCTCGTCCCGGGCCCCCACTTCAACCGTGCCATTTTCAGCTGCGGCCTCTTGTGCAGCCTTTTGAGGCATATGGTCCAAGTTTGGCTCGGACTTTGCAAGTTTGGTTAATGGGCATGTTGGGCCAAAGGAAAATGTAAGAAAAGTGAAAATTCTGAGTCACGATGAGCAATTTCAGAGGCACATTCGGGCTCAATAACACATATTTGATGGCCAACTCTCCATGCATTATGCATTATGCAATTTCACCGGCGCTTCCCTATGTATTCAATGATTCAGAGCCCTAACCCTATGCGTTATTAAAAATATGCATTATCACACTATGCGTTATGACAATTTCGACTGTAATACCATGTTTGTAACCGTACTATATCTATATGCGTGTTCATAAAAATGTAGCAACACGAAGACAGAAGCATTGACGAGCCTGAGGCTGAGTGGCGTGCAGGCATGCTCGCACTCCCACCTCCGGTGGAATAGAATCCACCAGAACATGATCTGAATCTACAAAATCTACAGAATCTTCGACCCAAGCCGTTTCAATGATTCCTTTGGGCGTCGTCAATAGGAAAATTTGCGCCGAAGCATAGTCCCTGTCTGTCTGCGTCGTGCTAAGAGAAAGTAGTGGCCATCCTACGTGTTCGTATGATCTTTTCAATTTTTATCCATTGTTGGCGTCGACGGTTCCGGTGGCGCTGCGGCAGAAGGGAACATGGCTTCGAAGATCCTGGAGAGATTAAGAATACGACCAGACAGACAGCAAACTCTCACTATCACACTAGGATATTAGTGACATGATCCCTCACGATTCAGGAATCTAGTAAAGCCAAGTTAGCTGCGCCAGTCGTACGATGTTGTAAGGTCCACGTGCACGCTGCGTATGCAACGACGCCGAATCGCCACCATTCGCTGTGTCCCGTTCGCATCCACCTATTGCAATCCGACTGTGTCCGTTCTCATTGTAGTCCTTGTTGCATCTATTACACCCTGTCTGTGTGCTGTGGCTTTCCCTTCATGTATTTGAATCCCTCGGCTTGCGTGTCTCGGATTAATCCGCTCTTTCCGAAGCTCTCCGTCTGTGATGCCGATCTGCACATCGCACCCACGCCGATTCTAGCTCTACGTTCCTGTGCCATATCTCCAAACCGACTTCGTACTCACCTCATCTCACCCCAAGTCCACCTCATCTACGTCTTCCCCTTCGGTCGACACACTGCGCAAACCCCACAGCGACTCACACTCTTCGAGCACCCAGACTTGGTTCCTTCCTCCACAAGTCGTCCACAGCTGAAAGATTGGTACCAGCGCCCGCATCTTTGGGGTAATCAGCGACGTAACAAGTGCCACGGGCCCATTGACACAGCCTGTCAAGGGAAACTCAAAGTAAGCGGCGACGGCCAGTGGGGTGCGCATCATAACGTACTTAACACTGGGCTTAGTAGGGTCTGGAAGGATCTCAATATCCCAGAACTGAGGCCGGTCCAGGCCGGTTAGATGTGTTCCATTATCTGGGGTTCTCTCAACGCAGAGGTACTTCTGGTACCCGCGGGCGGCGACTGATCGAATAGTCCATTGGCCGTTGACCTGTTTCTCTATGACCCACTGGAGCGTGTCGTAGTTCAAGTTGTATGAGGACAAGTTACCCAAGTAGCGAGAGTTGTTACCTGCTGGTCCTCTCCGCCTTGGGAGTCACATCCAATGATGGACTTATTGTTCTCGCGGGACAGATCGACGATCAGCTTATTTTGCTCGTTGGTGATCTTGTAACGTTGGCCCGACTTGATGGATGTGCCGCGATGGGAAAACCAGGAAGAATCTTGTAAAGCTGAATGAGCCACGCCAGTCGCCAGGCCTCACCAAAACGTGACTCACACTCTTCGAGCACCCACACCTGGTTCCTTGTTCCAAAAGCCGTCCACATTTGAAGATTGGTTCCAGCGCCCCCATCGTTGGGGTAATCGGCGGCGAAACAAGTACCACGGACCCACTGGCAGAGCCTGTCAAAAACTCAAAGTAAGTAGCGACGACCAGTGGGGTACACGCCATAACGTACCTAACACTGGGCTTAGTAGAGTCTGGAAGAATCTCAATATCCCAGGACTGAGGCTGGTCGAGGCTGACCAGATGTGTTCCATTGTCTGGGGTTCTCTCAACGCAGAGGTACTTCTGGTACCCGCTGGCGGCGACTGATCGAATAGTCCATTGGCCGTTGGCCTGCTTCTCTGTGACCCACTGGAGCGTGTCGTGGTTGTACTAGTATGAGGCGCAAGTTATCCAAGTAGCAAGAGTTGTTACCTGTTGGCTCTCTCCGCCATGGAAGTCACATCCAATGATGGACTTATTGTCCGCGCTGGAGAGATCGACGACCAGATTATTTTGCTCATTGGTAATCTTGTAACGTTGGCCCGACTTGATGGACGTGCCGCGATGGGAAAACCAGGAGGAGTCTTGTAAAGCCGAGTTAGCCGCGCCAGTCGCCCCAGACTTCATCGGAATGCAACTCACACTCTTCGAGCATCCAGACCTGGTTCTTTCCTGAGCTAGCCGTCCACAGTTGAAGATTTTTTCCGGCGCCGTATTCTAGGGGGCACTCGGCGACGAAACGAGTGCCACGGACCCAATGGCCGAGTCTGTCAAAGCATTCATAACATCAACGGCAATCGCCAGTGGGGTACGTGATAAACATACTTAACATTGGGTTTACTAGTAGGGTTCCTAGAATCTGATAGAATCTCGATATCCCAAACTGAGGATGCTCGAGGCCCACGAGATGCGTTCCATTTTTTGGGGTACTAGTCTCAATTCCGAGGTACTTCTGGTGCTCGACTGATCGAATAGTCCATTGGCCGTTGACATGCTTTTCTGTCATCCACTAGATGTCGTCATTGTATGGGGCACAAGTTGTAGAAGTAGCGAGCATTGTTACCAGTTGGTTCTCTCCGCCGTGGAAGGTATGGCCGAGGATGGACTTGTGGTCTGCGGCAGACAGATCGATGACAGCTCATGATGCTCGGTGGATCTTGTAGCGTTGGCCCGAGTTGATGGACATGCTACGCTATATGGGGAAAAGGTGGCAAAAGTTCGCTTTTATAAGTTCTATCTTATTAAGGGTGGGGTGTTTGGGGTGTGTTGGTTGTAGTAATCGTCATGACAATGACGTAAATACCTTCCCAATCATCGCGCGTAGAAACGGCAAGTGAGCGCTAGTGAGCCCTCTATCGATTTGAAGACCCAGGCCCTCAAAGGACCCCATCACCCAGAAAGAGCTCCACTGATCACACTACGTGGCTCTTCTCACACGGGCCTCTGCTCTTTGGGCCGCTTGGGC